>OX346714.1:11476640-12676640 GCA_947063395.1 Hemistola chrysoprasaria
CAACTTTCGCTTCGTTCACTTTCATACATGCTTGTTGGTTGTAGGTACTTTTGTTTTGTTGGTTGTAGGTGACATTTCCATAGTGGTATAATATATTCAGTGATTACCTGATAGTTTGGTTGGATGTGAGCAAATGCCAAACAAATCGAATGGTTTGTCCCCACGAGAGAGAAGCGATGGCTCGATGCAGGGTCACGTCGATCGCTCGGTCGCCTAGTTGCACTACACAATATGGGACTTTCTTTGCCTGGAAATTAGTTATTGTTTAAATTCTCTGTGACCATGATACCAATACAGACCTTGTGCTTTTTATATTATTAAAAAAAAAATTCTAAAAATGTCGAAGTAAATAAACCAAACGAAATTTTATCGAAAATATATAGTTTAACCATAATAATCATACACGGAATGCATAATATTATAAATGCATAATATTATATTATGCATATACAATGTGTTAAAAAAAGGTGTAGTATTACTTAAGGGGGTGCATCAACCCGTCAAAATGAACAGATTTCAAAAGAAAAAATTGTGAAGTTAGCAAAAAAAATTCTACTTCCCTTTTCTACTTCAAAATGAAACAGCTGATTGGTAAATATGTAAGTGAAGTCTAATTTTTTTTTGCTAATTTGAAATTCTCTCTTTTGCAAGTAAACTACACAATTTAAGAACACATTGTATATTATGTACTTTTAACAATGCAGACATTATTTCTCCAAATCTAGGGCAGCAGCTGATCCTGATATGGCTACTTTCAGTCCATATTTATCCATGGTCCATATTTACTTTTAAATCTATCACGTTGAAGGACACCTCATTTGTAAAAATCGGAGTTTAGGCGCAACACAAACAACTCATTGCATAATCGAATCTGTACTATTATTATAAATACCTCAGCCATAGCTCTTCTGAATTCCCCGCCCGGCGCCATACCAAGCTCCCTAGTAATATGTGCAGACATATTCAATAATAGGATATACATGAGACCGTTGAACACTCCATTCTGCGCCATTGTTGCTCTGCGAACAATATAGGACACTTATTTGATATATTTATAGTCTGATATTTTGAAGATTAATTAAGCTATGTTTATATAATACTGTTCATTTTTTTGTAGTGAACGTCTAATCACACAGATAAAACTAGGATTTCTAGAAGTTCAATTTGACATAGTTAACTTCACTATAAAAATATCAGGACATAAATTTATAGAATGGGTTATAATAATATAATTGTATTCGAAGGAAACAAAGGACTACAAAACATCGCTTTGGTAAATTTTTCATAGGATTGTGTCAAATGTCTCGTGACACTTTCTTAAAGATAATATAAAATAGAACAAGGATGGAAAAAATAAAAATCCCAGTTAATTTGTATGATATTCTGTGACCTGCAGCAGTGTAAGAAATTAACATAACTTACCGAATCTTCTTAATATTAATATTCTTGGCTTCTCTAAGTATGACTTCTTCATCGAGCAACAGAATATTAGTTCTCTGCTCACAGAGTTCAACCATCACAATATGGGGCTGCACCTCTTGTATCACCTGAAACAATAATAACCTATCATGGGTTTCGATGCCCAGGTTAAGCAAGTGTTATTGGATTTTTCCATTTGCAATTATATCAATGACTAATGACAACCTGCAGTTTGGAACTGTCCCAGTGGATTGGTCCTTATTAAATGGATCAAAAAAATAAACGGAGAAATGTGGACAATAGCAATGGAGATATTATATTTGACTGCTGGCCCCTAATCTTGATGGTGCAGCATCAGATCAAGATTACCAAGAAGTTGTAATATTGATGAGGAATAGGATACAAAATTTCGTATAGACCATTAGAAGTTGCTCATAGCCCTTCAGCCGCTAGATAATACATGATAATCTTCAAACTTCTCAACCCATTTTCATGAGACATAGCTAAGAAAACTCTCGATCAGGTCAGTTTTCAAACAAAAACCGCATTAAAATCGATCCACTCGTTTAGGAGCTATGATGTCACGGACAGACACACAATAGATACACAGACACCGACAGATTGTGGATTATTGTGTATCATATATATAAAAAAAAAATCATCATCATCATCTCAGCCATAGGACGTCCAATACTGAATATAGGCCTCCCCCATAGTTTTCCATCCAGTATGCAACATGCTGAATGCAGCATGTTCCTGCCTTCCTTATCACATCGTCCGTCCACCTTGGTAGTGGACGTCCTACGCCATGTCGGTAACTTTCGTTCTTATATGGATCTCCTCATTTCTGATTCGATCTCTTAGAGATATCCTGAGCATAGCCCTCTCCATAGCTCCTAGCATAGTAGAGTTTAAACCTTGGAATAATACTTTTTATAACGGGAACATAGACTACGCGGTTGAAACGGCGGGGCACAAACTGAGTTCAAAATCAATCCATTTATTTTGAAAATGAAATTCCAAAATTTAAAAGTTTTGGCAAATACAAATATTATGTGGTTATAATAAATGCTCACCCTTGCCACATCTTCCTGTGACTGCAAGCTGAAATGTGCTGTACCAACTACATACACTTTACCACCATCTGGTGTGTCCAACACTGTCACTGTGCTCGGCAAACCATCATCTCTTGGCAAATCTGGAACACCTGCAATCATTTGTTTGTATGTCATCATCATCATCATCATCATCTCAGGCGTAGGACGTCCACTGCTAAACATAGGCCTCCCCCATACATTTCTATCTAGTCCAGTTGTAAGTGACCCGCCTCCAGCGTGATCCTGCTGTCTTTTTTAGCTCGTCTGTCCACCTTATGGGTGGACGTCCTACGCTGCGCTTGCCGGTCCACCGTGATCTCCAATGGAGAATTTTACAGCCCCATCGTCCATTAGTTGCTTACGCGCTAGCACATCCAGGACACTTGTCTCAATTCTCATACAAAAGCCGCGATATAACTACCTAAACAGATACTGCACACATGGAGTTTCGAACACGCGCAAGAGTGTGCGTGAGGTACGTTCCGAGCTCCGATGGCTCTCATTGGAGCTCAATCTCGCTCGCGGGGTGAAGAAAGCCCAATTAGTAGCGAGCAGATGACAGTGTCCATTCTATAAGTAGTATTATTATCTGTTCTGTGGAAATACCATTTGACATTTCATCTTTTCAAGCCGAAATAACTTTGCATAGGCGTACCTCGCACAATTTCAGTAACATTTGCCATAAAACTATGAAATTATGAATTTTATCACAATATGTACAATTAGTCACTAAATTTAAATACAAATCTCTCAAACAAGGCAAAAAAAGAACTGTCAAATGGTACTTCTTAGATTTTATGGTCTATAAGTATGTACCTTCCATATCACATTCTGGATTAGAATTAGCTATTTGGTTATCGGAAGGGCTGTCCTTTTTTGGTAGAGGTGTGGAGGTGGCAAACTCCTTATCTGTAATAAATAAATTTAAAAACATTTTAGTGTAACATACATAACATACAATCACACCTTTTTCTCGAAGGGTAAGGCAGAAATGTACCCAAGACTCAATCTCATAGGGTACAGCCACATTTCACCAGTATGTTATTGGTCCCATGTAATAGGGGGCGAGCCTATTGCCACTACTGGACACAGTTCCAGACTCCAGCCCGCCTAGCATGGCACGGGGATAACTCGTTTTACCCGTTTTTTCTCTCTTTGTCCAAATAATTCATATCTGCTGTCTCGTTCTAACCCCCAGAGACTTCGTTTTCCCTGCTCTCTGTAATACCGGGGCTGGTGGACATTAAGATAATCGAAAAAATCCAATAATGCTGCCTTACCTGGGGATCTAACCTGGAGACTCATTATTCGCAGCCGAGCTTGCTACCCCTATGCCACTGAAGTAGTTGTCTTTTAGTAGGTGGGTATAACAGAGAGAGATATGAGAACATCTAAGTAAATAAAGCTATCACTGGCCATTAATTTAATTAATCACAGCACTATGGGCAAATAAAAATAAATTCAAAATAAGGAGATAAGAACTTACCTACACGCTGTCTTGTTGCTTGTTGCAAATAACATGATACTATAATTAATCTTTATCACCGGTAAACACTGGTTAAAGCCAGTCTTTTGATAGTCATACACAGAGACCTTATTTAATAGTCCATTGAGCAGAGGCTAGAGCTTTTAATTCTTGTTCTTGTTTATTGTTTGTGGTGTGACAATAAAGAGTTTATCTATCTATCTATAACACCCACACAGATCAAAATGCATGCTCATGTGCACAACTGTTTGAACTAGGTACCCGTGAATCAAACCTTATACTTGGAACTCAAAAAGCAACTCAAAACTACCAACCAGTCAACCAACCTGTAATTTTAATGGATAAGTATTATCATTATTATCTTACCGCCTGTACTCTGTTGGGGATTATCAGCCATGATCACATGAGCATCACCACCACCATCTTCTGCCTTAATAAAAGTCTGGATTTCATTCACAATGTCACACTTTACTCCAGCTGGCTTTGGTTTGAACGTCAAGTCATCTTTATCGCGACTCGTGGGTAGCCCTTCGTTCTTCAGGAGGCGATCCGAAGCGTCCATTTCAAGCTAAACTATAATAAAAAATAATATTACAATTCGATTTTCTATAGATTTATTAGATAAAAAGCTATTAATTATATTACAAGTAGGCTTTAATTTTTTGGATATACCTGATAGGTATGCCAACTCAGTTGTTTTTCCAGAATCATTAGTGAGAGATACGTGTACAGCTTATATTATTTACCTCTTATCAGTGCCAGCAGAAATATGTTTAACTAGTCTTTCTTGATCATCTATTATTATTTTAAAACATAGATGGTATTCTTGGTTTTTGAGAATAAACGAAAGTAGTTTTTTTAATTTTCAGCAGCTGGCCAGCCGTGGTTCATACAAACACATGTAGCCTTAGTGGCAGTCTGTGGCAGCTATATATGTCTATGAATTTATACTTATATATATAGTGTTGCTAACAAGCGAACCAGGGCCTCGATTCCGTACGGACACCTTAATTTTTCGACCATTCCGACACGACTGAGAGGCCGATACGATTATAACGCCAGAGTGGCCTAAGTGTCAATTCCGGAACATCAAATTACCAGTGTCACAAAGATCGCATTGGCCTGTCGTCGGAGTCGCGTCTTCTCGGAATGAACAGTGCTGCCAGTCAAAATCAATCATGTAAAAAATGTTGCCTGCAAAAAAACGGTAAAAGAAAAGACGCTATAATTAATTCAAAAATGCAAATATTTAGGATAGCCTGTGAAAATTTCATTATTTTACTGTCAAAGCACAGAACATGTCAAAGTCAGTAATACTGTCAGTCGAGTCGAGTGTAAATATTTACGAATTTAATAAATTAAAAATACACACAATCACTAGAAAGTTTTAGAAAAACGTAGTTTCTCGTCTCAACCTCCTAGCAATAGTATTCTGTGTATTCAACTCCCTAAGTAAAAGTGAAATACATAAACAGTTAATTCAGTAGAAAAATGTACTCAAATATTTATCTTCATAAAATATAATATATCTCGCCAACCTGCCTGCCAAGCGTGGTGAGTATAGGCCAAGGCCCCCCAATGGGACCTATGTCTAGTAAACTTCTACGTCTGAGATGATGGTGATGATGATAATCAAGTCTTGACCCGAGATTCCTACCAGAACGAAATCCCGGGAATAATAACGCTTTTCATTAAATTGTATTATTGTTATTCTTTCAGAGAAGGTGCTGCGCCAGAGTACAGATAGAACTAGTTTTCACAAAAATCTTACAATGGGCGTCCGCTTTGTATCCAAGAAATAGTCTATCGTTAATAGAAGTAGGTACCTTGCAGATTAACAAGCTTACCTGGTGTAAGTCAAAACTGGATATTACAAATGATCAACAAAATGTTTAAAAGTGAGTATAAGTACCTACCCTTTTGTCTTGATTACTTATTAAGTCAAACAGTCAGATCTTGGAATTCTATGAAAAGAGATTAGTGTAAGATTCTGTTGTGGAAACTAATTATTGCCAGATTACCAGGCATGGGTACCAGATTTAGAATATTTTAGCATTGGACTGTGCTCTTCAACCCGCCTGCCTAATCAAATTTTATTTTATAAGTTCAAGTTCTTTATTTATAACAGAAAATGTTACAAGTCAACACGCAAATAAATTTAAAATTCTTAACTTAAACTTTTACATTTAAAATATATATTATTCTGTTATATTTCCAGCGGATCCATTCCAGAGCCTGTATCTTAGGGCCCAGAGATGTGATTTACAACTTTGTTAATTATGCTATACATACATACAGCATACAGTTACACTTTGTTCCCGATGGAGTAAGCAGACTATTTCTCTCCACTTGCTACAATCCTGACATTCGGCTTTAAACATACATTCACGCCTTTCCCCGAAGGGGTAGGCAGAGGTGTACCCAGGACTCAGTCCCATAGTAGATACACCCACATTTCGCCAGTATGTTTTTGGTCCCATGTAACAGGGGGTGAGCCTATTGCCCTCTACTGGGCACAGTTCCAGACTCCAGGCAGTTATTGAGATAATACCTAATGGAAAAATCCTTATTTAACACTTTGCCTGACCTGGGAATCGAACCCATGACCTCTTGATTGGCATTTCAGTATGCACCCTCTACGCCACTGAGGCAGTCTAAGTTAAATGCTGTAAGTCACAAGATATTTTATAGCGGTGTGTAACACAGATTGATTAGGTAAAATAACATAGAAAAAAAAAACGGATTGATGATACTATAGTAAATTTTTGAAATTAGATTAGGTAACACAATGAATTATCGCTTTAGATCAGATGATAAATTTCATCATAAGTAATATTGGTTGAAGGGTTAGGTGTATAGTAGGCATGAAATAACACCATTAAACAATTCTGTCTTTATTCTCCGCAGATCAAGCTTGCAGTGTGGGACTGAATTCTAGTGCTCAAGGTTGACAACATACTCATAACACCTTTCTACTTTAAATTTCTCCTTCATGTTTTGTCAAAAGAAACTATTTATATCATATCAAGTTGATTAATGAATGATGTGGGGTCTGTAAATAATAATCTATGTAACAAGATAGAAATAAAATTCTCATAAATTATAATTTTTAATGTTCTGATTGAAGTTACATTCACAATAATTATAACATATAACATTTTATGTATATTCTTATATGTATGGTACCTATGGTTTTATAGCTGAATAAGGCTTGTTTTATTGTTCGACTGGTTGTTGTATTTTGTAACCCATGCTGTAACAAATAAACGAATTTTTACTTGTAATAAATGTGCCTATATTTATTTGAAGAACTTTTACCACATTTCTAATAGAAAAGTGATGAAGAATCCCAACTTATATAATAAATTGTATGCTTGTTACCTTTTCACGCTAAAACGACGGCACAAATTAGGATGAAATGTTATACATACATACATTCACGCCTTGTTCACGTTGGGGTATGCAGACTATTTTCCTCCACTTGCTACGACCCGGACATACAGCTCTCGCTTTGTCCACTTTTATGACATTCTTCATATATGCTCGTCTTAGAACAACATCAATTTGTTCATGAAATGTACGCCTAGGTCGACCCCTACCAATTTTACCATTCACACCAGTCTTATTTACAGCTCTTTTGTTAATCTCCTTTCATCCATCCTCTCCAAATGTCTGAACCACTTGAAAAAAAATTATAAGAAATATTATTTAGGCTAGCTTTGTTTAGGTGAGTGATGTACAACTGTGGTCAGAATTGAAAAATCCAGGGCGCGATTTATCGATAGCATCAAAAGAGTGGCATAAAACCAAAGGCCATATGCACAGCAGTCATGGCGCTATGGGTAGAAATTCCTTGCATGGCGCTTATAAAAAATATTTTTATAAATGGATATATTAGACTAGGTAATAACTTATTATTATTATTTTTTACTTACCCTATTACTCTCAGACCACACTGACTATGTCCCGAAGATATTGACGATAGGGATGTTTGGTTATAAAATTATAAGTCTGATTTTCGTGTTTCCCATTTCATATTCACTATCCGGAAGGTCTTAGAAAGCGTCGAAGCTTGCATTTTTTCTCTATTTCATGATATTTTACTCGTATTTGTATAGTAAATTTATATTCAGCGCCGCTTATACGGCCATTTTATGAGTAATTTGAAGGTTTCATCGAACTACCATTGAGCAACTGCTACTCAAAAGGTTCGGCTGCAAAATGGTCAGTCAATGGTAGTTTACGATAGAATCTATCATTGAAAAGCCGAAGTACTTGATGTCAAAATGGTTACAGAATTCGGTTAAAATCAACTATCAATACGACATTGATCACCAGAGTCTTAGTGAATTGGGTTTAATATTATGCGAGCAATGACAGATCAAACGTGTTCATTCTGATTTCATCGGTTTTCCATTGGAGTTTTTTAAATGACATATAGACTCGCGTATTTCAAAAAAAGTACCGATGATACACGATCGAAACACCATTGCGCTTATAGTGCACTTTCAGAATTGGGCCCCAGAACTTTTGAGAATTTGATATAAGACCCATTTTCAAATACAAATTCAGTCACTGTGGGATATGACATTACTGACGTTCCTGAGGGAATTCCTTGTAAGTCTGTAGTCGTTTAATCATTCTCTTTGTTAAGTCTATGGCTCAAACATTTCTCATATTAATTATCTATGATATGTATATTTTATGTAAAGTAGCAACACTAATGACCGCCATCTTACATCTAAGTAGTGATGCCCTCCGATAGCCCACTATCGATTATCGCCATATTAAATAATGTTATGATACAACATAAAGCCGCGGCACCGTTCGCTCGACTGCAACATTAACATCCACATCGTTCAAAAACATGCCGCGATCCATACGCCAACAATTTGAAGTAAAGTATTAGGGGACTGAGTCCTGGGTACACCTTTGCCTATCCCTTTTGTTTATGTATAGGGGTATTCATTATTCGTTTATGGGGAACTGGACAGCCCATTCCCTCAGGGTATCTGGGCATCAGTATGCCAAGCTTCGGCCGAGGAAAACCTAGTTAACAACATAATATAAAATAATATACGATTAATTTTGTAAATATGTTTTAATGTACAATTTTATTTATTGGTTTTAATAAATAGGTATAATAAATAGAATGGTAAAATATATATATACGATAAAATTATGTCTATGCTCATATTAATCAAAACTTCACAGCTTCACTCATATAGCTCATAATATAAGCTAAGCTGCATTATTATGAGAATATCCCCATTTTTCTTTACTGAATAATAGTAATGATAACTATACTTTTCGGATACGACAATTATATCGTCGTTGCGTAACATAACATACATTCACGCCTTTTTCCCGAAGGGGTAGGCAGAGGTGTACCCAGGACTCAGTCCCATAGTAGATACACCCACATTTTGCCAGTATAATGTTATTGGTCCCATGTAATAGGGGGTGAGCCTATTGCCATGTACCTATGGTCACAGTTCCAGACTCCAGGCAGTTATTGAGATAATTCCTAATGGAAAAATCCAATATTTAACACTGCCTGACCTGAGGATCTCAAGTGATAACGGTGTCTTAATAAAATAAAACGATCTGTTTTGTTTAACTACTAGTACTTATATTTGCATGAACGGGATAATTAGAATAAGATCAATGTTGGTACGTACAAAATTATTACAACAAGGTTTACAGTATGGTTACGTATAAAAATAAACATATAATGTAACATATTATGTACCTAACATATAAATAACATATAATAAAATAATTACAATAAAAATAAACGTACTAGTTTCTTTTTTCTCTAATTAGTATGTCCATTTTATATAACTTTAAGTATAAATATATATTATCTCTTCGCACTTTATGGTGAGTTGCAACTTTGACATTAATTAAAGCCGACCCTCATATCTCTGGTCAAAGACGAATATTACGTGTTGCACCATTTAAGAAACTGTTTATATGACGTTAATAATAACGTTAAGTCCTACTGCGGTCTGTCTGTTAGCTGCGTTGCTCGAAGGCCTGGCCATACTACGAGATTAGCGCGGTGGCGACAGCGGGCGCGTTTCTGTAGTTATATAAAATGTATAGAACCACCTTTATGTGTCCATATTTAGTGACTTAAGGCTAGCCTAGCGGGACGGGCTTGAACGACCCAGCGCGCGTATATTTCAAACGTTTCTATCTGCTTGTTGTGGCCACACTACGGGCCTAGGCCATAGGCGGCGCAGCGTGCGGGTGGCGAGGATTTCAAACCTAAATCAGTACATAGAGGACAAATATAGCTGGATACTTCTGCATAGCCACCATGCGGCACCTTCTAAACCAAACCAAATATTGTAAAACGATCAGTTGAGAAAATTAAGCCCTACAATTCTCTAGTGCGTTCTTCTTATAGAGGTATCTTTCCGAACGCACGGTAGATTTATTACTACGTATATATTATCTTGATTTCCTTGCGTAAGTCTTATATTATACTTATGAATAAATAAATTTGAATATATCAGATTTTTTTTCGCTTTTGATTAAAAATTTATAGGAAAAATTTGATTATTTCATAGTTTGCAACATCTGCATTATTAGGCCTGATCACTAGTCGCCGGTCGCGCTTAGTGTGGCCACCGCCCGCCTCCGTCATCGCGCCCGCCACAAGCTTTCACCTTCCGCTAGACTTGAGCATTTCCTAGTAATGTGGGTACATGGGAAAGGTACAATACAGAGAAATGATCACTGTAGAAGAGAATTTCCTTGTAATTTATCATTCTTGTGAATGCTCATTGCTTGGCTCGCCGAAATGCTCATGGTTAGTGAGCAAAACAGCGAGCGTCGAGCTCGATGTTTAGCGATTCAATACAAAATTGAATAACGGCGAATGCTCGCGGACCTTGACTGTATGGCCATTATCGTGCAATGCGTAATATTATGTAGTTCAACAAGAAATATGAGACTCGCTTAAGCCTCTAATGCCTAAGATTATCTCTACCTTATTTCAGTGTTAATTTTAATATACTTAGTTTATTCTCCATCCATAACAGACATCATCAAAGTGAAGAATGACATCCCAGTTCTGATAAACTGAAAATATATTGAACATTATTAGAAAATTATTTATAAAATATTTTATGGCTTTGAATATCCACGTCACTGCATCGGTGGCGTAGTGGTCGCGAGCGCTACTACCGACCCGGGTTTGATCCCCAGGTCAAGCCAAGAGTTTGTTTGGATTTTTTTTCAACGACAGCCTGGAGTCTTGAATTGCGCCCGGTAGATAGGCTCGTCGCCTATTTCATGGGACCTTAAAAAATAATTGGCAAAGTGTGAGTGAACCTACTATGGGACTGGGTCCTAGGTACACCTCTGCCTTCCACCTTGGGGGAAAAGGTGTGATGTTATGTCATCGTAGGATGTTGGGCAAGAATTCGCATCCCCCCATCTCTTCCTGTGGGAGTCGTAAGAGGCGAACGAAAGGATTAGTTCACCCAATGAGTAGCATACCGTAGCGATGTAGCGTCTGCGGGAACATGCCCAGTTTTAAATCCGGAGTCCCTGGATGGAATCTCACCATGTGGACTTTTCACCTGGGCGCTACCGTGTTTCGAATGGCACGTTAAACTGTAGTTCCCTATAGTTTCTTATGAAATATCTAGGAGGCAATCGTTAGGTCATGTCGGAGGCCTTGAAGGAATCTTGGCAACCTGAAACTCTGACAATATGGGTTGTCCACATAAGCCATAAGAATTGACTCGAGCAGTGTAATTGGGGTAACCCGTTCTGTTAGAGTATACATTCAAATTATTATACCACTTCTCGCATAGATTAGTTAGTAGTGTGTTGCTGCACATTGGGAGCAAGACAGGGCCTTGCCATCATCACGCCTTTACCCGAAAGTATACTATACTACCAACAACACCATTCCCAAAGAGGGTTGACCTGACGCAGGCGGCCGATCAAAAAACCAAAGCCAAAACTTTCTTAATATGTTCTTGTGTTGCGTCCAGTGTTAGAGAAAACTTATTCTACCGTTCCCACACAAAGTGAGATAAGGGTAGGAAGATGAGGATGTTATGTTATGTTATGTTATGTTATGAATGAATGAATGAATGAAAACTCTTTATTGCTACCACAATATAACATAAAATAACAAAGAAGAAAACCTTAAAACTAGAAAGAAGTAACAACTGGCGGCCTTATCGCTCAGAGCGATCTCTTCCAGGCAACCATACATATAACCATATATATAACGGTTATGTTACGTTATAGGTAAATACCAACATCGACGTGGTAAATCTCACCCAAGTAAAAGTAGGTAAAGAGAGAGTAATAGTTCCGAATATATATATTGGCATCCGTTGACTGAGAGCCATATTGAAAATGAGGATGTTTCTCTTGTGGCTCCTGTCGAAGATGTACCATTTCTCTGTCACGGCGTTCTCCAATTGCTCACACTGAAACATTTTAAAATATGTCAATAACACACAAATATACATTTGTGTGTTTTTGTTCCCTTTCTCATCCTGTGGAAGCCGTGAGACACGGTAGAGGAACGAATTCGGAGAGTGGGCAGCAACGCTCTCCGGCACTAAGTATACCAACTGTATGTATCACCAAGCCGCACACCAAGCGTAGCATTACAGCAAAATCCTCCCATAATATGTAATGTGTAGCCAAAATACTGGCGGCATTGCCTCTATTCGATGAGTTTGATGATTTTTTGATGTGCCGTCGATTATGAAGAATGCAAAATGTTATGTAGATTCATACCGACCTCGTTCTGTACTTGTTGACCCAGCAGGCAGAACATAAGCACGACCAAAACAAAGCATATCTCATGTACGTAGTACTTAAACGTATCCAACGATAGCTTATTCTGAAAAATACTGCATATAATGTGTACAGAACTACTTACTTACTAGGGAAGTACTCACTAGAAACTTTTGTGCGACTCTATTTTTTTTTTATGATGGTGACAAGACGAGCAAAAAAGGTGCCTGATGGTAAGGATCATGATAGCTCATATCAGACACAGTGCCACCAGTTGTTACTTTCAGTTAGCTACTAAATAGCTCCTTAACGATGAAGAGAGAATACAAAAAACCAAATAATAACAAAAGTAGGAAAACAGTTGGATTGTACTTACCGAAATAGCAATCTTGACTGAGCACATACAAACCAGCATAATCGCAACTAGTATTAACGTTAAATAAAACGGCCAGCATATTATGTTCAGTTTGTTAGTAAATCTAAAAAAAGGCAGTCATGAGACAGTTTACGACAGTGTCGCAGACGCACAGATGAGCTCCTCCTTACATGAGTGATACGTGGACGTCGCACACGGTGCGATTTTCCCATTCATTTCTGCGGCATACGTACTCGTACAAACTGTGATATGATCTCTCTGCTGCGGTCTTACCGTTGATCTATAACATGGGGCTCTTCAAACGGAGAGTAAATAGAATGTTGAAGGGTCGGCAACATACTGGCAATACCCCTGGCCTACCCAGAATCAGGCACACCGTCTGTTTGTTTGCCACCTATGGCATAAAAAAATGCTGCGCGTATACGTGACTCAAACGCAAATCGAACATAATCCAGTACTACGTTATGAAAATTAACAGCACCGTAAGCGCGCGTTTGTGAAACGTGCGGCGGAAAAATAACTTGCAGAGGTTGTTAACCGTCACAGACTACAATAAATATAAAAAAAATAAGACAAGATTCCGTAAGATTATAGCGTCCACAATGCTGTGGTACGACGACCTGGTCAAAGTCTCCGGTTTGCATTTTATGAATGATATAACATCACTCCTTTTGATTTCCTTTTTCCTTAAGGTGTACATTAATAGGTAGGGAGACCCACACTTCTCCAATTATGTTTTAGGTCCTATGTCATAGGGGGCGAGCCTATTGTCATCTACCGGGCATAGTTACACACTCCAAGCTGTCATTGATTAAAATTTCTAATGGAAAAATCCAATAACACAAAAAATTAAATGCAAACGGCGAATAACCGCGATTTGTGACTTAATCTTATCATCGTCATCATTATGAATGAACATCATCATCATCTTTAACGAAGATGATAATAATTATCAATCCAACATATTTTTACAGCTCAAACTTTACATGTTTCGTAAATATTCACCTTTTTATCTTTACATAGTGATCAATGCACTGACTTAAAACAGCGGTGCAGTAGATTTGCCACATTCTGTCGTCATTTGCCATTATTTCAATCACCAACTCATTCAAATTCAATAAAATGAATGTGATTATCTTTAACTGCCTTATCACTTGACCTACTAGGAGTATTATCAAGGATTGGAACCCTGGGTAAGCTGCAAATATATAATAATTTTAAAATAAATACTGAAAATTTAATTGTATTGTACTGTAAATTTTGCCGATATCTCCACGGTAGCTCAATTGGTAGAATGCCACCACGCGGATTAGTGCGGAAGGTTCAAGTCTCGTGCGTGGGTGTAATTTTTCTTCTCATATCAATATTGTTTGTATGAAGAATGTGATGTTAGTGAAGATGGTAGTGAAAAAAAGAAGTAGCGAAAGTCATATGTCAGGATCGTAGCAGGTGGAAAGAAATAGTCTCTGCCTCAACGGGAACAAGGCGTGACGGTACGTATGTACTTATGTAAATACTTTGAAAGGTACCATAATTTTAAGGTTATGTTAATTTTTTTTTAGAAATATCAGAAAAACCATACGGTTTTCATTAAGAAAATATGTTTTGCCGCAAATCAAGCCCAGATCCAGAGCCAAACACAAACAATTGTATGAAAAATTATTCCCTATTTCTTATATTTGTGTATTTTGAATTTGTATATAAAATGGAGAGGTTCCGGATATATTCGCAATCTCAGGAGTTGACTCGCAATATCCTTCGTGATCTCATCGTGTCAAGTCCTGAGAAAGGACATCGAATGTGTCAGATAACAAACCAAGGGTTTAGAAAAGACTTTTTTAACTTGAAACCGATAAAATGTTTTAGCTTATCACAAAAGAAAGTAACCAAAGTAACTTACCAATGCAGCACAAGTATCCACAATAAGCATGAAATATGAAAGAAGCTACGTAAACCTTAAAATTGTCGAAAGGCCACGGAAACCACATGTCGAAAGCTGGAAATGACATTATTGCTTTTACCCTAATACGGTAATAAGTAATCTTATAAAGTGAACACAAAATAGTTATTTAAGACATTTACATGACAAATATTAGCTAAATTCGAAATGTTATAGAACATGTTTAACATGGTTTCTTTGTATTGGCCAATTTTACAAAAAGATTTCTTTAAATTTGTCAGTTCAATCAAGTTTATTCCTTGGGTGTTTCACACATCGCTTGTCCGCAAGAATACTGTATTAACTCAAAAAATGAACTTTTTCAGGAGAAGCAATTAAAGGTTTTAGTCACCAATAATTTAATATTTTTATTAGACAAACAGTAGTTCTTTTTAATTTTTATTATAGATTAGTTTATAATCTATAGTTATCTCTTACGATATTACAATTATTGCCAGTTTTTCATACATTATTCATCCATTTCTCCACTTATGACTGTGTTCTTCTGATCATTTATTTTATTTAAGCTATTTAGTTTAAAAAGAAAACAGTATTTATAAAATTTCAAGTGTGCTTAAAGTATCTAAAAAAACACAAAATCAAATCAATTCTCAATCATTTATTAGATAAAGATCTTAACTTCCATCTTGCTTATAAAAATGTGATGATTTACATATCAATTATGAAATTAATCATCAAAAGTTAAGTAGGTAACAAATCATTTGACTTAGGTTTAGGAACAAAAATATATTTCTAGTATTTTTAACAAATTAATAATTATCAAAAATCTAGTTAGGTACTAAAATTAAACACAAAACAATCAACTAATCAGCCTCATCCTTTGTAATAAACAAAAATAAATCTCACTGTGTAAAGCTTAGTAATAATTAACAGGAACTTAAAGCTTTGCCCAGTAGCCTGGTAAATAAAATAAATCTATACTTAATGATACAAAAACCATGATTAGTTATGAAAAGCTACATAACAAAACATTTGGTTTAAGTTTAGGAACCAAATTATCAAAAATGACAAGCTAGGTACTAAAATTAAACATCTTTCATAACATAATAAATCCAAATTAAATCAAACTCAAACTCAAACAGATTTATTCAAATAGGTCATAATCTGACACTTTTGCACGTCAATAAAGATAAACAGTACTGAGTCTACCGTGCGTTCGGAAAGATACCTCTACAAGAAGAACGCACAAGAAACTTGTAGGGCTTAATTTTTTCAACAGATAGTTTTACAATATTTGGTTTGGTTACATTCGTTTTCTTTGAAGGTGCCGCGAGGCGGCTATGCAGAAGTTTCCAGGCATCTTTGTCCTCTATGTACTGGTTGACTTTATAATAAGCCTTTTTTAGTAAAGTAGATTTTATATAGGTTTTGAATTTACCCTCTGAGAGCCCAGTTATCTCTTTTGGGATTTTATTATAGAAACGTACACAATTTCCTAAGAATGTATTTTTATTTGTTTTAGATAATCTAAATAAAGCTAGGTGCAGCTATTTTGTCTTTATTCCTAGTATTAAAATTATGAAGGTCACTATTTAATTTGAATTTATGTAAATTTTTACGCACATACATGATGTTCTCATAAATGTATAAGGATGGTAGGGTCAGTATGTTTATATCTTTAAATAATTCCCTCAGGGATTCGCGTGGACGCATCTCATAGATGGCACGAATCGCACGTTTTTGTAAATATCTTAAATATCTTAATCTGTAAAGCTTAGTAATAATTAACGTAATATAAACTTATGGTTTCAACAAGGTCCAGATCTTATTTAGAAAAAAAAACGAATTTAAACAATCTCACTGAAATAAAATACAAAATAAAGAAATTACAAAATATTAAATCTCACTTATAAATTTTGATAAAAATCTTCATAGTATCTGGGAATAATATTTTTCTCAATCAGTTTCATCAGTCCCTGTTTCTTTTTACTTGTTATTTTAATCCTCTCAGTATAAGCTGTAGGTAAATTAAGCATCATCAAGTCATTTTGAGTGCTTCGAGTGGACCCTGATACTTTTATTTGCTTAAAGGAATTATCATTATCAGAGTATGAAGTTTTATAAAAAAAAGAACCTGGGTCTGATTCAGACACATAAATGACACTGATATCATTCATTTTTACAGACTTGTTTTGTATATTTTTGGGAAAGTTTTTTCCAATCTTTGGTGATACTTCTTTGAAATCGTAAAAAGAGTCTTCAAATCAGTTATTGTAAAATTTAGAACATTTAATTTGGAGATGTAATAAAAGCTGCTTACATCCCCTCTTGGACAAGGCATGGTTGCCTGTAAATCATAGACAGCAACTACCACATTGCTCCCTTTCAGTTTGTCTTGTTCCTTCTCAGCTCTCGATAGCGCTTTTTCTATTAAATGCGTGTCATACTCAACTTGCAGTCTTTGTTTTTCTTCACTAGCATTCACAAATGCCTGTTATTTGAAATCTCTCTATCAGCTTCTATAAATTTCCGAATAAACGCTAGTCTTTTCTGTGGTAGCATTCTGAAATAAAGAATAAGAAACTGAAGATCACAGATTCAATTAGATTTACTACAGTGAAAATAATTAGCTACAAGGAGAACAGCGTAGTTTTTACGTTTGATACATTAAAATCAACTTAAATTCAAATGAACAAAGACACATATTGAAATAATACTCAAATGAAATGCAACTTATGTAGAATAAAGTCGTAAACAAAAAAATATGTAAAAGGTTTAGAAGATCATAGGCACAACTCAAAATAATACTATGTTCATTTATAGCTGGGTACTTTTTTCTTAACGTATTTCGGTAGAATACGGGTTCATTTTCATGTTACAACTATATTCTAATTAAGATATCAAAAATAAATTACTTACTTTATGGAAAATACTGAAAGAAATCACAAAAATACACTTTTCTTCTTAAAGTTAAACTAATTCAATGTATCATTAGTACATAATACTTTGTGCCTTAGAACAACACGCGTCAAACCAGGAGCAAGTCTGAACGTGTCCTTATTCCTTTCTCTACTCAACGAAAAAGAGAGAGAGGGATAGAGACGTAACTTTCGTAATTGGCTCATAGAGGCGTTAAGCTATTTTCGACCTTATTCAGAGGGTAGAACATACTTTTTTTAGTGGTACTGTATAATTAAGTCAGTTAGTGCCAAATTTTGACTTAATACAGTATTCTTGCGGACAAGCGACATACTCTGGAATTTTGAGAACAACCCACATGTGGATGCGGGCGGTCTGTTATTCACAGACCGCCTTACATAAGAAATAAAACTGCATACCTAATAACCTCAAGCTCTCATCTTCTCTTATCATCATTAAATATATCGGACCGCAGAGGTACAAAGTTGCAGAAAGCCACGTACTAGCAACATACATCTTAAGCAACACTCTCGTATGTTTTAAAATCTTCTCCTGACTTTCCAACACCATCTTCTTCAGTTCCATCAACTTGTGCCCACTATCTATCAATAACACATATCTTATTAAGGGCATTTCTAACATGTGATCTTTGAAAGCCATTTCTTCTAAGAATTCTCGGAAATCTTTTCTGGTCATGATGAATCCAGTCGTCCATATACAGGCTCCTTGGATGAAAAGGACGAGGTTGGAGTAGTTACTGGCAACGAAACCAGTAGTGAAAATGAAGCAGAATATTCCAATGATAACGTTGATGATTTGGAGCACTTGCCAAGGCTTAGAAGCCCAATTTCCTTTAGAGAATATGGTGAAACCAACAAATGACAGGACTTTGTTAAATGTCGCGTATGTTTCCTCCATTTTGGTGCAAGTGTCGGTTCTGTTCTGTGCAGCTGGCAGCGCAGTGTTGATTCTTTTTGACAGATGACTGCTGCTGACTGACGGCTGACAGACGTTTTGAAAACTGACAGTGATAACGGCCTCTCCGAGCAATATAACGGAGACGGAAACAAAGAGTATATTAGCACAGAGTATAAAAATCTATATTCCCGTCACTCTTTACTTGACACCCCTTGTCCACACCTAAAGTTTTAATCAACACAATAATTATCGGCAAAAATTTGCCTTTAAGAATTCTGTTGTCTAAAACTTTAATCATAGAGAATAGACCATTTAGTGTTCACACAAACCAAGCAGTGTTTGTGTAGTGTTGCCAGCACAACGCCTTTTTATCTACATGGACCGGAAGTTGATTATAGAAGGGCCCAGTTGCATTAGTCCAGAAATCGAGTTGTAGTTAGCGACTTACACTTATACGTAACAAAACTGAATGGAAATCTGTGGGGGAGGCCTATGTTTAGCAGTGGACGTCCTATGGCTGAGATGTTAATGAGATGACGAAGTAGTAGGTAGAATAATTGTGGAAAATTCTTTCGGAATAATGTCTTGTAGTGGTAGGCCTCTTTTGCAGGAGGCCGCCTGGGGAAGTACCACACCTTTGCCAGTTATTCATCCGCCAATTATTAGCATCATCGGGAGACTGAAATCGTAGCAAGCGTCGCTCAGCCATGAGGCTCAGGGTGTGATCGGACAATTTTTGAGGTCTATTTGTACGGCGGAGTTTATAGAACTTAGAGCCCACCGTTTGGACAGTTTCTACGAGCCTGTTATTAATTTATGTTATCTATGAATTTAAGAAAGAGAAAATATAATAAAATCAAAGAGTATATTTAATAAGTATTTATTTTAAAAAGGCAACTGCATTTTAAAAGTTGAAAATACTTTAAGACTAGGAATTGAACAAAAAATAAATAAAAATTTCAAACATTATCCCATCTTATTGTGTACCTTATTAAAGTAAAGCTAGAACTACATCTGGCACACGTGTGCTACGTACGCCGATCTGGCCGCGTCGGAACCCATACATTTTGTATGGTGACTAGCTGTTTAGAGCTACATTAGATCCACGCCTAATGCGTGTGCGTAATGTAGCTCTAAACAGCTAGTCGCCAAATAAAATGTATGCGCTCCGACGCGCCCAGAACTGGCGTACGTGGCACACGTGTGCTAGATGTAGCTTAAAAACTTTAATATTTTGTATATTATTTTTATGTTTTAGGTGTATCAAAATCATTCTGATAGAAGAATCGCTATAGAGAGAGTAAAAAATAACGGAGAATTCGGATCTCCTGCAAAACACAGAAAAGTCCGGCCAAAATACAGTTATACGATTTTGACAAGTGCGCCATTCGGCAAAAAAATCATTATTTATATGCTGTGAAGAAAGAAATCCTTACACTCTCTATATTATGGAGTGTATAACGAAACGATATTTTTTACGGTGGAAGCAGAGAGCATTTACGAAATATTTTATGAGAAATTGGGATTAATCTCTTAATAATGTTTTATTTTTTATACAATCTAGTTCATTTAAAAACGTTTTATTTTAGTATACAGTTTAATAGATTATGAATATTATATAATTAAGAAGATATTAAGTAAAAAAACACAATACCGGTGATACATAGCTTGCGAACCATACTTAATGTAACACTTGTATTTTTTCTATAACTTTAATAGTAATCAAAAAAAGTTCTTACAAAATGCTTTGTTAAAATAAAAATACTTTTATGAAAGAACAGTTCTTTGATATTTTTTAATTATTAGTGGTAAAAGGGCAGTGGCTTTTATTCATTAAAGACTAAACAATACAGCTACCTTCTTACAATCTATCTACCTTATCTAAATACACTATGCTAAAGAAAACTTCGGAAATCCATAGGCCGACATATGAAACTACAGGAAATCCAAGTGCTCTAAAACCACTAGAGTAATAAAACATAACATCACGTCTTTTTCTCATGTAATAGGGGGTGATACTATTGCCATCAACCAGGCAGAAATCCAGACTGAGAAAATTCGTAGCAGTAGCGCTTGCGCTCACTATTGAGGATATTACCAATCCTTATCCTGATCCTAATTTTTATGAAATAGGATTCCAAGTTCGATTTGTTATTTATTGACTATAATTTCTACATGAACGAGTTATATAGACCCCTTTTTTCGTCGGGTAGTAGTTACTTGTATCCATATCTACTACTAGAGAGGTAAAAACTATAGAAAATAAATTAAAATTGCAAAGTATCAAAATCGTTTATAAGTAATAAAGTTTTTTTTTTATGATAGTGAGTGACAAGACGAGCAAATCAGGTGCCTGGTGGTAAGCATCATGATTGCCCATATCAGACACAGTGCCACCCAGTGTTTTAAAGTTCTAAATTCTGCGCGGCACTGAACTGCGCCTGCCACCCTGAGATATGAGTTGTTGAATTACGTCATGCCCAGTAATTTCGCTGGTAACATTGTCCTTCAGACCCGAACACAGTAATGTATTGCCATACATAGAGCAAGTGGCGCCCTCAATTATATTAGCCCTCAATTAATTTCTACCCGTTCAGGTACACACCCACAGTGAAAAATTTGTTATTCAGCTATGCCCCCGGCCGAGACGCTCCCACTGTAAAACAACCGTATTATTATGTGTAAAAACGATAACAAGGCTATAGCCTTGTTCCCTGTAGCCTTGTTCTCGTAGAGGTAGGCAGAGACTATTTCTGCCATAATTTTGACTAATAGAACTTTACTAAACTTGAAAATTAGTTAAATTTGACACTGGCAAATACATTTAACATGCGAGTTTAATTGAGAAGAAAGAAAAAAGCAGGCATACTGTCTATGGCAGCACCGGAAGTCAGTCAATGTGAACACTGTTATGGCCGAAACACAGGGACCGGATCGAGGAATTTAAATGGGGCATGATTAATAATATTGATCGTATTCTCACCCAAACTTATTATATAGTAAATTTAAGTTTCTGTGTGAGACGAAGAGGTAAGCTTGATTAAACCAAGTTTAGTTCATGTATGATTGGATTTGGTGCTGGTACATAAAGTCATTCTCGAATAATTAATAATTTGTTACACCTTTTTGTACCAGACTATGTACCACCAAAGGTACATAGTAAATTGAAATAGATGAGCATCGGTAAATATGTTTTTACCCATGATTTGGCCGCCCCCGTGTTATATGCAGCCGGGGCCATTACCCCCCGGTTTGCCTTAATGCAGATCTGGGTCAACAGCATAATTCTAGGCATAATTATGGTGTTAGCTAATACTTTAGGTGTGTACGAGCCTACACTATTTATCGGAGCTATTTATCTTCGGAACTTCTTCAGAACGACTTCGGAATGCCTCGAATGCCTAGTATAGGTCATGGTTATTGAAGACCGATAATATTGTAGGCTCTCTGTTCTGTGGACTATTATGTCATCAGCCATCCGTCATTTTCCGAATTTTCCATAAAATTCACATTCATTTCAGCACAATTAATTTGATCTTCAAGTAAAGAAAATAGAGCAAAATGAGTGCCTGGAGGCAAGCTGGTCTAAAGTAAGTTTAGTTTATCGTTTTGTCTACTTTCCATAGTAACTTTGATATTAAAGAGGTTATAATTTTCCAGTTACATAAACTACTCCAACATCGCCGCTAAAGTCTTACGACGATCCTTGAAGGCGGATCTTCGCGCTGATGCACTTAAACGAGATGTATCTCATGTAAGAATCACACCGTGGGCTAATGGCAAACCAGCTCGTGAGTATCACTGAAAATTAATTCATATATTAATAAAATTAGCCAAGACTATTTCAAGAACAAGGATGCTTACCTATTTTAATGACTGATTGGTGGACAGTGTACCCGTTTAGTAAAAAGAAGAAGATATACTATTAGTCCTTGTGCTAGTTCATAGTGAATATTGATTTCCATATGTATTAACCAATTTATTTTTAAAAATAATTTCAGATGATAAGAACTAAGTGCTGTAAGTTTGGTTTCAGCATCATGGACTAATGTTTTACAAAATTAGTCTAATATTAGATTGTGTTTGTTTGTTTTCTGCAGAATACTAATTTTTAATATTGGCCTTGATGTAGATTGTAGATAATAATTGACTAACATATTAGTGCCTCTGTGAGTGAAGTTTTTATTAAAAATAATCTAACTTCTGAGAATTTTATTCCACATTAGAGATACAAGACTAATGTTATTCTACAAACATTTTACCAGTCTTAACATTAAAATTTATTTCCAGATCTTCAAACCCAAGCTAAGCAGTGAAGAAGAATCCATTGTCAGCATGCATGATTGCTATCAACTATTTAATTTATTGTAGAACTACATATTTAATCAATAAACTTTGTTGGAGTAAAATTTAGTTTTTTGTCATATAAGGGTGGATTCAGATTAGAAAAGCAGCGGTGCGACAAGTACTTTCCGTGTCAAATTATTTTAAACCTTATCATAATTAAAAGACCAGTATAATATATTGAAAAGCTCACAATAGGCGCAAGGCCATGTGCGGCCGTGTGCATTTTTCAAGCGATACTATTCCTTTAAATATCAAGTTTAAAATTATTTGTGAGTTGCTGTGGCGGCCTCCGCCCCTTACGGTCACCCCTAGTATTATGTGTCTACTATTTAGGGTCAGTCTGAATTACAGATACATTTTGAAAGACCAGTTTTACATTAAGTTTAGCTTGAAGTTACCTCTAAATCAAATGTTTAACTTTTTATTATTCTTATGATATCTTTACCTATAGGTAAGAAGTATTTCCTTTATTCTTTTTGTAATAGATATGAAATTAAAAACAGAAAAACTGTAAAGCTTTTTTAATCTAGTAACTTTTACTGCTAAATTACTTTCCTTCACCTTATCTATAAAGTTTTTTCCTAAGGGTGCTTTAGGGTTTAAAGATACAGTAGAAGGGTCTGTTATGACATCACATTGTTTTCTATATTTTTCTATTCCGTTCCAAGCTATCATTATGCCATTATCTGTGCATACTGTTGGGGGTGGACGGAAGACATTGTAACCCATTTCGTGTCCAATATATTCAATTGATTTAAATATGAAGTCATTACAAGCTACACCTCCAGATACAACTATGTTTTTATTGACAATCATATGATTTTTTTCACTGAATGCAATGGCCCTTTCTGTCCTGAGAACCAAGTGTTCTGCAATTGCTAATTGAAAGGCTGCACATAGTTCATTTACTTCTGGGATAATGCCATCACCGATTACATTGTGTTCTGCCTCTTTTTCAAACAGTTTCCTTTCCAATGAGTCTTTTAGTCCACTGAAACTGAAGTTACAGTCTCTATACTTCAGCAGAGGCATTGGAAATGTAAACATATCTAATGTTTGAGCTTTACTTGCAGCCAATTCTATAGCTCTCCCTCCAGCTAGTTTAGAGTACTCAGGTACATTTCTTAATTTCATTCTTCTAGCAACCTTATCCATTACCTCACCAGGAGCATTGTCTAAGGATTCTCCTAGAAGAATAAAATCATTGAAATCATTAACAATAGATAAAAGGCAATGTCCACCAGATATCAGTAGAACTAAATATGGGAATGGTATGTCATAATACATTCTAGCAACTAAAGCATGTGCCTCCATGTGATGTATAGGTATTAAAGGTTTATGATACTTTTTGGATAAGTATTTTGCATATTTAACTCCAACTTGAAGACTTATTAATAACCCAGGTCTGGTCGTTACAGCAATCGCATCTATTTCACTTATGTTTATACCAGCTTTGTCTAAAGCTTCTGAAACAGCCGATTCAATGTTGTTCCTATGTAATTCATGAGCTACTAGTGGATTGACTCCTCCATATCTCAAGTGTATTATATTTTGAGAATACAACGAATCCCCCAGGACCTTGCCTATGCCGTCGACAATAGCAGTTCCAGTATCATCACAGGAAGTTTCTATACCCAAAATACGAGGAGCGATTGGCTTCATTGCAGTCTTCGAAAAGTTACGTAACCTAAAAACTTTGCGGACAGTTTTGTATTTTCTAAAAGTTATAATATATGCATTCATCTTCAAACCCCGACAAAATTATAGCGACGCTGGATCAATATTAACCAATATAATAAAATACCCTTTCAGAACATAAGTTCCTCTTTGTTTTGTGCACAGTACTCTGTGGTTTTGTGGGAATTAAGAGCACAGAACAAAACTATGGTAAAAAATAAAAAAAATCTATCAAGCCCCTGTTCCTTTTTATTCTGTGCTCTTTATACTCTTTGGTACAGACTACAGACCAATCAAACCGATCGCACCTTAGCCTCTTTTATCCACAGAATACTGAATACTATTGCTAGAACACTTATCGCTCCACACCTCCACGCTTTCTACACTCGCGCGAACTGCAAGTGTGGAGAGCCCATAATTTATGATCACCCCTGTGACTTTTTTGACAGTTGACAACGACAAATTTAAGTGACGTTAAGACGGCAATCTGACAGTCGTCGTAAAAATTTTACCCTCCTCTCCTCCTGCCGCCTGCCCTCGTGAACTTGTGAACGTGAACAGAGTTTTTCGAAATTTCGAATGATTAGACGCATTCGCACTGATTTTGTGATACAGTGGACTGGAAATCAAAAATTTTGCAAAGGTTAAAAACTTATTAACTCTTATCTGTAATTTCTGTAGTTTGTAATATATTTTTGTTGCAAGTTGCCCGGAGTCTCCGCATCTCAATTTATCAATAAAAATACGAATAATTATGCACTAAATTAATATTAGGATAGATCAATGTTGAATAATTTACGTACTTACTGAGTTTTCATCAAAGCAATCGTTTAAAAATGAAAAAGTACATGGTTCCCCCATCATTTTTTACAATAGCTCTTAGATTATTAGGTGATGTGGGGCTTATTACAGCTGCAAATATAATCGTTCCAAGTTGTCTTTAAGACCTCGTACTGTAAATTTCATTATATATTTAAAAAAAAAGAAATACTTCATATTCAGCAATAAATCAATCATTTTATTGTGTAGACTTAATTAACCTTAATTTTTTATCCAGGAAAATATTAAATTAAACATAACATATTGTGCATTGGATCATAAGGCGTGAATTGAGGGTAGGAGAGGCCTTTGTCCAGCTGTGGGACATAATCCGATTCATAATGATCATCTTTTTTGTTTCAGATTGCGTCTGAGATAAAACCAATACAATGACGGTTCTAAAAATACTAAAACAGTCAACAATAGTGCATCTATGTTTTGCTATATCTTATTTCCTCTCTGGTGTTATTATGAGTTTGATACAAGCCATATTATATTTCGGACTGAAGCCCATCAGCAAACATTACTATCGCAAAATAAATTACTATATTTCTTATTCATTTTACTGTCGTAAGTATAAATAGTATATAGCCTTAAATTTCTTATACTCCTAGTTTAGTAAAGTATTTTACCAACACTATTTAGTTATTTCTATCACATTGGGGTCACCAATTTACCAATGATGGTATATATTGGCCTATGGGTGTCCCTATACTTGGTTATCCAGAGTCCAGACTTTGCAAGCTCTATTATTACGAGCCATTATTGTCCCACTGCTGGGCAAAGGCCTCCCTTTCATCGCGCCATTCATGTCGGTTTAGAGCTCTGTTGGGCCAATCTGTACAGTGGGAATCTAGTTCGTCCCGCCATCTCTTCCTGGGCCTGCCGCGACGACGTCTCGCATTGTTTGGTGACCATGTCGTTGTTAATTTGGTCCAGCAGTCGTCAGACATGCGGCAGATGCAAGCTCTAAGACATGTTTACTATCCAGAAGGTACAGATACAAGTATAAGTACAAGTGGTATGTGCAGTGTGTAGTCGGGGTGTGGACTCGTGAAACTTTTTTAATCCTTCCTTTCGTTGCACATTGCATTATGTAGAATCACCAGAATTCTATGTGCGTGTGTATGTGTTGCTGCAGTATGTATGGGACAGTCTTCAGCTTATCTTTGGGTCCTTTTATGTGTGATCTGAAAACAGACTACAGACATTTGGGTTAGCCCTATTTATTGACTTACTAAGTTGATACAGCAACTCTTTGATTTATTGATTACTAGCCATGCCCCGTGGTTTCACCCGCATAGTCTTTGTTTATGTGGGAATATTAGGATAAAAAGTACCCTATGTGTTATCCCAAAGTCTATTCTATCTACTTACCAAATTTCAACCCAATCGATTCAGTAGTTTTGGTGTGAAAGAGTAACAAACATCCATCCGTCCTTGCAAACTTTTGCATTTATAATTTAGTAGGATTATTGTCCTATACATTGAACATGATAGAATAGAAAAGAATACTCTTTATTATCACCAAAAAGAACATTAAAAATATCAAACTAAATAATATAAACATAATTCTTGGTTGACAATGGGTGACCTTATGATGTAGTATTTTCACCATCATCTTCCTGCCCTTATCTCAATAGGTGGGGTCAGCAGAGCACATCATCTTTTGCCACTAGATTCTATCATTCATCATTTGTACACTTACACCTTTTCGAACCATATCCTCATTCACACAATTCATTCTGCCCTTGCAGAATGTCCCTCCCCAACATAACCACTTATATGTTCATCATTAATATTGAATATGTCTTTTTTCTCATATGACTATTGGATAGCATAACTTGTCCATACCTGGCTAGTCTTCAACTTTTTATATGTCAAAAGTCAAACTGGTCAGACTTTCAGACTTCCATACTTATATGTTTCTTTTAAATTTCTATCATATTGTAGTTTGTTTTATAATATAATCTTATTTCAGAACTGGTATTCATGTCGGAATGGTGGTCAGGAACAAGAGTTTTGTTTTACATCAAAAAGGATGAATATGAGAAGTGGTACGGCAAAGAACATGGCTATCTCATAATGAACCATAGTTATGAAATAGATTGGCTTATGGGATGGCAGTTTTGTGATGGCATACAAGTTCTAGGGGTAAGTGGCTCTGAATTTTTATAGAATGTTACTTAGACACTTCACAGTATAGGTATGAAGCTATAAGTAGCCGGGCCGCTCGTCTTGACAGTAAAATTTCTATTTGCTAGACAGAGAGAACAGATAGAGATGTAGGCGATAAAAAGAGAGGCAGCTTGTACCTATAGGTTAATATAACGATAATTAGTTAGGCCTGAACTGAATTGCACTTTGTTGAGTCGGAGCTAGAGTCTCTATTTATTTAAATGATTTTGAGGAGTCTCTTCTGTCTCTTTAGTATTCTGTGTTTAGACTTAGTTGCACTTACTAACTTTAACAATAACTATTGACGAGGCATGATATCTCTGGTTGAATCAATAATTTGTTTTGCACCATTTATTTACCTGCTAAAAAAATCTAGACACATGGCAGTGTGTCAAACAAGTTCACAAAACACTGGCTGTATTACACAACCCGTTTCGCCCTATTTTTGACCCCCCACAAAACTTAAAATCTATCCTACCTACAGACTTGAAACTTTTTGTATCTTAATCTTAACTGTTAATGTTAACATGCTATGTGTAATATTTATGTTTAGGGATTTCACGGAAAACTTCTGGAACAAGAATCTTTAGTTTTTAGTTCCGATTTTTAGTGTCAAAAACAACATGCACAGTGCACCGCCCTCCCGCTCGCAAAACTGCATGCAAAGAGGAAATGCTATTAGGTATTATTTTTATTAGTGACACCATTTATATATCGACACGTGTCGTTATAACTCTCGCCTCGGTGCCTCGGTGGCGTAAAGGGCGTATGCTCGACTGCCAATCAAGAGGTCCCGGGTTCGATCCTCAGGTCAGGCAGTGTTTAAATATTGGATTTTTCCATTAGGAATTATCTCAATAACTGCCTGGAGTCTGGAACTGTGCCCGGTAGATGGCAATAGGCTCGCCCCCTATTACATGGGACCAATAACATACTGGCGAAATGTGGGTGTACCTACTATGGGACTGAGTCCTGGGTACACCTCTGCCTACCCCTTCGGGAAAAAGGCGTGAATGTATGTTATGTTATGTATGTTTACGTGTCGTTATAATATATGAATATAAAAGTCTACAATGGAGTTCCGAAAAGTAACGCTATATTCAATCAATGATTTCACGGTAAGTAAATTCTTGCTTTTTGTTCAAGTTATTTTGTGCATTTCAGCCTCAGCCTTAATATTATAACTTACAATACTTAAACTTGAACTTTTATTCAAATTAACTCTTTTATAAACATTGAAGTTAAAAATAGATAAAGCCATAAAATAAAATAAGAAAAATAAAAAGTGCAATCATTAACATACATTAAAATAATTAGTAAGTATATAACAAATTTATTCTTACATAAAATGATGAAGTATACTTAGATTATGGCCCTGTTTATGACTTTGTTTCTTTTACCATTGGCTTTGGTGTGATTTTTAAAATTCGTATGTTTACTTTTATATGATACTAGCTGTGCCTCGCAGTTTCATCCGCGTAATCATCGTTCCATCGTTCATCGCCGTAGAGTTACCGGCTACCGGCTTTAGAATAGTGCTCCACCCTCGCTACCAGTGGTTGCCGTAAGAGCCGGCTAAGGGTTAACAGATCCAGAGGACGGGCAGCAGCGTCCTCTGCATAAAACCATCGAACTGCGCTCGACAACCCGCCTGCCAAGCGTGTCGAGTATTGGCAAAACCCCCCTTTATGGGGGAGGCTTATGTTCAGTAGTAGATTACCAACGGCTGAGATCATGATGATGATGAAACATCGTTCTTGTGGGAATATCAAGAAAAAAGGTATCGTATGTGTTATCCAGGGTCTTTGCTATCTCATACCTTTCAGCTCAATCGGTTCAGCATAGTTTTAGTTTGAAAAGGGAACAAACACACACTCAAAATCAAAATAAAACAGCGCTTGATGGCGCTGGAGTAGAGTTCGAATACGTTTATTTACTTGTTACAAAGGTAACTTTTTAACATTGTACTGAGATTTATAAATTTACTAGCTGTGCCCTGCGGCTTCACCCGCGTAGTCTTCGTTCCCGTGGGAATATCGAGATAAAAAGTACTTTTTATGTTATTCCAGGGTCTAAATTATCTATATTATACCGAATTTCAGCCCAATCGGCTACTAATATTATAAATGTGAAAGTTTATGAGGATGGATGGATGGATGTTTGTTACTCTTTCACGCAAAAACTACTGAACCGATTGGGCTGAAATTTGGAATGTAGGTAGCTTAGTCTCTGGAATAACACATGGGGTACTTTTTATCGCGATATTCCCACGGACTTGATGTCTTCGCGGGTGCAACCGCTGGGCACAGATATTAGTTATACATATATTAAACTAAAAAATAATTTAAACGTAATTCTTGGTTGACAATGGGCGGCCTTATCGCTATAATATAGGTATATAATATAGGTATTATGTCATTTTGCACACAAATATTAATTTACCACAGAATCACATATACGGGTATAATAGATCGTTTAAATGCAGTGGTACGTAATGGCGTGTACAACGCCATCATTTTAAATGCCAACTTAGACACAAACAAATTATGACATCATCCTAATCCTAATCCTAATATACTATTATAAAGGCGAAAGTTTGTAAGTATGGATGTATGTATGGATGTTTGTTACTCTTTCACGCCAAAACTACTGAACCGATTGGGCTGAAATTTGGTACGTAAGTAGCTTAGACCCTGGAATAACACATAGGGTACTTTTTATCCCGATATTCCCACGGGAACGAAGACTACGCGGGTGAAACCGCGGGTCACAGCTAGTATATACTATTATAAAGGCGAAAGTTTGTAAGTATGGATGTATGTATGGATGTTTGTTACTCTTTCACGCCAAAACTACTGAACCGATTGGGCTGAAATTTGGTACGTAAGTAGCTTAGACCCTGGAATAACACATAGGGTACTTTTTATCCCGATATTCCCACGGGAACGAAGACTACGCGGGTGAAACCGCGGGTCACAGCTAGTTAATACATAATTTCTTTGATGATCGTTCGTTCGATGCAACTGCAATTTTAATCTGAACTTAAAGACGGCAACAACACCTTTGAGGAATATGACACAATCCCATTTAAAAAAAATACCAATCAATGTATTGCATTACCGTGTTTTCATGATATTTTGTAGATGAAGTAGGTACATAAACTATGCCATTTTATTTTATTATATAAACTCGCCATTATTTTCTACTAAACGTCATAAATTCCCCGTTTTACCGCGTGTTTTATAAAAGAATATAAAATGATAGAGACCTCGTCTATTTCATCTATAAATTCATCATCATCATCTCAGTCATCGGACGGCAACTGCTGAACATAGGCCTTTCCCATAGATTTACACCCAATCCGGTTGTAAGCGGCACCTCCAGCGTGTTCCTGCCGTCCTTATCAGATCTATAAATAAAATTATCAGGATATAATTATTTAAAAATGGATTTCATCCTAATAACCAGATGTTTTGTAATCTCGTCTTGTCCTTTTTTGTAAGTCTTATCTGCTTATCATAATGCTCTCTTCAATGTAATTTTCTTTTTCAGAATTGTAAAGCTTATGCAAAGAAAGTCATCCAATATTTACCCCCCATTGGTTGGATGTGGAAGTTCTCAGAATTCGTATTTCTAGAAAGATCTTTTGACAAAGATAGAGAAATAATAAAAAGGCAGATTACTGAGCTGTGTGATTATCCTGATCCGGTCTGGGTAAGTAGTTTGATAAAAAATTATATACTTAATCGTATTTATCTGTGTTGTAAATTATATGGAGATTATGACAATGTTTTTTACATAACATACATTCACGCCTTTTTCCCGAAGGGGTAGGCAGAGATGTACCCAGGACTCAGTCCCATAGTAGATACACCCACATTTCGCCAGTATGTTATTGGTCCCATGTAATAGGGGGCGAGCCTATTGCCATCTACCGGGCACAGTTCCAGACTCCAGGCAGTTATTGAGATAATTCCTAATGGAAAAATCCAATATTTAACACTGCCTGACCTGGGAATCGAACCCAGGACCTCTTGATTGGCAGTCGAGCATGCGCCCTCTACGCCACCGAGGCAGGTTTTTAAATTAAGAAAAGTCATCATATTACATATGCCAACTGCTTACAATTCAACACTATAAATTGTGAAGTAAAAAACGCAAATAGCGCGCCCTACGACAAGTTACACACCTGTGACGCTTACGGCAATTAGGTACCTCAAGATAGTATGTTGCCAAAATAATACGGTAAAAAGCCTCTTTATAAAAATCTTGTTGGCTTATGTAACCAACTTATCGTAGACCAGAACAGTCATATTCTATCAATATATTTATTGAAGATAATTAGGGTATGAAGTATATATTTTAAATTCATATACTATACATTGGGAGCTTGCATTGGAAGGTGTAGGCAAATATGTGTTTTAAAAATCATCTAAAATTATTCACGTACCGTCAGTTTGGGAAATGTTTAATTATTCTTTGTAGTAATAGCACGGTAAAGATATCTACTCTACTGTGGTAATAGCAGGCCTGGGACACTGCATTATAGGTGTGAAGCAACAATTAGCCGGGGCGCCCGTCTTGACGGTACAGCTAGAGAGATACGCGATAGAGAGGGAACTTGTAGGTTAATATATCGATGGGTGGAGGCGCTGTGCGACCTGAATTGCACTTTATTGTGTCGGAACTAGAGTCGCTATTTATTTAAATGATTTTGTGGAGTGTCTCTTCTGTTCCTATATTCTATGGTAATAGGCAGGTACCTAATATACGAATATCTATGTAATGTAAACGAAACCACGTGTCCTTGAGTCTTGGAGTCACTGGTACAGAAAAATATTCCACTAGCAATTAAAAGTAACATATTTAAAGTATTTTACCTATTGCCTAAGTAGCCATTAACAAAGCGTGACCTAATTCCGAAACAGTATATGTAAAGTGTAAACTAATCTAAGAATAGGGGGGTTCTTCCTAAACAACATTCACGGGAAATTATACCTTATTTTGCAAAATATACGTGACTGAGTTTTACAAAATGGCGTGCATTTTCCTAATTCCTTAAAAACAATTATCTGACAGCTCTGCACTCGTATCTTATATGTATGATAAGAGTTTTCATTATATTGGTAGCTTTTATAGGGGGATTCTGCATTCTATTCAGGGGTGACCTTGATGCTTGAAGACTGAAGGTTTCGGCACCCCAATATATATTAGTAGTTGTGCCCCGCGGTTTCACCCGCGTAGTCTTCGTTCCCGTGGGAACATCGGGATAACAAGTACTTTTTATGTTATTCCAGGGTCTAAACTATCTATATATATATATCGAATTTCAGCCCAATCGGTAAAAGTAACAAACATCCATCCATCCATCCTCACAAACTTTCGCATTTATAATATTAGTAGGACTATAGATTTACCCATCTGCCCATCTAGTAAATAAACATAAAAGAATTTCAATGAAGAACATAAATGATTCGAAGGTTTTCGTAATAACACAAGGGGCGCGGCATGCTTGCTGCGAGCTCAGCGAATTTTTATTAATTTTTAAATAGTAATATGGGACAACTTCAACAAACTGTCTACTTGATCCCAAGTTCCAAGTGTAGATACGTCAGTATCATGGTCAGTATCACCAGAAGACTGATATACATACTCATATTATACGCAAATAACACCCAGACATATCAAAATTTGCCTGGGACAGCGATTTTATAAATAAGATCTTGTTTTTCTCACTTTTATATGTATAATTAACGATAATTTATTATGTATTTTAGCCTGCCACAGCTTAAGTAATTTTATATTTTAGATCAACCACTAAAAGTGGCTTATATATTACTGTTAGTTGTTAATCTCATGTGTGCGTTATATAAATATTCTTTCTATCAATGACAATATTTTGTAGCTACTCATGACTCCAGAAGGCACTCGTTACACGAAAGAGAAGCATGAAGCGTCCGTAAACTTCGCCAAAGAGAAGAACCTACCAATACTCAAGCATCACCTCACACCACGCACAAAAGGATTTACCACTAGTTTGAAGTATTTCAGAGGGAAAATCCCATCTATTTACAATACTCAGCTGGCATTTGATAAAGGCAGCAAGGTAAATTAACAAATAGCTTGATTCAGATGTTTTATGTGCCTATACTTTTATAATTTTATTTTTATGGTAATGCGTTATGTAAATAAGCCATCTGTGAAGTTTTATACCTACCTAACTTCTACGTTATGGATAATAATTATGACTTATGTGCTAAATTGCTGTGAGACCCGATAGACTACCCGGGTGGTACCTGGAGAGTGGGCAGCAGTGCTCTCCGTTTCATACATACATTCACGCCTTTTTTCCCGAAATGGTAGGCAGAGGTGTACCCAGGACTCAGTTCCATAGTAGATACACCCACATTTCGCCAGTATGTTATTGGTCCCACGTAATAGGGGGCGAGCCTATTGCCATCTACCGGGCACAGTTCCAGACTCCAGGCAGTTATTGAGATAATTCCTAATGGAAAAATCCAATATTTAACACTGCCAATTTCAATTTCTTATCTACTGTATTCTTTCCCAGACGCCCCCGACGTTAACAAGTCTATTATACGGCAAACCTGTCCTAGCACATCTATACATCGAAAGGATTCCGGTAGAAAACATACCCGAAGGTGAAGAAGAAGCATCTAAGTGGCTACACCAACTATTTGTTACCAAGGTAAGACCTTGAGAGATTTTTGTAGTGATAGGCCTCTTTTGCAGGAGAAGTACCATACCTTTGCCAGTTATTCATCCGCCAAGCAGAGTAATGTGCAAAAATTACTGTGTTCCGGTCTGAAGGGCAATGTTACCAGCGAAATTACTGGGCATGACGAGATTCAACAACTAATATCTCAGGGCGACAGGCGCAGTGCAGTGCCGCGCAGAATTATGGGTGATATTTTTCTTCTCATATATTGTATTTTGCGCAGTTCGTAAACAGGTTGATGCGAGTTGCCTATTGCGGCAATACGCAATACAAAGTTGCCCTGTATGCGAAGCTCTTAAATGTTTCGTGGTCCCTGTACTGTGCCAGGGTCACTGAATTAAAATTATCTAATACAAGCACTTACATAAAACGTTTTCGGTGAGCTTAAATAAAGACCAACAAAAGTAAGATATGCCAATATTGATCTCCAAAGCTTTACCGTCAATAACCACCGTAACGCCGTCATGCCGTCATATTATTTACTTATTGCATGAAGTAGAGTGTAAAGGTCGAAGTGTGTACGAGTTTTAACAGATCCTACACCTCACTGCCAATGTTACTATTGAAGGCATAATAATTAAGTGAAACACTGGTCTACTGTGGTTTTGATGCTCTAGATATGAAAATGATTTTGGGTCTATTTATGCGCACAATTCATGAAACTATCAATGATTTAGTAAGATTTGCTCTGATTTTTTGTAAAATCTTTATTTTCATTTGACATTGCAAAAAACAAAAACCGAGAAACCAAATAACAGATATATTTATAATGTCAGTTATGTTTTGAGAAATACATCGAATACATAGAATACATCGAGGTAAATGAAGAGGAAAATGTCGAAAATATATTTTATATTTCCATAAAACGCCTTTTATGAGCTTTTCTTTTATAATTTTTTAGGGGACAATCTCTTTTCAAAGACCTAATTGTTCAAAATATAAGATATGCAAAAATCATGAATATATGAGCACATTGACAACTTTCATGGATATATTCGTAATCTGGGAACTTGAAAACGTAAAAATTTGCGATGATATCCAGCGCAACAAAAAAAAAGTTTTTTTTTGTAGAGCTGTGTAATGTACCTATTACATATTCTACATTTACAATTATTGTGAAGGTCAAGATCGATATCGCAGATTTTGTATTCAATAAGATTAAACATTTTCGGTACACAAAGCAGATTAAGAACTTGATGTTAGTTTCTTAAACCTTTTAAGTACGGCAACGATGTCGCGGGATTGCTCTAGTCAAAAAGCGGCCTCAAACAATAGGTTGAAGCACGCCAGTGCACTGTCAGTGTATTGTCTTCTTAAAAAATACAATAATACATGTATTATCTTGACCCTACACGAGCCCTCATGAATGTGTCTTAGATATTAGTCTTAGTATGTCCACAGAATACATATAAGGGACAGAAGGGACACTCTTCAAAATCATTCAAATAAATAGCGACTCTAGCTCCGACGCAATAATGTGCAATTCAGGTCGCTCGGCGTCTAATTATCGTTCAAGCTGCGTCTCTTTCTATCGCGTATCTCTTATTCCTTCTGACGACGTTAGGAATGTAACCTTTTAAATTTGTTAAAAACTTAAAAACAAAACAATGGACGACGCAACGCTACGCGCTAACATGCGACTCAGCCGGCGCGCGCCTGCGCGCGACAATCCCTTGAAAAAACTCGTCTAGACCACGCGCTCCGGGTACCTGTAGGTTCAAAGCAAAAACGTGGTGTCACAGGCCTGGTAAGTCTTAGATCTTAAAAAAAAAAGGTTGAAGCACGCGTATTGTGCGGGCTGTCAGTGTATTGTCTTCTTAAAAAATACAATAATACATGTATTAACTTGACCCTACACGAGCCCTCATGAATGTGTCTTAGATATTAGTCTTAGTATGCCTTAGATCTTAAAAACAAAAAAAAAAAAGCACAGGTATTGTGCGGGCTGTCAGTGTATTGTCTTCTTAAAAAATACAATGATACATGTATTATCTTGACACTACACGAGCCCTCATGAATGCGTGTCTTAGATATTAGTCTTAGTACTATGTCTTAGATCTTAGATTTATGTTTGAAGTGAATATTTTAATGAGTCTAGAGACTTTGAAGTTTGGCTCGTTAGGGCGCGTTCGGATAAATGTGCGTTCACCATAAAGCATCGTCTTTAGGTCGAGTTTCTGTGAGTACAGCGAAGTCCGATAAATGATGAAATAATTCTTATCTAAACAGGTCGGTTTGTGGTTAATTAGAGATTTTCCTGTTATAACAATTCTTAAGAGTAATAACTGGCGCAAGTTATATTTTAATGACTAGATATACCTATTAACTAGCTCATTTTTCGACAGCCTCGTTGGCTCAGATGGTAGTTACTCTGCTTTCTGTGCCGCAGGGCCCGAGTTCGATCCCCGGCCAGGTCAAACATTTGTGTGCACGAAAATGTCTGTTTGATCTGTGTCTGGGTGTTATAAGCTTATATAAGTAGTATGTATATCAGTCATCTGGTTACCAAAGTACAGGCTTCTAGCCTAGTTTGGGACCAGGTGTGAAAAGAAATTCATTATAATCGTCATACGAGTTATTAGTATTTTAGATCAAACAATAAATTATGTGGAACACAAAATAAATGTAGGAGGTACTTGGTGGTACCTAACCTGAATCAATTTTGTGTAATGTAATTTTGTATATAGCAACATTCGTGTAATTCTACGTATTCGTCTTCGGTGGCGTAGCGGCCGTAAACGCTACTGCCGATCATGACAACCCTGGTTCGATCCCCTGGGTGACTGCCACACTACGCCTCCGCTGCATTGTCGCGCCCGCCACAGGCAAGAATACTATTAAGGTACGTAAAGAAGCGACACTCACTTCCCCCCGATATTTTACGTCGCCTGCGACCAAGCAAGTAACGCAGTAGAAGGCACGCACGTAGGAAGGATTACACGCGGGCAATTGTATGAAGAGACGGAGGTCTGCTAGGCTTGACAGTATGGACTATGGTAATATTATGCAATTTGAAATCTACCGAACACTTTCATCATTGACAATCTGATAGAACCGGAGAGGTGTTCTGTTTCATATTACTTATGACGCTTTACAAGTACTAACTAATTTTATCTACCGTTTTTATCTCCATTCGTCAAACAGTTGCGTGTACCACCTTAAATCCTCATAAAACCCCTTGTCATTCGGGATCATCTCCGGAACGGCTGGACCGATTTTAAACTTTTAGTGGCAGATAGCTAATGTAACAAAATAGCAACTCAAGCTATTTTAGGGTTCCGGACCTTAAAAGGAAAAAAGGAACCCTTATAGGATCACTTTGTTGTCCGTCTGTCTGTCCGTCCGTCTGTAAAAAACTTTTTACGGGAACGCGCGGAGGTATCAAGTTGAAATTAATATCAAATATACTCAGGTCTACGGTCACTTGTAGCTGTAAAAAAAACATACTTCAAAGTTAACACAATCAAAGGTTATAGCTATTTTACTGCATATTTCCATATTCTGCGCAGGGGTCTAAAACCTATAGGGTACTTCCCGTTGGCCTAGCATCAAAAAAAATTGGCAAGAAGCAAGGTCTTACGTATATCACAAGTAAAGGATAATATCTCATAACCGTAAAAATTTCCAAAAAAATTTAGTGATGGGTATTACTAACATGTTTGCTGTAGTTGGCAACTAGATGGCGCTGTATGTTCTGAGAAGGCGATAGTGTTTTGTTCAGGTATCTAGGTATGGAACCCTACACTATGCATACAAACGTATGCCTTAACAATTTATTTTCTTTAGAAAAATAATACGTTCCGTGTAAAAAATGTTACCCTTAAATTCCACGTGGGCGAAGTCGCGGGTAACAGCTATTTTGTTCTATAATTATTACAGAGTCCACTGATAATAATGTTTTTGTGATAACGATAAAATGACCTTTGTTAGATCCGCTTCAGTCGACTTATTATCATTATTAACCTTCATAAAATATTTGCGATAAATCGCAGACAAGCTAATTATTCGAAGAAGCAGGTAAATAGTAAACATTGTCTATACCTCGAAGGCTGATAACGAGGTCCCGGGTTAGATCCCCAGGTCATATTATTATCTGTTCTGGTCACGCATAGTTATTGAAATTTTCCATTAGGAATTATCCCAATGACAGTCTGAAGTCTGGTCTGGGTGCACCTCTGCCTACCTCTTCGGGAAAAAGCCGTGCTGGTATGCTGTCCTTATACCTATTCTTAGTGCCGTAAATAGCCTTTTTTGCGCCCTATGCGAGCTTCTATAACTGAACCCTTGTTTTTTTAGATATTATAGGTACCCTAGCCCTAGCTAGAGCAATGCTATGCTATGTAAAGGCCTACTTTATTTCATTCAGGGAAGAAAGCGATTCAACGTCATTGATTCAGGGTGATAAAATAACACACAAGAACCTCGGTGTTGGTGGACCAATCTATACTTCTATACTAATATTATAAAGAGATAAACTTTGTTTTTTCTTTTTTTTTATGATAGTGAGTGACAAGACGAGCTAATCAGGTGCCTGATGGTAAGCATCATGCGATTGCCCATATCAGACACAATGCCACCCAGTGTTTTAAAATTCAAAATTCTGCGCGGCACTGCGCCTGTCACCCTGATATGAGTTGTTGAATCTCATCATGCCCAGTAATTTCGCTGGTAACATTGCCTTTTATACCGGAACACAGTAATATTTGCACATAACTGCTTAGCGGATGAATAACTGGCAAAAGTGTGGTAATTCCCCAGGCGGCCCCCTGCAAAAGAGGCCTACCACTACAAAAAGATTGTTTGTAACCAATAGGCTCCGAAACTACTGGACCAATTTTAAAATTCTTTCACTTATGGAAAGCTTAATTCAGTGTGTGTGATGAGATTTTGAAAAAAATTAGGGATTCGTAAATATACTACAATATTGTGAACCGAGGTGTCACATAATTACCATATACATTAATTTGCGTGCGCTCTGAAATCTATTGATGGTAGAATAAAATGATGTACTAAGGGTTTGTAGTACTTATCAATATCTACAAAATAGTCTTCGAACATTTTATCCATCTATTTTGGTTTAGTCACAATAATCGAAACACACATTACATGCATGCGCTGTGAAAAGTATTGGTGGTAGAATAAAGTAATGTACTAGGGAATTGTAGTACCTATCAATATCTACAAAATAGTCCACGGACATTATATCTATCTATTTTGGTTTAGTCACAATAATCGAAGCAGTCATTAACTTTTATACGCTGGGAAAATTAATGGTGGTATAATAGACTAATTTACTAGGGGTCTGTAGTACTTACCAATATTTACAAAATAGTCGAAGAACATTAAATCCGTCTGTTTTGGTTTAGTCACAATAATCGTAGAAGTCATTATTTTTATTGCGGTATGAAAACTATTGGTGGTAGAAATAATGTACTAGAGGTTTGTAGTACTTATATCTTCAAAATAGCCCGCGGAAAATTTATACATGTGTTAAGGTTTGATCACTGTAACAGAAATAGTCAGTAAATTGCGTGCGCTGCATAAATCATTAGCGTTATATCTATAAAAATATAATGTATCGCGATTTTACTCCTGTTAAAACGTTCACTATACCTACTTCTGCTACCCGTGGGAAGCCGGGGCGGGTCGCTACTTATCTAATATTTTGAAAGAAAATTTTACTAAACACGAAAGACAAATACGCTCGTGCACTGCCAAAAAATGAGCGCGATGTTTTGTCTAATTTAACAGAAGTTTTTGATGAGGTAATAATTATTTTCTTTGAGAATGCCAGTCGTTTAAGCGCAAGTTTGCAAATTGTTATTTATTAATCGTAGTACTTAAAACTCATAGAATTCAAATAACCAATCAAATATGATCGATAAGGTAACCACATACCTTATCGATCAAATTATCTTCTATATAAATGACATCAGCTCTAACAGGTAAATAGTCGATTATTTGCCGTTTACCAAGTCGTTACTCGTGAGTTTCAGAAAGAGAAACTGGGAAGAGTTGACTGACATAACAATTTGTCATAATTTAAGATAAAAATATTGTCATAATTTTTATCACTGTCGGTTTTTATCATTGGTACTCAATAACATTCCCAATTTAGAGCTATAAGTAAGCACTGGTATTTTTTAACCAGTTTACAACCAGATTTTTGCTCACTCTACCAGGAAATGCTAAAAAAACATTCGAATCATGTATTCAAACGTCCTCGGATGACATTTATAAAGTAAATAACAATATTTATTATAGTCAAAACTGTCTCGCGGCATAAGGCTTAGATAATGTTATTATGATAAATAACATATGTAATAAAAGTTTATACGACCGTTTATATATAGTGATAATGTTAAAGGTATAAATTATTGTCCATTGAGAAGTATTAATGGGATTAAAGGACACGTAATTGAATGATGATTCTTATAATTGTAAATTGTAAACCTACTTCAACTCAAAAAGGTTTATGATCAACCCTGACTCCTGGCATGGTATATTAAATATCAAGTTTTTATACGAATAGCTCTGAATAAATTATAGCACTACAAAATGACCCTAAGCTACTTCCAGTACTCATTGTTTCCTGTAATTTTTTTCGGGGGGTAAGGTAACAGGTACCGCACACATTTACATAAACACGCAAACAAATGCAGTAAACCTTATAAACTTCCTGGAACAAGAATATTTAGTTTTTAGTTCCGATTTTTAGTGTCAAAAACGACTGTTAGTACGACCCCGCTCTTCGAGATGTTACCTCGCTGAACGCTGGAACCAGAATGATGGTGTCACTAACAAAAATAATACCTAATAGCATTTCCTCTTTGCATGCAATTTTGTGGGCGGGAGGGCGGTGCACTGTGCATGTTGTTTTTGACACTAAAAATCGGAACTTAAGTATAACTTAAATAAAGAAATCCTTACGATATATGTAATTCCCATATTGCTTATTTATTCAAATGTAAGTAAGTACCTAGCCTTAGAGAAGTTTCGTTTATTGCCTTTTATTGATTAAAGTAATCAGTGAGGCGATACGTATTAATAGATACGTTATTCCTAAGTACTTAGAACTGTGTTAGATTAATTTCTTAAAATATAACAAGACCGATAAGCGTGTCTAAGGCAATGACCTCAGATATTTAAGCAATCGTTAGGTTATGTCGGAAGCCTTTTAGGAATATTGTCGACTCTGATAATACGAATTGGCCGTATGAATAGACTCAACATAACATACATTCACGCCTTTTTCCCGAAGGGGTAGGCAGAGGTGTACCCAGGACTCAGTCCCATAGTAGATACACCCACATTTCGCCAGTATGTTATTGGTCCCATGTAATAGGGGGCGAGCCTATTGCCATCTACCGGGCACAGTTCCACACTCCAGGCAGTTATTGAGATAATTCCTAATGGGAAAATCCTATATTTAACACTGCCTGGGATCGAACCCGGGACCTCTTGAATAGACTCGAGTGTAATTAAAGAAACCCTTAATGTAATAGGTAGGTAGTATAAATTCAAACTAAATACAATTCACTTCACTTGATTGATAGATTGCTCAATTGCCAGTAACTTTGCCTTCTGAGCCACAGGTCCCAGGTTCGATCCCCGGGCAGGTCAAAAATATAAGTGTATAAGTGTATGAGCATGTCTGTTTGATCTGTGTCTGGATTTCATATGCGTATAAATAGTGTAAACCCTTCTTCTGGTTACCATTTACCATAGTACCTACAGCCTCTGCCAAGTTTGGGACTAGATGACTGTTTGTGGAAGTTGTCCCAAAATATTATTGTAGATATGTAAACTTACATATAATGTGGACATCCTATCGACAAGTCCTGATTTATTTACAATTTCTTACAATTTTTAGGTTTTAACGTAAATATGTGAACGAGATAGTACTTTCGCCGCTATAAGCTGGTCCACGGCTCATATCAATCGTAATGTTATCTAGATAGACTTAGGACTTTGATGTAAACTGAACGTGGCACTGATCACGTCAACTTTAAAACAGTGGTTCTTAACCAACAGTCCGCGGACCACTGCTGGTGGTTAACGGTTGCAGCGGGCCGCCTGGGGAAGTACCATACCTTTGCCAGGTATTCGTCCGCCAAACTGTAATGTGCAAACATTACTGTGTTCCTTCATCTTCATTACTGTGAAGGGCAATGTTACCGTTAGCGAAATTACTGGGCATGACGAGATTCAACAACTCATATCTCTGGGTGACAGGCGCAGTGCAGTGCCGCGCAGAATTTTGAACTTTAAAACACTGTGTGGCACTGTCTGATATGGGCAATCATGATGCTTACCATCAGGCACCTGATTTGCTCTTCTTGTCACTATCATAAAAAAAATTGTTTTTATCAACATAATATCTATGGGAGCATGGGTTTTTGGCACTTTCTCATAATATTTAGACTCTTACGGACTCGACTGCCGATCAGGAGGACCCGGGTGCGATCCCCTGGTCAGGCAAAGTGTTAAATATTGGATTTTTCCATTTGGGATCATCTCAATAATTGCCTGGAGTCTAGAATTATGCCCGGTAGATGGCAATAGGCTCGCCCCTATTCATGGGACCAATAACATATTGGCGAAATGTGGGTGTGACAACTATGGGACTGAGTCCTGGGCAACGGGAAAAAGGCGTGGTTGTTTGTATGTACGGACATAAACATTTTAACATGCAATTGAAATCAGTTGAACACCAAACCTGATGTGCTCGAAGTACTTTAGTCATGAGTATCACTGAACCAAGAGCCTAGTGGTCCCAAGACAGCAACTTTGTAAAATGATTTTTCAAAAACATGTCTTTTAAGTCTTATGTATATGCCCAATAATTTATTATTTTTGCCCTTTTATCACCATCATCATAATTTCAGCCGTAAGACGTCCACTACTGGACATAGATTAAATAAATCTGGTAAACAAAAAGTCCGGCTATATGAGGCATCCAGCGTATATCTGCAGTCTTTATTAGATCGTCTGTCCACATTGTGGGTGAACATCCTACACTGTGCTTGCCGGTCCGTGGTCTCCATTCGAGAACCTTATAGCCCCATCGGCCAAGTCACATTATGTCTGTACTGTCAAAAGCACCATGTTTTAACTTGCTTCACAATGCTCGCGACTGTACCTACATACGTTTCCCATCCTCTATACTTCTACTAGCCCCAAGGAATTTCTACCCAAATGGGGGTTTGGGTAGAAATTTCTTGACTAGCCCCCCCTTGGTCATCGGCTGGCGACGCCCTTGCATTGGGCTATGTCAGTCCCATCGGAAACACTAAAACTTCAACTTATTTTCATCAAATTCCTTATCAGTAATCCGTAAACATAATAATTGACATCTTGCAGAGCACTCTGGCTGCATCACAATATACTCTGCATGATACTCTGCAAGATGCCAACACTATTAAAATTCAGATCGAATTCTTCAACAAGGCTTGTCCTAATTTAGGCCTGTAAAGATTCTTAATGACCCAGATTAAATAATAATAAACATTAAGATTTCAATTAAATAAAAGTTATATAATTTTGCAATTAACCTATTAATATAATTAAATATAATTAACATTCTGCGATTGTCCTAAAAAATAAGTGACGTCAACATTATATGTGTATAAGTTATACGTAGTTACGCTCGTTTGATTAAAATGTAAATAAATGCAAGAATTTGCATTAAACCAGTGTAGTTATGTACTTAAATGATGTTTTTTTTTCGGAGATAATAGACGTGTACCTATACTAGAAGAGGTTCTCATGTTGTCTTCTCTATTGCGATTGAGGATGTTGTTTTGTTCCAGGATAAAATGCAAGACTCATTCTTCAACACCGGCGACTTTTTCCTTGAGTCCGGAGTTGAGAGAGTGGAACCATTCGAATTGCCGCCTCGCATATATTCCCTGATCAACACACTGGGCTGGGCGGTGGTTACATTGACTCCTATGCTGTATTATCTTCTCGGTTTGTTGCTGAGCGGAAAACTGTTGTATTTTTCTATCGGCTGCGCTATTCTTGGGGCATGTAAGTATTGTTTTTATACTTATGTATTTTCCTCCCTTTTTAGCGGTGTATTTGTCCTTAAATTTTTCCTCTGTCCTATGTAGAGTAGCGTTTAGTGAAAATTGAGGCAGATGGGGAGAGCATCTGCCTCAATTCATTCCACATGTCAAATATGGCATTGCCAGTGACCAATCTTAAGCCTCTTCACCTCCCATCAGGTGAGGTTGGGGTCAAACGCTGAGCTATTAAATATAAAAAAAAAAATAGGTGACGTCGCTAGTGGTCTCCATTAGTGACGTGACTATTTTTGGGACGAATTCAATATAAATTCCCATTTGTCACCAGTACTAAGGAGGTAGGGACCAGGGGAAGTACACAAAAATTGCTGAGAAAAAGTTTAATTGTTAAGAACCATTGCGCTAGCATAGAAGCATGGCACCGTGCATTATCAGTTTGCGGGTCGGCCTGTAGTCGTAAAACAAATACGTCTGAGCCATTACAAATAAAGGCTCAACAATAACATGTCAGCATGTTTTGTTTAAAACACAATGAAAAATTTGCATGTAACTCAAAAGGTGAAGTGCTTATTAAAAAGTTTGAAGGTGGAGGCCAAGGACGAAGAGATCTAAGATCGAAGGATTCAACCAAACCCCACGTTCTCCTCTACTATATATTATAGTAAAGAAGAACGTGGGGTATACTCAAGGCTTCCTAGCACCGTGTCCAAGGGACACTAAATCCCAGGAGGTTAGAACGAGACCGCAGATGTGCAATTTATCTCCGTGATGGGATAGGCCCACTGTAATACTATTATTTCGTGGATAATTTGCGGAAGACTGTTTGGTATATTAATGAAAGACATAAAATTGCTACTCGTGAAAATTTACTGATTTTATATTAAAAACTAGCTGTGCCCCGCGGATTCGTCCGCGGAGCCATGGTCGCCGTCGCAATATTTATAGGTATATTATCTTCATTGACGTAGGGTCGCGTCGCATCGTGACCGTCGTTCGAGTAGAAAAACTTTAATCACGATAATTTTACTTTCCGTGGGGAGTTTGGATCGAAAAGGCTTTGTGTTTTTGTGCGTCGCGGGTGGAAAGTGAAATCGTGTGTCAAATGCCGGCGTTCGGCGGTCGACGTCGAGCGCATCACACGAATACTCACTTGATTGGGTTTTTACGCGCGGGTTGGCGGGACCGCTAGGAATCTACCGCGCGGGAGCGACGAGGCGAGCCGGGGGGAGACGGTGAACGAATTTAAAATTCAGATAAGCGGAATGAACACTCGTGGAATGTGTGCAGAGCTCCCGGACCAGGTCTGCACCGGGACCGGACCGGGACCGGACCGGGTGATCGTATCGGGTCCATTATACCCGACAACATCGTTCAATAAAAACTCTTTGAATCGTCAAAATGCTTACTAACAAAAAGCCCTCTTTTTGGAGAAAGCGGTTTGCATGGCACATATTAATGATCTTTTATTATATTATGCTGCGTTATATTTCTCATCAGATCTGTGCAGCGGTTCTTAGTATTTGTTTTATATCCTCTATCCACTCATAAGATTATACTATAATAAGTATACTCGAATAAAGAGATACTAGTTAGTCGATATGACACACATTATGTTCGGCACTCTCACACTCTCTGTAGAGAGAGAGAGAGAGAGAGAGAGAGAGAGAGAGAGAGAGAGAGAGAGAGAGAGAGAGAGAGAGAGCGAGAGCTTCCTTATTAATATTACACATGTCGTTATTAACCTTAAGCAATTCAACGTCATTATTTAAGAATTATTTCTAAATTCAAATAAAAAAATCTGGGTATAAAATTATTGTATACTATCCATAAGTGAAAGAATTTTTAAAATCGGTCCAGTAGTTTCGGAGCCTATTCGTTACAAACAAAAAAACAAAAAAACAAAAAAAAACAAAAAATCAAAAAAACAAAAAAACAAAGTTTCTCTCTTTATAATATTAGTATAGATTTGGTAGAACTCAGCCAGAGATATTTTTATCGCTCGCTAAAATATGAAACCTTGACAATAAAAAAAGTATATTGGACACACAAAGACTACCGAATATTAAATTGTAAACACAGTACCTTTTTTAAGTGACACATACACGGATGTATCGCACGCGCATGAATTTTATATAAATTCAATAGAATAAAGTTGGTCGGAAAGATATACCTTGGGGCATGTACTGCATTAGACCATGTTTGAATCAATCAAGAATAGAGACTTATATTACTATTTTGATCATTATCTGTTTCTATTTTGACATTGGCCTACAGCAATGTAACATAAACATCATGATGCCATCAATACAAATTTATTTACATACGGTTTGCACGAATGGATGGAGTGTTGGAGGTAAGATGAATTAATTCAATGACGTTTTGTGTAAATTGTCTGAAAATAATTGTAGATTTAGGAAAAAAATCAAAGTTAGTGAAGATAAATGAAACTTCCAAGGAACGTGATATAATGAAACACCTGACAGGAAAACGGACATCTACTTCCTTGAATGATAAACCCACCTAATAATTAGTTGTTCTAGTTTACTATGCACTTACGTATTGTTTCTTGTCAATTAATTTAAAATGGCTAGTCTTTTATAATGTTTTGGTCTAATATTTGGCACTGCAGAAGGTGAGCCATTGACTGGATAGCCCTTATACAATCACACTAGAGAAACCTCACCTGATCCGGTTTTCTTGGCATCTTCCAAAACCAGCTCGAAGTCTGTTTAAGGATTTCCAAACTGGCCAGGAAATATAACCACCCAGTGGAAGTGTCACTGCAGGTGATATAAAAGTTACGGGGTAGGGAATTTCTTCTTTCACCGCTCTACCCTAACTTTTGGAGCGAGCTTCACGTCAAGGCTGTCCTACCTGAAGAAGCTATTACGGTTTCTTAAGCGTGATGGCGGTGAAGTATGGTTGTAAAGAGAATGTCTGCTGTACTGTTTCTGCTTGTGCCTCTCTACAGAGCAAGCGATCTCTCGTCGTATACTGGGAGTTGGGAGGAGCAATACTAGCTAGTATAAGATGTGTGTGTGTGTGTTTTAGATATATTCATACTTATACAACGTGTTACAGAAATGTGTTCATAAGGGGGCGCATCTATCCGTCATAAGTCATAACAATTTGTAATCGAAAGACTTGCAAAATTCGAAAAAGAAATTATGAGTTCACATACAAAATAGATCCGATTTTGGTTTAGATCAGGATCGATTTTAGTATAGAAAGTCGAATTATTTTTTTACTAATTACGCAATTCATTATTTCTCTTTTCACGTTGGTTGACGGGTAGATGCACCCCCTTAACTATTACTGCACATTTTTAAATAGATTTTATTATTATTATGTCAATGAAATATCAATATTTTTCTTACAGTTTTCATCCTCCTGAACAAATCCATCGGTATGTCAAAGATCAGTCAGGGATCATCGTACGGCACTGAGAAAAAGTAGCAATCGTCGCAGTATTCTATTGTATATATTATACCCGGTGTATACTATATTTTTGAAATTACATTATTGTAATAAGTTTTGTATGGACGGTTTATGTTATGTTGTATTTACAACGGATTAGAAATATAGTTTTAGATGACCTACACACTTGGTGTTTTATAATTGTGGATAATTTTAGAACTAGACTAACTTGTACAGTGTTAACAAATTGTGATTTTAATAAATCCAAAAAAAAACTTAATATTGGAGGTAGTTGTAAATTTATCGGTTGTTGGTAAATATGTGTGTATATTTAAATTACTTTTGATCTGTCATTTTGTAGGTAACGAGAGATTTGTGAAATAATTGAAGATTCAAATTACAAAACATTTCTCGCCATAAATATAAAACCAGGCATTTTTATTTGCCAGAAACATACAAAAGTACTTTGTGCGAGATTTTATTTGTTAATAACGTACTACGTATTGTTATTTTAACGAGAAATTTTTGTGTTATGTATTAATATCGTTTAAGTATGTAACTTATTATACTAATCTTTGTTTTTCTTATAGCCGAATTTATGACGCATTAATCGCGTAGTATCGAAATAATTGTGACTAATAAATATCTACCTATATATTGTTATCGTGTTACTAACCATCGGCGAAGGTTAACAGCTGAACAATGAATGTATCACTTTTACAAAAGTTAATAAGATTTATTTACTTTCTTTTATAAAGTTATTTTAACAAGTATTTTTTACACACAAACACTTAGGCTGACTTCCATCTACTATCTTTAACATAAACTATAGCTTAACCGAGCCTCATATCTCTGGTTAGGTTAGATTACACGTGGCATTCGGTGGCACCAGCAACTATTCAAAAGACTTCATTAATTATGATGAGCAAACCCTCCAACATCACCGCGCGCGGCAATGTTCGAGTGTATGCCGCGCATAGTCTGGACTCTGGACCCATTTTAACATTAACGTGTGACGCGAAATACTGATATAACCGGAGATATGAGGGTTGCCTAAGCTTTAGTTAATGATAAAGTTGATGATGCAATTCAGACTTATATAAATTATCGTTAATTTAATATAATATTGTCACGAACACAAAAAACTATTATAGAATCACGGAAAATGAACACTGAATACGCGCGTGCAGTGGAGTTTAATGAGTTTTATAAAACTAAATCGCCAAAAGTGGCGAAAATATACGAAAAGGGGCGAGGCCGTGTTACTGCATAAGAATACCCCCGTAAAGGGTCTTCTTTTAGATGGAGTTGCCTGTGCTTATGATAGAAATGTTATCGGTAGTCCAATTATTTTTCATCGCTATTTTTAATGGTTTTATTTTAGAAATGCCCCAAAACCATTTTAATTGGCTCATCTTTCGTGTTCATATATCTTCTATACTAGGCACTAAAAGAGATAACGAGTCCAGAATTTATCCAGAATTAAAGTAAAATCCTTGTTCGATCACTTCATATAATTTGATAATACACCACATACCTTTAAAAAAAAAGTAAAATTCATGGTGGCCCTAATTTTTTAGAGGTCATTCATAACGATCTCTAAAGGACTATACACCTAAGAATCCTACACATTACACTACACTGAATCAGGTTCCCTAATTAAACGGCTATGGGATTTTTCTGCTTTATTGTTATACACCACACTTATTAAGGTTTAGAGACCCAGATTCAGTGTAGGTGTAATAGGCTTTTAACCCGGCCGCCGACACTACCCAGCGGCTTTTTAACTGCGACATAGATTTTGCTAACATTAGATGTAGACTATAAGATTTTAAAGGATCAAAGTCATGTATCAAATTGGACATACTCAGTAGAATATTGCATAGAGAGGCTCATATTGCTTTTTTTTCTTCATGTTTCTATATTTTCAATGATAACCTATTAAAGATTTATGTATTACTTTATTAGTCATTTTATTACAATCTAGTCTAATTATAGACTAAAGAAGTTATTTATCTAATTGCTAATTATCACGTTCGTACTAGTTCTATTGTTATAAAAATAATAATATATAGCTAATATCTAATATCGAACTGCGAAGGAATGGAACACTTTGCCAGCGTCTTTGTTTCCCGAAAAGTACAAGGTATCTTCTAGGCAAGCACGCACCATCGTCGACCGCGTCGTCCCTTACCACCAGGTGAGACTGCGGTTAGTGCTGGCCTATTCAGTAAAAATAAATACCGCGTTATTATTATGTACGTATGTAAATTACTATAAACATGTAGTGCGTTTGAAGCCATTATCATACAATTATTATAAAAATAATTTACTTATATACTTATTTATCATGACTTTGAATAGCCTTGTTTGGGTCTTTGTTATGACGTAAATAACTAGAAAAAATTCTAGAAAAGAAAAATTGCAATTATATTAATTATTTTAAGCGTTTTTGAATTCTAAGAATCATCCAGGAACAGAAAGTTGAATTTCTAAAACGTTGAATTTGCATAAAGTTTAATTCTCTAAAAGTCGAAATTCTATAAAGTTGAACTTGCAACTGGATGAATAAAAAAATGTTGAACTTTGCAAAAGGTTGATTTTGCGGTATATTGTATCTAAAAATGTTGAATTTGCGGTATAATTAGTGTTGTGAGCTTCGAGGCATAAACTACAAGCCTCGAACCTTAAAGCCTAAACCGCAGAAGCCTGAAATTAAAAGGTTCGTGTTCCTGCTTACGAGCACAGAAAGCTCGTTTTAGGCCTCAAGTTTAAAAGCCACGTAAGCTTGAACCTTCAAGGATTCTTTCTTTTTAAGGTTCGAAAGTCTTCAAGGCGCCAAAAATACCAAAAAATAAAATACAGTAAAAAGTTTGTTCACTTCTAAAAACCCAGTTTCAATTTAATGAAATTTATTGTTTTAAGGTAATTTATTGGAGATATTGTTTTTTCTTTCCAGCTTAATAAGGATTATAATACTTTTTATCAAACAGGATGTCTCTTGTCCGCCCAAACAACATATATTTTTCGATGTTCCTGTCGTAATGTTGTATTTCTTTTAAAAGTGTGAAGAAGACTAAGTACCAATTTGGATTTAGAGGCAATCTCGCTTTAATTCGACTTTGGTAACCGTCAAAACTGTTAGTGGTTCGATGAGCGTCAGCCGCATTTTCAAATTGTGATTGTTGTCATACCATGTATCTTTAAAGTATTTTAAAAATAACTTCATTTTCGTTGTAGCAGGTGCAGCGTTTTGAATAACATTCCAGGCTTGTGGCATAGAAGTGGGTGGAAGTAAAACAAAATTAGAGCAAATTCTTACAATATTTCCTGCACTCCTATCATCACTTGTAGATGGGACCCTTGCTATTTTCATTTGTTTTCCCTTTCTCATTTTTAGTAGGTATAAAAAAACGGCCAAGATCTGGAACTCACGCAGAGTTCCAGACTTATTTTATAGCATTTTGTTAAGTAACCCTAAAAATGAGACTGTCTTTTTTGTCACTAGTGACCAAAAAGTTACGTACATAGGTACTATTCGTCAATGGTGCCGAAAATGAACTAAAAATATATGATTGCGTTTTTGTGAGTGGCAAAAGTGTCCTGGATCGTTTTAAATAAGTATTTCAACAATATAAGAATTTAACATATTCTGAAACTAAAAGAAATCAACTTTTTGGGAAAGTATACATTTTAGAATTTCAACATTTTAGGAATTCAACTTTCTGTTCCTGGATGAACAAAATAATACATTTCTACTGATTGTGTCTGTACCTCTAAACATATTTTTAAAGCATTTTGAATTTTTATCTGAAAAAGGCGAAGGCTAGATTATTAATCTAACACAATATTATCACCAAATTATTCGATCTAATGATTCGTCAAAAATATCAAGCCTGCGATGTAGTGTGAGCCGTGGCGGATTTATCAGCAGGCTGAGTAGGCTAGAGATTCTAGGGGGCGGCAATTTTTTTTAACGACTTACAGCAATTATAAAGATTGCATTAATACCATCTACGTAGGATAAAGTACTTTAGGGGCTAGTATTTATAAAAGCCTCAAAAAGCCTGTATAGTACCTAATATTTTTCACCGCGCTCGCGCCTTAATGGTTCATATTCTAATATTTTTGTACTCGCGTATTTATTTTCAACATCCAAAATTTTTAACCGCTCTCGCAGCAAGCTGCTCGTTATCTAAAACGTTGGAGATACTATGGGGACTATTATAAGGGGCGGCAAAATATGAATAGCCTACTGGTGGCAAAAGTGTAAATCCGCCACTGGTGACGTACGGGATAATATTGGCCATAATGTAACCTTCGCCTAAGACTGGTTATAGAATTTCACATTGCACAAAATGATCTGCACAAATCTTTTAGACTACCAATACCTACTTTGCTTTTATTCAATGTTAACGTTTTTATATTATGGTTAATATACCAATATGCATGTAATTAACTATTAACTACCATGTCTAGGTGCAATTTTATTGGAACAGGTGGTTTATCATAATAGTTCCAAAGTAAACATATATTACATTTGTTATTTTTGTTACAAAGGTTTTGTATCTAAAATAAGGCAGATTATAATAAATTGTTTTTAATAATTACTTACCTACGTAAGTTACCTACGTACCTACGTAAGTTTTCGATTTAAATTAAAGCAAACATCTATGTTTTGAGTTTTAAGACCTTTCGCCGCGCTCGCAACTAACCAATATGTCATTATTTTGTATTATAGTACATATTAGCGAGTTTAAGCGAGTGCAAAGTGGATTTTTGAATAATGTATATTCTATGTCCAATCTGCAGCGATAGTGTGAACCAAGCAGATATTATTTATGTGCTGAAATGCGTTCCACTACCACTGCCTGGTGCAGTGATGATGCTGTGGATGCAAAGATCAGAAACCTGCTCCCAATGCCGTAACAATGTAAGAGAAGGATGCATGTTCCGTCTCTACCCAACCGTATTATATTTATAAATTATTACCAATTGATTTACGAATACACCTACTCTTTATCCACTTTTGTTTTATCTTTTAATTCTTGTTGTAAGGATATTATAACATAACATATAATCACGCCTTTTCCCCGAAGGGGTAGGCAGAGGTGTTTCCAGGATGAGTCCCATAGTAGGCACACCCACATAATTTTGCCAGTATGTTATTGGTCCCATCTAATAGAGGGCGAGCCTATTGCCATCTACCGGGCACAGTTCCAGACTCCAGGCAGTTATTGAGATAATTCCTAATAGAAAAATCCAATATTTAACACCTTGCCTGACTTGGGGATACTAATTTTACTCTTTTGTCTGTGGCAACGTTCGTTTAGGGAGCCCTAAACAAATGGACCGATTTTGATGTGATTTTTTTTTAAAAGCAGATGTGATCTAGTGTTCTTTTTTTTTGCCTCAGATGTTAGTAACTCTGCTTTCTGTGCCGCAGGCCCCGAGTTCGATCCCCGGCCAAGTCAAACATTTGTGTGCATGAAAATGTGTGTTTAATCTGTGTCTGGGTGTTATAAGCTTTATATAAGTGTGTATATCAATCATCTGGTTACCATAGGACGAGTACAGGCTTCTAGCCTACTTTGGGACCAGATGAACGTGTGTGAAAATTGTCCTAAAATTCTTCTTCTATTTAAAATTTTTTGTTGTAGTTGATCAACTAAAATAGAACCGCGTAAACCCGCTTTAAACAGAGAGATGAAATTGAATTTGATTTTTGTTCGTGGAATTGACAAAAAAATATATTTTAAAGTGCAGAGTTTGAATCGTATGCGATTTAGCAGTTAAACAACTAAAAATTTAACCGTGTGAATCCGCTATTATACGAGTAGATGTAATATAAAGGCTAGAGGCGCAATGGCCCTTATTGCGAAACTGACCTATTGAACTGAGCCGTCTAGACTGCAGTCTGCTATCTGGCTACATCTGATCCAGCGCCGAGCCGGGCCCTATTGCACCATCAATATTGCAATTTATGTATGACAAACGAATAAATTACGTTCTCGATATAATAACTACCATTTTCGCGAAACGTCGCGCCATGCCAGGCCGGATAGTTACAAAATGAAAGTTTTTAAATTTGACTTGTCAGAATTTATTTAAGTAAGTAGGTACCTATCTACTAGGTCAATTCCGCGCATAGAACACATATACAAGAAGAAGTCCCACTACGTACTTCAGATTTGCGTACACGAAGCGACGCTAGCGCTACCAACGCTTCGCACTGGAACTATTCAGTAGCGCGGGAGATTTAATATTTCTAACATTAGCTATAGGTACCTATTATAGTTCTATACCTACATTCACCCTATATTTACTTCTATATCTATTCATGCCATACGCAAAGGGTAAAAAATAAAGGCAGGTATTAGAAGTAGTCTTTATTAAGATGAAAATAAGGTAAATCCTAAATTACACAACATCTTTCTAGAAGGGGTTGGCAGAGGTGTACCCAGAACTCAGTCTCATACTAAGTATACCCAAATTTCGCCAGTATGTTATTGGTCCTATGTAATAGAAGGCGAGACTATTGCCATTTACCGGGCACAGTTCTAGACTCCAGTCTCCAGGTTGATAATGAGATAATCCCTCACGGAAAAATCCGATATTTAACACCACAGTTTAACACTTTGCTTAACCTAGGCGTCTTTTTCGCACAATCCCAATAATAGAGTCTATGATCTCGTTAGCACAAAAAGAAAACTTTCTATAGCACAATATATCAAATACGAGAAACTTTACAAAACTTATTTACACTAAAGATGTGCAAAGTCCAAATCAATGAAAAAGTGAAAATCGTAAACAAAAAGCAGCCATTTCTATTATCCGGTTGCCAGATGGCAAAAAAGAAATTCTTCTAACGCTGATTCAAGTAATCATAAGAATCTGAGGTCTAGATTTAACTAATTTGAACAATTTAAGTAATAAAATTATTAATAAATTTCATTACTTATTTCAAAAGTGTTTATTTCTATCTTCTGAATTAATTAAATAATTCCCATAACTTTGAATTCTACTAAAATGTTATATTTTCCTTAGTAGGGTCAGTAAATAGTGCTTTCTCTGTCGTTTGTAGAGCTCCGTTTCTTTTTAACATTTCCTTCGCCGTGTTGGCATTGGCCAGGAACTAAGCTGACACCCCCTGATTCCGCGCCTTCGTTCTCGGGGATTCCATCTATATCATAATGGAAAATGGAAACATATTATGCGTAAAAATTTTAGCTCTTTAAGTCCAAGTGTTGTGACTTGGCGTTGATAAGTATGTCCGTCATTCAGGACGATGATTTTTCAATTTAAGTGACGGATATAGATCTATATCTGCGGTGACGGGTATAAAGGTGACCTTGGCAATAATAATAAATACGGGTGGGCAGGGCACGGGCATGCCTAATGCTATATCAGTACCTACCTAGGTACCTACTATTTATTATTATTTCGCGATGATTAGTTCCTGATCATATTTGCGAGCAAGGAGCCAGCGCGGAAGAATAGGTACTTCTTACGCGTCACTTGTATGAAAAACCCAAGTTCAAAAGTGTCGCGTTCGCTTTTTATAAAATTTAAGATAGTTGTTCGAGATCGAGCATGTATGAAGAATGTCATGGAAATGGTAGATGCGGAAGCCGTATGTGAGGATCGTACCAAATGGAGAGAAATGATCTCTGTCTACCCCTTTGATAAAACATAACCCGAGGGGAACAAGGCGTGACTGTGTAGAAACTAAAAAGTACCTACTTACTGCACCAGCAAAGTTGTTTCATTATAATCATTTAAGGAATAAAAATTGTAAAGATCATTTTTGCAAATAAATATTTTAATAAGTACTTAAATAACAATATTAACTACATGGAATATCCATACCGCTCAGTCTTAGAATGAAGTCTAACAAATACATTTGCACTTTAATTTCTAGGGGCTTTTTTGTAACAAAAAATCCTGGAACTTGTGCTTGCTCCAGTGTTGATTGTTGATCACTAACCTAAAATTATTAGAATAAATGAGTAGGTTACATTTACTGAATGTAAAGAAAAGGAGAGATGGGGTACCTACTGGCTCTTCAAAAATGGCAAGCTCAAATTAGGTCCTATTAGTTTCTTTTCATTTCGTCATTCGTCAGTAAAGTAAGGTCGTATGAACGAATAAAATTGTCTCGGTCGCACTTCGGTCTTAGGTAAGTCTTTCTATCTTTGTTGTTCATTATATGTCACTGTGCATGCAAACTTTACACAGCAAATTGCACGTGCCATTTGTTGAGTAAGCGCTGGAAGAACGTAGACTATCTCCCCTTTTCTTTATATCCATGCTTATATTCGTTTTATTATTAATGGATTTAAAAAAGATTTATAAAGGGAGTGTGGATGGCCAAGTGGGTAGGGGCAGGGGCCGACCTAGGCATACTTTCATAAACAAGTTAATGTTGTCTTAAGAAGAGGCCATATAAAAAGTACCCACAACCAATGAGTATGTATGAAGAATATAATGAAAGTTGAAGAAGTAATAGTAAGTCAGCAAGTGGAGAGAAATAGTGTCTGCCTAACCCCACTGGAACAAGTCACTATTATTGTAATTGTATATACATATTAATATTACCAGTTATTATAATTCTATTTCAAAGTTGTTTAAAGGTGTGTAAGTACTTAGGCTGAGTGGTAGCAACCACTTTTAACCAACAATCAAATCTATGAATGGTAAGACTACTATTACGCATTGTACAGTGGCGCCTCCTGGATTGAGTTGGTGGCTTAGTAGTTCACAAGCACTGCTGCCGAATATGAGTTCTGGATTCGATCAAATCCTGGTCCCCTGCACTAGGATTTCCACTGTGTAAACTTTTATAAAATATATATTTAATTTATGTCTGCAAACTTACTTTTTGATCCAATTGTAAAACTAATTTCATATCAGTCTGTCTTAGTTCTTTTTTATGTCTTTCTAGCAGAATGGCCTTTTCAAACTCTTGCTGGTCCTCTGGTGTTGTGTTTAGCATATTTTGAATTTCCACTGTAAAGATGCAAATAGAGAAGATATATAAAAGAGATCGTAATATTGGACAAGTCATTATGTTCCAATCGAACGCACTATAAATGAACTCAATATACATACAGACATAACTCAAAACTAAATAGTTAATCTCATAATTTGTGATACATATGAGTTACACTCATTAGTTTTCAACACCATATAATAATATACTATTTAATACATTAATGCCAGGGATCAGCAAAGCTTATAAATATACAGGTACTTGTTTAGTGTGTATAAAGAACCTTAACGTGTTCGTGGAAACTTGGCCTGATTTCGAAGTGTCACTTTGGCACTTCATTTTGTATGGACTGCTATAGGCACACCGTCACTGGTAAAAATACTAATTAACTTGCATATAATCACAACTGCATTTGCCTGCTATAGCAGGTGCGTCATTGGTAAATAGTTATTACTATACAAATAGGGTGCACCAAAAAAATTAATGGCTATAGCCAGCGCATCACCCTGAGTAGATCACTGATGACTGCTATAGCCATTGCGTCAACGCACAACGGACCAGATTAGAGTCTAAGTGCGGAAAAAGGAGTCCACTTTACATTTAGCCATTGCGTCCCCAAACATGTTAAAAATGTCTTTTGTCCTATGCTGTATACCATTGGTGGCAAATAAACCATTATGCCTACCTTATAAAATATAGCTAATAATTTAATTTGAATTTATTAACAAAATGGGTTATACTGCTCGAGTCAACTCATATGGGTTATGTGGACAACCCATATTGTCAGTTTCAGGTCTCCAAGATTCCTACAAGGCCTCCGACATGACCTAATGACTGCCCCCTAAATATCTCATAAGAAACAGCCGGAACATACAGTATTAAACTGTACCATGTTTCGGATGTCGGTTTCGGACATTAAGTGACATCCGAAACATGGTGGCACTCAGGCGAAAAGTCCGCATGGTGAGATTCGATCCAGGGAGTCCTGATTTAGCCAGGCATATTCCCGCTGGACTATGGACGCTACAAATAGTATAGTGATGTGTGATACAGTCATTCTTTCAGTGTTTTTTGCCACATCCACATACTTACCAGCAGTATGGCCATCACAACTGGATTCCTTCAAATCTCTTCCACAGGCGATGTATTAGATTTATAATACCTATAATATTGAAACATCTTACATGCATGTCTGCTAATGATCTGTTGCCTTTGTTGAAAGAGATGTATCTCTGTAACATGTTGTATTTCCATCAAGCCCTTGACTATTTGAAATATTGTGTCATTCAGGAGGCAGTTTGCTAATCCAGAGAGAAGTTCTATTGGGACTCTCATTTGGTATTTGCTGAAAAGAGAGTAAAAATCATTTTACATCATCAGCCGAAAGATTTCCACTGCTGAACTTAGGCCTCCCCTATAGAAGGCCATAAACTATTTATAATGGGGATTTTGCCATAATCATCACACTTGGCAGGCGGCTTGGTGATCGCAGCTGTTAAAAACTTGTAAATGTTATGTAAAGTGGACTCCTTTTCCACACTTAAGACTCTTATCTGGTCCATTGTACATGAAGTCCTGGCTAATCTAGCCAGTCTAACTCCGCCCATAAGCTCAAAAGCTTCCTGGGAACTCTTCGCAGAGTGACCTCACTGATTTGTTCACGTTTAAGGGCTACTGCCTCACATTCCAGGACTACGAGGGCAATCGTTTCTTCCACCACGAAGCTTCTGCATAGAGGACTGCCTTGTGGCGTTTATAGTGAATAAGTGTTTGTTCAAGGGACAATGACCTGTTATGGTCCCTATCATTATTTGAATGTGAAAATGTGTAAGTGTGTAATGTGTTAGTGGAATACTTACATACACCACCCACTCCCCAAATGTCCCTCTGCCGGGTCTCACGGCTCCCACGGGATCAGAAAGAGTGTTATTATACACGGCTAGACTCATTTAAGTACCCATCATAAAATGATAATTTACAATGTAGTAAGTACCTATACGTAGCATTTACTTACGATGGGAGTTCCTTGGCCATATTCTGAAGCTGTTCAAGAAGGAAATAAAGTTTCCTCTGCAATGCTTCGGGGGTCGGTTCTATTTCCATTTTACGTATTATACGACTACTGACTACGGCTTTTTTAGTTCAACATCAACTAGAAATCGGCTAAGTTATCTTTGTAGTTTCAAGTAGTCTTCGCCATACGAGCACACATACAATAGCCACGTATGGTAATGACTATGACTTTTTCTGAACAACACTCAAAAAAAATACTTTTTTTGTTTTTCCATAGCTTTGAAATGAATTTTTCACTTAATCTATTCAATTCAAATAATTTAAAAGTTTATGTAGTAGTTCGCCAGCGTAGGGGATGCACAGAACAGAGACACAGATCACTATAATTTGAACAGAGAGGAAAAGGGGATGATAATTTCAGTTTATGTAGATAAAATAAAAATCTTAATTCCACCACAGAATAAAAAGGATCGTTTTTTTTCTTCCTTTATGGACCCACACGAATGTATTGCCAGTGTCAAGTTTTGTATATATAACCTCCTTACACGGGACATTGACTCACACATTAGTGTATTTGCTAGGTTAATTTATATAAATTTTCAAGTTAATATGGTCAATTATTAGTCAATTCAGAGTCAGGGCAAGCCCAGTCAAGTCACAGCTCTAGTTAAGTGGTGGTCTTTACGAGAAGCTGCCGGAATTTTGGTGGGAACACGAAAAATCACATTTCAACTTTCGCATCACTTATGTATCTTTGAAAACCCTTAACACGTAATATTCCACAATTATTATTTGTTAAACACTCAAAAATGCACCGATAATTAATAAAGATACGGGAGCCAAACTGTACTCTTTGGCTTCCCGCCAAAACTACAAAAAGGAACTTAAGTGTGAATGTGTCAATAACTGTCAACACATGCCTCATCCACAATTAAAGTTGTAATTAACACAATAATTAAAGCAATAATTATCTTGTTAACATAACATAACATACTTTCACGCCTTTTTCCCGAAGGGGTAGGCAGAGGTGTATCCAGGACTCAGTCCCATAGTAGATACACCCACATTTCGCCAGTATGTTATTGGTCCCATGTAATAGGTGGCGAGCCTATTGCCATTTACCGGGCACAGTTCCAGACTCCAGGCAGTTATTGAGATAATTCCTAATGGAAAAATCCAATATTTAACACTATGCCTGACCTGGGGATCGAACCCGGGACCTCTTGATTGGCAATCGAGCATGCGCCCACTACGCCACCGAGGCAGTCCTCTTAATCTTGTTATATCTTGTTAACCCAGATCTAAATTAAGGCAAGCCGGGGGGTGATGGCTCCAGCCTCATACAACACGGGGGGGCAGCCAAATTATGGGTAAAAACAGATTCACCGATGCTCATCTATTTCAATTTTCTATGTACTACCAAAGTGCTACAAAAATGTGTAACAAATTATTAATTATGAATTAAAATACCATCAGGAAATCCAAACATACATAAACTAAAGTTGGTTTAATCAAGTTTAATCGTCTCACACACAAACTTATATTTACTTAATTTAAGTTTGTGTTTGTGTGGTTGAGAATACGATTAATATTTATTAATCATGTTCCACATTCCTTGTAAATAATCTTATTAATTTGTAAATGTACATAGTTCCTTTTATTTTATATTTTTTGTAAATATTTAATTACTGGATCTCTCCTATCCCAAATTCCGATCCTAATTTTTGTATATTTTTACGTAAAAGGAGTCAAGGAAAAAAAATCATGTCCCATGCTGCCATAGACAGTAGCTGGTTTTTTCTTTCTTCTCAGTTAAGCTCACACGTTAAGTGTATTTGCCAGTGTCATGTTTAACGAATTTTCAAGTTTAGTAAAGTTCTATTAGTCAAAATTATGGCAGAAACAGTCTCCGCCTATCTCTACGGAAACCAGCCTACAGGGAACAAAGCTCTGTGGCCTTGTTTGCGTTATTATACATAATAAACATTATACATATGTAGTGTTATCATATAATGCGTGTATGGGGACATACACGTTGTCAGGGAAAGTATTAATGGCAACGTGTGGTTTAAGGAAGATCTATGGTATGTGCGAGGGCGCGATGGCAACATGGGGAGTGGGATGCCAGCGCGACAGATGATTGTAGAGCGAGATTGAAGATACTGGGCTTGGAAGCCTTTTTGAATATTCGAATTCGCAAGATTTTAGGAGAATATTGTGTTGCGAATGTCAAAACAAAAAGTATAGGTAAGTACATAGAATAATATTCAAAAGAAACTAATATTATTATTTATCATATTTTAATGTCGATATAAATAATATTATTATAATTTAAAATCACAGGTAACCATATAAAATATGAATACTATATAATGATAAACTATATTATATAGTTGTCTAACTCTTCTGCAACATGGATAGTAATGACACCTAATAATACGGATTTACAACACTAAAAGCGTTGTAATAAACTATCTACTTAAAAGGCGTCATACTGGCAACACTACATAAAAACTGCTTGGTTTGTGTGAACACGGAAAATGGTCTATTATGATTAAAGCTTAGACAACACGCCACTTTATAGGCAATTTTATTGCTTTAATAAAAACTTCAGTGTGGATGAGGCAATACACAAAGAAATGTCAAACTGTCAATACAATTGAACACAACCACAGAATATAATGTTTCCTTCTTTTTACTACATACTAGTGCAAAATACACAAGCCGTGTGTTGCTAACATGCAAAAGAAAAAAAAAACCACAGAATAAAGAGGAACAACCACGGAACAACAAAAATAAATCCTGAAATCTGTACATATTACATTTTTTCTGATAAATTAAATTCATAGTCATCAATTCATTTTTAGTCGCTACAATCTAATTAGTTATTCAGTTAAATTTTTATATACATTTCGTTCTTCATAGCTGCAGGTCAGTTTCACGTTTCACATGCCAGATAACTGTGATTTGTGCAGTGAGCAGTGTGCAGTGTTGTAGTGAAAACAAGTTACAAGGTTCACAATGAAAACTTACAATATTTTCATAATTCTGTATCTTTATTGCAATGTAATGAAGGCCAATTACGCCAGTAATGTGTGGGAGAGTTCATATAATTTATTGTAAGTATTTCTTGGTATTAAAAAAATCATGTTTTCAAATAGTTGTTTGCTAGATGTTTCACATAATGTGTCCCTATTTATATTTTTATGTGACTAAATAAAATCAGGAAACATTGAATTCATCTTGCTCATTAGCTTATAAATTGCTACAATTTGGAATATTATTGAGTAGCAGATGGTCTTTCCACATGTAACAAGATAAGACCATCTAAAAGTGATAGTCTCTTTGATATGACAGTTAAAAAAAATATTAGCTAGCTGAGACAATCAAAACTGTTTTAAACCAATAGATAGGTCTATATTTGAATATAAGTACAAAAAATCTTTTTACGAGGCAAGACCAGCATAAAAGTGACTCCAGTTCTAAACATTTAGGGTTGATTTTTAAATTAGGCTGGGTGAGCAATTTTAGTTCTGACCTGGATTTTCCATTAGTTATATGCAAACAATTTGATAGTGGAGTTCTTTTTCTTTTAATGCAATAGCTCTCCCTGAAATCAGTTAATCAGTAACATTAACCCTATTGGCGAGCATGTGATGGTATACATATGATTGGTCTACTTAATATGTTTACGATTTTTAAAGTGGTCAGCAGTCCTAAATATTTTTAAAATGTTTACATTTCTCAGAACATACCATATTACAATAATAAGTCTATACTGAAAAATTAAATCGAAATGTTCAAATTCTAAACATTCAATATACTTTTTCAAATTTATATGAAATAATCATTATCTGTTTTAAGTCAACTGACCATGTTATACCATATTTAATATACAATCTTTGTAGTCTATGATGTGACTACATAGATTGTATTTGATTGATTGTACACATATTTATTTGTTTTGATCCTAAATGAAAAAAGATTTATGATCTCTGATTTGATGCATGATCGGCATATGCCGGTGAATAGAACTGGTCTTCCCCATTTTGAGATTAGAATTTTCATTTATTTTAACTTCATAACTGCTGGGTATCTTATGGTGCAAAAAATTTAGAAGCTGTAGTAAGTATTCAATTATCAATTTATCATAATGATATCTTTATGTTTAATCACAATTTTCACAGACTTTTTAATTTTTTTCTTGAGCGCTTTTAACTTGATAGTTGAGTAAAAATTTCAACATATTTTCAAATGGGTTTTAAACATTCATCCATTTATCGTAGCGACATCTATGTAATATATCTGGAATCAAAATTGAAAACTGCTTTATTGACTGACACCTCAAAGGTCTAAGTAAGCGGGAAGTTGCCTTTTTACGCCCTAGACGGACTTGCTTAGTAGACGGTCTTCCCAGCTCTGACCTTATAGAACTTTTTTAAACAAAACATTAAAATAAATAATAGATGTAAAAATTATTAACAAAAGAGAAAGGACTTTGTACGTCACTACAGCAAGTAATGACATATAATAATAAATTTATATTTCAGAAAATACAAAGGTGACGTATGCAAAATACCAATAGAATGTATGAACATAGTGGATGCATTTGCTGATTATGCATCCAATTTTACTAAGTGTTCTATAATAAATGCCAGGCCTATTACATTATGTGCCCAATGTATTGAACAGTATGTCAATTTCCGGAGCAAATATGATGAATTATTTACTACAGTTGTAAATGGGACATCCTGTAAGAGATTCTTCATATCAAATGATAGACTGGATGCTGTGCTAGAGCATCATGATAGTATATCAGCTATTTGGGGTAAAGGACATTGTGATGGTAAGCACTTCTTGAAATGTTATGATTTTTTTGTAATCAAAGGTCATTCGCCTTTATTGAAATAAGAATACACAGTAGGTACTATAGCTATTGGCTTACTGTTTACCATAACTATAACCTAATACCATATATGTTATACTAAAAAACACTTCGAAATTCTATTGGGCCGACACACCTAAAAATAGGTAAATACCCACCTAATAGGTCTGTACATGGTGGCGAGGAACCCTTTATATGCATTTGACCAGTTTATTTATTTTTCAGCAGGGGTTAAAATATAATGTTCATTCCTTTTGTTTCAGCATGTTTTGATTGGAGCCAAGAAAAGCCAGAGTTGTCCAACAACACTAAAACATTTAATCAAATGTATGAAGTGACCAGATCTTGTATAAATGGTCCAGGAAACAACACAGAAATCTGTGAGAGGTGCATGGAAAATTATATTCAGCTTAATAACTTTTATAAATCACTTAGCACTGATGCTATTGGAGTAGATAGTGTTTGCATGGATATAGTGGACTTGGTAAGAAGATTATGAAAGTATTTATGATTTGTAAAAAAGTAAGCTGTTTATTGTCACTGACTAATAAAATGTATTTGTAACAAAGATTAGCATAGTCTTTCTATATGAGCACAGGTCAGTTTTTTACCCCCTAGCGGAAAAGAAATAGGTGCTATAAGTTTGAAATGTTTGTGTGGTGTAGCTCGTCAAATTTAAATTAATTTTGTTACATCCAATGATCCTCTGATGATGATTTTGATCAGATGTTTTTGATCGGATCAAAAACATCCGATCAAAATCGGACCAATGTTTTTGACGTAAAACATCCGATGTGTTTTACATCGTTTTTTCATCATGTAAAACACCTTACATCATGTAAGGTAGTGTAAAACACCTGAATTACATCAGGTGTTTTACACCTGATGTAATCTTCTTCTTGTCGAGTCAAAATGGCTAATGTTTTACTACATTTTGGTCCAGTATGGAGTTTTGGTTATTTTCGAGAAGGTCCTTCATTGTAGCTGTTGTGAGTGAGACAGGGAAATTCATGAGGTGGGTAATGTAATAGAGATGGTTTGAGAGATTTTTTTTTTGTGTTGAAGGCCAAGGGTTATGTACTTCAAATGTTTTATTTTATATCTTGTAGTTGCTGTGCAATATTCCATCCTCTATTACATGCTCTCCAACAATGATTCATCTCCAAACTATCCTACTATTATTATAAATGCGAAAGTTTGTGAGGATGGATGTATGTTTGTTACTCTTTCACGCCAAAACTACTGAACCGATTGGGGTGAAATTCGGTATATAGATAGTTTAGACCCTGGAATAACATAAAAAGTACTTTTTTCCCCGATATTCCCACGGGAACGAAGACTACGCGGGTGAAACCGCGGGGCACAGCTAGTAAGTAATAATTTCTTATCTTTTACCTTAATTTTTCAATAAAACTTAATGTTTAAATCTTACAGATGAATACAACAAGATCAATATGGAGTAAAACTCTAAATTGCTGCAATCTTCGGAGGTCACCAGAAATAGTTTTCTTATGCTGCACAGCTGTCATAGCAATGCTGCCAATATTGTACTACTTGGTTGTCGGGTTTTGTGGCCCAATCAGGGACTTGCCTGATGTTTTAAAACGTAAGTACCTGCATATCATTGTATTTGGTATTAGTATACCTATTTATTTTGGAAAATGTATTTCATTATTAACCCCCGATAGAAAAAGGTAGGGGTGTGTTATAAGTTTAATGTGTCTGTATATTTCTGTGGCATCATACCTCCTAAACAAGTTGACTAATTTTGATGATGTTTTTAGTCTTCCGTACCTCAAAAGGAACCCTTATTAGGATCAAGTTGAAATTGATATCAACTAATTAGATCTTCGCTAGATCTGATTTTTTCAAAAAATCATACTTCTCAGTTAACAATTAAAAGTTATGGCCATTTTACTGCATATTCTATTCTTTTAGATATATCGTTTTGATGAAAAGAATCATGAGGAAACCTTCAGTTTACTAAATTTACACTTGTGTATCAAGTTATGCTAAGTTTGGGAAAGCAATAGATGTTTGCTGGGCCCATAACCTGATTTTTGATACCCTATTTTACTATTTCAGAGTCAAGATTCAAGCAAATGATTTTAAGATCTCAAGATACAAGAATCAATTAACGAATAAATGAAATGAAAAGACTTAATTTAAGAGAATTTTATGTATTGACATTATTTACCAAAGATAATAAATGAATAATTTGATATTATGGAAGAAAGCAATTTCTATTCACAAATAAAGACCCACACATTTGTATTTAAAAATTAGGTCATGTTGTAAAATTTTACTATTATTTTTGATTATAATAGAGAACGGGACGCTTCACACAGGTATACTAAAGGAGGTGTACGAGGAGATACCTGTAACGATGGCGGTAAGCGACAAAATCCCAAAACAATTTGTCTTCGACAAAAAATACAAAATCCAATTAATGGAGGACCTCGAATCGTACGAAGGACTGAACCCAAGGGAGATCAGGATTTTTACAGATGGTTCGAAAACAAAATCAGGTACAGGTACGGGTGTCTTCTCAGAAGACTTAAACATCAGAATCTCGGTACCCCTAGGAATCCACAACACCGTATTTCAAGCAGAATGTATGGGGATTATTCTAGCAACACACGCCATTGCTGACAGGAAAGTAACAAATCAATCTATTAGAATACTATCCGACAGCATGGCGGTATAAGCCTTAACTAGCCACAGCATGAGTACAGGTTTAATATACAACTGCGATCAGAAACTCTCGGAGGTAAGTTTAAACAATAGTATTACCCTTCAATGGATCAAGGGACACAGCGGCTCTCGAGGCAATGATGCAGCGGACGAGCTGGCCCGGAGAGGCTCGGATATGGAGGCGGTAGGACCGGAACCAATAGTCCCGATACCTTTCACTCAAATCCGCAGTCTCCTAATACAACAAACCCGGAGCAAACATTCCTCTTACTGGGGAAATCACAATGAGTGCAGACAGACGAAACTGGCGCTTCCAGAAATAAACTGTCGGCTCACAAAGGCGCTCTTACACCTGAGTAAGCCCCAACTTCGAACGGTTACAGGCGCCATTACAGGTCACGGACTTTTTAACAAACATCTATATGTTTTAGGTGTTACAGACAGCCCTCTATGCCGAGCGTGCATGGAAGCGGAGGAGACAGCTGCTCATGTCCTTCTCACTCGAGAAGGACATGAGCAGCTGTCTCCTCCGCTTCCATGCTCCTGTACACTCGTACACCTCGGAACCCCGAGGTTGCTCACCGAGATTGTCGGCAACCTGAAAGGGCTGCTGAAATTCTTCGGAGAGCTAGGGTGGCTCGAGTGAAGAATCACACCCCACCCACACGCAAAATAGGCGCATTGTCGTCGAGTTGCGGAGAACTGCCTGCGTATTTGACTTGACTTGACTTGATTATAATAGAATTACATTGTAGGCTAGTGGCAATAGGCTCGCCCCTTTTCTATAAGACTGAGTCCTGGCTACACCTCTGCCTACTACTTCAGAAAAAGGTGTTATAACTACATCATAGGCTGTGGAGTTACCAGCTTTAGAATAGTGCTCCACCCTCTTTACCTGTGGTTGCCATAAGAGCCGGCTAAGTGTTAAGCGATCCTGAGGACAGGCAGTAGCGTCCTCTGCAAAGAACCATCAAATTGCATCAAATACTCTACACACTTGGCAGGCGGGTTGTCAACAACCCGCCTGCCAAGTGTGTAGAGTATTGGCAAAACCCCCCTTTATGGGGGTGGCCTATGTTCAGTAGTGGATTACCAACAGCTGAGATGATGATAGGTATATCATGTAGGTACCGTAAATACTAAAACCATTATAGTTATCTGAATTGTGACCACTATATGTTTGTTATTGCATAAATTTAATGTGGTTGACTACAATGCATGATTAATGTTTTTTTTTACATGGTTAATGCTTATATTTGTTCCTTATAGTTTCATCGATGTCTTGCTTTTTTATTGTTGCTCTTCTTCTGGCTGGCACTACTTGAGCCACTTGATGACATTTTATGTTTCAAAGGATTTGGTGTCAAATCAGCCTTGGTCATAAGTATACTTGGGTCTTTAACATCTTTGGGGGTTCCAGGTCGGCTGTCCAGCATTGCATTCAACATTGCTTTATTGTCACTTGTAAAGGACTTTTGTAGCATGCTTGAGGTAATTTTCTGTTGAACATTTTGCTTTGATTGATTGTGTGTTAGGACTTTATCAATATTGCCGTTTGTATGTTGTTTTCCAGAGGGCTTAGAAGAGATGCTTTCAGTTGATCCGTGTATTGTAGTATGATTTAAACTCCCAATTGTTAGTCCGGTACTTAGTTGTGTGTCAGATGAATCTTCGTTTGTTTGTGATTCTGTTTCACTGTTCCTTTCATCTAAAATGACAAAAATTGGTTTGATTAGTTAGCACAACAATATCAACATCAGAATACTGTATAAAATGAACCTGCACCTTTCACACAAATCAACATCATGGGCACTGCCAATACCATGAAATTACTGGTCATCAGCGAAATTTTTCTATCACACCTACTACTGTCTATAGGGGTGTATGCGTTATGAATAAGTAATGCATTTCGCATTCTACCCACCAACAAGTCTAATGTTACAATTAGAATTCATATCAAAATTGATAATACAACCTTTTACATAACATTTTATATTTTTAGGTAAGTGGTCTATTCTCTTGATAGGTGTGGAATATGCGGGTTCAAAGCTCAAATGTAAGTGAAATTTTTCTTCCTATTTTCATAAAATAAGCAGAGTACTGTTCTACTTGGTTAAAGAATACATACTTTTAGCTTCAGCAGGGTCAACTAGTCCACTGACAGCCTGAAAAATAATAATAAACCATTAGAAGATCAAAGCTTAGTACGCCCAACCACTCTTCGAGTGATTGCTATGATTAAGTAATCCATGGTCCCATGGTAGTAGGCAGGAGGTGGGGGTGTTTTGGGGCTTCAAACTATGGCTATGGCCTTATATGGTCCACCACAACTGTTTCTCTTTCAAATAATTCAACATAAAGGCAACACTTTAGTGGGATACTGAATAACTAGCCCCACCATTTTTCCATTTCCTATCAGATTCAATATTTTGTGCATGTCATGATAGCATTATGTATGACATGTTTGAAGTAATATGTTCCAATAAAAACTCCCACTACATATTGGCAATTCCAGACCAGTTTCTATTTAGATGGGTGACCATTTGCATAGATAGATTATACTTTATTTATTGTACACCACATGCAATGAAATAACATTACAAGACACAAAAACTAAAGTTCAATGTACAAGCATAATAATACAACTAGAATTTTGTCATTGACTATAAATACAAGAAGCTTCTGTATGATCTGAAAACTAAAACAAACTATGGTTAATCACTGCTGTGGTTTAATTCAGCCTCATAATAATAGATATACTTACAGCCATGGAAGTTATACTTGATTTAGAAAATAACCGCTCAGCCTCTTTGAATTTCCTATTCCTTTTATCAGCTTTTGAGTTAGTACTCTTATTCGTAGTTAGATATCTGTCCCATCCTCGTATAATATTGCCATACAACTGGGTATCTTCTAAATAAGAGCCTTCGAAGGCATAGATTTGCCTCTCAAGGTTGGCTAAGGTCTCCTGAAAAGAACATCATCATTATGTTCTCATTTGAATATAATTTAATTTCAAGACAACACGGGAACACTGCCATGATTCCCTAGTCATAAGTTTATTATTGTATTGTGTATATATCCGTTGGGAGTTCTAATAAATAAATAATTCATATAATGCACTGGCTCATTACAACCATACGTACAGCGACTTCAGCTTTCCTTTTCACTAATTCTGCAAGTTCTGCCCTTGTATCAGCGACAGAAGATTGTTTGGCGGCCATATTGGCCTTTTTTCCTTGACCACTTTGGGAGTCGTTTACGGGGCTCTGCGGTGAAACAACCATCTCGCAGTTTGTTGTGAAGATTGTTAAATCTCCATAATTTTCAACTTATTGTGAAACTTTACTTATTAAGTCTTCAGCAAAATAAGCAGCTTTGAGTTGGCGTCACGCATCTCGCGTTCACTTCAACCACAGAATAGACCACAGATCACTTTAAGGCCTTGTCCGCACTGCGTATTTCACAGCACGTTTTTTTTCTCGCAATTCTGTATAGTGCGACACAAAAGTTTAGAAATTAATTATTTTGGAACTACAAAAAATGTAATTATGGCAACATCCCATTACTGTCAGGCAACTGTCAAGTTTGTGTCAAAACTATTAAATTATTTAATAATGTTCTCGGTTTTTAATGTTTTCGAATATAATTTCGAACAGGATACATACAATTTTTAGTGATTTAGTGGAAAATGAACAGAACAATCCGTGGTGGTGTTCGCCAAATAATTTATAAGGTGTATATGCAACGCTTGCAGGAGTTTCAACTCGGAAAATTACTTTCTCCTTTGGAAGATGTTTACAAGAGAACAGCGGAAATGTCAGGTATGTTTTAGCAACAATACTAATAAATCATTATTATTTCACTCAATTGCGAGATTAAAACCATTTAATACTCTTAAATTTTACCTAAAAATAGATAGCTCGAGTTCCTTTGAGGTTATATAAATTTTTCAAAACAGTGTCCATTTATAGTAGGATTTGCAGTTTTTGATACTTTTAGCACGTATTTACTTATTACGTATAAAAAATACGTTTACTAGTACGTATGTGATTTGAGCGATTAAAATGTTTTAATTTACTACACCCATTACGTATGCACCCATGTAGCTCTATGAAATTTATGAAAGAGGAAATATAATTAAATAAAAGAATATATGTACTCAATACATTCTTAGGAAATAGTGTACGTTTCTATAATAAAATCCCAAAAGAGATAACTGGGCTCTCAGAGGGTAAATTCAAAACCTATATAAAATCTACTTTACTAAAGAAGGCATACTATAAAGTCAACCAGTACATATAGGACAAAGATGCCTGGAAACTTCTGCATAGTCGCCTCGCGGCACCTTCAAAGAAAACGAATGTAAGCAAACCAAATATTGTGAAACTATCTGTTGAAAAAATTAAGCCCTACAAGTTTCTTGTGCGTTCTTCTTGTAGAGGTATCTTTCCGAACGCACGGTAGACTCAGTACTGTATCTTCATTGACGTACAAAAGTGTCAGATTATGACCTATTTGAATAAATCTGTTTGAGTTTGAATAAGTATTTATTTTAAAATAAAGGCAACTGCATTTTAAAAGTTGAAAATATTTTAAGGCAAGTAAATTAAAAAAAAAGGTTTTTCAAACATTATCCTTTGTTATTGTATATCCTAATTTGTAAATACTATGATATGTATATTATTATAATGTTTTTTTTTTTACGTTTTAGGTGTATCAGAATCATTCTGATAGAAGAATCGCTATAGAGGGAGTAAAAAATAACGGAAACTTCGAAACTCCTCCAAAACACAGAAAAGGCCGGCCAAAAAAAGAGTTACTAATACGATTTTGTAAAGTGCGCCATTCGCCAGAAACTTTCATTATTCTATGCTGTGAATCTGTGAAGAAGGAGATCCCTACATTCTCTAAATTATGGAGTATATTATTACGAGATGATATTTATTACGATGAAAGCAGAGAGCGTTTACAAAACGTTTTATAATAAATTGGGATAAATTTCCTAATAATGTCTTGTTTTTGATACAATTTAGTCTTTAAACGTTTTATTTCAGTATACAGTTAAATAGATTGTAAATATTACATAATATAGAAGATATAAAGTCAAATAGCACAATACCGGCGATACATAGCTCGAACGCGAACCATACATAATGTACTGGTTTTTTCTATAACGTTTATAGTAATAAAAAAAGTTCTTTCAAAATGCTTTGTTAAAATACATTTATGGAAAAAATTCTTCGATTTTTTTAATTATTAGTAGTATAAATCTGGGAAAACTGGCTTTTATTAAATAAAGACTAAACAATACAGCTACCTTCTTACAAACTACCTTAACTAAATACACTATGCTATAGAACACTTCGAAAATCCATTGGTCGACATGTGAGCCTATTGGAAATCCAAGTAAGTGCTCTAAAACCACATAGGTAATAAAACATAACATCACGTCTTTTTTGTCATGTAATAGGGGGTGATACTATTGCCATCAACCAAGCACAAATCCAGACAGAAAATTTATAATGGAATAATCCAATTATAACATATCATAACATACATTCACGCCTTTTTCCCGAAGGGGTAGGCAGAGGTGTACCCAGGACTCAGTCCCATAGTAGATACACCCACATTTCGCCAGTATGTTATTGGTCCCATATAATAGGGTGCGAGCCTATTAGTATATATAATTATATATAATAATAATCAAATTTATTATAATATAAAAACTAAATCGAACCCAGCAGTAGCGCATGCGCTCACTATTGAGGCAGTATCAAGTTTACCAATCCTTATCCTAACTTTTGTGAAATAGGATTCCAAGATCGATTTGTTATTTATTGACTAGAATTTCTTATGTTATGTAGACCCTTTTTTTCTCTATATTTCATTTGGGAGGTAATAATATAGAAAATAAAAAAAAATCGCAAAGTATCAAAATCGTTTATAAGTAACTTAAAGTATTGCCATACATAGGACAAGTGGCGCCCTCAATTAATTTCTACTCTTTACTCTTTTGTGTCGCACTATAACCCATATAATCCTATAGGTTAGCCGCACTGGTGGTAAAAAAATGCGGGATAAAAATCTGTGACTTGATGCAAATTGAACGCGAAGTGGTGCGATTTATTTCCGCGCGAATATTTTGTAATAAAAACCTCGCGGTGAAATATCGCTGTGCGGACAGGCCCTAATATTAGTACGATGAATAGACTTCAACACACAGGGTGTTGCCAGTGGCCATTGGCCGTTAATCAAAAGTAAGTAACATGAGACCGCTCGAAAAGTAACATTTTCATGTGAAACATTGTCTTAATTTATTTATAAAACGGCATTATAGACTGTAAAATGGTCCTATGAAAAGAAAAATACCACGACAATAATTTAGAAATACCACTTTTTTTTTTTATGATAGGAGGTGCCAAGACGAGCTCTTCAGATGCCTGATGGTAAGCATCATGATTGCCCATATCAGACACAGTGCCACCCAGTATTTTAAAATTCAAAATTCTGCGCGGCACTGCACTGCGCCTATCACCCTGAGATATGAGTTGTTGAATCTCATCATGCCCAGTAATTTCGCTGGTAACATTGCCCTTCATACCGGAACACAGTAATGTTTGGACATTACTGCTTGGCGGATAAATAACTGGCAAAGGTGTGGTACTTCCCCAGGCGGCCTCCTGCAAAAAAGGCCTACCACTACAAAACTTACTTCTTGTAGTGTTCATTTTTTGAAACGAACCATTTCTTTAAATGATCATTTCTTTTTGTAGCGTCCGTGGTCCAGCGGGAATATGCCCGGCTTTAAATCCGGAGTCCCCGGATCGAATCTCACTATGTGAGCTTTTCGCCTGGGCGCTACCATGTTTCGAATGGCAGGTCCCGGCTGTTTCCTACAAGATATGTGGGGAGCAGTCGTGAGGTCATGTCGGATGCCTTGTAGGAATCTTAGCGACCTGAAACTCTGACAATATGGGTTGTCCACATAACTTAAATGAATTGCCTCGAGCAGTGTAATTTATTGATTAACCTGTATGTTACAGTGTAAATTCAAAATAAATATAAATTCAAATTACTTCTTCATTCAGTAAATCTCATTTTGAGTCGTGTATCATTATAGGGCACAGTGAGGGGATCTAAAGTAACTTAAAATTGTACAAAAGTAATAGCAAATGGCAACGCTGTCACCACAGCACAGCATATCTGCACACCACAGAACAAAAAGGAACCACAGACCACAGGCAGGTAGAGGTGTATCCAAGAAGCTTGGAGGTAAAGGTGGAGAACGCACTCCTAATACCTATTTGAGTCAAATACCTACACATTGCCATCTCACTCTCAGTGGTCGGAACTCTCTTTCTAATAGGGTAACCCTACATTTTTGCCTAAAAGCAGGACGCATATTAATCATAATGATAAGTAAACCATTAGCAACTATAATATAATATAATGAATATGGTGTACTACTAGCTACGCCTTGGATCTGCTTTATGATGAAATACGGAATACCTCTCCTTGTCGAATTTCGCTGTGTCTGTTGCCAAATACAAGACTCACGACTCACGGTTCAACAAACATGACTAGTAGTCGCATCTGGCCAATAATGGTTTGAAAATTAGCACGACAGCCTGAAGAAAGGGGAGACCAAGATAAAGAAAAATGTTATTTTCGAATTATTTAGTATTATTAGTTTAAATAACTCTTCAGGGGTCCAATAGATGGCATTATTAGGAAATGGTATGTTCATTTCCACCAACCTTAACCAACTTAACATAACAAAAATATAACATGGTCGTATGTAGGTAGACTGCATTATCAAGCATAAAAAAGGTAGGTATACCAGGATTTCAAGGTTTATAATCGATTATTAAGTATAAATAAAAAATAATACATTGAAGCTCAATATAAACCTATTGTTACAACTAATTTTCTTTAGCTTAGCTTGTTAACTTCCAAAATGTTGAGGAAAAAAGGTTATACTTGATCAAAAACAATGTATTTTGATCTGTAATAGTTTATTATCAAACTTATTATCAAATAATTGTAAATTATACAATTATTTACAAAAAAAAAGCAAATCATTCGGTCTGAAGGGCCATGTCATCGAGACATGTCTCGCAGTGATGAGCACAGTGCAGTGACACGTTTGGTTTTGAAATTCAAAATTCGAGGTGTCATTGCAACTGAAATGGGCAAGCGTGATTTTTTCATCAGGTTCGCGTCTTGGACTTCTCGTTCAAAACTCAAACTCAAACAGATTTATTCAAATAGGTCATAATCTGACACTTTTGTACGTCAATGAAGATACAGTACTGAGTCTACCGTGCGTTCGGAAAGATACCTCTACAAGAAGAACGCACAAGAAACTTGTAGGGCTTAATTTTTTCAACAGATAGCCTCACAATACTTGGTTTGGTTACATTCGTTTTCTTTGAAGGTGCCGCGAGGCGGCTATGCAGAAGTTTCCAGGCATCTTTGTCCTCTATGTACTGGTTGACTTTATAATAAGCCTTCTTAAGTAAAGTAGATTTTATATAGGTTTTGAATTTACCCTCTGAGAGCCCAGTTATCTCTTTTGGGATTTTATTATAGAAACGTACACTATTTCCTAAGAATGTCTTTTTATTTGTTTTAGATAATCTAAAGCTAGGTACAGCTATTTTGTCTTTATTTCTAGTATTAAAATTATGAAGGTCACTATTTAATTTTAATTTATGTAAATTTTTACGCACATACATGATGTTCTCATAAATGTATAAGGATGGTAGGGTCAGTATGTTTATTTCTTTAAATAATTCCCTCAGGGATTCGCGTGGACGCATCTCATAGATGGCACGAATGGCACGTTTTTGTAGTACAAAGATAGCTTCTATATCTGCAGCTGACCCCCACAACAGAATCCCATAAGACATCAAGCTATGGAAATATGCAAAGTACACTAATCTCGCCGTGGCTACATCTGTTAGTTGCCTAATTTTATAAACCGCGTAAGCTGCAGAGCTTAGTTTCCCTGAGAGCTCGGTGATATGAGTGCTCCATTGCAGTTTAGAGTCTATATTTATGCCAAGGAACAAAGAGCAAGGATCACACGTGACTAAATAATTTTGTGGAGCTTTTGCCTTTTTCCAAATAAATGGCAGAGTATATTCTGTGAATGAATTTTAAGATAGGCACGCATTCGAATTTTCAAAAATGTACTCGCAATTTGCTTGATTATCATTGTTTCATGCAGCTCATTTTCTTTGAAAAATGGGACAGCCGTTGGCTTCAATCGTTTTCTTGATATATCATAATCTGATTACTTAAAGTGTAGGCTACAAATTCTGGAACTTTCATAGAAATAGGACTTCAGTGGTACAACAGCTAACCACGAAGTTCTCCGAGATTTGTCTTTGGGAAATCTGAAAACAAAACACAATTTTAATATAGATATAAAAATTTCACTAGATGATATGATCATAAAAAGGAGACAATATAATGACAAAATGACAAATTATTAAGACTTTTTTTATGAATTGAGATTCAACAAAAAACTGTATAGATTGCAATTATAAAGATGCAAATCAGATAGTGCCTAGTTCTTATTAATTTTAATTGTATTTAAAGAATTGAGCTAATTGTGACATTTATCAGTGCCCAATAATACACACACACACACACTGACTGTATGACAGTCCATATTACTTAGTTGAGCATTGCATACACAATAGGTAAAATATGGTCACCCTACCTCATTTTTACGATTAAACCAAAACTGTGTTAATGCATAAAAAATATGTATAAGAACAATTTGATCGCATTATACATGCTAATTTACGCTAGTAAAAGGCCTAATCATGGTACTAGTCACAATGTTTTCGAGATATTTTGGTGAAATCGTTCGATGGAATTTGTGTTTATAAAACACCAATTTAAAGACTTACGGGTGATAAATAATGTGAGTTCCTGGATACCAAATACTTCTGCAACCACGCATTACACATTGCTGCACCATTTTTTATAATTTATTTAGCATAAAAGCTTAATTTCACGTTCGTATTCACGAGTCGACAAGAGTTTATTGTTATTCAGCCATGACAGTTCAGATGACAGCTAGTATTTTGATGACGGTGTTGCCGCATTAGGGAACTCCCAAAATTTATGTTTTCTTTTAATTCCCTCCAGTTATAGTAATTTGAAAAAAAATTTTTTTTTTCATTGTTATCGTTATTATTTCTCACAATTTCTAGAATATTTTTATCATAAGGATCTGCTACTGGTATGAAAACACTTTAGTAATCAGATTGTGTATTTTGATTTTATATTATCAGTTTTATAATTCACATTATTTTATCCCCTTTTAAAATGCGAACATTATAAACTCATTATAAACACATTAAACATAGTTTGGTGTTGGATGAATTTGATAAACTCAAAACTTGATAGATAAATTTACCCATTTTCGGGAGTTTTCAGTGTTTATATATAAATACCGTACACCACACTAGAAAGAGAGTTCCGACCACTGAGAGTGAGATGGCAATATGTAGGTATTTGATTCAAATAGGTATTAGGAGTGCGCTCTCCACCTTTACCTCCAAGCTTCTTGGGTGTATCTATCTTTCTTCTCCTTCTTAGGTCTTTGGAGTGTACTGAAAGTGACAGTGACTTCGTGACTGATAGACTGACAGATGACAGAAGTGACAGACACGAGAACCTAGGTAAATTATAACCCCATGAGGCTCTGCGCTAGGCGGTTAGGTCACAGGTCAGATTCAAAAGTCAGTTAAGCTAGAACTACATCTAGCACACGTGTGCCACGTACGCCGATCTGGGCGCATCGGAGCCCATACATTTTTTATGGCGACTAGCTGTTTAGAGCTACATTACATACACGCCTAATGTATGTGCCAGATGTAGCTCTAAACAGCTAGTCGCCATACAAAATGTATGGGCTCCGACGCGCCCAGATCCGGCGTACGTGGTACACGTGTGCTAGGTGTAGTTCTAGCTTTATACTCCTTGACACGGCACGCATCGTCAGACGGTTCCTCACCACCGGTAGTTTGGGCTACTCGCCCCGCTGCTAGTACGACGTGTTATTCTGAGTCTAATAATCTCAAGGAATAAAGCACTACATAATAATATACGTGTTCATAAGAATAAAAATTCGGTTGTGGTTTTCTTCCAAAATAAAGTCATGTTTTTTCTATAAACCGATCAAATTCCGGCTTTGTTTGTCTCTATCCATGGTGACATTGGCAAATTTGTTCCCGAACAAGCCATAACAAGAAGTTGAAAACGTTTTTTATCTGTTCTGTGTTGGAAGTGAGGAAGGACCACAGGAAAGGACTTTGGACTTTGTCTAATATAATGATCTGTGGACTTTGTGTGCTTTGCTTATTTCAGTAATATAGTACTCTGTGGCTTATTTGTTTTTGTTGTTCTGTGTGTTTTTGTTTTGTTGAACTTGTGTTTTGTAGTTTGTAATGTAAATAAAAAAAAAATACCATATTTATTGTAACATTGTTACATTACAATTTTCAATTGTTTAAAAATGTCCGTGAACTATATTCCTCGAGTCACACAGGTCAATTTTCATAGATTTTTTTTCCTGCGTTTTGATAAAAACCAAGACTCAATCATGCACATTTTTGTCTTCAATTTCAGCTAGACGCTATACATCTGGATGGACAAGTGGAAGAGTTATTTAAGCAGATCATATTCCAAGCCACAAAATTCATAGAAGTGAGTACTTATAGTGGTATTCAGAAGATAAGAAAAACATAACCCTAGAATTGTTATATCTGCAATTTTTTTTGTTGTAGCCCAAGTACTTTCAACCAATATTACCTGAAATCGAACTTTTAATACGAACATGGATTTTTAAATATTCCGTCTATGATAAAAAGTCGACATTTGGCCAGCAAATGCTATCACTCAATTACATACCAGAGAATATTTCTAAGAGTAAACTATATTGGTATTATGGTTACACTGTGGGACTGAAATATTTGAAGGAGCGTTCTATCTACAGCTTCACGTCAAATAGGAGTATACAGAATGTTGTAAATAAATTAGAAACATTTCAATTACTTGGTGATATATTTAACTTTGTCAGATTCATTCAGAGCGGCAAATATCCATTGCTTATAGATTTTATTCTTGGCTTGGAACTGACAGCTGATAAGATTACTAGAGAAAACTTGACTGACTTTTCTTGGACTAGAGAGCTGTTGTGGCACAATTTTATTGTGAGTATTATGTACATAAATAACATTACAAGAACACAAAATCAATTGAACTGAGTTACTATTTCCCTATAATAATATATGTACATAGTCTTCATTCCTAATTTCAGCCCAATTGATTCAGTAGTTTTGGCTTTTAAGAGTAACAAAATTTTTTTTTATGATAGTGAGTGGCAAAACAAGTGTATCAGGTGTCATGGTAAGCATCATGATTTCCCATATCAAACACAGTGCCAGCCAGTGTTTAGAAATTCAAAATTTTGAGCGGCACTGCACTGCGCCTGTCACTCTTAAATATTAGTTGTTGAAACTCCTCATGCCCAGTAATTTTGCTGTTAACATTGCTCTTCAGACCGGAACTGAGTAATGTTTGCAGCTTACTGCTTGGCGGATGAATAACTGGCAAAGGTGTGACACTTCCCCAGGCGGCCCCCAGCAAAAGAGGCATACCACTACAAAAAAACATTAAAGGAAGTCATTGGTCAGCACTTGTGCATACTGGGCAGCTATAAACACTAATTTCTGTCTAAGTTATTCCACTTGAAATGCCTACATAATTAAGCAAATTATGTAAAAAAAAAGGTCCAAACAGTCTCATTTGGAGATGAATATTGTACAAATAAGAAAAAAACAAATTTCCATGAGCTCATAAAGTTTAGTTTGAATTATGTGGTAAAGCTTTCCATCGAGATCTGATGCTTACTCTGCATTTACTATAGTTCCTTTGCATTTTAGTAATTAATTGCAATTTTGCCAGTAGCCAAGCATAAAACAGCCTCGATGGCTCAGTGGGTAGTAACTCTGCTTTCTGTGTTTAGTAGTTTTTACTTTTATTTACAGCCTAGTGGGCTCAGATGGTAGTCTCTGCTTTCTGTGCCGCAGGCCCCGGGTTTGATCCCCGGCCAGGTCAAACATTTGTGTGCATGAACATGTCTGTTTGATCTGTGTCTGGGTGTTATGAGCTTATATAAGTATGTATATGTACTATGGTATCCAGAAGACTGCTTCTGGTTACCATAGTACAGGCTTCTAGCCTAGTTTGGAAAAAAATAAACCTAACAAATTCGTTAACTTTCAGGAATTGATATACACATCAATATCTCTAATGAACATATTTGGTTTGAAGAGTAAAATATCAACACTATTCAAGTTTGTGTGGTGGAGGCAGAATGTGAGAACATCAAAGTCCCCTATTCAAGCTACAATGAACCTTTATACAGTATGCCCTTGTTGTGGAAACAAGCCTATATTGCCTCATACAATGGGGTGTAGCCATGTGTTTTGCTACTACTGTTTAGTGGTAAGAAACATGTTTTGTTTCTAATATGTGGGCTCTTTATTATTCGGAATGGGTTGGAGCTCTCTCCGTTTCCAAGTGTTCCACCTACTGTGATCACCAAGCTGCCATATGAATAGCTTATAGTGTTCAATTTGGGAGGCCTATGTTGAGCAGTGGACGTCTTCCGGCTGATGATATGATGTGCGCTCTAGAGCTATGACTAACCCTAGAAAGTTAACCTGTGTTTAATGAACATGGTTCAGTTTTTTTTTAATATTTCATCTACAGTACTTAAAAAATACTATAACAGTCCAGTCGGCGACCGGCCGAGTCGCGGGGGTAGCCATTTTTTTGCGCCTCTGGCGGACGACCGCGACTCGGCCGCCGCGGGAGCCGGCCCGCACGCGGATAATATCCGCCAGATGTGCATAGATAAAAAATAAGCGGGCGCCGGTTGACGGGATAAATATCAAATCCATTTTAGTAATTAATTGCTGCTTAAAATTGTGGTTAGTTTTAAAAAACAATATGTTATTGAATTTAGCACCAATAAGCATTTGATACAGTGATACTGTGCAATACGTGCGTTTTATGTTGGCGAGTCTGAACATAGGCTCTGCGAACTTTAGCTCATGTAAACTCGTGAACAAAACTGTTTTTCCCAGATAAACATATACGAACAATTGGTTATTGCAAATGTAATGTTCAGTTCATAACAGTTTTGTTCACGAGGTTACATGCGCTAAAGTTCGCAGAGCCTATGTTCAGACTCGCTAAGATAAAACGCATGTACTGTATACTTAGAATTTTCTCAATGATGGTCTCAATGGAGTCTGGAATTATGCCCAGTAGGCAATAGGCGTGCCTCCTATTAAATGGGACTTAAAAAACATATCTGACGAAATTTGGGTGGGACTTGATCCTGGGCACAACTCTGTCTATCCCTGCTGGAAAAAGGCGTGATGATATGTTTTGTTTTTCTATCAAACTCAAACTCAAAACAGCTTTATTCAAATAGGTCATAATCTGACACTTTTGTACGTCAATGAAGATAAACAGTACTGAGTCTACCGTGCGTTCGGATAGATACCTCTACAAGAAGAACGCACAAGAAACTTGTAGGGCTTAATTTTTTCAACAGATAGTTTCACAATATGGAACAATATGCACAATATGGACAATATGGAAAGTAATAATAATAGAAGAAGTATCTTAATGGAAAAACTGTTGATGATCAATTTGCTTATTTTGTTTCTTCACAGGCCAACAAAACAGCCGACGCCGATTTCCCTTGTCCAAAATGTTATTACAATGGTAAAGATGTAACCAAACTTGTTATACAATAATATAAGTGGGGTCGGTATAGTTTAAGCCAAAGAGTAGTTTAGTAATATTACTGGGTTGGTATATGGGTTCCTTCATAAATCTGTGATTTTATAAATAGTTCATAGGTAAAATATTGTTTTATGGTGATTTAGTTCATAAAAGGAGTTGGTAGTCATCTCCAGATTTTTGGTTGTAAAAAATAAATAAATTTAAATGTTTTGTAGTTTTTACTTTTATTTACAGCCGTAGTGGGCTCAGATGGTAGTGTCTCTGCTTTCTGTGCCGCAGGCCCCGGGTTCGATCCCCGGCCAGGTCAAAAATTCGTGTGCATACATGTCTGTTTGATCTGTGTCGGGGTGTTATAAGCCTATATAAGTATGTATATCAGTCTTCTGTTTACCATAGTAAAGGTTTCTAGTCTAGTTTGGGACCAGATGAGCGTGTGTGGGAGTTGTCCCATATTACAAAAAAAGAATAAATATCGTAGGCGGACATTAAAGGTACCTAGGTACAAAATAAAAAACATTTTATATAAAATGGTAACTTTAATGAATCTTCAGTCTACTTAAATCTAAAAAGCTTAAAATATAATTTTGTGATGTTTTGGTAGGTTTTGACACAAATTCGTAGAATGCGTTTTAAATAGTATATGTACCTACTTATTTATTATTAGGTAAATGGCACCTATGATCACATTTTAATTTAGGTCTTACACAAAAACGAAAGAGTATTGAAACTTAAGGATAACAAGGTGATTTTATATATAAATTCTCTTAATTAAGGGCTTTATAATTATTATTGTAAAGAGAAAGTTATTGCCTTGATTCTCGATGGCATCTCGAGTGAAAGGATACAGTCGCCTATAAAAGACGCAAAACCATTTATTATTATTGACTCTGCCTTGATCGTTTTGGAAACTTTCAATTGATATGCACAAATATTTAACATTTTACGAGTACCTACTTCTCTATATGGCATTATACAGGATGTATTTTGTGAAGTAAGTCCATTCAAGTGGTAAGGACAACTGCAGCTGCTCGAGAAATGCCGAAATGACTAAAGCTTCATTTGCATTAGCTTCAAAGTTTGCTCAGAAAACTATAAGAAATCGACCTGTAGATTTGTCATATCGTTTAAAATTTTAAAACAGCATAGAATGTTAAAGTTGAAAACCTAAAGAGAATGAAAATAGCAGGATATAGGTATTATGTATAACGTAAAGGCATCTTAAATATGGCTAGATAAGGTACTAAAAGGACCGCATGCAAGACCTATATGGCGAACCGACATGGCAGTTTCCGCAGCATACTTACAAATCGATCAAGAATTCGATTTATTCAATTTCCGATTGAATTTCGATTTGTTCGTTTCTACGAGAATTGCCCTCGTTTTTGCTATTCGTTGGCGAATATTGACTTAGTTTGGCTAAGATTTTATGTGTCGAATTTTGGGGTATTTTTTGAGACGGAATCCGAATAACTAAATGGAAAGTACTCAAAGGTAATGTAACGAAATGAAAAGGGAACAGAAGGCAGTCTCTACAGATTTTTAACTATAAATGGGTGCTTTCTAGATAGAGCTCGATATCGCGGCAAGCTAAGCGGAAACGCGAAAAGCATAAATCAATCAAAATTCCTTCCCGGGCTATGCCTCTAGTCAATCTCCCAGAGTTTAAGTTGCGCATTTATGTGTACGTACACGCACGTTTTTCGCTTGGTATATAGAGTCTGTCTTCTCTACCTATTCACTTGTAAGCAGTACGGTCAGCATCAAAAGTCAATAACCACATTCAGTTTTTCAAAATAGCTGTACACTATATTTCATACCATATTGTTATGTTGATGTATTTATTATTTATTGTTCAGTTAATTTTGAAAATCGGTATGTGTTCATTAACTTTTGATGCTGACTGTACCTCGTAGGTAAGGTACGCGTAATATATAAGCTACACACACTACTATCACGTTTAAGGGCCAGAGCTATTTTGATATTGGGCCTTTGGTGGGTCTATTAATGCTGGTTGTCCTTGCTGTTGCGCACGTCGGCGTGGAAACCAGTCTCCCAGTCGGCCACGTAGTTCACGGTTCGCACTGAGCCGTCGGGTTCCACTAGAGAATACTGGCCTGTAACAGATAATATTATAATTTTTGACTAAAGCTGAATAAAAAAATCGGTTATTAATTAATCGAGGGCAGAGAACTTAGCATTTTATCCCAAGTATCCTCATACGTATTAATTTATTTATTTGTGGTATTTGTTTTATTTGTGAATCCACACAGATAAATTAGGGTTAGGTACAGGTAAGTAAGGTAAGTAAGTAAAAAATATTTATTAAATTATGTCTTAATCTTACACATTTGCACGTCAATGAAGATAAACAGTACAAGAACAGTACTCTACAAGAACAACGCACAAGAAACTTGTAGGGATTATTTTTTTCAATATGATGAAAGTTTTATAAAATTGAGCTTGGTTACATTCGTTTGTTTGGAAGTAAATAAAGTTTTCAGCGACTGAAACAGCAGGTCACATCTAGAAGGTATATAAATAAATCTTACCTTTGACCACCTCTCCATCACGTTCTTCCTTCTGCTGCTTGATGTCTCCTGTGTGAGGATCATTGACTCCATACTCAAAAGCGTATCTCGGGTGCGCATCCTGAAATTGATTAACCATACATAGAGGTCAGACCAAATAAACATTAAGTCTCTGTGACCTATAACAAAATGTATGGAACAGTTGGTTTTTATCTGCTAGGCCTTATTATTTATGAGTGTTCAAAATTCTAATACACAGATTAGGTGGAATAAATAGGTCTTCGACCAAAATTTTGGTCGAAGGAATAGGTATGTACACGACCTACGTATAGCAATGTTTCTTTACGTAGTATATATATTCAAGCGCATGTTTATGAAATTTCAACATATTTTTATATTAAGACTATTTCTTCATATGCCCTTATCACAGAAAGCGATTTAACGTCATTGCTTATCACAAATCTTTTGGCTCGTTGAAACCTCTTATCATTACATAAATTCCCTATAATGCCGTGAGAAATACCACCAGCACAAAAGTTCATTGGAGTAGGTATGAATAAACTTTATGCTAGGACTTACTACTCACCTGAACCACCCGGGACCCGACAACCAACGTCTCCGCGCCACCGCGGTTAGTTTTCTTTTTGTATAATTTTAATTATTTTGTATTTTTTGTTTTGTATTCCAAGCGTGGTGATTGAGGCAAAATCCCCCCATTTGAATAGTTTATGGCGTTCTATGGGGGAGGCCTATGTTCAGTAGTGGACGTCTTCCAGCTGATGATGTGTTATGAAATTGTATTGTATGGACATAGGTACGCTCACAACACCAACTCCGTAACGTCGCCGGACCGTTCGCCTCACTCGGAATCGATGTCGTATGTCCATTGTCCATACAATTTCATTTTAGAATATTAACCGTGCCAGGCGTGGCGGTGCTTGTCGGGTACCGGCTGGCTCAGGTGAGCTGTGTCCTTTAGACCTACTAGAAGTCCTACCTAGCTTTATCCATGCCTCAATGAACTTTTGCCTTGGTACCTCAATAAAATTGAAGCTTGCTCTATCGATCTGTTTAGCAATAACCTATTGACTGATATATGAATATGACATGGTCCCTAGTGGTTAATTCGTTCAAGCCCTAGTCTGTAGAATTGTAGTTCCTAAGCGAATTGATCGATAATCATGAGCTTTTTTTGTTCCGAAAGCTGATGTGAACGAGAATTTTTTGCTTTGTCCACAGGCTATGTCTTACGACAATCGGTTCTGTTGTTTGAAAACTATCAGTTTATTCTTAGCGGCTGAATTTTGTGAAACTAGAAGTCCAGTGTAATATTTAAGAGGTACTACTAATGTCATAGACTTCATCCTTAAAATACCTATCAGGATAACCGATATGTGTTATTTACTTTACTGTGTTCCGGTCTGAAGGGCAATGTTACCAGCGAAATTACTGGGCATGACGAGTTTCAACAACTCTGGGTGACAGGCGCAGTGCTGTGCCGAGCAGAATTTTGAATTTTAAAACACTGGGTGGAACTGTGTAATATGGGCAATCATGATGCTTACCATCAGGCACCTGATTTGCTCGTCTTGTCACTCACTATCACAAAAATAAAATCAGAGAATAGATTCCCCTAAAAGTACGGTAAGTAAAAAAGAGAATCAAGGTACGAACACTTATATAGCACCTTATTGAATAGTTGTTAATTTGAGGCGCTAAACGTTTCATAACACGAATACATACCTAAATTATTAAGTAATTAATGTCTATAAATATGATCGATTTATTAATAACTGCTCGCCACTGTAATACAAGTTAATTCGGATGTTATGCAATCATATCTATATAGTTGTTCAGTTTGCGATTGATTGATTATTTGTTTATATTATAATAAAAGTTAGTATTAAATTAATGGGCAATTAAATTTAACTTAGGCCTAAGGAGACGCGGAACCTTGACAAAAGTTGTTCGCGTTTCTAAGCGCAATACTAGAGCTCATGGAAGCAAAATAGGTCGTCTATTATTGTCAACTATTTCATAGCTATTGTGCATTTTAACAAGTGATTTATTGAGAAATATTGAATACCTAACTTAAAGCACTTTCACACGTATCGCCATACGTGCGACGCGCGGGATAATCTACAATCTTTGAATTCTCGCTGTATATTGTTCATATCTAACCGTGGTTTCTTATTTCTGACGTATTATTAAATATATACTGTGCTTACTGTTTTTCCGGCAAGTTCTTCCGCAAAGTCCTCATACTCTCCTCGTACAGCGATTAACATTTCAAATTTATTAAGGTATTACGAAACAAAAATGTTGGTAAAATACAAAAAAAATGTGTTAAACGATGATAATATCTGCATTAGTGTAGCAGGCATCAATGCTCCTCTTCGGGACAGAGGTACTACAGTAGAATCATGTCTTATTTGAACTTATTTCAAGACAAAAAAAAGGTAGGGAGGTACAGCAATTTTGTAACTTAGCATAATAGGTACGAGAGTGGGGTTAGGTCGGTATTCTGACACAGCCAAAATTGAAATTTATTCCGGTGCAATTCTGTACGTGTGAAAGCACTCTAACTATATTGTTCCCATTCTAAGCAGTCGCCTACATAAAGCCTACATTAATCTTTATTGATTCGTTTCAATGTTTAGTGAAAATAAATGCAAGTTACTTTGAAATTATGCAACTCTAAGGACAATTTGATGTGAAGTGTGATTAATTAGGTATTGCAATTTCAATGTAGTCAAACCAGTCTAGATCTAATTGACGACCAATCTAGTTACATAATGAAATTTATTTAATTTTAATGAATACGACAGGTGTTTGACCATACCTATATAGATTATTCTGCAATGGTTCTATAAGATAGCCATATACTTATGGTAAAGAAAGATTATGGTTCAGAAGCTTACTTTTAAAAGATAAACTGCTTTTGATAAATCCAAGCTTCCAAGCAAGCTATGGGTAATGTTATGGTGTGATAATTGATAAATACTAAATAACATAACATCACGCCTTTTTTCTCAAAAGGGGTAGGCAGAGAGCCAGAAGACAGTTCAGACCTAGAACTCAATCGCATAGTAGGTACTAGGGACACCCACACTTCGTTAGTTATGTTTTTTCAGACTCTAGGCTGTCATTGAGAAAATTCCTAATGGAAAATCCAATAGCACTTTGGCCTGATCTGGAGATCGAACCCCTGAGCTCATGATATTTTTTTTATATGATAGTGAGTGACAAGACGAGCTAATCAGGTGCCTGATGGTAAGTATCATGATTGCCCATATCAGACACAGTGCCACCCAGTGTTTTTCTGCGCGGCACTGCACTGCGCCTGTCACCCAGAGATATGAGTTTTTTAATCTCATCATGCCCAGTAATTTCGCTGATAACATTGCCCTTTATACCGGAACACAGTAATGTTTGCACATTACTGCTTGGCGGATGAATAACTGGCAAATAACTATTAATTATACCTACTTCGTTAAATCATAAGACATGGATAGGTAAGTAAGTACTTACATAATTTTCCAAGAACTCCGTGTGAGCGTTCTTTACTGCAAGACCAGTAGCGACCTTTCGCACTGCGGCAACCACCGGAGCAGATACGTGCTGAGTCGCAGGTGCAGAGTACTGAGATACTGTCGCTACTGCTGGCGCGGAGTATTGGGCCACTGCTGGGGCGGAGTATTGGGCCACTGCTGGAGCGGAGTATTGGGCCACTGCTGGAGCGGAGTATTGAGCCACAGCTGGAGTGGAGTATTGTACTGATGGTGAGGCGTATTGTACTGATGGTGCGGCGTACTGCACTGACGGTGTTGCGTACTGCACTGACGGTGTTGCGTATTGTACTGACGGTGCGGAGTACTGTACTGAAGGAGCAGCGTATTGCACTGACTGTGAGGCATACTGAGCGACGGCAGGCGCAGTGTATTGTGCCACGGCCGGTGCGGTGTGTTGAGTATACTGCGTCACAGCTGGTGCTGCAACCGCGGCAGGGGCGTATTGCACGGCTTGGCTGTACTGTGCCACTGGCGACGCATACTGAGTCACTTTCTGAGCCGGACTGAAGTATGCTCCAGAAGACACTTGAGACACAGACGTCGCGTACTGACCCGCGTTCCCAACTTGGCTGTACTGCACTCCAGGAGTCGCTACACTGTAACTAGCTATTTGGGTTTGTGCTTTTAACTCAGGCGCTACGGTGTAACGCGCGGCTGCTGGAGCGGCATAGACTTGTGACACTACTGGGCCTCCAGATTGAACATTGTAGATGAGAGATGCTTTAGCAAGAGATCCCGTCTGATATGCCGTCTGAGCGAGTAAGTTCTGTGTCACGAATGAGGTTTTAGCAGGAGCTAGCGAGTATTTGGCGATTAGGGGAGAACCGGTCACTTTGGCGATAATTGGCGCTTGAGCGTATGTGGATACAGGTGTTATCGGTCTCGGTGAAGTCGCTGATGATAGTCCAGCAGAGGTGGCATATCCGTGTTCTTCTTTGGAGGCATAGTTTGACACAAGGGAGGATTGGTACGTAGCAGTTGGCTGAGCGTATGTGATTTTAGGCGCGACTAAAGCCGCTGAGTATCCGTTCAATGCATATCCAGCAGTAGCAGCCACTGGCGGCAAATATCCTGGTGTAACCTTGGTAGACAGTTGCACGGCCGGTACAGGGTAGTCGTAACCGTTATTGCAGTTCGGTGTTACTTTCTGTACTTGACTCAGGTGGTAATCCAGATCTGGGTCGTGATAGCCGAGCACATTCGTTGCGGCTACCGTAACAGTTAGGAAGATTATCTAAAAAAAAAAAACGAAGGGAAGGTTAGAAACGTTTTCATTTTCAGAACATTTTATACCATTGATTTTTAATGGATATGACCTTGATGGGTCATTTTTAATCAAATCACTCACCAGCATCATCTTTAATCTGCTTATCACTAATCACTTTAAATAAGATCAAACAATTACAATATTTTTGGCAATATTCGGTTTAAAATATAGATTTATTGAAAGCTTAATGTGTTTGCCAAAGTTAAGCGTTGAAATGAGAGCAAAGTGGGTCCGCAAAGTCTTATATAGTGATCTCATATGTGTAAGAACGGGTCATACTTTTTAACGTTCGCCGAGTCGATACACATGCGAGTATTATACATAGATACTCGTCAAGTCGTGGGCGCGGTCCGGTAAAGTTCGAATCTAATGTAACAGGCCGTGCTTATACCTAATGTACCTTAGTACCTAATAGCGCAGACCGATTGACCATTAAGTATCTACACGTATTATCTCTATAGAGCTTCACATTCAATAACGAGGTCTAAATTTAATAATAAACTCTATTTAAGTAGAATAGAATAGATAACACTTTATGGCTATATCACAATACATAAATTAAAAAATTAAAACGTGTAACAATTGGCGGCCTTATCGCTCAAAGTGATCTCGTCCAGGCAACTAATTACTTCGCCAAAAACTTGAATTCTATAAAATGCTGCCAAAGTTTAAGGAAATCTGTTTTATTATAAGTAGGTACTTCACAGGCCAAAACCCACGGGCAGAAATTTGGTATGTAGGTTGTTGAGACAATCGAATATTACATAGGACAGAGGTCAGAGGTCAGTCTGCTGGACGCAGCCACCAATTTAAATAAACCATCAAAATAAAATTATATCACACAAGGACATGGACCTCTTAAATCTTTATCCGTAGATGTGCATATAATAGGGCTTGTATTACACACTTGCATTTGTACCTACTTGCATTGTTGCAAAAACCACCCATTTGTAAGTCAATTAACCTACAAGATTAACTCAGTTACCACGTCGCGTAACTCAGGATTAATGAGGAGGAATAAAGCCTTTGAGACTGTTTTAGTGGTGTAATATACCTACCTAAGTTATGTTGCCTTTACATTTATCTACCTAGATTTTAAAGCGATATCAACTAAAGACACCTAAGTATAAACTAAAGAATAATTAAGTTTGATCTAATATAATAAGTAAGTAAGTACTTACCAAAATTATGGTTTTAAATCCAGCATAACGGGTTTCCTCAATCACTAGCAGTCTGTAAGTAATTGCTTAACGCGGAACGCGATAAGACCGCCGGTTGTTTACCATGACATCTGTAATTGTTTTGTAACATTGTTTTTATTTATTTTATTTTGGTATGCAGTAAAGTATAATTCTATCTCTATACTAGCAAAGACGATTACTTATATTTCGAGTCGTAAGTCGTATCAATAGAAGCAATAGAAATATAATATGCAATAATATCCTACTTCCTACTTATCCTACTAATATTATAAATGTGAAAGTTTCTGAGGATGGATGGATGGATGTTTGTTACTCTTTCACGCCAAAACTACTGAACCTATTGGGCTGAAATTTGGTAGGTATGCCTAAGCTACTTGCATAGACCCTGGAATAACACATAGGGTACTTTATTTTCCGATATTCTCACGGGAAAGAATACTACCCGGGAGAAACCGCGGGGCGCAGCTATAAAAAAATATATAAAAAAATAAATGTAATACGCCAATAGAAACATAATTTCAACTCATTTAGAATTATAATTGACTGCAACTAGCGTAGTAGTTGCAAGCGCTACTACCAGCCACAAGGTCCCGGGTTCAACGCCCTGGTGAGGCAAAATGTGCTAATGGACTTTTCATTAGGATTTTTAACAATGACATGCTGGAGTCTGGCGCTACGCCGGTTAGATGGCTCGCCCCGTATTACATGGGAACTAAAAACTTACGCCTGTCGGCCTACGCCCCGATTCAGCCACAAATGAACAATATAAATCGGTCGACAGACCTAAGATAGAGGAATTATGTGGATAGTAATGATCACCAAGCCCACCTATAACCCATAAAAGCTGCAGTTTGATCTAAATCTAAAGTTCTGTATGGCCTCTACAATAATACACAACGGCGTAGATACATAACTAAAGTTGTGACATTATTTTCACTGGCTTTAGACTAAATGCTATCTTATATTTGGTTGATACGTACCTAGAAAAAAGGTGAAGTAATACTGAAGGGGGTGTATCTATCCATCAAACTGAACAACTTTCAAAAGAAAGAATCGCGACATTCGTGATTCATAAGTTCGACTTGCTATACAACGTGGATCAGCTGATCGGCAAAGTATAAGTGGTAGGCCTCTTTTGCAGAGGGCCGTCCGTCTGGGGAAGTACCACACCTTTGCCAGTTATTCATCCGCCAAGCAGTAATGTGCAAAAATTACTGTGTTCCGGTATGAAGGGCAATGTTACCAGCGAAATTACTGAGCATGATGATTTATTTATTTATTTATTGATGATATTACAACTAATATCTCAGGGTGACAGGCGCAGTGCAGTGCCGTGCAGAATTTTGAATTTTAAAACACTGGGTGGCACTGTGTCTGATATGGGCAATCATGATGTTTACCATCAGGCACCTGATTTGCTCGTCTTGTACACTCACTATCATTAAAAAAATAAAAAAAAGTATGGGAAGTCGAAATTAACTTATGTTTGCGTTTTGTCAAAAAAATCTTTTTGCAAATTTCGCAATTGGCAAGCTTTCTTTCCTTATAAAGGCGGGGTGTCGAGCGCAGTTCGATGGTTTTTTGCTGAGGACGCTGCTGCCCGTCTGCTGGATATGTTAACCCTTAGCCGGCTCTTACGACAACCACGGGTAGAGAGGGTGGAGCATTATTCTAAAGTTGGTAACTCTACGGTGGTTTGTAACACGTATTGTGAATTAAATATTTAACCTGCATAAGTACCTAACATAAGTAACATAAAGTAGTAGCACTTTATTTGGGTGTAATTATCGATAATATATACTATCTAGACATTAATTATAGATTCTTATGAAACTTATCAGTTAATTAAAGTAATGACTTATACACACATGAGTTATTGGATTTGTGCTCGTATAAGTACCTACGTATATCTATATCCCTAATAAAAATAGTGAAGTATGAGTGATCTTAATAAATTAGCAGCAACGAAAATTTTCGTTACTGCTTATTTTATATTTAATATGCCGTTAATTTATTATTTTAATTTATTCATAAACCATAAAATAATTGTATATGTAATAAAGTAAAGGAACAATAAACAAAAAAAATATCGATAAATAAAATTAATATATAAACGTCTGCCCATGTAATAGCCAATTTTGCCCCGACGGGGGCAGACGGTAATAGTCATTATCGTCTGCCTCGCGAATCTGTCCCAACGGTGGCAGGTAGGATTAACTATTACCGCCTGCCCCCACGTAAATGAATGGGATAATATTGTCATTACCGTCTAGTTAATTACAAGTCTACATTTGAATGCCTAAAATATTAAAGTTCTGTTCTAATAATACTATGCCTCGGGAGCGTAGTGGTTCGCAAGAGCTACTGCGGACCTTAAGGTCCCGTGATTGATCCCCAAAAAAAGGCAATAAGTGTTCCTACTCATTGGATTTTCCATTAGGAATTTCCTCAGTAACAACCTGAAGTCTGGAACTGTGTCCGTTAGATAGCAATAGGCTCGCCCCATGGGACTATAAAAACATAACTGGCGAAGTGTGGGTGCATCTACTACGGGACTAGGTATTAGGAACACCTCTGCCTGCCTCTCGAAACAAAGGTGTGATGTTATGTTATGTTGTTATAGTAATGGATAGATAATACAGATATCGACGGGCTTTCGGATAACAAAGAAGTACTGTTCGTTAAAATTGTATGGAAGAATATAAAATTATTAATTTGCGTTGTATACCTACCACCAAGTTACAATGACTCACAATATGCAGATGTTCTTGATTGCTTAGAAAATTTGATATGTAAATATTCCTTGCTCCTAGATATAGTAATAATTGGTGATTTTAACTTGAATTCCTGTAGCGTAGCTATAAAGCTGCGATTTGAAATGTTTTTAGATTTCTGTAAGCTAGATCAGCATAATAATGTTTTGAATTGGTTTGAATGTTTTGTTTGGTGGTATGTTGGACCTCGTGCTGTCATCCTTCGGTTCTGATAGTGTGACCCTGTCTGACGACGTCGAACCGCTGGTGCCGCCTGACGCCTATCACCCACCGCTAGAGGTGACGCTTTGTTTGACACATAGCGACGCTCCTCTCCCTCCTCCTAGTCTTCCGATAAGCAGTCCATCGTATGCCCAGATTGGAATTTTCGGAAAGCAGATTTTAACGCTCTGTACTCTAGTATGTCTGATATCAATTGGAGCGGGTTTATTCCACCTTGTTCACCTGGGTGAATTCACCTGGGTGCACAAAGTGGAATAAAACAGTCGCGTTAATTCACCTCGGAATCAATTCACCTGGGTGAATTGCCTAGGTGAATTGACGCGACTAAAGTAGTGTCCTTTGATCACCTAAGCACTTGTTCACCTAGGGCCACACATAGGCTCTTTTTAAATATTTAAGTGCTTTATTATAGTAGAGACATAGAGAAAACAACAAATTAATTACAACAAATTTTTACCTATTTATAATTTGGTTTTATATATTTTTCGATTGGAAATACTAGGGTATCATAATAGTGAAGGAATATATAATTTATTTTTAACCTGTGAGTCTTTGTCTTTGTGTCTGTCTGTAGCATCGTAGGTCCTATATGAATAGGCTAATTTTAATGTGGATTTTTTTGTTTGAAAGTTGATGTGATCGAGGGTGTTCTTAGCAATGTCTTATGATAATTAGTTAGTTCAGCCGTTTGAAAATAATCAGCTCTTTTCTAGCGCTGAAGAAGGATTTGAGCAACTTCCAGTGATCTGATATATTTGAAAAAAGTTATACTATTTCTTCATCAATCATTTGCTAACCTTTATTTCACGATGCTGCACCAGGTTCAGATAGGGCAGGAGTCGAATATATCTTGTCTTGGCTCGTTTCAATAGTCTCAATTACAAACAGCAGATGGTAGCGGTATGACGGATGGTTGTGGGATATAGGGTATGATCATGGAGCAGGAAGAAAAGGACGATGTATTTTTTTTTAATTTCTTATTTTACACTTGTTGATTGATATCTAGCAAATCATTGTATATTTGAAGAATTTTAATATCCTACCATCCTATCCTACGAATATTATAATTACAAAAGTTTCTGAGGATGGATATGGATGGATATTTGTTACTCTTTTCACGTCAAAACTACTGAACTGATTGGGCTGAAACAGTATACAGATAGTTTAGACCCTGAAATAACATAAACTTTTTATCCCCATATTCCCACGGGAACGAAGATTACGCGGGTGAAACCGCGGGGCACAGCTAGTAAATACATATATTTATTGAAATGTGGTTTAATTGGCGAGAAAGAGTTACTATCTTTAAACAGAAAAGGTACTAGGAGATCATATCAATGGCAGAGGTGACTGAAGAGAAGAAGCAGACAAACATTAATTAATATTTTCCGATTAAAAGTACCAGGGTATTATAAACTATGAAGAAATATAATATTAAATATATTTTTGTACTATGGCGCTAGAAAGATACAAGAAAGGTAATACTTTATTGTACACCACACTTATAAAAATAACACAAAGGAAACAGAAAACTATACTTCAATGTACAAGCGGCAGTCTTATCGCGAATAAGTTAAATATATAACTTGATAATATTTTGAAGCAATTCAACGTCATTGCATAAAGACGACCATTTTATATTCAAATGAGGTGGCTAGTAAAGTAGGTAAGGTATGCGACAAGGCCGCCCATTGCCGACCAATAACTTTTTACTTATAACTTTAAATTTTAAGATAATATTATGTGAAATTGATCTCAAATAAAAAGAATCAAAAATCTATTCTCCCCTCGCCTCGCCTCAACTGCCTCGGTGGCGTAGTGAGCGCAAGCTTGACTGCCAATCGAGAGGTCCCGGGTTCGATCAGACGGGTCAGACGAAGAGATAAATATTGAATTTTTCCTTTAGGAATTATATAATAACTGTCTGGTGTCTGGAACTGTGCTCGGTAGATGCAATAACATACAGATGATGTAATAACATACTGGTGAAATGTGGGTGTGCCTGCTATGGGACCGAGTCCTGGGTACAGACACCTCTGCCTACCCCTTCGGGAAAAAGGCGTGATGTTATAAATATGTATGTAGAAATAGCATATTTTGAACTAAACATAACATACAATCACGCCTTTTTCGCGAAGGGATAGGCAGAGATGTACCCAGGACTCAGTCCTATGGTAGGTACATTCCCACTAAGCCACTTAATATGTTTTTTTGTTGTTGAGAAAATTCTTATAAAAAAATCCAGTTAACCCAGGCCCTGGTGAGGGAAAAAACACATTTTTTAATCTTGTAATCGAACCCGGGACCTCATGACTAGTAGAGCTCCAAAGAATACTAATAAGGTAAGCACGCACTGACGATCTAAATACCTTAAGCTACGGAGACACACACACACATACATTCACGCCTTTTTCCCGAAGGGGTAGGCATAGGTGTACCCAGGACTCAGTCCCATAGTAGATACACCCACATTTCGCCAGTATATTATTGGTCCCATGTAATAGGGGGCGAGCCTATTGCCATCTACCGGGCACAGTTCCAGACTCCAGGCAGTTATTGAGATAATTCCTAAAGGAAAAATCCAATATTTATTAACACTGCCTGACCTGGGGATCGAACCCTACGGAGACAGTTTTCTATATTTCAGTATAGGTACTAGGAGACCATATCAAAGGAAGAGGTGATATAAAAGAGAAAGAAGGACAATAGCAAGTGTGCAAGAAATTGAAGCTTAAATATACAATCTCTTTGGTGCAAAGGTTTTCAATAACGGGAGTTGTCAACAGTCGCACCATATTATTACATGACATGATAATGTATACAGACCACTGTCGCTAGTGGAAACTTTTGACAGCGGAATTCTCATAATGGTGGCTAAAAGGCCGTTGTTCCAATTTTTCCCACCTGAACAGCTAAATTGGCGGCAATGATTCCTTCTATAAATTTTGTGACAAATCATGTCAGTCATGTTTGCAACCATAGAAGAAAGACGCATAGAAAGTGTAAAGACAGTTGTTATTTTGATGTCATAAGAAAAATAGCTCCCGGATTTTACTAAGAAATGACTCGCTGTGTAGTGAAAGGGTGTCACAACGCGTCTTGTAAGAAAAATAAGAATAAAAAGATCACATTTTACTTGTAAGTATTAATTGGCAACTTATAATATTAGGTGATACATTCGTTAAAAATATTAATAATTTGTAAACAAATCTGATGCCATTACATTGAAAATATTGCCAGCTATGTAAAAAATATTTACCCCGAGTGCCACTTTTAGGTATTTTTTTGTTTATTGGGAGATGGTTTGGAGACGCACACACGCACAGTGAAGTTGGCATGCTTTGCTTTCATAAGAACTTTAATAGCCGGGTACCCACCTAGCACACAGGCTCGCGCGGCAGCCTCGGTGTCCAGATCGCGAGCGATGGCTCCCGAGGCAGCCTCAGTAGTTTTGTTCAATTTACACGAGGAAGCCTCGCGAGGCAGGCTGAGCCATCATAAGTCCGCGAGTATTCGAAATGGACAGTCGTGTATTTTCAGCTGCAGCTATTTTCCTAGCTGCTTATTGTTTAAAGAAACGAAAACAGTCACGTATGAAGAAAAAACCTAGACGCTTCTGGATTAGAAAAATTTATGAGCGTCGCCACCAATATGGAAATAGATTACTTGGAGATTTAATATATGATCAGACTGTAAATAATTTTACACGAATGTCCTTACAAGACTTCGAAAATTTGTGCTCATTGTTGTCTGATAAAATCAAAAAGTGCGATACAAAATATAGAGAGGCAATCACTGTGAAAGAACGAGTTTTAATAACTTTAAGATTTTTAGCAACCGGAGATTCCTATAGCAGCTTGCAATATTTATTTCGAGTGTCGAAGCAGAGTATCTCAAGAATAGTTCCTGAAGTTTGTGACGCGATTATTGAGGCCTTAAGTTATTATGTAAAGGTTAGAGATGATGAATGTAGTCCATTTTTTTTTTCAGTTCCTTGACAGAGATATTCATTTTAGCAGATATTTGCCGCCAACTGTCTTCCCGCTGATTTTTGTTTAAATATTTTGGATCTTTGTTGTCCCAAAGCGATTTGTACTTGCTGTACTCTTGTATTAAACGAATGGACTCCTCGTGACTGCCCATGATATCTATATTATAGATAGAGACAAACACGGCAGGAGACAAAACTTGAAATAGCTTCGCGCGCGAGCCAAAACACGACCGTTCCCACCTAACGCACAGCGCTCACTGAGGCTTCTTTGAGCGCGTCAAGTTTACCGACAACAGATGGCTCGGGGCCGAGCCGTGCTCGGGCGAGCGAACGCGCGCCCGGGGCCGCCCGAGGCACGTCCACATCAGCCGAGGCATTGGCTCGCGAGGCTGCCGCGCGAGCCTGTGCGCTAGGTGGGTACCCGGCTAATGATGCACAGTTCTACTACGCATTGTCAAACATAGCTTGATCAATGACAGCTGAACAAAAATCAATTTTTTGGCTATATTTCCGTTGTGGATGATGTAAGATGTGTGTTCGCGATAAATAATACAAGGCGTGTTCTCTCTATATAAAAATTTAATTATTTATATTTTTAGAGGGTACTTAATTGATAAATTGAATATTAAATTACCCGATAAGATACTATTAATGTACCTAATTTTAGAAAATATGACCATAACATTGATTTTTGTTCAGCTGTCATTGATCAAGCTAATTAGACAAGGTATAAGTTCATGAGCATGATATTGCATAACTTGATATTAGGGGCCCCCGCAAACTGCGACTTTTAGCTGCCGCGACAAGCGTTTTTGCGTCTACAGCGCCGCAGCAGCGCGATTTGGCGGCTCCCTGCGTTCGGAAGCCTGTAGCGGCGATCGGCGTTTTTGCGACTGCATCGCAACCACAACGCGGTTTGGCGACTTCCTTAATTAGATTTTCCTAAATCCCGTAATTTGATTAGTGCTCGCGATTTCCAATTGGCCTTTGATTGGATGCTGTCTGTAGATGCATTGCTTGGCCTCCCTGAATTTGTAGATGCAGTGGTGTGAGGTTTAGCAGGGCATTCAGGGCAGCTCCAGGTGTTGTTGACAATACACCCGATGAGTGATATACGCTATTGGTTGGACTATCCAGTTTTACTTGTGTTGTCTTAAGGTTGGTTTTGTCGTACTAGACAGCAGAGGCGTATGTTAATGTGGGCCTTACTACCGCTATATATAACTAGTACATCCACGGTAGCTCAACTGGTAGAGTGCCGACCACGCAGAATGGTGCGGAGGCTGCGTGATTCAAATCCAAATTTCATATGGCTCGGCATCGTTTTCACCCGGTCCGTGCTCCCCAAATTTCGTTTAGGTATGATGAATTTGTATTTCAAACGAATAGACCGCTTAGTCTATAAAAATATATATTTACTATTATTATGAGATCTGCAAATCCTTATATTTCTTACAAGAGGCGTTGTGATACCCTTTCACTGCACAAGTCATTTTTTAAATAAAATTCCAAAGCTATTTCCCTTAGGACTTTATAATAACACCTGCCGTAAAAGAGAAAGTATCGGGCCTTATAAGGCCCGACTAAAATGGTTTAAAGTTTCATCATTCATAGATCACACTTTCTAAGCGTCTTTCTTCTATGAGGTAGTATTTGAAATTTTCGTCTGTAGTACTTAATTAATTATTTGTTTGCGCGCGCACACACACACATAGGTTATTTGCTCTTTCTCTTCAGTCACCTCTGTCATTGATATGCTCTCCTAGTACCTATTCTGCCTATAGAAGGTGTTTGTTACTTCATCACGCCAGTTTTGGCGCACTAACATCCAAATATAATTTTATAATAATAATTATTTTATAAACATATAAAGAAAATATACTACAATAATGATTTGCTACATACCAATTAACAAGTGTAAGAAATTTAAAAAATCCCCTCATCCTCTTCTTTGTGCTCCATCATCATATACCCTGGACCATCTATCTAATGAGTAGAGTCTATGAGTCTAATATAATATTCATAACATTCATTGAGACTAATCCAAAGAGCTCAAACACGATCTTATTGACTCCAGTCCCATCTAAACCAGGTGATGGATGTAGCATGAGGTTACAAATGATTGTTGAATAAACAGGATAACAAACTTCGAATCGATCAGATCACTTGAACTTGCTCACATCCTTCAGCAGCTAGAAAAGAACTGATTATCTTCAAACGGCTGAACTGATTACCGTAATGCTATTTATAGATATTGCTAAGAACACCCTCAATCATGTCAGCTTTCGAACGAAAAAATCCACATCAAAATCGATCCGTTCAGACATAACACAGATGCGTCAAACTTATAACACCCCTCCTTTCAATTGGGAGTTAAAAAGAAATTAGATATATTTCTTTACAACTATGATACCCTGGTACTTCATATCTGAAAATGAATAATTTATAGGTTCTACGCTGGTGAATAAAGTCCACAAAAGTAATTTAAAAAGAGCCTATGTGTGGCCCTAGGTGAACAAGTGCTTAGGTGATCAAAGGACACTACTTTAGTCGCGTCAATTCACCTAGGCAATTCACCCAGGTGAATTGATTCCGAGGTGAATTAACGCGACTGTTTTATTCCACTTTGTGCACCCAGGTGAATTCACCCAGGTGAACAAGGTGGAATAAACCCAATTGGAGCGATGTGCTCAGGGAACAGGACGTTGATCTCGCCGTAGATATTTTTTACTCGAAACTAAACGAAGTCATTAGTAATTATGTCCCACTTAAACAAAAATACGATCATTATCATCAACGTCAATATCCAGTATGGTACACTCCAGAAATCAAAAGCAAGCTTAAAATTAAATACTTTCTGTGTCTGGGTGTTATAACCGTATTTAAGTATGTATATCAGTCATCTGGTTACCATAGTACAGGCTGCGAGCCTAGTTTGGGACCAGATGACCGTGTGTGGAAGTTGTCCCATATTATTATTATTATTATTATTATTCTCTTTATTAATTTTATATCTTAGACCTAAGTTTTTTACAATATTCTTAAAAAATTATATATAGGTATACAATAATATAAAAACATTGTAAAAAACTTAAAACTAGAACTGCCGCCGGCAGCGGGGCGGGGGGCCCAAGCTACCGGTGGTTAGGGCCGCAGGGTGAGGAATCGTCGGACGATGCGTGCCGTGTCAAGAAGTACTGCCTTCTGAATCTGACCCTTGACCCAACCGCCTAGCGAGAGCCTATCGAGATGTTGGTCGAGGCTTTTCGCTATCAACCCATTCACCGAAACGACTATCGGTACAATGATCGTCGAATCAACGTCCCACATGGCAGTAATCTCGTGTGCCAAGTCAAGGTACTTGCTCAGCTTATCCTTCTCGGCTTTCACGAGATTCTCGTCATGAGGGACAGTGATGTCGACGAGCACTGCGCGGCGCTGAGATCGATCTACTATCACGATGTCAGGCCTATTGGCAACAATAGTCCTGTCCGTGATAATAGCTCGGTCCCAATAGAGCGTGGCGCGACCATTTTCGAGAACTGGCGGAGGTGCGTACTTATAGTACGGTACTTCGGACTCGACAAGGCCGTATTGAAGAGCAAGTTGCTGGTGAATGATCCTGGCTACTAGGTTGTGTCTGTGCAAGTACTCGCCGTTAGCAAGATGAGAACAACCGGATGTTATATGCCTGAGTGACTCTCCCGGACGGCGACAAGCCCGACAAATGTCAACTGTGCCGTCCTTCAGGATATATTTCCGGTAGTTATTCGTCATGACAACTTCATCTGCAATTGCACAGACAAAACCCTCAGTTTCCCCAAATAGGTCACCAAAGCGCAACCAGTTCACTGACGCAAGTAGATTCACATCAGGCCCTGTAAGAGCCCAATAGAATCGTCCGTGCAGCTCCTTGCTTTTCCATACGTTTTTCCGGTCCTCGGTACTAAGCACCACTGGTCTCCTCCAGTTCTCTTTTGCCAAGGAGAGCGGCGTTAGGTTTCTGTCCACTGCCACGACATCTCGATGTATCCCGCACTCGCTGTTTAGGAAGTATTCCCTAAGATTACACACCTCGCGATTGTGGAGGTTCTTGGCGTTTAAAAAGCCACGACCCCCGCACTTTCGTGGGATGTATAATCTCATAACGGACGAGCGCGGGTGTAGCATACGATGTGTCGTAAGCAATTGACGTACCCTCCTATACAAGGCATCCAGCTCAGTTTGAGTCCACCTTAGTATGCCAAAGGAGAATGTGAGCAGGGGCATCACCCAACCGTTGAAGGCTCGAACTTTATTGCCACCCGACAAAAGACTTTTCAGAACTTTTGTCAAGCGATAAAAGAAGTGCTCCTTCACCGACTGCCTAATGTCCCCGTCCGCCATACCTAAGGACTCTGACATACCAAGGTATTTATAGGTTTCGGATTCAGAAAGAGATTTAAGAGTCATAGTCTCAGAGAGTTGCAAATTGTTTGAATTTACAACTCTTCCCCGCTGTACATGAAGAACCGCACACTTATCTACACCAAACTCCATCCCAATGGCACTACTGAAATCGTTAGTGATGTTCAGTAGCGTCGTCAGGTCTTGTTGTTTCGGTGCAAACAGCTTGAGATCGTCCATGTATAGCAGGTGCGAAATGACCTCACCCTCTCTCCGAAGCCGGCATCCTAGTCCTGAATCTTTCAGTAGAGTACTGAGAGGATTCAGTGCCAGGCAGAACCATAATGGGCTCAAACTGTCCCCCTGGAATATGCCTCGCTCTATCCTTATCAAGTTCTGCGACCCAGATGGTATCTCGTTGCCGCCGGGTTGACGAAGTACTGTGGCCCAGCGCCCCATGCACATACTCAAAAATGATCTTATAGTTGCATTAATTTTATACAACTCTAAGATCCTCCGTAGCCATGTGTGTGGCACCGAGTCATAGGCCTTCTTATAGTCAATCCAGGCAACGGCAAGAGTCCCTCTGTTTCGCCGAACCTGTTGGCTGATGGCCGCGTCGATGAGGAGGTGCTCCTTAGTACCACGGGAACCGACCTTACATCCATTCTGAGAAGGCGCCAAAATGTTGTTCGCAACTATATGCGAATTGATTTTCGATCTTAAAATGGATGTAAGGAGCTTGTAGATAGTAGGTAAGCATGTGATCGGTCTGTAGTTTTTTGGCTCCGTGGTACTACCAGCTTTATGGAGAAGGACGGTATGGCCAGTAGTCATAAAATCAGGAAGAGAGCCGAGCTCAATGGCTTGTTGGAACTGCACTGCCAAACACGAGTGCGCACTTCGAAACCATTTTAGCCAAAAATTGTGCAAACCGTCCGGTCCAGGACTTTTCCAGTTAGGGGCCGTGCGGATTGCACAACTGATGTCCAGGGGACTGATGTTGACGTCACCCATGGCCTCGCAGAATTTTGTATTTTTAAACACTGGGTGGCACTGTATCTTATATGGGCAATCATGATGCTTACCATCAGGCACCTGATTTGCTCGTCTTGTTACTCATTATCAAAAAAATAAAAGACTCATTACGTTAATTGACGTACAAAAGTGTCAGATTGTGACCTATTTGAATGATAGAGTCACACTCTCGTTCAGCAACACTTATCCAATGACCCTCCGTGTGTTCAACGGGCACTGACCAGATGCTGCGCCAGAAGCTAGTCATGGCGTCCGCATTAGGTGGCTCTCCGTTGCACACACGGCGATCGGTTCCCTCCCACATTCTATATACCATCCTTTGGTCACTTTGAAAGAGGCGATTCTGTTTGTATCGATCTACACGCTCTCTGTAGCGTCGAATACGGCCTGCCCACGCATAAACTTTCTGCTTGAAATAGTCTATGCGTTCCGTAACACATGCCCTGTAATCCCGGGACCCAATCCCCGTACCGGCAAAGGCCTGAGTCACGAAGCGCATCACTCTGGGGCGCTGGTTACCCTCTCTGAAGCAGATCAATTTACCAATGAGAGTCCTGGCACGATCGATACGCCGCTCGATTCGTTTTTCCCACGCGGGGCCGTCATTGGTGGGCCTCGGCGGCCGATTCAAGTCGGGAAACTTGACCCGAGCAACGCGGCACACCGTGACGGCGCCACAATACAGAATCGAGTGTGTATCGGACAGATCTTGGCTAGCTTGCAACAGCGGAGCTAGCAAAGAATCCAGGGCTCCCACTAATGCTAAATTGCGTTTATTCGTGGGCAGGCGCGGTAATCGTGGCCTAGAATCGGGTGTAAATCGATACTGCATAATCGCATCCTCCAAAGTCCTCCTCAACTGCTCATTTACCTGGCTACTTACGCTTATACTCGTTATACAGTCTTCAGCGTCGTCGACGAGATCGACCCGGGGTGGCGCCGATGTCGAGGCCTGGGACGTTCCCAAAGTCGACGATGGCGTACGGGGTCGATCCCGTGTCAAGGCGGGAGTCGCACGAGTAGATAGCGCCTCCAGGCGGAGCCGCTCAAGCGCAGAGTCATTCAAGAACTTGCGTACTTGAATAGCCCGCACTTGATCCGCTAGTCGCTGGTCATTGGTGTTGACGGTCGGTTCAAGGGCCTGGAACAAAGACAGCATCCTAGCACGGAACGCAGTCAAAACGGTTCCTCCCTCTGTGGCCCCATAATAGGCGCGCATGCATTTCTCGTTCATAGATCGAGTCCATCGCATGCGTCGCACTACACCACCGGTAGCGGGGGCCGGTCGCGGAGCGGAGCGCCCCGCAGGCCCCAAGCGTGCCGGCAGCGGCCGTCGTCCCCGTCGCACAGGTGGTGGTGGCGGCGGAGGTGTCGGCGGCCCGCTCTCACTGCTCGACGGGCTGGTGTCGGGCGGCGTCACGAAGACGTCGTCTTCTTCCGAACTCGCCGACTCTGAAGCGGGTTGTGGTGGTGGGCGTGCAATAGAAACCGCTGTTCTCGCTCTGGATCTTGTGATCATAATATTGCATTTCTTGCATTTCTGTTTTTTCTGACGCTGTCATGTCAGTTTTAGTTGAGTACTTATGTATCACTATAGGTTATAAGGCTGTGGCGACATGTATTTGCTGTGCAAAATATATATAATAATTCTAAATAATGGATGCACTGTAAAGGCGTTATTATGTATCGAAATATACGAAAAATAAAAATATTAATATATGAATACAAGATCCACGTCTGTCAGCGGTGACGTCTTTTTTTTTTTATTATTATTATTATTATTTCATCTACGAAAGTATAAAGAACTGGGTTTACAATTTAATCGCGAGGTTTTCAGATATTACAGGACACACATCAAAGAGCTTATTGTCGTTGCGCATCGCCGCCATCTTGAATCTATAGGCGCAACTATAAAATGTGACCCTAAGAAATTTTGGAATCATATCAGGGTTTCTCGTCATAGTAGAAGGCAGTCGAATGAGTATACTGTTAACGGGAAAGCAGTTGTCGGTCAGGAAGCGGTCTCAGCATTTAGCGAGTACTTCAAGTCGGTATTTCTAACTGATCGGCCATCGCTCGACCCTGAAGCAGCCGCGCGTGGTGTACTTACCGAAGACGCGCGGCTTGTAATCATTGACAATGTTATTTTTGCCGATGTACGTCGAGCTGTTGGTCGTCTTAAGCCTTTATCTGCAGCTGGTCCTGACGCAATACCTCCTTTTCTGGTCAAGGACTGTTTTTCAGCACTTGCGACACCGCTTTTGCACATATTTAACCGCTCTCTCAAGATGTGTCGTTACCCCGGGCGGTGGAAATTATCTAGAGTGACACCCGTACCAAAAGTAGCTGCCTCTACAGATGTCTCGGCTTATAGGCCTATTGCTGTTCTCGCTGTCTTCAGTAACGTTTTTGAGTCAATACTCAACCATTATCTTATGCGACAAATTGAGCCTTATTTAGACGATTCACAGCATGGTTTCCGTTCTGCCCGTTCCACTACTACGAACCACGTAGTGTTCACTGACTTTATAGCATCGCAGATGGATGCTGGTCGCCAAGTTGATGCATTGTTTCTGGACTTTAAGCGAGCATTCGATCTGGTGGACAACGACATCTTGTTGGTCAAATTATCAAAGATGGGTGCTTCGCCTGAGCTCTTGAGCTTCTTCGCTGATTACCTAAAGGACCGCAGACAATATGTGCAATTGGGCAAGTGCAAATCTGACGAATTCTATACCAGATCAGGTGTAAGTCAAGGTAGTAATCTTGGACCTACCCTATTCTTAGTCATGATAAATGATCTTCCAAAAGTTCTCACTAGAGCAAAATGCTTAATGTTCGCTGATGACCTTAAGGTTTATCAACCTGTGGTCGCATCATCTGACTGTTTGAGGCTACAAAGAGATATAGAGTCAGTGGAAAGATGGAGTCACACTCATAGACTTGCCTTTAACACGGCTAAATGCAAAGTAGTCTCCTTCACTAGATCTGTAAACCCCATCAATTTTCCGTACACATTGGGCAGCCTCACATTGGACCGTGAACTTAAAATTAAAGATTTATTTTTTCACGCTATTTAATGCTTTCGTCCGCAGTAAGCTGGAATTCGATGCGATAGTCTGGGATCCGCGTGAAGCTAAATACACACTACTGATTGAAAGGCTTCAACGGAAATTTGCTCGATATGTTTATAAGCGGATGTTCGGGTACTATCCATTTCTGTTTCCCTCACTTTTTGTATCCGGTACGATCGGAGTGGACACACTAGAGCTTAGGCGAAAACTGCATCTGGCCATACACTATTTGCAAATACTGCGGAACAACATAAACAACCCAACGACTTTGGGTTCGCTAGGGCTATATGTACCGGAGTACTACAGTCGTAGCAGGCGCCGTCAGCACCAGCTGTTCTATCGTCCTATGACTCGGACTTGTCATGCTCGGAATGCTCCTACGCAACGAGCATTGGAGCTCTTCAATTCGTTTGCGCAAGAGTTCCAACATCTAGACTTGCTTACGGATCCAGTGAATGTAATTGTTAGCCATTTAAGAATATATTTAATTAAGTATTTAATTTAGTATTTAATTAAGGTAGGAAGCGTTTTGGTTCAATACTGTAAGCTTTCTACTTATATGATGATGATAAATAAATAAATAAATAAAAAATGGGTCAGCTAAATAAATAATAAATATAATAATGTATTATCCCATTTTTTATTTTAATATAATATCGAACTACAGAATGTTAATGGGTTAATGGGCTAGGCCCGTTTCGCTCTACTCCAGATTCGCACTGCTCAAAAATACATTCCAAAAATCCCCGCTTTGATCGGATTCCTAACATTTTATGCAAAACAATGGAAGGTACAGTTGTGTTTTAAAGGTTATTTGAAAATTAATTCAATAATATTATGTGCATAGTTATTATTAGTCATAGTTTTTGTTCTTTGCTTACAACCTTAATACTACGTTAGCAGATCTACCGATTTGTATATATTATTAAAAATGTTCAATATAAATCAAAGATGTTCAATATATTATTAAAAATAACGAGAAAATAAATTGTTCTATTTATGGAATTAGTTGTACAATTTCCTCATACATATTCCAATAAGTAATTTACGCGGAGTAGCCGGTGCAGAGCACGGGTGCCTTGCATAAGACAACAAGCCCCTAAGCTGTAAAGAGCTTACATATGCAAATTGCGAAATTCAAGTAGAATATTTGAAACAGGTCCGAACTTACTGATTATATTGTGTACTTTTAGAAATAAAACTTGTGTATATGTAAATCTATATCTTCTAAACGTCATACATTTAAACAAATAAATGAAATTGCTAAAATTAATTTTAAAAGAATGGCCTTGGAAGTGATCTGTAACTGCAGGGAAATATATATTCATCATTCATCACTCTACTTTGTTATCTAGCGCCAGGAACAGCGTTGGTCTTTTTGTCTGTTTGTTACCGCTAATCTCAGAAACAGGTGCGGATCATTTGGTATAAAAATAATTGATATAATTTCACTCGATATAAATCAGGTGAATTCACTTGACATAAATCAAGTGAAATTATATCAATTAAGTATTTTTAATATTGAATTTCATATAATTTTTATTTGATATATACCTACTGTAACGTTTGATATAAACATATGCTTATACAAGCAAATAGGTATAAATACAAATATTTGTTATAATTTGTATTTGATTTTAAATCTAAAGCAATCGTACGAACGAAAGCTTCTGCAGAAGACGTAGAAGTTAGGGAACTCTATTTACTGGTAAATCATTGGAGCTGTCAACCGTCACTTCTCGAGGCCTGTCGTAGTGCATGAAATGACTCGACGCGACGCGACGTAGCGACCGGATGGAGCGACGCAAATTACATGAAGGATATCGAGATAATTGCCGTGAAAATAATGCGAAGTTTCTGTGCCAATGGAAACCGAATGGATATCGATCTGCGATCTTACGAAAATTTGTATCGATTTAATGTAGGTGGTAAAACAGATTTATATCAGGTTGTGGTTTATTTTAATAATTTAACAAAATTATAAATACACTTTACTTTATGGATATTACAATAATATCTATGCTCAAAAAGCTTTCATAGAATTGTGTCGAATTTTAACTCGTCGAATTTGTCAACAAATTTAACCATCGGTCGATTTAACCAGTGATCAAAAAACCCAGCCTAAGTACGGTTGCAAGACTGATAAACCAAATATAAGACCTGACTGCGGTTCCGATAAACACCTGACGCAAAGCTACTTGCAGTAATTATAATTTATTGGGCTTTAAATCTATACCTAGGTATACCTAACTGAAACCATATAGACTAAATTTATTTTATTTTTTAGATAACTAAATTTACTCGGACGCTTTTAGCGTCATGTGTTACAATTTATAGGTACTTTTCACTACCATTGTGAAAAACATTTTGGCTAATATCTTATACTTTTTTTAGATTATATTTTTTTTGTGTCGCACATAAAAAATATAATTTCGTTGATACTCGTAACACACAAAAAATAAAAAGGAATGAGTTATTGGTTTCTGGGCCACGTCGACTATACATTATAACTCTCAAATGTGCATAAATAATATTTTAAAGTATCTCCATTAATTATTATGAATTAAGCAAATGTACTACTAAAATTAAAACGTGCGTCGCCATTAAAAAAATACTTAGTACTTAGCCTTACTTTATTTAAATCAAATTATAATTTTTTTTTGTTCTTAAAACGGGCAGAGTGCCTTAATTGAAAAAAGACTAAACAATAGAGCTACCTACTTACTATCTACCCTGACTAAATACACTGTATCATAGAATACTTCGAAAATCCACAGGCCGACATGTATAAATAATAAATAAAATAACAACACAATTATAAATTAAACAGTGATATTAAGATGGATACAACGTTTGGGAATATTATAGCGAATAACATTCTCTACCCGGCAATATAGGATAGACAGTGTAAGGTTTTCTGGGTCAGCTTCCTGTGAACGAGTCCGTTTCCTTTACGTTAGGTATCTCCTAGGGCATAAAGTAAAAAAAGGAAAGGATACCCCAGGAGATAACGTAAATTTCTTTAAGCCCTAGGGGATGAACAGTTATTTAAGCCCCGCTCTGGTGCGCTAAAATTACGGACTTTTTGAGCAAGAGGAGTGAAAAAGATCATTCAATTGATTGGGGCTAGATCATTGATTTAAAGAAAAGGGGAGATAGGGTACGTTCTCTCAGCGCTTATTCAACAACCGGCATGTGCAATTTGAAACAACAAAGATACCTAACCGTACCTAAGACCGAAGTGCGAACGAGACAACCACTAACTTTACTGACGTTCGTGGACCTATTGGGACCTAATTTGAGCTTTTCATTTTCGAAAAACCAGTACCTCAACTACCATTTTCTTTAAATCATTGGCTAAATATGATTAAAACGTGGTCTTTCATTAAATCGTTATATGAAAGATCAACGCGCTCAGTTAGTTTTCGTAGCGGTGCCTACGAGCTCACGATCAATTAATTTATATCACCATAATGTTGGTCATTACACTTTATTGATCCGTTAGGTTATTCATTATTATATACAATTAATTCTTGTCTTGTATATCCGCTCTATTGTTTTAATTTATTAACGGATTACATAATACCTAAATTAATATAAAAATAATAGTCAGTAATAATAATCGTTAGTTCACGTCGGAGGCCTTGTAGGAATCTTGGTGACCTGAAACTGACAATATGGGTTGTCCACATAACCCATATGATTTGACTCGAGCAGTGTAATTGGGTTAACCCATTCTGTTAGAGTATAAATTCAAATGATTATTAATAACAACACACGGCATTGTTTAGGCACACAATAATTTATTTATAAATTTATAATAGGTATTTTTTTGTTATAACGTGGGTGAATATAGTGACTGCCTCGGTGGCGTAGAGGGCGCATGCTCGACTGCCAATCAAGAGGTCCCGGGTTCGATCCCCAGGTCAGGCAAAGTGTCAATATTGGATTTTTCCATTAGGAATTAATAAGTGCCTGGAGTTTGGAACTGTGCCCGGTAGATGGCAATAGGTTCGCCCCCTATTACATGGGACCAATAACATGCTGACAAAATATCTACTATGGGACTGAGTCTTGGGTACCCCTTCGGGAAAAAAGGCGTGAATGTATGTTATATTATGTTTGAATATAGTTAAATACAAAAATACCACGGTGAACAACCATCGTATTATTTCTCACACACAAACTGGGGATAAAAAAGGAGAGTCAAGACATTAAACGACGGAGGTGTGCAATAAGTGGATAATATCTGGATAATATGGGATAACATGGCATTTTACTCACACACACACAGTAATTTAAAAGTGCTCCATTGTAGTGTCTATGAATAAGTATGCCGCATTGCCTCTCCTTGAGGATGAGGTTATTGTCTTGTTTTTGTTACTCTATATTGAAATTGCATTAGTGTGAATACTGTGAACGCGCCAGCTTTTCGTTAACCAACCTATTCACCTGTTATTCGTTACATAACCCACGCGATCAATAAATATAATAATGAACAACTTAATTGCAAGCTTCGCTGCACGAGCGCTACTGTAAGTGATAATAATTAAGAGTCAGAACATAAACAAATCAGCTGATAGGTCCGAATTACTTACGAGGTAAGAACTCGTTTATCTCATTGCAACGCGGATGAAATGGAATAAAGAAATGAAGATCGGGATCAAAGATAAAGCCAGTCGGACAGTGGATATAGCTTCTGGCCATTTATCAAGTCGTCAACCAGGGATTACGGTCAACAACTGTATTATGTGATATGTATACACCTTACAAGTGTATGGTAATTAATAATGTCCAATGTCTACTGAATAAAAGAGTAATTTCTACTGTAGGTACTTATTTTTTTATTTGGTTTACATAGATCTGCTTTAAATACTTCCATGTGCACGCTCAAAGTCAAACTCAAACCCAAATAGATTTATTCAAATAGATCACCTCTACAAAAAGAACGCACAAGAAACTTGTAGGGCTTTATTTTTCAACTGATAGATTTTCTATATTTAGTTTAGTTACATTTGTTTGTTTGTAAGGTGCCGCATGGCGGCTATGCAAAAGTTTCCAGGCATCTTTGTTCTCTACGTACTGTATAATAAGCCTTCTTTGGTAAAGTAGATTTTATATATTATATAGGTTTTGAATTTACCCTCAGAGAGCCTCGTTATCTCTTTTGGGATTATCTCATAGAAACGTTTACTATTTCCTAAGAATGACTTTTTATTTGTTTTAGATAATCTAAAGCTAGGTACAGCTATTTTGTCTTTATTCCTAGTATTAAAATTATGGAAGCACGCATCTTATTACTATCGCTTGGTCGGCCTCAGCAACGAAGTCTTTCTCATAGTAGGTACGCCCATTCTGCGATGATCTTTGCCCAGCGTTTCGAGAAGTCAGACTAGAGTATATAGTTATTATTTATACCCGCTAAAAGAATCCTGAAACCACTCGTCATGATCATCATTATAATATGCAACTTAGAACTTAAAACCGAATGCAGGGACACATTGCTAGACGAAGTGTCAAGTCCCTTAAAAGAAAGCCCATAGGCGCCTCAAAAATGCGTCGTCAGAGTACCACCATGAGTCGACGACATCAGTCTTTATCATTACAGCGAAAAATTGCGCATGAGGAGGCATTTGCAGAACAGTGAGATGATACGGGTTGACGATGGTAATACTTTTCAAGCTCAGCATTCCTCTAAAATAGCTAACCTATGGTTTAATTCTCACTCATATTATCAGTTTCGCACCATGCTTATGACATAGCTCACGTCCTCGAATCATGCAGGTCCATGAACAGGCTCTAGAGTACACCGACCAGTATTTGTCTTATTGACTAGTTTTTACAATCCCACATGGTGTAAATGTAATTCAATTTTACGTAACTCTCTAATAACTAGCGCGAGGTTCCCAATGTACGAGTAATAGTATACTACATGTTATTGTGACGACAAGGTCGGTATTTATTGAATTCATACATTATAAATTCACTTTACATGTTTTACAATCGTTTAGTAGGTTCATGTGCCTACTGATTTTTGAAATAATCGCCCTGGGCCCTTTGCCATTGGGGTCCTGAGTGGCAAATCTTTGCGCAGCTCACTTCCAACATTTGTATACTGTAGTGCATACCTAATGTGAGCATGAGAAGCTTATTGCAAGCCCGGGTAAACATCCCACCAAAAACATTTTCAAGTAAAATGTCGCCAAGAGGAGACCATGGCTTGCACTGTAAAAAAGTTATCAGCTCTCACGTAGAGCCGAGTTTGTAACTCACACGCCCTAACCCTTTAAACTATAACTTCACAAACTCTACACCTTAGTCACAATAATAAGTGGCTTGGCCATTTCAATACAGTCAGATGGGCGCAAGGTGAAAAACTTATTTCGCTACCGTTTTACTTGACTTTTACCAATTTTGATGCGGTTTTTTGTTATAAAATAGGTGGGGTTGTTTTTTTCAGTTCTCCTTAATTTAAATAACAAATGATATCTTATTTCTGACTAGCGACCCGCCCCGGCTTCGCACGGGTAGCAGAAGTAGGTATAGTGGACGTTTAACAGGAGTAAATTCGTGATACATTGTATTTTAATAGATATAACCCTAATGGTTTACGCAGCGCACGCAAATTAATGACTATTTCTGTTACAATGACCAAACCTTAACACATGTTATAATTTATCGTGGGCTATTTTGAAGATATTGATAAGTACTACAAACCCCTAGTACATTACTTTATTCTACCACCAATACTTTTCACACCGCATGAAAAATAATCACTGCTTCGATTATTGTGACTAAACCAGAAAAGATGGATATAATTTATGTATACTGTTTTGTAGGTATTGATAATTAATACAATCCCCTAGTACATTACTTTAATTTACCACCGATAGTTTTCACACCGCATGAAAAATAATCACTGCTTCGATTATTGTGACTAAACCAAAAAAGATGGATATAATCTATGTATACTGTTTTGTAGGTATTGATAAGTACTACAAACCCCTAGTAAATGACTTTACTCTACCACCAATAGCTTTCACACCGCATGAATAATATTCACTGTTTCGATTATTGTGACTAAACCAAAATAGATGGATATAATCTATGTATACTGTTTTGTAGGTATTAATAAGTACTACAAACCCCTAGTACATTACTTTACTCTACCACCAATACTTTTCACACCGCATGAAAAATAATCACTGCTTCAATTATTGTGACTAAACCAAAATAGATGGATATAATCTATGTATACTGTTTTGTAGGTATTGATAAGTACTACAAACCCCTAGTACATTACTTTACTCTACAACCAATAGTTTTCACACCGCATGAAAAATAATCCCTTTTTTGATTATTGTGACTAAACCAAAAAAGATGGATATAATCTATGTATACTGTTTTGTAGGTATTGATAAGTACTACAAACCCCTAGTACATTACTTTACTCTACCACCAATAGTTTTCACGCCGCATGAAAAATAATCACTTTTTCGATTATTGTGACTAAACCAAAAAAGATGGATATAATCTATGTATACTGTTTTGTAGGTATTGATAAGTACTACAAACCCCTAGTACATTACTTTACTCTACCACCAATAGTTTTCACACCGCATGAAAAATAATCACTTTTTCGATTATTGTCACTAAACCAAAAAAGATGGATATAATCTATGTATATTGTTTTGTAGGTATTGATAAGTACTACAAACCTCTAGTACATTACTTTACTCTACCACCAATAGTTTTCACACCGCATGAAAAATAATCACTTTTTCGATTATTGTGACTAAACCAAAAATGATGGATATAATCTATGTATACTGTTTTGTAGGTATTGATAAGTACTACAAACCCCTAGTACATTACTTTACTCTACCACCAATAGTTTTCACACCGCATGAAAAATAATCACTTTTTCGATTATTGTGACTAAACCAAAAAAGATGGATATAATCTATGTATACTGTTTTGTAGGTATTGATAAGTACTACAAACCCCTAGTAAATTACTTTACTCTACCACCAATAGTTTTCACACCGCATGCATATAATGTCTGTTTCGATTATTGTGACTAAACCAAAATAGATAGATAAAATTTCCGTGGACTATTTTGTAGATATTGATAAGTACTACAAACCCCTAGTACATTATATTATTCTACCATCAATGCATTTCACAGCGCACGCAAATTTATGAATATGGTAATTATATTATGTAACACCTTGGTTCACAATATTGCAGTTTTCTTACGGATCCCTATTTTTTTTCAAAATCTCATATAGCCTATGGCACTCACACTGAATTAAGCTATCCATAAGTGAAAGAATTTTTAAAATCGGTCCAGTAGTTTCGGAGCCTATTCGTTACAAACAAAAAAACAAAGTTTCTCTCTTTATAATATTAGTATAGATATAGATGTGCTAAGCCTTATCTACTACAGTTAATCACAAAGCCCCTGGGTAGTTAAGTTCAAGCTTACACCCTCTTGCGCCACCTTTGCCAAAAAGGTTCAACCAAACTTGACCCAAAACTAGCAGAAGGTTTAAAAATGAAAGGTCCAATGATATTCAGCTCCAAATTAGTATCAGATAATATTTTGTTAAACAATAAATTGTAATCGAAGTTTTTGGAGATTACCTTGAGAAGATCGTTAGTACTCCATTTAAGGATGTATTTTACAATAATTCTGCTAATTAGATCGTGTACGCGCCGGGGCTAATTTTGTAGATTGAGTTGTTAAATTATAAAATATTTCAGAATTATGACTAAGGCCTTGTTAATACAATAAACTTTTTACAATTATGGTACATTAAGCTGTTGTTGTTAAAGTATTTTTAGAGGTATGTGTAGGTACCTAACCTAACTACAAACTAGGTTAAGTTGATGGTTTCCTGCTCCTAGTGTCCTGCTCATATTAAGACGTAAGATGTAGAATTAAAGTATTTTGATATAATGCGTCAACCTACATAATATTATTATATACTTGTACTTTATTTGTGTTACTCAGATACTTATTGTAATCCTACAAATTCTACTAATAATATTATACTCGTAAATGCGAAATTTTAATAGTACGGATAGATGGATGTTTGTTACTCTTTCACAACACAACTACAGAACCGATTGGGGTTAAATTTGTTATGTATAGGTAGTTTGGTATGTGTAGCTTAGAGCCAGGAATAACACAAGATAATTTGTATTCCGATATTCCCACGGGAACGAAGACTAAGCTGATGGAACCACGGGGCACAGTTAGTATTCATATTTTTCTAGACAAACACCACAAGGTGGACAGACGATCTAGTGAAGACAGCAGGAACACGCTAGATGCAAGCCGCTTACGACTGAACTAGATTAAAAACTATAGGGGAGGCTTATGTCCAGCCCTGTGGTCCAGCCGTGAATGTCCGAGTCTTACGAACTAATTTAATGATGTTGAAAAAACTATGTGATACATTTTAGCCGGTGTTTCGTGACTATCTAAGTACACACCTTTGAGCAAGTATTGCTAAATATTTTGTTGCATTTTCGATAGGTTAGGGACTAAGTATATGAATTGTGATTGTGCATTAACCAAATTATACATTTTGTGATATTTTGTAATTGTTTTTATTTGGTTGAGAATGCTTAAAGTAGGTATTAAAGTATGTCCGAAAAAGAGGTCCTATTATATTACGAGAGATGACAATTTTGTCACAAGTTACTTGTTTCTGACCTCGTTTTGTGGTTTGTGAACACTTTGATCGTGTTTTTAGTGTTTCCAGTGACGGCCTGAGTCAAGTAAAAAGCAATAGTGTCTGAAAGTTAGACACTATTTTTAGGGTTCCGTACCTCAAAAGGAAAAAAGAAACCCTTACAGGATCACTTCGTCATCTGTCTGTATGTCCGTCTATAATCAAAACCATTTTCCATGAGAATTTTTAATTTGAATCTTATATCTTACAACTCAGATCCACTGTCCCTTGCTGCTGTAAAAAATCAAACTTCTAATTCAACACAATCAAACGATAAGTACGGTAATTTTATCGCACATTTCCATCCTAACGCAACGGACTAGTTCTTCCCGTTGGCTACTAGTATCATGAATTTGGCAAGAAGCAGATTTTAAATCACTTAAAATGTTACAAAAAATGTGATTACTAACATGTTTTTTTGTAGTGGTAGGCCTCTTTAGCAGGGGGCCGCCTGGGGAAGTACCACACCTTTGCCAGTTATTTATCCGCCAAGCAGTAATGTGCAAACATTACTGTGTTCCGGTATGAAAGGCAATGTTACCAGCGAAATTACTGGGCATGATGAGATTCAACAACTCATATCTCAGGGTGACAGGCGCAGTGCAGTGCCGCGCAGAATTTTGAATTTTAAAACACTGGGTGGCACTGAGTCTGATATGGGCAATCTGATGCTTACCATCAGGCACCTGATTTGCTCGTCTTGTTACTCACTATCATAAAAAAAATGTTTGCGGTATCTAGGTATGGAACCTTACACTAAGCATACTTCTAACCGAGGTATGCCTTAATAATTTATTTCTATGTGATTTCTACTTCAGGCTATATCAAATCTATGACATCAATGGGTATGACCTTGTGAAGGCGTGAGTCGGTGTCAATTTGTGAAACTACTTGTTTGACACATACCTCTACATCTGAGATAAGGATCGTAATGGATGCATGCGTGCTTGCAGTCCATAGTTCAACTCATGTTCAACCACGTTCAACTGCGTTTTGTTCGATGACCGTACCGTAGCGTGTACCGTGGATCTGATAGTTGAGCTCAAAATTCATTAATAACTAGAAGTGTCCCGCAGTTTCAATCGCGTAGTCATCTTTCCCGTGCGAATATCGGGATAAAAGTACCCTATTTGTTATTCTGGAGTAACAATAATTTAGAACCTGGGGTCTAAATTATCTACATATAGAATTTCAGCCCAATCAGTCCAATAGTTTTGGCGTGAAAGAGTTACAAACATCCGTCCCTCCATTTAAAGTATTAGCAGGATGAAGTAGAGTAGAGTCCCTATTTTTTTTATTTGACTGTGTGTTAAAGGAGGCCAGATACATACATAAACATACATACGTTCACGCCTTTTTCCCTAAGGGGTAGGCAGAGGTGTACCCAGGACTCAGTCCCATAGTAGATACACCCACATTTCGCCAGTATGTTATTGGTCCCATGTAATAGGGGGCGAGCCTATTGCCATCTACCGGGCACAGTTCCAGACTCCAGGCAGTTATTAAGATAATTCCTAATTAGGAAAAATCCAATATTAACATTTTGCCTGACCTGGGGATCGAACCCGGGACCTCTTGATTGGCAGTCGAGCATGCGCCCTCTACCAGAGCCAGATCCCTATTTTTATTGGAGAAAGTGGAAGAAGCGAAAGTTCTATTCTTAATTTCTTGAAAGCACACACTTTTAGCTTGCTAGATGTAGATCTAGATAGAAAATACAGCACACATCACCTACAGTTAAAGTGTCTTAGCAAGAAAATGCAATTAACTTAGTACTTACTCAGTCATAGCATGTTAGGCGACTGACTCACAATAAGTCACGGGTCAAATATTTATTTAAGTAAGTGAATTATGAATAAGGTAAGGTATGGTATCGTTTTCGTTTCAATCGATTTTATACCTAGTCGTGATTCCATTCAATTGTAATAATTAAACAATGTTGACATTATGCCATTTATCTCTGCCTCAAATGAATACAGTAAATTCTTAAAGCCTTGGTATTTAGGCTGGTTTGCTGCAGGTGTCTTATTATTTATTTAGACACAATATGTTTATTTATTTACAGTAACTGAGGACATAATTCATCATAGGTATATCTAAGTAAGTTTCATAAGCATTATGAATCATACTAGATTCAAGAGATTTCCGTACCTCATAAGGAAAAGAGTATATATGTATACATACCTCTAAGTTAACGCAATCAAATGTTATGGTCATTTTACTGCATATTTCCATACTTTGCGCGTATGTAATGCGTATCAACATTTTGTCGCTAATTCTAATGTTATCGTGGCTCGAGTATGCGAGGCGCTGTTTTACGAGCTGAAGGGCAAGGTCCTAATCTTAGTGTGTGATCACTTTTTGGTTTTTATTTTATACTTATAGATTTATATAGAACGATTTTATTTCTAGAAAAAAACCTAATTCCGTAAAATTTTACAAAAACAAAATGTAATTACTAACATGTTTGCAACTAGATGGCGCTGTATGTTCTTAGGAGGCGGTAGGGTTTTCTTCAGGTATCTAGGTATGGAACTCTTAACTACGCATACATACATATACGCCTTAACAATTTATTTACGAGTATCTCAATTTTTACTCAAAGACTGTCTCCAGGATAGCAATAAGTGTTATTGGATTTTTTCATTAGAAATTTTCTTAATGACAGCCTGACAGCATGGAACTGTGCCCGGGCAATTGGCTCGCCCCCTATAACTAAAAAGACTAAAAATATATAACTGACAAAGAGTGGGTGTAACTACTATGGGACAACTATGGGTACTCCTCTGTCTACTTCTTGGGAATATATATATATATATATATATATATATATATATATATATATATATTAGGGCAAAGGTAGGATTTAATAAGTAGAGCTGAAATTGTATGTACGAGTGTATCTTGTACGGTCAGCATCAAAGTCGATGACAACATCAAAAGGTACAGAAAATTAGCAAAATGAAACTTAAAAAATAAAACGTGAGTAACTAGGTATAATTGGCAGACTCAAACATGGCGTAAGAGGAAAGGTATTATACTGGAAGGACGGTGGTTTCAAATATAAACATAAGATACGTAAAAATATCTCTTTATTATAGTACAGAATAGCTATCGTTATAATAACAAAAGTTAACCATTCCAGTCATGATAACGCGTGGTTTCACATCATATATATTTTTTTTTAATAAAAAAATGGGCTTACGTTTGATCTCAATCTCGCTTGATGGAAGGCGAAGATGAGGCCTAAGATGGTACACGTTTGCCTAGAAGGTGTCTGTTCACTTTGGCCTTAAAGATGTCTAGATTATAGCGTTCCGGAAAAACCGACCTCGGCAGAGAGTTCCATTCCTTAGCCGTATCCACGCCTTAGTTTTATTTGGTAACAGGGCCTCTAGTTACTCTGTATAAGTAAAAGCTAAAAGATAAAGCCTTTTATAATTCAGCCTGCGGAATTAGAATTCTGCATAAATAGATAAAGCCGATATATGCAACTATTACAGGTTATGACTAGACATTAGCCCGTAATTTGTATCTCCTTATTCAAATGTCAGGCCACCCGACATTATAATGGGCTCCTACTGGCGTTTCTCAAATGTATTTCATATTATATGAGTGCTTTGGTTCACAATAACTGTTAATTATTCTGTGGTCAGGCGGTTGCACTTTAGGAGGTAGGTACTTAATTATTAGCATTTATTGAACATTAGGTAGACGTTGAAAGACATAAGTTATTATTTTAGGGCTTTGGGTTAGGTTGAAGAGGAAATGCCTAATATAAACAGTCTTAGATATATACTAAATGCGCGCTAATATTTGAAATCCTTCTAATATTATAAATCTAAAATTTCAGTATAATGTAAAAAACTTACGATTTAACAGATGAACAAAACGCTTGCGAGTTCTAACTCACCTCCAGCGTTATCTAGCGTGGTTTTGGTTAGATGGATGGATGTTTGTTACTCTTTTACGCCAAAACTTCTCAATAGATTGGGTTGAAATTTGGTATGCACGTAGCTTAGACCCTGGAATAACACATAGGGTACTTTTTTCCGATATTCCCACGGGAACGATGTCTGCGCGGGTGAAACCGCGGGGCACAGTTAGTATACTATAATGCAGAGATGTAGTGTCTCATATCGACTATACCCAGTACAGGTACATCAAAATAATGTCATAAATTAAAAAAAGGTTTTTAGATTGTGATGCACCTCTTAAATAGTACTACGTGACACGTGACAGCTGAACAAAAAACAATATTAATCATCATCATCATCATCATCATCTCAGCCGTTGTTAATCCACTACTGAACATAGGCCTCCCCATAAAGGGGGCTTTTGCCAATACTCGACACGCTTGGCAGGCGGGTTGTCGAGCGCAGTTCGATGGTTTTTGCAGAGGACGCTGCTGCCCGTTCTCTGGATCTGTTAACTCTTAGCCGGCTCTTACGGCAACCACGGGGAGAGACGGTGGAGCACTATTCTAAAGCCGGTAACTCCACGGTTTTTTGATCATATTTCCTTTAAAATGAACCTGATATAATTCAAATGATTAATCTAATTATACCCTCTTTGCACTTAATTTACGGAAATATGTACTTTAATTATATTTTTGAACGTCGAGCATAGATTCGTTGCATAAAATTAAGGCGTTAACAAGCGAAATCTAAGGATATTATAACCTCATAATCTAAGCTCTACACATATAAACATTAAATCGCTACCTAATTGTAAATATCCTGCACTTATTAAATCTTATGCAATAAGTGTCATTTACGAATAGCAGTGATAGATCAACTTGACTTAGAAACCGTATCGAAATCCATCTGAGATTTTATGTAACTGTGTACCTTCAATATCACAAGGATCTGGTTTATCTTACGTCTCAGATCACACGTAGCCGTTCCTGATAAGAGTTAAGAAATTATGAATAACTAGCTCTGTCCCGCGGGTTTACCCGCGTAGTCTTTGTTATTGTAATATTGGAATAGAAAGTGTTATTGCAGGGTGTAAGCTATCTACATTGCAAATTTCAGCGCAATCGGTTCAGTGGTTTTGGCGTGAAGAATTAACACACGCACACACCGACAGTGGCCCTTATAATATTTTATGATCGACTTGAGTTGGATGTGACATGTGTATCAATGTGTCTTTGTTATTTCTATGATCCAAAATAATCAGAGACAATAATATAATATGACGGTAGGTACTTCAAAAGGAAAAGAAACAGTACGTAGTTACAGGAACTTCAGAGAAAATACTTCAAAATTAAAAATAGACCGATGAGAATGCATTTTAATGTTGCCCTTACTTGATTAAGCCGGAAAGTAGATAATAGGTATATAATAGGAAAATTTAATTATGTCATAACCGTACCCCATCTTTATTATGATTTATTTACAAATAGATATTCTATGATTTGAAACTATCATAGTTTTTACGGGAATTTTACCATGATTCGACGTTTCCCGATATTTCGACGCAGTTGCATGCGCCATGATCACCGAAGAACTGAAAGACATCTGCAAGTAGATTTTTATTGGCTGACAAATCGATCTACCCTCTTTTATTAGTCGTTTTCAAAACGCCCAATCATGGTAAATATCCCGTAAAAAGTGGCCCTAATAGGTACTCTTCTTCTATATTGTAGAACTTTACTTCTATACTTCTATTCCTTAGAGGTACTCAAACTAAGTCTAACATAACCAAGCCCGTTTCTTTAATTACAATTGTCGAAATTATTAACAAGCTTATTTAATTATGCATTGCATTATAGTAGGTGTGCAAATTGCAGATCGATTTTATAAGTGGCTCGTCTAGCATTACAGTATCATGTCATACTTTATAATAAGTTTAAACCTTTAAACAAAATATTTTTTGTTCACTTTACATTGCCACATATTATGGCTTATCTATACCAGTTTTGGTGTTGCTAAATTCATCTATCAATCATAATAGATCTGTTTAAAAATACACTTGCAAATCGTGACATTGTGGGCGCACCTGTTTTCTTCTAAAATAAAATGCAATTAATTAATCTTTACGGTTTTGGACAATATGGTGGCATTATGTGATAGTAAGTGGTGGCAGGATATTTTCTAATATACTAAAAACTAAATAACTAGGTATTACTTATCATTAATTAATTATGTGGCTAATTAAAACGTGTAATATAATATGGTATTTTGCCTTGAAATCACCTTCAAACATCTTGTAAAGATTGCAACACTTAATTCCACATGTAAAATTAAGTATAATATGAAGTACACCGAATATTAATAATTATATATTATATTATTTTAAGAGGGTTTTTAATATAAATTCAATTTCATAATAGCTGTGATAATAGTCAAAAGTACTTTTGTGATACTTGATGATAATGATTCTATGTAAAAGTTGACCTTCATATAATTACAATATAAAATAATTAAGTAATAAAGGCACTCTGCCCTAAAAAAAAAAGTAATACATTATATTGTAAAATAAGTAATATGACCCATTGTACCTATTACTAGGTAGTTTTTAGTAAATAGAATCCGTGTTATTATAGTGGATTTCTAGTGCCTTTTCTACTTTTCACTGCAATTGCAAAAAAAATAATAACCCATACAGTTTATATATATAAAATAGTTTTTTTTAATATAATTAAAAATTAAAGTTCCGGATTAAGCAAAAGATTGGTGGCGATCCAAAAGAGATCTTTATAGAGATATAAATTTATTAAAGTTTCTTTGATTCCAACGAGCCTATTATTATTTTTTTAAGTTTAAAGAACATCTAGGTATGCATATACACCACTAGTTATAAAAGACACCCTCTTTTCGATTAATACACTCAAGCAGTGTGTTATCGTTCAGTAGGTCACTCAGAACAAAGCTTTTAATAAATAGAGATACCAAAGCAGTCCTAAAGTTTTCTGCAACGGCCTCTAGATTAAGGTGATTGATAGTAAATATTGTGGTGTCTTATACATAATGCACGATCCATTGAAAACATAATTCGTAATGAATAATACAGTGCTGACAGAGTATTGTGTCCGCTATGAATAGTATTATGATTATTGTAATTAATTCCATAGCTACAACGGGGTTTTGGGTTGTTTTTTTATCCTATTTTTTATTTATTTATTATGAATAAATACCTACTTACCTTATAAATTATAGTGACACGTAACAGCTAAGATAACAGACAAATGACAACAGATAAAAAACAACATGTAACAGACAAATAATTTTTGGTCATATTTTCTTAACTTAGCACATAAATGGTATCATATCAAATAATTTATCATTCAAATTAATATTCAAATACCGTTATATACCTTAATTTACGGAAATATGCCCCAAAAATTTATTTTTGTTCAGTTGTCGTGACAGCAGAACTCAATTAAATTTAAATATTTCGTAATAAAATAAAATATATATATCTCTCGATCAATCGTTTGTCTGGAAGAAATCGCTTATTAGCGATAAGACCGCCGCTTGTACATTTAAGTATAGTTTTTCTGTATCCTTTGTGTTTGTTAATTCTATAGGTGTACATAAAAAAAAGTACAATAAAGTATTATCTATCTATCTACACGTATCAAGCTATATTTAAAAAAATAAACATAACATACAATCAAGCCTTTTTCCCAAAGGGGTAGGCAGAGGTGTACCCAGGACTCAGTATCCCATAGTAGGCACACCCACTTCGCCAGTATGTTATTGGTCCCATGTAATTGGGGGCGAGCCTATTGCCATCTACCGGGCACAATTCCAGACTCCAGGCAGTTATTGACATAATTCCAATGGAAAAATCCAATATTTAACACTTTGTCTGACCTGGGGATCAAACCGTCCCGGGTTTGTTCCTGATGTGAGCATGCGCCCACATACGCCACAGAGGCAGTCAAACAAGTAAGGTATTTCAAAAATACAAGAACTAATATTCAAGTTCTCAAAACTATTACAAATAGAATATTTTTGTGCGCATCTTTCTTCTTGAGTTTAACTACATCTTTTCACATCTTGTTACACCGCATTACCTGTAACTAAGGTAAGTACATACCTCCTAGATATTACGTTGTATCTACTAACTTGTTGTTTCGATTCATTCGGAGAAGTAGAAAGGTTATCGCAATAAATATTACACAATTCACAATAATTGTGCGACTATTGAACTAGGAAATGTCACAGTAGTGCGATCAAGAGGCTGATAAGTAGTCAATAGGTTATAGCTATTTTATTGTTAAATCTAAGCCTAAGTTCAGAACGTTTTCGAACGTCGTAGAACTCCACGAGAAGCTTCCTTCAGGACACGATTTACAGTGGTCAATCTGGAAGTCACTAAACCTACTTCGCACCCAAGTCGGCCGCTGCAGACCAAACTTATGCAAATGGGGTAGGTATATGAAGCGCTGGTCTAGAGAAATGTGATAGTGGGGCTCCTTGCCAGACCATGATCCATCTACTTGAATGTGCCCGAACTAGGGAGGATAAAGGTACTAGGGAGGACCTATACAACACTACAAAGTAGCTAGCGCAGTCTTATAGGTATAACTAAATCAAACCAAATAATGATTTATTTCGAGTATCTTCAAACTCATATTTTACAAATTAAAATTAAGAAAAGATATTACCGTCTGAATATTATCATTAAAATTATCTAATTTTAATTATTATTACATAGAATGACGATATAAATTATTATTAGTTTATATAATTGGTCTCATATAATTGTTTAATCACTTCGTAGTTGAGTAATTATAGAAAAAAATTTTGCAAAATTAATGGAGTTGCCCCATCTACAGGGATAAAACGAAGCAAAAATTTTAATATCGATAATCCATTAATACGATAAGAAGGTTTAGGCGACAGAGGAATCAATGGTCCGTTGATGAATGGTGCGACACGTTCATGCTGTCTGTAGAATTAGCAAGCATGGACCAATTGTCCCAGTGAAATGAGAATTTATTCTAGTGCAAAAAAAACCTGTGAAATATTTTTTTAAGGCATACCTTGTTAGGTATGCTTAGTTCCTAAGGGTTCGATTCTTAGATACCGCAAACATGTTAGTATTTCTTTTCTTTTTTGTAATTACTTCTTCTTAATGTTTAAATGTATCCTATTGGAATATAGTAGAGTCGGTCTCATGCAAATAAGTAATATGTCGGCAAAGGACCCGATATGTGATAATCACTTGTGCAGCAAGTATTGAGCTCGATCTACATTTAATTGCCGAGTTAGTTTCATCATCCACATCCACACATTGCGAAAATTCATTTAAGTATAATATTACTTCTAAAGAATTAATTGCCCTAGTAATAGAATTTGATTATACATCGTTAATAAATGATTTGAGAGATTCTTCATGATATAAGGGCAATTACGGCTGCCCTTGCTTGTATTGGTTATATGCTATTGGTGGAATTATAGTTATCTTAGCTGTATTCGGATATTAGCTTATGTGAATAAATGGTTTTTTTTAACCTTAAACTATTATTTTCACATGGATAACAATTAGACGTATAAAAATAGAAAGAAATGCAACAAAAGTTGGGTCTCTTCGATCTTCACGTTATCTCTTGAAACTATTATTAATTATTAAAATTGTAGAACTAGCAACTAAGTATAGATATAATATATGCGATGAAATCTAGTAATTCGCCAGCTCGCCCCACATGTCCACGGCCCAATTGGGATGAGAAGAAAGAAAAGAACGAAGAAAGAAGAAGGGGTTTTTGGACCTCGAATTAGTTACCTATGATATGCTGATTCATTTGTTTTAAACAACTGAAATATTTTCTATGAAACTGAAAACTGTTGTCGATCGCTGAACTAGCAACAGCAACTAAAGTTGCTAATTGTGCTGCGCAGTCTCTTTATGTTCTATGTATAAGGCAAGTTGCTAGTTGCCTGTTGTCGCAACACGAAACTCAAAGTTGCCCTGTATTTGGATCGTATGGTATACATGAGTATACAGACCGGTACATTAAATTATGCATATTCTAATTGAACTTTTTAAATAATTTGCAATTATAGTAATAATCTAGTGTCACACATATTACGACACTTAATTGGTAAGTTTATTCGCATTTCATTCCAGTTATTTGTAACACTATGAATATCGTTAACCATTAACGAGTACAGTCTATACAGTCTATGCCGGGAGCTCACCGCATTTTCAAAAATCTAGCTGAGCGCTTGGTCGAGACGACGCGTGATCAAAATGGCCCAACGTATAAGCATTGCTATTCAACATGGAAATGTCGCCAGTATCTTGGGTACGCTGCCACCTGACAGTGGTTTAGAGCACTTAGATCTTCTATAGGCTGACATGTCGGCCTGTGGATTTTCGAAGTATTCTATGGTAACAAAACTGTAACAGTAAACAAAACCTTTGAAGATGTCATGGGAACCTGGTGTTAAACGAGATGCTAGAGTTTTCAGTACCCCTACTCCAAGCCCTAGCACAAGATTGTTTGACAATCGCAATCGTTTCAAAAGTAAAGAAATTTTTTAATAAAGTAATAATATTAAAAAAACCTAAAGTTAAAAAGCACTGGAATGTTATAAGTGTAAACTTATATTTTTATATAAGTATGACCATCATAATTTTTCTTCCTTTATTTAGGTGGGGTCGGCAAAATACGTATTCTATTACGTTATCAGTGGTTAATACGATCTGATCGCGTTATCCGTGGGTGGATATATCGCCGTGAAATTGTAAGAACTGTTAGTTTGTAATTAATCTAGTGACATTATAAACTAACGTTTAGGCTAACCTAACCTAAGTTAGGTTGTATATAAACTAACTAAGCGAATTATAAACTAACGGTTCTTTAAATTTCACGGTGACAGATACAAACCCATTCTTCCACCATTCCAGCCTATCATCGGTCATTTTATCGGCAGTCACGCTTTTTTGACTCATTTTCATGTTGAGTTTTTTTTTTTGATTTCTTCATTTCATTCTTTGTTTGATTTCTTAAGTTGAGTTCACCCAGGTCTTTTAATGATGCCATCTCCTCATTTAACTCCATCCTTATCCTCATTGTTGTGGACCTCAACTTACATTCATCCATTGATCCTAATCCTAATTAATCCTTACGCCACATGACTTTTATCCCCAAAGGATATAATAAAACTAATATTATTTATTCTCAAAGAGTTTTAAGCTACTTAGTCAAATTCAAACTCAAAGAAAATTTATTTACATAAGTCTTAAAAAGATGTTTTTAAACGTCAATAAATAATAATGAATCTACCGTGCGTTCGGAAATATACCTCTACAAAAAAACGTTTGTCCTCTATGTATTGGCACAGAATACTAATAACCAATTGGTTAACTTACTCGCCAAGTACTCGCCTACTTAGTAAAGCTACATCTGTTGGAAATAATTTGAATGAATGTTTTCTGAATGTACGCTTGAGTTATTTTACGGCTCACGTTGACTTGTGGTCTGTGCCTCGGCTTTCAACTTGTGTTCCTATTCACAAGTTTTAATGGAAGGTTAGTTATTACTAAGAACTTGGCTTAGCTGCATACGAAAGTTGCTAGATGTCGCTATTCTTCAAGAAAAAAAAAACCGTCGTAGTTAGCCAGGTAATTCTTGGGTCATAAAGTTAACAAGAAATGGGATCTCTTAGCAGTTCTAGAGAAAATTGACCAAATCGATGTTTTGTACTCCCTTGTATCCTCCTAATATAGTTGAACTAGGTGATATATGTATCCTGATATTTTAATTGCTTACGTAGCGTCATCGGCGCAAACTCGAATGCCGATCAGGAGGTCCTGGGTTCGATTCCTAGGTCAGGCAAAGTGCTAAATATTAGGATTTTCCATTAGGATTTTTTATAAACTCTTAATTTTGTAGTGAACGTCCTAATCACGCGGAATTTTTTAGAAGTTCACTATAATGAAAAAAACGAGACATTATAAGAGAAACTAAATAGACAGGGACATAGTTTAATTTACCATAAAAATACCAGAAAATAAATTATACAATGGATTAATAATATTCAAAGGAAGCAGGGGAATACAAAACATAGATTTGGTAAATTTTTCATAGGATTGTGTCAAATTTCTCGTATTATTATATTATTAGTAGTGGTAGGCCTCTTTAGCAGGGGGCCGCCTGGGGAAGTACCACACCTTTGCCAGTTATTCATCCGCCCAGCAGTAATGTGCAAACATTACTGTGTTCCGGTATGAAGGGCAATGTTACGAGCGAAATTACTGGGCACGATGAGATTCAACAACTCATATCTCAGGGTGACAGGCGCAGTGCAGTGTCACGCAGAATTTTGAATTTTAAAACACTGGGTGGCACTGTGTCTGATATGGGCAATCATGATGCTTACCATCAGGCACCTGATTTGCTCGTCTTGTCACTCACTATCATAAAAAAAATATATTATATATGATATGCCTATAGAACATATATTTTATAAGTTTAATTATTCTTTCAAATAAAAACACAAAACACATTAAGAGACGATAAACTCACTCGTTCGCATAAATAGGGCGATTAATTATGCAACACAAGCTGATGTTTTGTTGAGATTTTTATAAGTATCAAAGCAGACACTTTTTATAAGTTTTCTTGAGGGCGTTTACACGATGCGATTAAATATAACCCTAATATGAAATACTTATAAATAATAGATTAGCATCAGGCTCTATATAATTATAGAGCCTAATATCGGTTCTGCGATTAATTTGGTATTTTGGTGTAACATAAAACCACTTAAAGATCATCGCAGGCAAGGGAAAGAGCTCTGTGGTTATTTTTAAGACATATGTTCTGTTGTAAGTATTTCTATTGTTATTTACATCAATCGTATGTTGTAAATTCCTCATAGCATACAGTGATATCAAGTCTTAATTGACAAGGACCCTAGTCGATGTAAATGCATCCGCCGACAACGTATTGTTTGACTTATCTGATGCCCTGACCCTATAAAAAGGAGTTTGACGAGTGGCATCCCTTCAATCTAGTGTCGTGTCTTATTTATGCTTGTCATTCTGTGGACATGGATTTGGTTTATTTAAAGGCGAGTATATAACGGGGCGGCGACCGAAGAATTCCACATACAAACGTTATAGTTAAATCATTTGAAATCAGAGCATAATATTTCCAACATTTAATGACGCTATTTGGAAGGAAACAATTAGGAACCTAGACAACTAGTGTCTCATTCCAAATAACATCATTCAATGTTGGAAATATGCTCTGATTTCAAATGATTTTACTATTACGTTTATATGGGGAATTCTTCGGTCGCCGCCTCCTTAATATGAATTACTTAGATATGTACGTATGTACCAATAACTTTGGATATTTCTTAATGAGAATTAGATTAAATTCATCACTATATAAAAAAAGTTTTAATACAGGTCTGCCACATTAAACACAATTTTATGAAAATTGAAACTGAAAAAGGTAATGTGCGCAAAGTGTTCCCAGAGTTAAAATAAGTATATGGCATAAGAAGAATTACAATATTAATTGTAGCACTATAATAATATGGCAGCATTAAAAGCTAAAATCTGCTGATAATTATAAAAAGCAATAACTTATCTAAACTTATTTTTCAGATTGTCTTACTGCTAAATGGATGGGTGTTCGCTAAAGGTTCTTCAGTGGCAATGTTACAGCATGCGACATCATCGCAGAGTATTGTGTTCCACGATGGTCCACCAGACTCGTCTACTGTACCAAGTATACTTACATACGTTAACTATGTTTCTCTTAAGGCGCGGTGCAAATCTAATTCGCCCTCTCACTCACACGAACCCATTTTTTTGAAAATATAAAAATCCAATTTAATCCAAAAAAGTTTTCAGTGTTCTCTGTGCAGGTTTTTAATACATGAAAACTTGATTAGTTTGATTAGTTTATAGTTATTCTCTAGTTCCTACTCGTAATAGACTTGATTTTAAGTAATTACATGTAGTATTTTTTATATCTTCAAAAATGTGGGTACGTGTGAGCGAGAGGGCGTTCACTACAAAAAAAGTAGAGTTTATAAAACAAAACCTTTGCCAGTTATGCATCCGCCAAGTAGTAATGTGCAAACATTACTGTGTTGCGATCTGAAGGGCAATGTTGCCACCGAAATTACTGGGCATGACGAGTTTCTACAACTAATATCTCAGGGCGACAGGCGCAGTGCAGTGCTGCACAGAATTTTGAATTTTAAAACTCTAGGTGGCACTGTGTCTGAAATGGGCAATCATGATGCTTACCATCAGGCACCTGATTTAATCGTCTTGTCACTATCATAAAAAAAATCTTCTCTGAAAAATTAAATAAAAAACTATATCTTTTACAGATTCATCCTCAGGCGATCAATATGGCACAAGACAGGTAAATCACACACTCAATTGTCTCATTATGGTTTTACGATGTCTCTATAGAACTTTGAATTTCAGCCAAAATATGAATACAAGTATGAAGTATCAGATCAACACACGGGAGACAGGAAGACCCACTGGGAGAGCAGAGAGGGAGACAGAGTTAGAGGAGTGTACACACTGTACGAGCCGGATGGTGCGTTGAGGACTGTGGAGTATACCGCCGATGCTGTGCACGGGTGTGTATAAAATACTCTTTTTTTTTATGATAGCGAAGTGACAAGACGAGCAAATCAGGTGCCTGATGGTAAGCATCATGATTGCCCATATCAGACACAGTGCCACCTAGTGTTTTAAAGTTCAAAATTCTGCGCAGCACTGCACTGCGCCTGTCACCCTGAGATATGAGTTCTTGAATCTCGTCATGCCCAGCAATTTCGCTGGTAACATTGCCCTTCAGACCGGAACACAGTAATGTTTGCACATTACTGCTTGGCGGATGAATAACTGGCAAAGGTGTGGTACTTCCCCAGGCGGACCCCAGCAAAAGAGGCCTACCACTACATAACCATACCACTCATAAAATTGTTGATAAGCTAGGCATCAAAGACATCAAAGAGTTTATACGAGGAGTAAGGTTTATGATCTTTGCTAGGCATAGATATGCCTCACTTGATTTCGGCCATAATTTGTGTCTGTATTTTGGCACTCTTAGCCACATTTAATTCATTAACCTCATATTGGCCACATTGTGACAAGAAGTATGTTAAAAATATAATTAATTTACGTAAAATTTGGGAGCTTTGTGGTTGAAGCAAGTAAAGACTTCGATCGTTGTTGTCGTCTTAGGTGGTTGTCACTAAGTCTAGTAAGAGGCTTTGAAGCAACATGATGAGTCTCAATTGTCCAGCAAGAAGAAATAAGAGAACAGCTGAAGTCGGACAGGAATAAATTGAGATAAAAAATATAATATATAAACATAAAATATAAAAAACGGATAGAAAAGAGTGACAAAACATTGTAATTTGTTTACATCATAGACATAGAATTGTTTTCGCATGTTTACACAAAAGTTACTGTTTCAAGAATTGAAAGCTTCACCCATACCTATTTTTTATCATTTCAGATTCAACGCCGTCGTCAAGAGGGACGAGCCCAATAAGCATCAGGTGCCAGAACGAAGTTCTTACTCCCGTGTTTCCAATAAAAGAAATGGTCACGACACATCTGGACAGAAACCTAACGAAAACATATTTAATGACGTTCGTGACGGAAAACCGAATTATTCTGAACCTAAGAACCAATTCAACTCAGGAGTCGACTTCAGTGTCAATCATGTGCTGAACAAGTTTAGGAGAAATGAGAATTTATATTAGACTATGTATGTTTTGACCTGTTTTTGGAAATAATTTACTGATATCCTAATGCATATTTTTTACAAGGTAAATAAATAAATGGTTATACATATGACGTTATATTTTATATTACGACTAAGCGGTCTAATCGCTTGAAATAAAGTATGAAAATGGAAAGAAATATTTAGGGACTTAAACCCGCACCTTCGACACCAATTAAGCACCGCCTATAGGAGCCTATAGAAAAATTTCCCCCTATAGGCGGTGTTGGTAGTGCTGGGATATAACATTTCGGCAATGACTTCCACGGTAGCTTAATTGGTAGAGTAACCACCACGTGGATTGGTGTAAAAGAAGCGGGTTCAAGTCTCACTCGTGGGTGAAATTTTGTTCCCATTTTCAAATGGTATAACGAACGGTATTATCTAAAATTGGTTATTGATTCAGTTAAAATTTTGTTTCTACTCATCGTTTAGAACAACTTTCACTAGGTATTGAGCCAAATCTGAAATCGCGAATAATTCGGATGTTTACCTATTTCATACACTTTGTAATGGGTCAGGTAACTTTTTCCTTCATACAACCAGTTTATTTATACGCACTTTACTACTGCAATTTCTGACTTGTTGCGCGCGCTGCTCCATGCCATTTGTTTTAATTTTATGTTAATTATTATTATTATTTACACTATTTATGACACAGCGAGTGTGACAGGTATGCCACACCTGAGTTCGCTTCATAGTTAGTGGGATGTAAGATAAAATAAAAGATATATCATGCTTTTCGTTTTTGCTTTTATATCAGTCAATGCTGACTTTGTTAGCAGTTGAATTTTATAATAATAATAGTATACTGGTTCATATATTTCTCGAATCGAAGTATTGGGGTTACAAGAATAGTTCAGATTAATGATGTCCGTGGTGGTGACCATGGTGACCGTCATGATGACCATGGTAACCATGTTGAACAATGTGTCCGTGGTGGCTGACGTGACTGTGGTGATGTCCATCGTGATGACCGTGATGCCCATGATGAACATGATGATTAACTTCACGGTGAACCACAGCGCGGAAACTGTAACAAATCAAAACTAAGTATTGACAACGTTAAAGATTAGCTAAGTGCTAATTTCATAATGTATAACTCGGACATTATGAAATTAGCACTTAGCTAATCGGCTGGCCTATTTTTATGAAACTCTCAAAAGTTACTTGGGATTTTTACTTGACGAGTAGTACTAATTATTGTCAAGTATTTAATCAACACATCACTCAAGGATGGTGAAAGAGGCCCCAAGTGCAAGAAAAAAAGAAGTAACCGTTGTTGAAGACCGCTTTATGTAACATTTTCTCCAGTTTCCAGGATAACTGGCAGAAAATGCTATTTTAGCATTAAGTTAGTCCTAGCATTGTGCTGAATTATAAATAAATAAGAAACTATCAAATTATTTCCAGCTATCTAATTTGCCTTTTAAGTCTCTTGATATCTTTTAAGATCGTATTTGATAAAATCAACGTTTCAAACGTTGTAAATAATCGGATACAAATTCGTACTACAAGCTGTAGGCTAGGCCACAGTTAGGCTCATAGCCAACGCCTTCAACTCCGTTCCCCATTCGACAATCTTGGAGGCACTTCGGTATCACGGGGTGCCTCTGTACCTGCGCTCACTGTTGGCCAGCTATTTGGAGGACCGAGCGGTCTTCCTTGTAGACAAGACGGCCACACTCAAGCGATACGGCGCGGAGTCCGGTGTTCCACAGGGATGGGTTAGGACCCATCCTAGGGATGGGTTAGGTCCTAGGGGACCACTCCTGTGGAACATCGGATTTGACTGGCTCCTACGGGGAACCCTCCTCCGTGGCACGGGGGTCATCTGCTACGCGGATGACACTCTCCTCACTAACCGGGGGAGAGACATGAAGGAGGCATCGAGTCTGGCCTCTGCTGGCGGATCCTTGGACGTAGAAAGGATTCGCCGCCTAGGTTTGCATGTGGCGCTGCACAATACCAAGGCCGTGTTCTTCCATGGGCCTCGGCAGCGCATTCCTCCTGATGCCCACATTTTAAAGTTAAGACCCAGATCAAATATCTGGGTCTTGTACTAGACAGCCGGTGGCGCTTTGGCCCGCACTTCAACGGGCTGTCGACGCGCCTGCTGAAAGCCTCGGATGCCCTGTCCTGGCTCCTCCCTAATCTGAAGGGGCCTAATGCTCGAAGATTCCGACGGTATGGCCCTTTACGGGGCCCCCATCTGGGCGGACTCCCTTCACAGGAGGGAAAACGCCGCCGCCATCCGTAAGCCCCAAAGAGCCATTGCACTGCGGGTGGCAAGGGCCTACCGCCTATCGGTGGGATTTTCGGCGGCGTGCGCTCTGGCTGGCACCCCTCCTTGGGAGCTCGAGGCGTGGGTGCTCGCTAAAGTGTACGAGTGGACGGTGCGGCGTAAAGCGCTTGGGGAGCACTCCGCCGCGGAAGAGCGGGAAGCCGAGCGGCAGGAGGCGAGGGACGCAATCGTCCACCATTGGATGGAGGATTTCAGCACTGCTACTTTTGGCCGCCGATCTTTGGACGCACTCGGGCCAGTCCTACGGCTAGAGCGCTCCCACGGTTTCCTTTCCTTCCGTCTGGTGCAGGTGTTATCCGGCCATGGATCGCACCTGTACCGGATCAGGAGAGAAGAATCCTGTCGTGCCAAGACTGTGGCGTGGCGGAGGACACGGCACAGCACACCCTTGAGGTGTGCCCGAACTGGTCCGAGCCGCACCACAATCTAACTGCGGTGATTGGGCCGAACCTTTCGCTTTCTGGCGTTGTCAAGTCCATGCTGGGAAGCAAAGAGGCCTGGACAGCGGTTGCCTCCTTTTGTGAAGACGTAATGTTCCAAAAAGAGGCAGCGGTGCACGGGGGGACAACCCTCTCGCGGCACCGCTCTGCAGGCGAAGAAGGGGTAGGAGAAGGCGATTGTACGATCGTCGTTTTCTCACTCCTGGTGGTGAATAGCGGGAGACAGGCGCGGGGCGTCTTCTCCCGCACTGCACTATTCACTACCCACGCCGGGCAGAAATGGCTGAACACTCGTGGTCATTCCTGGGCGGTCGTCGGGGGGGACTGGATGTAAAGGCTCTGCCGGTTTCCCAGTCCTCCTCCAATCAGACGATGCGGGAGTGTCACTGGGTCGTTTTGGTAGGTATACCGGTAGCAACCGGGGAGTCCCACATAACCCTTCCATCCCCCGATGGGAGGGTATGCGTAACGCTCAGTATCAACATAAAAAAAAGGTAGGCTAGGTTGTAGTGGTAGAACTCTTTTGCAGGGGGCCGCCTGGGAAAGTACCACACCTTTGCCAGTTATTCATCCGCCAAGCAGTAATGTGCAAACATTACTGTGTCCCAGTCAAAAGGGCAAAGTTATCAGCGAAATTACTTGGCATAACGAGTTTCAACAACTAATATCTCAGGGTGACAGGCGCAGTGCAGTGCCGCGCAGAATTTTGACTATTAAAACACTGGGTGGCACTGTGTCTGATATGGGCAATCATGATGCCATCAGAAGAAAGGCCTTATGGAAAAATCCAAAAACTTGCTCGAGTCAGACAAGACAAGAGTCAAGAGTTGACAAGAGGCAGCGGTACCGCTTGAAATCACTGGACCAAAATGGCAGTCTAAAGAGTTGATAAAAACAGTCGTTACCCGTGGTGATCATCAGCAGTGTAATGAACGCTGCGCACACCACCGTCGGGCTCCACCAGAGAGTATGATCCTCGCACGTGGTCGCCATCGCGGCTCTCATGCTGTGCCTTAACGTCGCCGGTGTGAGGGTCCTTTACCGAGTATGAGAAACTATACTCAGGGTGATCATGATAGTCCTGGAAACATTAAGAATTATATTTTTTGTGTTTTACTGACGTACGTGGACCTAATAGGACCTAATTTGAGCTTTCCATTTCGAGAAGCCAGTACCTCATCTCCCCTTTTCTTTCAATCAATGTACTTAGGTAAATAGAGGACAAAGATGGCTGTAAACTTCTAAATAGCCACAACGCGGCATCTTCCAAATTTGTATTGTTCGTTCTTATAGAATAAATAAATAACGTCTAGTTATAGAGAATATGCTAATGTACGTAGATTAGTCGATATTTATTTATTGTAGCCTGGGGATTAGTCTGTTAGTGTTAAACTTTCACCTTTATTAATGTAAAAAATAATAGCTGATACAATAACACAATTTTTTTTATAACAGTGTGACAGTAACAATTCGAGCAAATCAGGTGCCTGATGGTAAGCGGCGCTCTGCACTGCGCCTGTCACCCTGAGATATTAGTTGTTGAAACTCGTTATGCCTCGTTATGCTTGGCGGATGAATAACTGGCAAAGGTGTGGTACTTCCCCAGGCGGCCCCCTGCAAGAGGCCTACCACTACAAACTTATTTAAGTAACTCTCATTTCGAGATATAAACTTTATATTTGACAATTTTATATTCAAAAGATCAAAAAAAAATACTTACGTGGTGGTGCCCGTGATGACCATGGTGTCCTTCATGGACTTCTAAAAAAGAAGAACAAAAGTAAGTAAACCAAACATTAGAGCTCACTAAAAACGACTTAAATATTATTATATATTACGTATTATATATTATTTACCATAGCCATGATGCCTATTGTGATCGTGGTGATGGTGACCATGGTGATAGTCCACCCGTGATTGATGTGACGTAGGAGGATGCGCGAGTGCGCCTACCACCATCACAAATAAGGCAAACTGAAACAATAAGTTATGCTTGGTTAAAGAGAAAAAAAATTGCGACCTATATTGTTTCGAGAGAGTTCAAATGAAGGTCGACGACTACGTAACTGCAGCGTTAAAATACGGTCCGCGTGTGAATTTTACTGGTCATTTTCATACAAATTAGCGCCTGACCATATCGTCGCCTTGAAGTTGCGCTGCAGCTACGATGCAGACACGATATGTTTGTTGCTCGCGTGAATTGCTGCTTATTAATGAATCCTAAAAAATCTACCGAAGAACACAGAAACAAAGCGTGTCATAACACGGTTCCAACGAGTCGCTGAGTTGGAATTGAGCATGGTGATGTTTAGATTTTTCCTGTGTGCTCTTGTGGCGCAAAGGACAAACATAAGCCTTTTATGAAATGTTTTATACTTTTGGTAATGTTCTATTCCTTCGCAGAAATGTTTGACCGGGAACCCAACCCTGGACGTCAGTTCCAAAGGGTTTTTACACAAACTGATACAACCGACCAGTGTAAGAATGATACCTAAACTACGAGAAAAATATATCTGGCCTTATGATTTCGATATTGACTCTAAATTGCGGGTCACCGTTTCGATCTTGAGCTCAGACTATTTAGATAATTGATTGAACTTGGCGTTACTTTTCGGAACTCCATGTAAACTCCTAGGAAAAGAATATTTAGTTTTTAGTTCCGATTTTTAGTGTCAAAAACAACATCCACAGTGAACCGCTCTCCCGTCCGCAAAATTGCATGCAAGGAGAAAATGCTATTAGGTATTATTTTTGTTAGTGATACCATTCATATATAGGTCATATAATATAGGATCATATAAAGGAGCTCAGACTATTAGTTTTTGCACAAAATTTTCTTTTATTTTTCCATGTTCCCAAGTGTTTTACTACAATATAAAATATCTTACTAATATTATAATTATCAAATCTCAGTATAATGTAAAAAAATTACGTGTAAACGCTTGCGAGTTCTAACTTACCTCCAGCGCCATCAAGCGCGGTTTTGCTTAGATGGATGGATGGATGTTTGTTACTCTTTCACGCCAAAACTACTGAACCGATTGAGCTGAAATTTGGTATGCAGGTAGCTTAGACCCTGGAAGAACACATAGATTTCCACGGGAACGATGTCTACGCGGGTAAAAGCGCGGGGCACAGCTAGTTATCACTATATTTTATAAAATCCTAAATTACTCACTGACTGACATGCAACGCAGAGCCCTAACAACTGATCCTAGAGACTTAAAACTTGAAATAGAGGTTGTTTTTGTTATCTGGACGTGTGCTAAGAAAAGATTTTACAAATTTACATTACAAGGGGTCCAAAATGAGCGTCAAAGTTTTGGTATAAAGCTCCCATGTTTCGAGCGGGCAATGTCGCTTTTCTTACACTAGTTTAATATATTAGTGTTATTACTCACTTGGAACCACATTATATTAGATGAGATCACTGTGTCCGCTGGACTTCTACTACGATAAAGTTAAGCAGCATCATCCTTATATCCAAACTTGACTACATTAAGTAATTAATCCGTGGTAACGACAATAATAGCTTCTGATGCTATGATGACCGCTTTAATTTGTGAAACTCCACCCCAAGGATCAGAGAAACTCATGAACTCTATTAAGGCATTAATGGGCAATTCATTGTACTAGTGTAATGAGGGAGGATATAGACATTTTCATGATACATGCAAACTAATTAAGATGTTATTTCTAGCCATAATGAAAACGTAATAAACCTAGGTAGTTAAAGTGTATTCGTAGTTACGTTTTTTAGGAGTTTTCGCAAATAGAAACTTGTAAACACTGTGTGTGAACGATAGTGTTAGATGACACAATCGTTCAAAAATATGAGCAGAAGAATCACGGTTTTCATGGATATACATTATAAGATGCATAATAGGATATACATATTTTCATGGATATACTCGTACGTTTTCGAGTACATAATAAGAAGGTAGATAATAAACCCCGATTATAATAGTGGAAGGTATACATATACGCCAAAAGTTGACCAAAAAGAAGATTATTTGTCGTTGTGATTTTTATAGAGGGAGCCTTTGAGAGCGTATGGTGGCCCGCCATGAGTCGCCTCATCGACAGCAATCTAGAGCAAAGGTACGAGCTGGAGCGGAGTGGCTGAGGACCAGAATCAAAGGCTGTGCTAGGTTTAATAGGGAAAACAACACTTTGTAATCTCCTATTGGACCCTCTATATTGACAGAGAATGAAAGTAAGAATGAAGAGAGCGTGTCCTTGCGAAGATATTATTCTAAGCATCTCTGGTGATACCAGAGTCGAGGTTCAGGGACGAGCTAATGCAGTCCTCATAATAAAATCCGTAATTAACTAATGTTTGCACCCCATAAGGCAAAGTCTATGGCAGTGTCTAAAAAAACTGAAGTTTGATTCTCCGGCTCTGACCGTGGGCGGGGTCAGCATTGAACTGTCCACTGTCCCGCTCCATTAAAATGCTGAGCCTCACGGTGGACGACAAGCTGATTTTGACGCGTACAGGGCAAACATCTACCGGAAGGCGCTTGACTTAAAAGCTAGCTTGTCCGGGTCACTAATATCCACTGGGGGCTCAGCTCGAAGGTGAATAGGACAATAAACCTGGCGGTCGTTGAGCTCGTCATAATATTTTTTTTTTATGATAATGAGTGACAAGACCATAACATGACTGCCCATAATAGACACGGTGCCACCCAGTGTTTTAAAGTTCTAAATTTTGCGCGGCACAGCACTGCGCCTGTCACCCTGAGATATGAGTTGTTGAATCTCATCAAGCCAGTAATTTCGCTGGAAACATTGCCCTTCATATCGGAACACAGTAATGTTTGCACATTACTGCTTAGCGGATGAATAACTGGCAAAAGTGTGGTACTTCCCCAGGCGGCCCCCTGCAAAAGAGGCCTACCACTATTATAATATCCGCGACGAGTGCATGGACTCCGGCTGCGAATATAACCTGCCTTCGAAAGCAGCTCGATTTGTCCAGAAAATCGTTAGGGCGTACTCTAACACTCGCTGGGCTGCTTCTTTGGATATCCAGATCCAACTCCAGATCCAAGAACTAATATGACCAAGCTTTGGCCATCACTTATTCAGGGCCTTGCATCACCGAGTATTTTATGATTTTGTGAGTTGTACAAGTTTTATAAGTAGTAAGTAGATTGACAATGCTTAGATAGATTGATAAACATCTTACAGGGAAAATATTATGAAAATAAAGTAGGTACAGTAAGGTTTAGGGCTTAGTTAGATATGTCGCAGCGGTGCAGAGAAAGACTTTACTCACGTGCATACCAATAATGTCAATAAGCATAATGTGGGTCTTGAGCATTCGCATTCCAAGGCTAGGCTCTAGTTTTGGTCCGAAAAGGGTAGAAAAAGAATATTTAATAATAAATACGTATTTCAATTTTATTTTGTCTTACACAGTTAAGATATGACCATAGTGACCTGAAAGTACGGCCAGTACGGTATGTGCCACGTAAGGGACGACACGTGCGTTAGCACTCAGCACCTTAGCCGCCTGCCACCTTGGTCGCACCGTCCAACGTCCACTCGTCGGCGGCTACAGCGGCGGACGGCTCCAACGTTAAGCACCGGAAGTATGTTTGACTACTTGTAAACAGTATTATTCAATAAATAAATATTTTAATTTATTAAAATATAATGATCTACATTTATATATACATTTTAAAACATGATATTTTTCAGTATAAGAGCGTAGCTTACTCCGATAATTATGTAATATATTTTTCAAGAAGTTTGAAAGTAGTGGTAGTTAAGTGAACAGCTTTATTTAATGACCCCTCCACCGGTCTCTTCCATGTTGGTCATGGGGGTCTTTATGGTCATCATAGTCATCGTTGAAATCGTAACTTGCGCCTTGTCCCAGAGGCATGAAATACTGAGGCTTCCTGCTGCGCTCCGCCAGGTTCTTTAGCCGGAGATGTTCAATCAGCTCGTCGTAGTTCTTGAATTCTTTAGGCTCGTTGGTATGAATGCCTTTAGGGAGAATCAGGATTTGACCGCTAGGACCGCGGGTGTAGTCTCGTCCTCCTGATTTAAGGTATCTATAATCAAGTACCCAGGTAGGTTCGGCATAGTCTGGACTGTATACATCTGCGATGATTCTGGAAAAAAATGGTTAGGTTAAGTCAAATAAGTATCTTAATAGATTAGCGATGAAAAAATGGAGCTTAACTTTCGTAGCTTACGTAGGTAGGGCTGAGATAAATAAGTAAAAACAAGACAGCAGCCGATCTATACTGTTCTGGTACTAAGAAATTTTGTGTATTATTCATCCGCCAAGGAGTAATGTGTAAAGTAATGTGCAAGGAGTAATGTAAAATTACAGTTACCAGCGAAATTACTGGGCATGAAGATTTTCAACAACTAATATCTCAGGGTGACAGGCATTTTGAATTTTTAAACACTGGATGGCACTGTGACTGATATGGGCAATCATGATGCTTACCATCAGGCACCTGATTTGCTCGTCTTGTTACTCATTATCATAAAAAAAATAATGTAGATTCTGAGTGGATGTGACATCTACTAGGTAAACATTCGTACATTTAAAGAATTATGGAACCTTACTTGTTTTGACGAGCGATGTCCGGCTTGTGACCCTGTAACAAGTAAAACATAACATAATTATGTTTCAGGTTTCATTTTGATTCAATTAAGTAAGTATTACTTGAAACTTCGTGACCTTCAAGTCGCGAATTCAAATTTAAGATATGAAAATGTGACCTTAACCTCCTGTATCCGGAGTAGACTGATAGTTACTTACGTCATGAGGTCTAATAGAACGCAAAATGACAGGACCGTCAATATGGTCACGGTCGTGGTGTTCGTCGCGGCGTTCCGGCCAGTGATCATCACTGAAGCGCCTCTTCAACCAATCATCGTCATCGTGGTGATGATGATCACGACCGCGATGACGGTTTGAGTGACCATCACGGTGACTACTCGAGTGATGGCCTATTGGTTGATTTTTGAGGAATACGATCGGTTCAGGAGACGCGGAGCCTTGAGCTTCCTCGTCTGCCACACAAGTTGACAACGCTACTGCCAGCACTAGAAACTGCAAAAATAATTAAGAGGTCAGGAGATTGGAATAACAGTGGCCTGTCACAAAACATATGGAAGTGTACCTAACTGGCATCAAATTGGAAGATTTTAATACGCAAAGTCAAGAATTGGGAAAAAAAAGTTGACTTTCCGTACAATGCATCGCCTCAATTAATTTATTTAAAAATATTATTATTATTCATTTATTCAATTAATTTGGAAATTAATTTTTCGACTAATTGTGTACAACGTGAGGCGACAATCAATGCAGCTGTCATTTGCAATTCTTACTGAATATTATTCGTACCTATTTTAAAATAATTCTATAATTCTAACGTAACGATGATCATATGATAACTTACACGAAACATGTTGCCGATTGAACTCCCTTTACAAAACTGGTAATAAATAATGAATTTACCGATGTGAAAATCACGTCAAATATTCCGCTCTAATTAATGATTCTCCGGATTTACAGTTTAGTTGCATCCGATCTGCAAGATAATTATCATGCATAATATTTCAGCTAAGTTTCGAATACGTCATATATTTACGCGTGGAGTTATATTATTGGTTTGTTACTAAGTACTTATTATTTAAAGTGTTTTAAGATTGGCACAGTATCTTTATTTGAATCTTTATCTATGCAATTTTGGTATAATGATATGCACATTTATATCAATGATACAATGTATGTTGAGGTTTTGTCAAGAGCGCTTTAATTTACGCTGTTGGACCGGAAAATATTTAGCTATAAGAAAATAACTGAATCTCAAAGCTAACTGTGACTGTAACCAGTCTTGCATATTAAGGAGTATAACGAAATATATAAATGGAACGAAATTCTTAACATTTTCTTCTCCAAATGATCTTTTTAAACTTATGAAAATTGTTTCAAGTTTTTTTAGGGAGGAGGGAAATGAGGGACGACGGCAGGAGACCCGACGGTATGACCCTTGTTCCCTGGAAGCTGGGAAAACCCCTGGTGTGGGACGCCACATGTGTGGATACTCTGGCTCCTTCCCACCTTCCAGGAACAACTTCACTGGCTGGTGCAGCCGCTTTTAAGGCTGAAAACCTCAAGCGGCACAAGTATGTAAGCTTAGACAAGGTTTACATGTTTGTGCCGTTTGGGGTAGAGACTATGGGTCCGTGGGGGTCTTCCGCTATGGAACTATACAAGGAGCTAGCTAAACGCTTGGTGGAGGCATCGGGTGACCAGAATGCTGGCTGTATTTTGCCCAGAGGATAAGCATCTGCATCCAACGGGGCAATGCCGCCAGCATTCTGGCCACCTACCCTTCCTCCAAGGATTTAATAGATTTAAATTAATGAGTAAGGTTTTGTATATAAAATGTAAATAGCGTAGGTAGTGAGTTTTGTAAATAGTGTTTTGTGTGTTACTTTTGAATGTTACTTTGAATAAATTTTGGTTTCTGGAATTCACAACTATTAGTTTTTTTAGTATCTAACAAGTAGGTTATGTTATTATATTATTCTTATGTAGGATTGTCTATGATTAAAGGTATGCAGTAAGTAAGTACCTATTATTGACTAACCTATCTAGCCATGAGTCTAGAAACCTGAAAAGGCGTAGTTAAGTAATTGACCCAAAATTTTTATTGCAGGATGTGGATGCTTATATTCAATCGTGATATCTATAAATATTCCATTATATTAGGATTTATCATCAATTGGGGTTGGTATCTCAAGAACTCTCATCATGATTTGGAAGGTAAACTATTAAAATGAAAGTGAATACTTTAATTTTTTACTGTGGATTTCCATTTCATCAACAAAAAATCAAACTGGAAAGATTGAATTTAATAAGTTTATAGAAGTCCTCATTTTATTAGTAGATAGTTGACAGACTTATATGCCCATTGTCAGAACTCACACTAACATGTATATAATAATGGTATCCGTGTAGTTCATGCCTCGACTGCCTCCGTGGCGTAAAGGGCGCATGCTCGATTGCCAATCAATTATCTCAATAACTGCCTGGAGTCTGAAACTGTGCCCGGTAGATGGCAATAGGCTCGCCCCCTATTACATGGGACCAATAACATACTGGCGAAATGTGAGTGTATCTACTATGGGACTGAGTCCTGGGTAAACCTCTGCCTACCCATTCGGGAAAAAGGCACGAATGTATGTATGTGTAGTTCATTCATATAGTTGTAGATTATATGCAAACGCCCGATTATTTTATGTATTATTGGTACAATTGAAATCTTTTTATTAGAAATATTTGCATTGAACTTCATTTTCACAGATAAGTTTTATGCTATGCCTCGCTGTGTGCGTGTCATCTCATGGCCCCGGCATCTCAGAGCAGAAAGAAACTCGCCATTACTCGGGACATCACGAAGATCTCTCTCACATCGGTGAACACAAGCCTGAGCATCATGACGTATATGTAAGTCTGTTCAGATTCATATACATGTGCAGCTTCTGTTTTTCTACTAAAGGATACTTCAACATAAATGAAATGATTCATTCCAAGTCAACAATCTTGTTTTTTACTCTACAGTCATCTGTACCTCTGGCGTTCCACCCCCCATTGCTGATTCTTTTCCCTTGACCATTTCATAGATTATGTTAAAACCATTCGTAATTGCTATTAACATGTTCCAAAGAACCATCAAAACATTCACAGAATCAATGGCAGGCGCGTCAGTAATAAACATTAAGCCTACTTATATATCCTTCGTATAGATCCATCTTCAATCTAAGTACTAATTTGTAGATTAAAAATATGTGACTGTTAATATATATATATATATATATATATGTTACTGATAATTACTTAGCATCCTCTTCGAGGGTTGTTTGGTATAACTTTTGCAATGGTCTCAACTTAGTTGCTTAATTTTTCTACAGAATAAGATTCTTGACCTCTTTATTATATCAATAGATAAAACACTTTACTGTACACCAAACCATGCATAGGACACAAACATAAAGGAATAAGAATTAAATTAATCTTAGGCTAGTTTAAGTGGCGGTCTTATCGCTTAAAGCAGTTTCTTCCAGACAACCGGAAGGAAAGGAATACTTTACTTATGAGTATTTCTGGCCGGCGGTGTACTTATAGGAGATAAAAAAAAAAATATTCTTACTATAACATACTTTTATATACATAAAAACATACATACTTATAATTACGCATACTTTCATACATAGATATTAGATATGTATGGAGCAGCAAATTTTCTGAGCTGATAATAACCAGTAACCCTGTATAAGATGTGTATTTCTTTACTACAGTGCAGGTTTTTTTTTTTTTTTTTTTTTTTTTATTCTAATTTTTTTTTTTATTTGGGGCTTTTAGCCGACATTCGGCTATGTCAGTCCCATCGGAAACACTTATGATTCAACTAATTTACATCAAACTCTTCAGAGATCCGTAAGCATAACAATAATTGACATCCTGCAGAGCACTCTGGCTGCTTCGCAATTTGGAAGCGCCAGGATACTCTGCAAGATGCCAACACTATTAAAGTTCAGACCGAATTCTGCAACAAGTCTAGCCCTAATGGCCTCTGTCCGTGCACACTCCACCAAAAAGTGATGAGCGTCTTCCGTCACCCCACAAATTGTGCAATCCGGGGAGTCAGCCTTACGCATCAAGTGTTTGAACTTGTTTAGTGGGATGTGCCCGGACCGGAGCCTACACGCCATTACAATTACATCCCTGCTTAAATTATTACATATAAACCATGGCACTCGAGGAGGTTCATTCTGCACTACTTTGTACCAAATACCTTTTTCACGCGAAATATTGTCATAATCCTGTTTCCATCTCTCATAAATTTTGTAACGATATTTGATTAATGCCTCTGTATGTTCTAGATTAACAAATACCTCTGTACCATTCACTGTTGCGTTCTTGGCTAATTTATCGACCTCCTCGTTGCCATGGATATCCACATGGGATGGGATCCACTGCAGTCTTAAAGAAATGTTTCTATTTTTTAGCGTTATTACTTTTTTGATAATACTATAGGCAATAGAACTACCCCTTAACCCGAGTGTACATCGAACTATATGCTGTAAGGCACTTTTGCTGTCGCTTAATATCACAACATTATTAAGGTCAGTACTTTCAATATATGAAAGCGCTTCAGATATAGCAAACAGTTCTATATTCATAATACAGTTATTGGTCGATACAATTTTAAAGCTTTCTTTCACATTGCGCGCCGGATCATAGAACGCGGATCCGGCACCATTATTGCATTTAGATCCGTCAGTATACAGTCTATGCCACCCTTCATACTTAGTGTGTAACATGTTTAATGTGTTATACTTCAAGGTCCTCTCATCGTAACTACGTTTCGCATATAATATATCATCTACCTCTGTAACAACAAAACTTGTATCTATATTAGATACCCATGTATCTAGCGTAAACATAAGGAGGGGGTCGCTCGAGCAAATGAATTCTCCATGCAAGTCATTATGAATTTGAGCCAGTAAGGGTATCTTTTTATGTAACCAATACCTACACGAGCATAAGTTGTCAAGTTCTGATAACAGATTTATTGTTAAGTTGTGAGACCAGGAATACGCTTTCAAATAGTACTTAGTAGCTAAATATCTTCGCCGTAGGTATAAAGGAGGGATGACCAATTCGCATTCCATTACGTGTATAGGTGTTGTTTTAATAAATCCGCCAATAACTCGTAAGGCTATGTTCTGTATCCGGTCTAATTTGATAAGGTGCGTTTTTGCCGCATTGTCATATAAAAAACTACCAAAATCTAGTCGGCTACGAATCAATGAAATATACAGATTTCTCAGGTGTTTCGGATGAATGCCCCATGATGCACCTGCGAGTACTTTCAATAGATTAATCATCTTAGTAGTCTTTTCCTGTGTTTCTCTAATTTGTTTATTCCAAAGTAAAGATTTATCTAGCCACATTCCGAGGTACTTAACGCAGTCCACCGTAGATAATGAATTACCATTTATATCTAATGAAATTTCATTTCTTCGTCTACCCCTACTAAACAAGCAGACCTGAGTCTTTGTCGGTGATACTTCTAAGCCCATTTCATTTAACAATATAACCATAGCATCTAAAGCATCTTGTATCTCGACAGTGCACTGCGTCAGGTCTCTGTGTTGTACATAAATAACGAAATCGTCCGCATACTGTAAAGTTTTAGTGTAATAACTGTCAATAGCACTATAGAGTTTTGATGTTATAATATTAAACAGAAGGGGTGAGATCGGGTCCCCCTGGGCCAAACCCTTACTCGTCCTTCTTACGATAGTATTATTGTCATTGTCATTTTCTTTAATTTTTAAATACCGTTCAGATAAGAATGACCATAGGTATCTGCACAGTTGTGCGCCTACGTTCATTTTATCGAGCGTCAGAACAAGTTGATCTATCAATACGTTATTATACGCGCTCTCAATATCTAGAAAACAAGCTACAGTAGGTAAGTTTCTAGAAAAACCTATTTGTATTTGTGTAATAAGTCGAACCAAACAATCTATGCATGACTGACCCCTTCTGAAGCCGGAAGTTGTCGGTGCCAATATGTTATTTCGTTCTATATACCACTCGAGACGTTTGGCTATCATTTTATGAAATATTTTACATACACACGATATCAGTGAAATTGGTCTTAGCTTAGGTACTGTACTAGCAATAGAATTAGGTTTAGGTATAGGTATAATTTTAATGTAACGCCACTGTTCTGGTATAAAAGTATGAATGAAGATTGAATTGTAAATATCTAACAGAAACATTTTACAAATTGGTGGCATGTGATACAACATTGAGTAGGTAATGTCATCATCACCAGGCGCTGTATCCTTTTTTATAATACAATTGTGTAACTCCTGCATGGTAAATTGATTTTCAAGGGTCGGGTTTATAGAATTAATTGACGGCATAGGTATATTTACAAAATCTGGGGCTAGGGAACATAGCAATTCTTTCTTAATTTCCTGAGGGACTACTATATTATTATACTTTTTAAATCCTTTCATCCAACGCATTTTTTGCCACATCTCCGAACTAGTAGTAGTTTCATTAATTCCGCTGCAAAAGGTCTGCCAGTTCTTGCCTCTGGCTCGACTTATTACACAAGTCGCCTCTTGTACTTTTGTTTTAAGTTTGTCAAGGTTATCGGGAATAGGGTTACGTCTAAAGTTCTTTAAGGCTAATCGTCGTTGAGCTACAGTATGCGATAATATAGGACTCCAATATGCTTTTGGTTGAAAGTTTTGTAAAGGGTTGTTACAACTTTTAATCATAGGTATACTCCTAGCAGCAGCGTTATTAATTTGGTCAATCAAATAGTTATACTTATTTTGTACATTATTATCAAAGGATAAGTATTCAAAGTTATCACATAAAGTTTCATAATAAAGATTCCAGTCTGCACCTTTAAGATTACGGCGGCGCACATAGGTATATGCGTCATGATACTGATAAGAATACTTCACAATACAATGATCGCTGCCGAGCGTTTCATTAGTTACCTGCCATAAAAAGTTAATAGCTATATCTGTCGTAGTAAATGTAATATCAGGTGAGGTTTCTTGAAGAGTCCCATTAACTAACTTTACTCTTGTTGGCTCGCCATTATTTAATGATATATATCTATGCTCTAATGATGCATCTAATAATTGTACGCCTCGTGTATTCGTCCTACTTGACCAGTTTGTATGATGCCCATTAAAATCGCCGGCTATTATGGTTTTGCTTTGTCTATTATAAAACCGAAGACCATTTGTGCAGTTTTTAGCCATATAAATTGTTATAGGCTTGGGCATATCCATCATACGAGTTCTCTTACAAAGTCGAAGATCCACACACCCACGACAACAAAGGGCAGGAGGAACATCGCGATGGTGATAAGGTCACGGGCATGTATTGGCTGATACAGCCTGATGGACTGAAGCGGGTTGTCAAGTACACTTCGGATCATAAAGACGGGTAAGAATGAGATCGTTTCAGAAGGTGTACTCTTTAAAGCATCTTAATGCGTAGAACATAGAGCACTGGACACATCCAGTGCTCTATGTTCTCGGGGCCTCGCTCTATAACAATGCTAGTGCGTGAAATATTGTGTCGGATAAGCACGGTTACGCCTACTTCCTACGTAAACGTAGGAACGTTTACGATTTCGGCGTAATTTAAGTTTGATAGCCACATTTGATAAGTATGACAGCGGTATCTTTTTGGAGCGCACCTGGAGACCCGACAATGTCTACGGTTTATATATTATTTACGACATATTTATATTTAACTAAACTTATTTTTTAATTTAAAGATTCCACGCCGATGTTACATACATTCCCGTAGATGGAGTTCATTACGAAGTACGCGCGGAACATGGACATGGCAAGGTTGAACGGAAACACGATGATGGTCATGGACTTCTCGGTTTGAAAGGCCACGATAGTCATGGTGATCACCACGATGATAGCCATGATCGTCACGAAGGTCACCGAACCCACGATGATGATCACGATCGTCATGACGGTCGACGTGCTCACGATGATGGTCATGACCGCGACGATGGTCGCCGTAACCACGATGACCGCCGCGACTATCGTGGCCATATCCCTTATCACGGCCTTATCCAAAAGCCATATTATGGTCACCGTTTACATTATTAAACACAGCGATATCATTGCTGCTAAGTAAATCCTGTTTAAGCGGCTATTTGTGATATCAACAAGTTTCATTTTTAAGATTTCAACGCAAAGAAGCTGCCTAAATATTTTTTTAATTGCGTCTGGTTTTGGATTATTAATGAAATATGCGTACTTATGTTAGAGCTTATGTGTAAGACAGAAAAAGAGACAACTTATATTAATAAAAAGGCACGAAATTACCGAAACTGTTTTCTTTATGAACCATAATATTTTCCTAATAATATTTTAAACTGATACCTAACTCATAATAGTAGATTAGTAGCCAAGGGCTGTAAGGCATCAATTGCAGCCCGAGATATTTAGGCGCACGAGCGCAGCGAGGCGCCTATACTTCGAGGGTGCAATTGATGCTTACACCCGAGCTAACTACTCTGCTTTACATCTCGATTGTGAGGTAAGTAGAAAAACACCGGCATTACAAGAATAAAACATTTTTCTATTCCCGCCTTTTTTCATCTCTTTTTTAAATTATTTTTTTCAAGAACGAAATTGAGCTTCGTAGTTCGATATTTAAAATTGATGACTATTATACTCATACGAAGACAAGGAATAGCGAAGCGACCTCTTTTGTCATTGGCCTGAATGCATGATGTCTTTTGCCAGTATGATGGTTAGATGTACGCAAACTTTTTGTAAGAGTGAAGTTTTTTTTTAATTACTTACCGCCCTAGGGCTTTTCTAGCTACATTATTACCCTAGAGCGCTAATTGGTCACTTACAAGCCCCATTTGAGGGTAATAAGGACCTACTTACCGAATATGAGAGATGTAAAATTATTTAAGCATTCGTATATAATGATACCGGAAATTGGTCAACAACCTAGGATGAGCACTACCTACAATTCTCGTGACGGTTGATACGTCTGTGCTCAGTATATTTTTGAAATTAAATGAAATAAGTCACCTCTAAGTTATTGATGCCTAAAAATGTAAATTTGGAAAAAAACCTGACGTGTTTGATTATTTTATGTAATGACTACTCTTACAATAAATTAAGGTTCTTACATGTATATTTTCCTATTTCATCTCCAGATGAAACTTTGACTTTTGAAATTTTGGACCCCTTAGAATGTGAATTTTTAAAATTCCTTTTATTAGTACACTCCTACGTAGTAAGAGCTACGTAGGAGTAATACACCCACGAAACTTCAAGTCTGTACGTCAAGTAGTTTCGGCTGTGTGTTGTCATCAATCATAAAGGCAGAGGTAGGTATACCCAGGACTCAGTCCCATAGTAGATACGAGCCACATTTCCTGTCATCAATCAGTTACGTCAAAATCTTTTATTATTACAGATATAGATAGTGATATATTGTGTTTGGGCTCAATAGAAAAACGGACATCAACCAAATAATATTCATTATCAAGCGCCTGATATAAATTATAGAGCTAGACACTCGAAGGCATCATGGGATCAAAACTCACCCGTAGATATGGCAGCTTCTACAATGAGCCAGAAGTGTAAAGCCTCCAATAAGGTGACCAAAAACTCCAACGAGGTCAATAAGTGCTCGCTGTGTATTGGGCATTATGTCATCATCATGTCTGGGAATCACACCTGACAATTTCAATGAGGAGTCAAAGCAAGCCAAGCAATACTGGAAGTGCCCCGATTGTAAAGGAACTGAAAAACGCGGCGACAACTCTGTCACTTCTGTAAGGCAACAGAGTTAGCTGTGTTTGTTTGTCAGTTTGTCAGGCAGACCTGAAAGCGTACTTTGACCAAAGATTGAAGGAGGCCACAACTATTATCCTGTCCTATGTACAGGAGTAGATTTTATTGGAAAATAAGTCCACAGTCAAGGTGATTGAAGTTTTGCAAGCAAACGTGAGTCACATGAGCTCCCAGAACGAGAAACTGATTAAGGAAATCCATGAAAGGCCAGGTGCTGTAATGTATCCAGTGCGTCCCTGAGGACAAGAATGAATATCTGCTGACAATTATTAAGCAGCTTGGTAGAGGAGCATCAAGGCCGGTTGACGACTGCGAATTCGTCAAATTCCATAGAGTTCGCAAAATGAACGAAGACTCAGGCAGGCCACGCGCTATCATTGCCAAATTCATAAACACCCATGCAAGGGATGAGTTTCTGGCAGCCGTCAGAAACTTTAACAAAAAGCAGTATAACGACAAATTACATGCGGGCACCTGGGCATACAATATTTCGACACCGAATTGGGAATTTTGAAAAAAGCTCAATCAGATGTATATCTTATATCTTAGGTATTTACATGTCAAATTTAAACGGGCTCAAATGTAGTGTTTCAAAATCAGGGGCATATTTAGTGAAAAACTTTAACCCCTGTTTTGGACCCCTTAGAATAGAATTTTTTTTAAATTTATTCACGTCCACATTACAAAATATGGGACATAAAGTAATATAATATAATATAATATGGGACTACTTCCACACACAGTCATCTGGTCCCAAACTAGGCTAGAAGCCTGTACTATAGTAACCGGATGACTGATATACATACTTATATAAGCTTATATCAGACACTGATCAAACAGACATGTTCATACACTCTAATGTTTGGCCTGGCCGGGAATGGAACCCGGGGCCTGCGGCACAGAAAGCAGAGTTACTACCATCTGAGCCATCGAGGCTGTCAATGAAGCTATATTCCAAATTTCAAGTCTAGGATCAGCGGTTTGGGCTCGGCGTTGTATGTGAGTCATATATAATTTTATTATCTTCTATACTAATATTATAAAGAGAGAATCTTTGTTTTTTTGTTTTTTTGTTTGTAACGAATAGGCTCCGAAACTACTGGACCGATTTCAAAAATTCTTTCACTTATGGATAGCTTAATTCAGTGTGAGTGACATAGGCTATATGAGATTTTGAAAAATATTAGGGATCCGTAAGAAAACTGCAATATTGTGAACCAAGGTGTCACATATATTCATTAATTTGCGTGCGCTGTGAAAACTATTGATGGTAGAATAAAATAATGTACTAGGGGTTTGTAGTACTTACTAATATCTAAAAAATAGTCCACGGATATTTCATCCATCTATTTTGGTTTAGTCACAATAATCGAAATAGACATAATATGAATGCGCTGTAATAAGTATTGGAGGTAGAATAAAGTAATGTACTAGGGGTTTGTAGTACTTATCAATACCTACAAAACAGTATACATAGATTATATCCATCTTTTTTGGTTTAGGCACAATAATCGAAAAAGTGATTATTTTTCATGCGGTGTGAAAACTATTGGTGGTAGCGTAAAGTAATGTACTAGGGGTTTGTAGTACTTATCAATACCTACAAAACAGTATACATAGATTATATCCATCTTTTTTGGTTTAGTCACAATAATCGAAGCAGTGATTATTTTTCATGCGGTGTGAAAACTATTGGTGGTAGAGTAATGTACTAGGGGTTTGTAGTACTTATCAATACCTACAAAACAGTATACATAGATTATATCCATCTTTTTTGGTTTAGTCACAATAATAGAAAAAGTGATTATTTTTCATGCGGTGTGAAAACTATTGGTGGTAGAGTAAAGTAATGTACAAGGGGTTTGTAGTACTTATCAATACCTACAAAATAGTCTACATAGATTATATCCATCTTTTTTGGTTTAGTCACAATAATCGAAAAAGTGATTATTTTTCATGCGGTGTGAAAACTATTGGAGGTAGAATAAAGTAATGTACTAAGGGTTTGTAGTACTTATCAATACCTACAAAACAGTATACTATGTATACTGTTTTGTATATAAGTGTATATAAGCTTATACCAGACACTGATCAAACAGACATGTTCATACACTCTAATGTTTGGCCTGGCCGGGAATGGAACCCGGGGCCTGCGGCACAGAAAGCAGAGTTACTACCATCTGAGCCATCGAGGCTGTCAATGAAGCTATATTCCAAATTTCAAGTCTAGGATCAGCGGTTTGGGCTCGGCGTTGTATGTGAGTCATATATAATTTTATTATCTTCTATACTAATATTAGAAAGAGAGAATCTTTGTTTTTTTGTTTTATTGTTTGTAACGAATAGGCTCCGAAACTACTGGACCGATTTCAAAAATTCTTTCACTTATGGATAGCTTAATTCAGTGTGAGTGACATAGGCTATATGAGATTTTGAAAAATATTAGGGATCCGTAAGAAAACTGCAATATTGTAAATAAATAAATAAAAATAAATAAAACTTTATTTCGGAAACCAGTTACATACACAAAAAAGGTGAGGAAACGATGATGCCAGCTATAGTAATAAAACTGTGTCGCAGACACCAACGCCCCCCTCCGAAGGGGTTACTTACAAAAGATAACCAAAATAAACGTTACAATACTTTTATATACCTTCTATATACCTATTGTGAACCAAGGTGTCACATATATTCATTAATTTGCGCGCGCTGTGAAAACTATTGATGGTAGAATAAAATAATGTACTAGGGGTTTGTAGTACTTACTAATATCTACAAAATAGTCTACGGATATTTCATCCATCTATTTTGGTTTAGTCACAATAATCGAAATAGACATAATATGAATGCGCTGTAATAAGTATTGGAGGTAGAATAAAGTAATGTACTAGGGGTTTGTAGTACTTATCAATACCTACAAAACAGTATACATAGATTATATCCATCTTTTTTGGTTTAGTCACAATAATCGAAGCAGTGATTATTTTTCATGCGGTGTGAAAACTATTGATGGTAGCGTAAAGTAATGTACTAGGGGTTTGTAGTACTTATCAATACCTACAAAACAGTATACATGGATTATATCCATCTTTTTTGGTTTAGTCTCAATAATCGAAGCAGTGATTATTTTTCATGCGGTGTGAAAACTATTGGAGGTAGAATAAAGTAATGTACTAGGGATTTGTAGTACTTATCAATACCTACAAAACAGTATACATAGATTATATCCATCTTTTTTGGTTTAGTCACAATAATCGAAGCAGTGATTATTTTTCATGCGGTGTGAAAACTATTTATGGTAGCGTAAAGTAATGTACTAGGGGTTTGTAGTACTTATCAATACCTACAAAACAGTATACATGGATTATATCCATCTATTTTGGTTTAGTCACAATAATCGAAAGTCATTATATGCATGCGATGTGAAAAGTATTGGTGGTAGAATAAAGGAATGTACTAGGGGTTTGTAGTATTTACCAATATCTACAAAATAGTCTACGGACATTATATCCATCTATTTTGGTTTAGTCACAATAATCGAAAGTCATTATATGCATGCGATGTGAAAAGTATTGGTGGTAGAATAAAGGAATGTACGAGGGGTTTGTAGTACTTATCAATATCTTCAAAATAGCCCACGATAAATTTATACAAGGTTTGGTCATTGTAACAGAAATAGTCATTAATTTGCGTGCGCTGCGTAAACCATTTGGGTTATATCTATTAATATAAAATACAATGTATCACGAATTAACTCCTGTTAAACGTTCACTATACCTACTTCTGCTACCCGTGCGAAGCCGGGGCGGGTCGCTAGTTATAATATAAAGGGCTTAAACGAACTTACCAAATGAGGTTCGATCATTTTAATAATTATGAATGAAACCACTTATATGAGTGGTTTTATTCGTAGATTATAATCACCCACCCACCCTAAAACCCCGAAAACGAGTTAAAAAGGTGTTACACTAAAAATCGTTTTAAAAATCGGCGTAGGCAGAAGGTAGTATCTCAGGCATACATTGTTTATTCTTAGAATTAAACCACTCAAATTCATTTGGTCTTAAATTATATAGGTGAGAATTTTATGAAAAATAAATAATATAAAATAGCGCTCATTCATTTATTGACCGAAAAAAATAATTTACATTCTAAATTAAAATTTAATTACTTGTTTGGGTATAATAATATAATGTTCTGTGAAAATAGTAAAATATAGTACCTACATTAATTGGAGCGATTGACTGAAAGTATAGAAAACTAAAATAACGTGCTCGTGTATCAAAGGGTATGGATAAGACGTTTAACGATTATATAGTAACGTCTATCGTTACGGAATAATGCAGCTGGCTCAGCATCCAATTATACAGATGGCTCAGCTTGTCCTAGTGCTGTTTGGCCTCGTTCACGTCTATACTCAAGGATTAATTCAGCTAGCTCAGCATCTGATTGCTCAGGTTCTTCTTGTGCTGTTTGGCCTCGTGCACGTCTATACTCACGAATTAATGCAGCTAGCTCAGCATCCGATTGGTTAGACTCTCCTCGTCTACGACCTGCACTGTAACCTCCCTCGCTATATCCACGATTGCCGCCTACGCCTCGTTGAAATCTAAAGTCACGGTAAATTGCAGCTAACTCAGCATCTGATTGTCCAGGTAGTCCAGCTTCTTCTTGTGTTGTTTGGCCTCGTGAACTTCTATACCCACGGACTAATGCAGCTAGCTCAGCATCCGTTCGTGCATACAGTGCTTGCCCGAGACGTTCACTGTGACCTCCCTCGCTATATCCACGATTTCCTCCTGGGCCTCGTTGAAATCTATAGTCACCGAAAACTGCAGCTCGCTCAGCACCTGATTGTCCAGATGGCTCAGCTTGTCCTCGTGCTGTTTGGCCTCTTGCACGTCTATACTCACGGACTAATTCAGCTAGCTCAGCATCTGATTGTTCAGGTTCTTCTTGTGCTGTTTGGCCTCGTGCACGTCTATATCCACGGATTAATTCAGCTAGCTCAGCATCCGATTGGTCAGACTCTCCTCGTCTACGACCTGCACTGTAACCTCCCTCGCTATATCCACGATTGCCACCTATGCCTCGTTGAAATCTATAGTCACGGTAAATTGCAGCTAACTCAGCATCTGATTGTCCATTTAGTTCAGCTTCTTCTTGTGCTGTTAGGCTTCGTCCACGTCTATAATCACGGACTACTCTAGCTAGCACAGCATCCGAATATCCGCTACCTCCACTGTGACCCCTCTCGCTATAACCTCCCTCGCTATATCCACGATTGTCACCTAAGCCTCGTTGTAATCTATAGTCACGGTAAATTGCAGCTAACTCAGCATCTGATTGTCCATTTAGTTCAGCTTCTTCTTGTGCTGTTAGGCTTCGTCCACGTCTATAATCACGGACTACTCTAGCTAGCACAGCATCCGAATATCCGCTACCTCCACTGTGACCCCTCTCGCTATAACCTCCCTCGCTATATCCACGATTGTCACCTAAGCCTCGTTGTAATCTATAGTCACGGTAAATTGCAGCTAACTCAGCATCTGATTGTCCATTTAGTTCAGCTTCTTCTTGTGCTGTTAGGCTTCGTCCACGTCTATACTCACGGACTATTCTAGCTAGCACAGCATCCGAATATCCGCTACCTCCACTGTGACCCCTCTCGCTATGTCCATGACTGCCTCCTGGGCCTCGTGCAGGTCTGTTGTTACGGTGTAATGCAGATAGCTCAGCATCCGATTGTCCATCCCGACTTCCTACGCGATGTACACCATGGCTTCCACCTTGTCCATAGCTACTATGACTTCCACGATTCATAAGATTGTAGTATACGTTAGAGTTGGGCGATGTGTAGCTGATCGCAGCAGAAAAACTGGAATAAGATTAAATGAATTTACTGAGAAAAGATTAATTGAACTTGGATTCGTTAGGATTTAGCGATTGTTATTTATAGAATTATACAACGTTTACATAACGGATTTAACGGAAATTATTTATTTCTGACGCTTCAAATACTTTGCAGTCTTCGTGGTCAAAGCAAATACTAGATGTATTCTTAAATAAAGTAAAAAATAAACTATGAAATAGGTAATTGGTGCACGCAGTAATCGCTTAAAGTATGCAGATGTGTTAAAGTTTTCTGCGAAGCTTTAGATTTGATAAGCTTTTTAAAGCTTCCAGGTTGCTAGATCTTGCCAACAATTTTAATTTTGCGTATCATTCTTAGTATATAGCGTATTTCTCTAGTAAGGACTTGTGTGTTTTTGAAACGTGTGGCTATGATTGTCTAAAGTATGTTCACATATTGCATACTCATTTGAGCGCCTAATATATACCTATATCAGCTTTGAGTTTTATAAGGTACGCATTTAGTCTTTCTTGACCACAAACACTGCTTGAAGTGTTTGAAATGTCAGGGACCTCATGATCGGTAGTCAAATTTCAGAGCTGCATTCATTCATTCTCACGCCATCGAGTTGAGTTGATACAGCTATACGAGTAAATATATTATTGTGGGTATTTTGGCCAGTAATCGCGAATATAGCCTAAAAATAAAACGTAAAAATATGCCAAACAATGTGCCCGATCAAGGGATTAATCATTAATAAGTATATATAATGATAGTCTGACATTATATATATACTTAATAAGTATATATATAATATCAGACAGCGGCGGGCGGACAATATTTTATGTGTTATTTTGACTACTCATTACTGACCCGCTTCTTCCATCAGCTCGGTAATTGACGCTACGCCTCATTCCATCTGGTTGTATCAACCAATAGTTGCCGGTGACTCTTCCACCGCCGCTTTCTTCATGCTGTCCTTTACTGTCGTGTGTGTGACGATCGTTCACATTGTAGGAGTACTCGTATGAAGGATGCGCCCTCGCCTGCGGAACAATATGAAAATAACTTAGAAGATAATGTGGTAGGCCACTTTTGCAGGGGGCCGCCTGGGGAAGTACCATACCTTTGCCAGTTATTCATCCGCCAAGCAGAAATGTGTAAACATTACTGTGTTCCGGTCTGAAGGGCAATGTTACCAGCGAATCAGCCTATCCTTATAGAAATTACGAGTATGTTCGAAGGTATACCAGTGTCTTCAGTTGTTGCGATACACAAAACTTAAAACCTTATATTACATAATATTAATTATTTATTATTATTTATTGGCACGATGCTCGAAGACCTCAATCGAGTTTCTCAACGGGTCGGTCTTAAAATGTACATGGAGAAGGCGAAGGTGATGTGTAATGCCCATGTTGTGCCGACCCCAGTATTGGTTGGGAACTCGATTCTAGAAGTTGTTGACTCATACGTCTACCTAGGACAAGCAGTCCAACTCGGCAGGTCCAACTTCGAGAAAGAGGTCAATTGTCGAATCCAACTAGGCTGGGCAGCGTTCGGAACCTACGCAATGTCTTCTCGTCCAAAATACCTCAGTGCCTCAAGTCGAAGGTCTTTGACCAGTGTGTGTTACCAGTGATGACTTACGGATCTGAAACGTGGTCTCTGATTGTGGGCCTTATCAGCAGGCTCAAAATAGCGCAACGAGCTATGAAGAGGGCTATGCTCGGAATTTCTCTACGAGATCGAATCAGAAATGAGGAGATCCGTAGACGAACGAAAGTTATCGACATAGCCCAGCGGATTAGTAAGTTGAAGTGGCAATGGGCAGGGCACATAGCACGTAGAACTGAAGGCCGATGGGGCTGCAAAGTTCTCGAATGGAGACCACGGACCGTCACGCGCAGCGTAGGACGTCCACCCACAAGGTAGACAGACGATCTGATAAAGACGGCAGGAACACGATAGAGGCGGGCCGCTTGCAACCGGACTGAATGGAAATCTATGGGGGAGGCCTATGTTCAGCAGAGGACGTCCTATGGCTGAGATGATGATGATGATGATGAATTATTTATTACAATCTTAGGCTCAGTCAAATAAGAGCCGATTATCTCAAATCAAAGTTTTTTTTATGATAGTGAGTGACAAGACGAGCAAATCAGGTGCCTGATGGTAAACATCATGATTGCCCATATCAGACACAGTGCCACCCAGTGTTTTAAAATTCAAAATCTGCGCGGCACTCCACTGCGCCTGTCACCCTGAGATATGAGTTGTTGAATCTCATCATGCCCAGTAATTTCGCTGGTAACATTGCCCTTCATACCAGAACACAGTAATGTTTGCACATTACTGCTTGGCTGATGAATAACTGGCAAAGGTGTGGTACTTCCCCAGGCGGCCCCCTGCAAAAGAGGTCTACCACTACAAAAGCAAAAATTTGTCCACCTGTTAAGATTTGGTCACTGTAACAGATATAGTGATAATTTGCGTGCGCTGCGTAAACCATTAGGGTTATATCTATAAAAGTTCAATATATCACGGATTTACTCCTGTTAAAACGTTCTCTATACCAATGCTTTCTGTTACCCGTGCGAAGCTGGGGCGGGCCACTAGTTAATTATATTATACATCTATAAATGTGAAATGGATTTCTTAATCATTAAAATTTTTTTTAGCTTCGGATAAATTGACAAACATACGCATAAAGAGAGTTTCTAATATAATCAACAGTCAAAATTCTATGAAACGTTTCGTTTATCACAGCGATTGCGAATTTTACAATTCCTTCATTTGCAAGTTGTTTAGGTTGACGGGTTGTGACACTTTGTATATCTGATACTCACGTATGCTCCATGATGCTCGGACGCCTGGTGATCGATCTGTGACAGCAGATCACCACTAGGGCCAGTGGCTTTGAGTTCCACTTTTTCTTCAGAATCTGCGGGGCGACTGTCACCAATCGCACACACGACTAAGCAAATAGCAATACTTGCCTGAAAATGGGAAACTTATTTAGTTTCTTAATAGTTCTAAGAAATGCAAACACAAAAAGTATTATGAAGCTAAGTAGAATGAAGTGAAAATATTAAGGCGTGGTGAACGAAACACAAAGATTTTACTGTATGTAGTTGAAACTGTAGTTACCTTCCAAAATACCATGATGAGATCTTTTCATGAGTTACAAAACTCAATTGATAATCAGTGATAATGCTGTCAAGTATTTATACAGATATCGCTGTTTGATGATAAACTGTTATTTCCTGTTAGTAAATCCTCATGCAAACAATTATGCTTCATTTTCTCCATATGTGGATGGGCGTGTTGGATGCAATATTGCATCACGATGACCAAGGTTGCATAAAGGGTGCAGTTCGAAGTAATCATCAATCAAATGATTTCAGGTCTCTAGCCTAGTGAATCCTATCCAGTAGGCAATTTTCAAGTCGCGCATAAGCTTGATTTAGACTGGGATCTAGGCGTGTTTTGAGATTCCACGTGGAGAGAGGAGTCCGTGCCTCATCTCTACATAAAATTATGTTTGGCTCGAGACTCTTCTTAATGTGACTCGAGCCAAAAGAGGCGAGATAGTGATTTTTTTCTATTGTAAGTTTTACAATATTCACTATAGGTAATGGCGTTGCCACTGATCACTATATTAGTACTAAGCGTCGCTAGTGGTCCGCCAAAAGCTTGCTATTATTGGAGGCTGACAAGCCGTAGTTCCAAAAGACACTGTCCACTTACCAGGAGCCTTGTGATATGAATATTAATTTTAGAATAAAATGTCACTCTTAACCGGTAATTAATTAAATTTTACAAAAGTAGTAACCGATTAAATTAAATAAAATGTAAAACAACATTACTACAGTCAAACTATTTGAAATATTTCGCCATCCCAGGTTTTGTCACTTCTATCGATTAGCTTTTATATTTTTTTTATATAATTCAACTAGTTCTATCATGATCACTGCCTCCATAGAAAAAAAACAGTCTCAATTTGGCCCATATTATCATAGTCAAAAAGGGATATATACCTTTTTTATCCACTTTTTACTTTATTTTCTATGTTACAAAGATATAACATGCAAATTCGCATGTTTGTAAGACTGATTTTAGATATTTGAAATAGACATGGAGCTTTGCCCACCTGCGCAGCGAAGTGGCAACCTCTATGGAAAAAAATCGTAATCTGTCATAAAAACATCTTGGTATTCGTATCCTTTTGAGTTTTTATGTAAAACGATTTAGTAGATAATAATAATGCCGTAGCTGAGCACTAAACATTCGGTACATTTGCAAGATAATAATATAATAGAATGTACCTATGTGAACTTTACTTTGCTATAAGCAAAACATAAGGAGCTTTGATACCAAAGACCAAAACTAAACATAGATTAAAATTGTAAGAGTAGAAGTATTTTCTTTTGGATGGAGTGGTGGGAGTCGAAAGGTCGTAATATATTCATGAAATTCTTTGAATATTTTTATGAGATCTAATATTTGCCAAGCGCCTGATATTTTGTCGCAGTTGCGAAAACATCACTCACATATTATATAATTTAGCTTTATATGTGACAGCTGAATAAAAATCAGTATTTTCGTCATATTTCCATAAATTCTACATAAATTGTATCATATCAGGTAGGTCCTAATTTATTCATTCAAATGATTTAATACCTACCCAGGAAATATGGCCATAAAATTGATGTTTGTTCAGCTGTCAGGTATCAAAGCTATGTTTTACAAGGTATAAGTTTACCTTAGCGATGGTTTCACAACTCTACATGCCTTTGAGTCTCTAAAATATTTATTTCACAGGTGACATCGCGGGGCGCAGATAGTATCCAAATTTAATGAAACTAATCTCAACTCATTACACAGTACATACGCCTACATTGTTTGAAACTGCATAGCTAATCCAGTTAAACATGCTATTAGGTTTTTTTCCGTTCTAATCATCTATTTAATCATAGTTAACTAAGAGCTAATGAGGGAAACAACACATTAGCGCTAAATCTTTAATTGCTTGCGTTAAGTATTTTACATAAGATATGATTTCGAGAGGTATATCAGTCTTCCAAGAATGTGGGCCAGTTCGACGACATTTCGGGGTCATACGAGTCCAACATTCATATGAGGTGATGTTGGGCGTGGTGAATATGATGATGAGGCGATGAGTGGTGGACGATGGCGTTGAAACTGAAATAATAAAAGTATTCATCAAAACATACATTTATTATAAAACGTGACATAAATGTGACTGCTTCGGTGGCGTAGAGGGCGCATGCTCGGCTGCCAATCAAGAGGTCCCGGGTTCTATTATCTCAATTATCTCAATAATTGCCTGGAGTCTGGAATTGTGCCCGGTAGATGGCAATAGGCTCGCCCCCTATTACATGGGACTAATAACATACTGGCGAAATGTGGGTGTATCTACAATGGGACTGAGTTCTGGATACACCTCTGCCTACCCCTTCGGGAAAAAGGCGTGAATGTATGTGTGTATGATAAGTGACATAAATGACGCTAATTATGTTTAAATATATTATACTACATCACTTTCATGAGAACTTAAAAGCGTACGTGGCCTTCTAGGAATATGACGCAATCCTATGAAAAATTTACTAAATCGATGTTTTGTATTCCCCTGTTTCCTCTGAATACGAGTATAATAAACCTTTCAAAACAACAACCCTTCTTGGATTGTCATGGTATATGAACAAAGAATCAAAACTATGTATACAATATGTATGTATGTATGTTTCCCGAGTGTAAAGATAATGAGTTTCATAACTAATTATTTATTTATTATTATTTAATTATTTATTATTTTATTATACACAATACACAATCAGTGATCGACCTATAGAGCTTGTGCGTACTTAACTTAGTAAACCACAGAGAGGGTAGAATATATTTAATTTCTTCATCATCATCATCATCATCATCATCATTATTATTATCATCATCATCTCAGTCTTTAGCCGACTCTTACAACCACGGGTAGAGAGGGTAGAGTACTATTCTATAGCCGAGTTACCGCAACGGCGAATAATAAATGAGTGTAAAATTATTGATTAACATAACATAACATAACATACGTTCACGCCTTTTTCCCGAAGGGGTAGGCAGAGATGTACCCAGGACTCAGTCCCATAGTAGATACACCCACATTTCGCCAGTATGTTATTGGTCCCATGTAATAGGGGGCGAGCCTATTGCCATCTACCGGGCACAGTTCCAGACTCCAGGCAGTTATTGAGATAATTCCTAATGGAAAAATCCAATATTTAACACTTACATAAAAATTTACATTATGTATTCAGAATTCAGTGTGATGATTATCTCAGGTATCGTGATATTAATTAGGTATCATGGTATAAAAGGTGCGTGCTGGTTTAATTGAATACTTAATAGTAATTATCATGAACACCATTAATCATTTATTAGTCTTTATTTGCACTGGCCGCATATATAAAGGCCTTTTCCAAAGGTTGGATCGCAGTTTTTGATGTGGGCTGTATAATATAGGTCTTAAACCATTTGTGCCGTGGTGTTACCGGCTTTAGAATAGTACAATGGTTGCCGTAAGAGCCGGCTAAAAGTCAACAGATCTAGAGGAAGGACAGCAGCGTCCTCTGCAAAAAACCATTCTAACTGTGAACGAACTTAGCACTGGTACTCTTTAAAGTTTCTTGTTTGTAGTGTAATAATAAAGAGTTTATCTATCTATGATCATCGCATAGATTTCCCCTACAAAATACCCATGAATTACGAAAATGGATAAGCTGATCGGTACATTGAAGTCGAAATTTTTAAGCGAATTTCGCAATTCTTTGTTAAGGCTGATGCTCTCTTGGTGTTCTTAACAGGAAAGAGGACCTCTTAATAGTTTGACACAATCCTATGGCAAATGTACTAAATCGATGTTTTGTATTCCCCTGTTTCCTCCGAATATAGTAAACCTATTTGATATAATATCCTGATATTTTAAAGATGAAGTATGTCCATATAATTTTAATTTTGTTTATAAACTCTACACTTTTTTTGTAGTGAACGTCCAATCACGCGAGTAAAACTGGCATTTTTGGAAGTTCACTACGAAATAAAAAGGGTTTATAAGAAAAATTAAAATTACAGAGACATAGGTTAACTTCATAAAAATATCAGGATATAAATTTATAGAATGAGGTTATAATATTCGGAGGAAACAGGGGAATGCAGAACATCGATTTGATAAATTTTACATACGAGTAGGATGGTGTCAAATTCCTAGAAGGCCGCATACGCTCTTAAACCAAATATATTTTGGTGCAAATACATACAAAACAAACAATTGACTGGAAAATTATGCTTCCTTTCTCCATATTTGAGAAATTTTATTTTGCACGGAAGAGCGATCCCCTTAAGAAAGTTATTCGGTTTCACGAGTAGGGTGGGGTGTTCCTTAAGTATTATTTCATATTTTTGTAATATGTTGTATATTGGTACATACCCGGTGTGATCGTCAGCCTTGTATTCCACCTTCCTGAACCTGCCATCAGGTTCGATGAGCTCGTACCCGCCGGTAACATGGTCTCCGTGGCGAGCCTCGTGTTGAGCCTTCACGTCGCCCGTGTGGTGGTCGTGCACTGAGTACGAGAATTTGTACTCTGGGAAAGCCTGGGATAAGAAACCATTAAGGAATGAATCTATAATTATTCAGCATCATCTCAGATGTTGAAGTCCACTGCTGGACTTAGGCTTCCCCATTTATACATAGGCCAGGATTTTGCCAATACTCGCCACGCTCGGCAGGCAGGTTGGCGACCGCAGTTCGATGGTTTTAAGTTGGTATCTATAATAATGCGTAAATCTACTATTATTCTACTATTGTTCCTTTCTATTTAAGTTCTCGTATATCCTGTATTTTAAATTTCTAAGATATAATTAATTAGTGTTGATATAATTAGAGGCTGATATAGTTTATAAAAAGTAACATATCATAACATCACACCTCTTCCCCAAAGGGGTAGGTAGAGGCGTACTTAGTACCCAGTCCCGTAGAAGGTGCACCCACACTTTGCTAGTTATGTTATAGTTCCCATGTTAAAGGGGGCGAGCCAATGGGGTGAGCTTTTTAGCCATCTAGTGGGCACAATCCCAGATTTCTTTGAGGCTGTCATTGAAAATTTCCAATGGAAAAATAATTCAATAACACCTTTTGCCAGAGACCTAGTGATCGAACCCAAGATCTTATGTTTGCAGTCATTGCTTTGTATTGAAGTAAACATTCAACAACCCTTTCTATCCGTGGTGCGTAGGAGCTGACCTTAGTTAATGAGATCTATAGGACGGGCAGCAGCGTCCTCTGCGAAAAACCATCAAACTGTGACGCCAACCCGTCTGACAAGCGTTGCCAGTATTGGCCCACCCAACCCAAAACCCACCCAATGGGAGATGCCTATGTCCAGCAATGGACTCTCAACTTCAATGATGACTTTTCGCATAAACAATACAATACGATACAATACTTACATGATGATCATGATGAACCGGCACATGCAGAAGAGGCACGTGGTGTTGAATAGGGATGTGGTGAGAAAAGGGAACGTGATGGTGAATGGGTATGTGGTGGATAGGTATCGGGTGGTGAGGACCGCGCGGTGTGTGCTGCTCTTGGTGGGATATCGCCGGGTGGTGGTGAATATGGTGATGGAACGGGAGGATGGCTTGCGTGGCTGATACCACTGCCAACACTGTTAGAACCTGAAAACAAAATATTAATAATAAGGGACAACTTCCACACACGGTTACAGTTTCACGAAGGTCATGGACTCCAGACTCCAGGCTGTTAGTGAGAAAATTACTAATTAAAAAATCCAATAAGACTTCTTGCTTGACTTGGAGATTTTTATGATCAGTAGTACCGCTTGAAAACCACTGCACCACTGAGACAGTGACCAGATCAGATGTTCACTTGATGTTAAGCGATACGCCGGCGACTATCACCGTTAAAATTACCCAGGTTTTGTTTGAAGTTCTATACTAAACTGCACTAAGCTTCCTCCTTTGTAACTTCTTCAGATGGGTATCTGATCAGGTATACCAAGTAAGTGCTTGGAAACTTTACCCTTACCATTGGAAAAAAACCCAGACAGATATATAAAGTTAAAAGACCTAAACTCCCAATTAAATATTATATGCAATTCTACGAAAAGTTATAGTTGCTGCAATTTTTTTTAATTAAACATTTGTTTAAACAGTATTCGTAAACACAATCATATCACTCGTTTTTAACTTACTCTGGACAACATTATTCTTCACAAATTATATCGAAGTGCGGATCAAATGTAACGATCGGGGACCTGAGACAATAATGCATGCCAATACCCGAGATTCATTAGCTTATATATAGAGACTATAATTGTGGGAATTAATAGAGCAAAAACCCATTAATAAATTTCTCAGGGTTTGCTAACAGTCCTATCGTAATACCTATGTACCTTCACATGTGTTAAAATGTTTCATGCCATGTTGCCGTGTTATAGGCAATCAATAATGCATGTGGTGCGCAAAAAAAACAATAACTAAGTATATTTTTTACGTGTAGAAAATAATAATAGTTTATATGTAAAGATACTAAAAGACGTCACATTTATTTAGGTTTTACTCTTAGTATACCTAAGAGTCTTAGTTCCTACCTAATATGTACCTAGTTGGTAGGTAACTATTGTAATATTTTGTGAGATATAAAATCTAATTAAAATCTCTTGTTATGGCAAGTACCTACTCCAAAATGTACCTAAATACTATACCTTCGAAAGACCTTCGAAAGACTAAGCCAATTTCTTACATTATGTTTTGGTTAACCGAAATTAATCATTGGTAAATTATCTAACTCCAAACAAGATGGTTGACTCATAAAATCAATGTTGAGAAAATAATTAGAAGGTTTCATAAACTATCGGGGGTCGTGTGACCTTACATATTATATAATTACAAAACTGTGTATCCATATTTTATCTTTTTATTAATAACATTATTGTTAAAGAGTGTAAGTAATAAAATGTTTGATTTCTCACATTGAAAGTAGGTACATTGTCTATGTAATCTATGAGACGCTCTCATACAAAAATAGTACTTTCTTGTATTTGGTTGTTAAAAATATTAATAAAATAAAGTTTCATCCTCAAATAAACAAAGAAGTTCCAAAATCTTCCACTAGGATTTTATAGAACATTAAATATTCCATATCTCAGCATTGTTTCAGCAATTCAGCAAAATTGAGGTTATAGTTAGTGCATACTTTCAGACACAACCAGACGAACAGATGACTTCAAACTGGGAGGAGGTTTTCAATAATAATTCAACTGATGTTTTTATGTTTGTTCGACTTACATATAAAATGAAAATACACAAATATAAAGAAATCGGGAATCATTTTTCACCCAATTGTTGGTGGTGTTTGTGGGTGTATCTACTATGGGACTGAGTCCTGGATACACCTCTGCCTACCCCTTCGAGAAAAAAGGCGTGAATGTATGTATATGTTTGTGGTTGGCTCTGGAACTGGCCTTTATTTGCGCCAAAACATATTTGGTTAAAGAAAACGGTGTGATTTTTTTATATTTGTAAAAAAACCGTCTTGTCCCTTTGCCCCTACTACATCATTATGGATTGTTCTTACCTATGACTATTATAATTTATTATTCTCTGACATATAATCCTGTGCCTAAGTATATTTGTATTATTAATCAAATTGTTCGCTCGAAAATTATTATTATTATTGCTATTGTTTAAATTATAAGTAATTGATAATATGTATAAAAGCTAACGCGTTCATGTTATTACAATAAATAAATAAATAAATAAATAAAGGTATTACTAACAAGCTCGTACTTTTTCATTTCCTAATGGAATGCATCGTTATTGGCGCGCATGCCGTGGTTCCTGTTGGCTCAATTATTTTCAATATATACGAGTACTATTTGCTGTAAACTTTTCCAATCCTTTTAGCTTCTGTGGTTTATACCTGACGGGAATATACCCGGCTTTAAATCCGGACTACCTGGATTGCATCTCACCATGTGAACTATTTGCCTGGGCGCTACTGTGTTTAAACCAATAATAATAATTATATTAATTCCTAATATAGGTAATTATTATTTTTAACACTTAAAATAATTTTTAAAAAATTTATAATTTTCTTTTTTTAAGAAATCTGTAATATAGCATAACATCACGCCTTTTTCCCTAAGGGGTAGCAGAGGTGTACTCAGAACCCAGTCTTATATATGTTTACCCAGACTTCGCCAATACGGTTTATTTTAGTCCCATGTAATAGAGGGCGAGTCTATTGTCATTGCATATCTGCTGTCACGTTCTAACCCCCTGGGAATTCGTTTTCTCTGGTCACTGTGCTACCGAGGCTAACAGGCAAAATTTTTATGAAAAATCAACAACACTTTTTGCCGGACCCTAGGTATCGAACTAGGAATCTTATCTTTTTTTTTATGATAGTGAGTGACAAGACGAGCAAATCAGGTGCCTGATGGTAAGCATCATGATTGCCCATATCAGACACAGTGCCACCCAGTGTTTTAAAATTCAAAATTCTGCGTGGCACTGCAATGGGCCTGTCACCCTGAGATATGAGTTATTGAATCCCATCATGCCCAGTAATTTCGCATGTAACATTGCCTTTCATACCGGAACACAGTAATGTTTGCACATTACTGCTTGGCGGATGAATAACTGGCAAAGGTGTGGTACTTCCCCAGGCGGCCCCTGCTAAAGAGGCCTACCACTACTTACTGCGTTACTGCTTACTCTGTTTCTTAGTATATCAATTTTATGCTTAGTTATGCATCAGTTACGAGTATACAATATACCCTACCTACATAATTAAAACTCTTACTGAAACATTTCGTGTAATAGCAAATATTTCGTGTAAATATTTTTTTTAGTTTACAGGGCAGATTGCCTTTATTGAAATAAATTGTTAAGGCATACCTCGGTAAATATGCTTAGTGTAGGGTTCCAAGCGTAGATACTTACTGTAAACATGTTAGTAATCGTTTTTTTTTAATATTACGGTTTTGGGATTTTTCCCTTACATAATGTGTTATAAGATCTTGCTTATAGGCAAATTCCTCGCCTCGGTGCCTCGGTGGCGTAGTGGGCGCATGCTCGACTGCCAATCAAGAGGTCCCGGGTTCGATCCCCAGGTCAGGCATAGTGTTAAATATTGGATTTTTCCATTAGGAATAATCTCAATTACTGCGGAGTCTGGAACTGTGCCCGGTAGATGGCAATAGGCTCGCACCCTATTACATGGGACCAATAACATACTGGCGAAATGTGGGTGTATCTACTATGGGACTGAGTCCTGGGTACACCTCTGCCTACCCCTTCGGGAAAAAGGCGTGAATGTATGTTATGTTGTTATAGCCAAATTTCATGAGGCCAACGGGAATTACCCTCGAGGTTTTCAGTCCGTTGCAAAAAGTACGGAAATGTGTGTTAAAATGGCTGTGATTGCGTTGACTTAAAAGTAGTATTTTTAGTTAGTATTTTTTTTTACAAACGCAAGGAAATCTAGACCTAAGTTATTGATATCGATTTCAATTTGACACCTTCACGCGTTCCCGACAAAAACACCACACCACGGACCAGACAGACGGACAACAAAGTGATCCTATAAGGGTTCCTTTTTCCTTTTTGAGGTACGGTACCCTAAAAAGACTAAACAATAGAGCTACCTACCTACTATCTACTTATTATAGTATATGCTGTTCCGGCTACATTGCTCAAGCTACATTGGTACCGCTATAATTTTTATTCTGTTCTGAGTGAAAATATTAGAAAAAACAACTACAATTATTGGCGTGCAGTCGCGCAGTTGGAAAATGGAGCAGCGGAACTATGCAACACTTATTGTTTACACTAGATTGGCCTGAAATCGATACATGGGTTGACCACAGAACCAATGCTGGTGATTGTTGATGCTAGCAGTGTAGTTGGAAAAACTCATTCCAAGTAGTATTTAGAAATATTATTATTATTTTTTTTTTTTTTTATGATAGTGAGTGACAAGATGAGCTAATCAGGTGCCTGATGGTAAGCATCATAATTGCCCATATCAGACACAGTGCCACCCAGTGTTTTAAAATTCAAAATTCTGCGCGGCACTGCACTGCGCCTGTCACCCTGAGATATGAGTTGTTGAATCTCATGCCCAGTAATTTCGCTGGTAACATTGCCCTTCATACCGAAACACAGTAATGTTTGCACATTACTGCTTGGCGGATGAATAACTGGCAAAGGTTCCCCAGGCGGCCCCCTGCAAAAGAGGCCTACCACTACAAAAAAATTAATATAATTCTTGTAGTGGTGGCCTACCACTGGGTACAGGCGGGGACAGGCGCAGTGCAGTGCCGCGCAGAATTTTGAATTTTAAAGCACTGGGTGGCACTGTGTCTGTTATGGGCAATCATGACGCTTACCATCAGGCACCTGATTTGCTCGTCTTGTGACTCACTATCTTAAAAAAAAAATCTATCTTCGGCCTCAGTGGCGTAGATGTTCGCAAGAGGTACTGCCGATCTCAAGCCGGGTTCGATCCCCGGATCAGGATTTTTCCATTTGGAATTTTCTTTATGGCAGCTAGAGTAATGGAGTCTGGAACTGTGCCCTGTAACGACAATATGCTCGCCCCCCATAACATGGAACTTAAAAAACATAACTGGAGTTCTGCATACACCTCATCTTAACTCTTCGGAAAAAGGCGTAATGTTATGATTATGTTATGTTTATAATTCCACCGTTGAAATATGAAGTTAGTCGTTAACTCTACCTAATTATTAAGAGCAATTATTAATTTTATCACAGCGTGCAAACACGAGTACAACACAGATTGAAAGATCATAAAAGTTAAAGTATCTACCATTGATCTATATAATAAGAGTCGTTTAGTGGTTTCTTGAGTAACAGTCGCGTAGTAATTATTTCATAATATTGACTGATTATGAAATAGCAAACTATGTCCCATATTTATGACTATCGATTATGCCCGTTAATGAAAGGACTGGCAGTTTTATTACCACCACTGATATGCTCAGGTTCACCTTGATCTAATTTCTTTTTTAAATATAAAAGCTTACGGTAACAATAACAATATTAACAATAACACTATTTCAAGCTAAATATTTGTTAGTATTTTTATTATCTTTAAAAATTGTATTTTCACAGGAAAGGGACCTTTGAGCAGTTTGACACAATCCTATGGAAAATACCAATTTACCAAATTGATGTTTTGTATTCCCATGTTTCCTCCAAATATATTAAACCTAATTGATATATATTTATATCCTGATATTTTGAAAACGAAGTAAATTATGTCCCTATCATTTTATTTCTGTTTATAATCTCGCTCGGTGGCGTAGAGGGCGCATGCTCGACTGCCAATCAAGAGGTCCCGGGTTCGATCCCCAGGTCAGGCAGTGTTAAATATTGGATTTTTCCATTAGGAATTATCTCAATAACTGCCTGGAGTCTGGAACTGTGCCCGGTAGATGGCAATAGGCTCGCCCCCTATTACATGGGACCAATAACATACTGGCGAAATGTGGGTGAATCTACTATGGGACTGAGTCCTGGGTACACCTCTGCCTACCCCTTCGGGAAAAAGGCGTAAATGTATGTTTATGTTATGTTTTTTATAATCTCGCTTAATGAAAAACGCTGATCACGCGTTAGAATATCACGCGAGTAAAACTGGGATTTATAGAATTTGACTATGAAAAAACCGAGACTTTATAGGAGAAACAAAAATGACAGGAACATAGTTTACTTCACTACAACAATATCATGATATAAATTTATAAAATGGGTTGGTAATATTTGGAGGAAACTGGGGAATTCAAAACTCAAATTGATAAATTTTTCATAAGATTGTGTCAAATTTCTTGTAGCTAGGTTACGCTCGTATATGTAATTTCTATAATTGTTCATGAATAAAAATATGAAACCATTTTTACAATTCTCTCTCAATTAGTAAACATTCTAGACTGCTTCGGTAGCGCAGTAGTTATAGCAAGTACTACTACTAAACATGCGGTCCCGGGTTGGATCCAGGTCTGGCAAATGTGTTATTGAATTTTCCATTAGGAATTTTCTCAATGGCTGCCTGGAGTCTGGAACTATGACCGGTAGAAGGTCTCGCCCAACTGCATATGAGGCTAATATACATAACTGGCGGAGTGAATGTTTCCTGGGATCAAGTCCTGGGTAGGTACATCTCTGCGTACCCATTCGTTGTGATGTCATCATGTATAGTAAACATTCAGTCAAATTAAATTTATGTAAATAAGTGCTGCGAAAGAAACCTACCACTAAAAAATCAAAAGATGCAAAAAAAAACAAAACGCCATCATACTTAGTTCTGGAAAAATACTAGATCAAAATATTTAAATGAATATAAAACACTATTAGATTGACCGGGTTATATAGCCATTTCAACTCGAAAAGAAGTAGAAGAATTACTATTAAACATACTGAGTATCTACTAGGTTACTCAACCAGAACAAAGCTACGGCACGAGTAGGCAGTACCACAGTTTCCTAATCTTTTGAGTTTCTTGCAGGTCCCATTGAAAATATGCATAATGGTGTTCACATAGCGATACCATTATTACGGCTATAAATAGAGTGGACTGATTATCTACAGGGCAATCTAAGGGCATACCTTTGTTTGTGTAGGCACGATCTAGCGGCTTACATTAATTCTGTGGGTATATAATACAGAATATAAATAATAAAGAAGGCTTGTAGTGAAAAAACTATGAAAATATGTATACGATTTGTACTTTAATCGATGGTGTAACTAATGTATTCCTTTGTTAATCTATCCCTGATTGATTTTCGAAGTTTACTATATATAGTATAGTGTAATTAGTTTGGGTAGATAGTAACCAGGTAGCTGTAGAATTTATGTCTTTATCAATAAAGTCACTGTTTATGTTTCGTAACCTCTCGCCTCCCCGATTTTAGATTTTCTACGTATTTCATAAGAAATCCCTTTTTTTCTGCTACATGTCAATAGAAATTACAGCCTTTTCCTTCCAGGCTCACGTCAAAATAAACTATTCGTTTACACCCTTAGATAATTGATGTCTTTAATTATCAAGTATCTAAGATAACACCAATGTTCTATTGTAAGATACTATCAAACGTTTTTGACAATAAAATAATTTAGACCAAAAAAACTTATTTTAAAGTGTTTTGAGAATCACTGTTTTATAGTTTAGCAAGTACTCGGCGTAATAACTGTTACACTTAAATAATTTTCAGGTCAATGTCTAAATGAGGTGGTAAAAGAATGTGCGCCGAGACGTCGCCACCGAGTGTTTGCACAAGAAATTATTCTCTGTCGCAAACAAAACCTACACATAAAACAACTATATCACAACGATATTCATAGATGTAATTAAATTGACTCTTTAAATTAGGGCCAACAAGGCGTGATTGTAAGTACGTATGTAAGGGCCAACTTCCATAAGACTAGAATACTGATCCCCTCCTCATCCTTGCATCGTTTCCCTAATGCTGGGGGTCGTGATCATTTCACGGAAATCGGGATGACTGATGACTAGGATAGGATAGGATGACTAGGGGAGAAAACTGATATATATATATATATATATATTTACAAATAATAATAATAATATGGGACAAGCACGATCATCTACTGATATACATACTTATATAAGCTTATAATACCCTGAAACTGATCAAACAGATATGTACATGCACACAAACGTTTGACCTGGCAGGGACCTGCGGTACAGATAGCAGAGTTACTACCATCTGAGCCAACGAGGCTGTCAGTGCACAAATGCGCTCAAATGTTAAAAAAAACCTGGCTAGGAATGGTCCTACCCGGTTCCTGCGGTTTAAAAGGCTCTGTTACTGTGGCAACTAATACCATAGGTAATAATAACAACAAGCCTTAGGGCTTACCTATATGATTTTTTTAATGATGAGTGAAGTTCTAAAATTTAAGACAGTAAATAAAATGTACCAAGCATTTGGGGTGAGGTAACAATAACCCTTGGCAAGCAAGGTGCTTTTTCTATCGATTTTAAAATTAAGTCAAGATAGGTATACTCACATATTTACCTACCATTTTTACTATAATCTACAGGTATACCCATATACCTACATGGCTCACGAAAACATTTTCCACATTAAAAAGTTTCCAAAAAGCTTTATTAATTTGGCACGTACATAAAAAACCAGGCATGCTGGTTTTCATTTGCGACAAATTTTAACAAGTAAAACATAAAATTGTAACTTTATAGATATTATGCTTATTTACTTATTAATACGTATGTAGCCTGAAGGCAAATTAAAAACCGGTTTTAGAAATTAGGTCTTTCTTCGTAATGAATGATTAAAGCTGCCGATGTAGAATAAAGGAAGCTTATGCGTTCCTAAATTCAGAGGAGGTATAAATTGTCTACACAAAACTTACTATCTTTCTAATAATAATCTTACTAATATTATAAATGCGAAAATTTGTGAGGATGGATGGATGGATCGATGGATGGATGTTTGTTACTCATTCACGCCAAAACTTCTGAACCGATTAGCCTGAAATTTGGTATGAAGGTAGCTTAGATCCTGAAATAACACATGGGGTACATTTTCCCGATATTCCCATGGGAACGATGTCTGCGCGGGTGAAACCGCGGGGCACAGCTAATATATAAAAATAAAACATACATTCACGCATTTTTCCCCAAGGGGTAGGCAGAGGTATACCCAGGACTCAGTCCCATAGGAGATATACCCACATTTCGCCAGTATGTTTGTTATTGGTCCCAAGTAATAGGGGGCGAGCCTATTGCCATCTACCGGGCACAGTTCCAGACTCCAGGCAGCTATTGAGATAATTCCTAATGGAAAAATCCAATATTTAATACTTTGCCTGACCTGGGGATCGAACCCGGGACCTCTGGATTGGCAGTCGAGCATGCGCCCACTACGCCACCGAGTCAGTATAATATATATTATGGGACAATAATAGCCACGTATAGCCAGTTCGAGACATATTTTGCGAAGAGATGAAAATTATGTGGTTAAAAGCACGATGAGGATAAATGTTAGTGGTGACGTGTGTGTAAATGGTCCTTAGAAGTGTAAGTGATCTTATATTGGAATGCCGGAAGTAAACATGCGTAGTGTGAAACAAGGGCAGGATGATGATGTGTTTTGAAATAACGTGTTATTTCTTACCCAAAAGTACCAATTTATATGATTGCTTCTTGATTAAATTGCATAATAGCCTCAGATATTTCAAGTTCGCTAAACCAAGAAAAAGAGCAAACAAACGGATACATTACGAGATCATTGTAAATGAAGCCGTGGAGAATCGCGACCGAGACATTGAAAAGTTATTGCCAAGCTATTTTGATCTGGTCAATTTTACATTAAGTTAGCAATATATTTTTAGTAACAGATTTTTTGAGGTTTTGTGCTGATTTTAGGAAATGGGCCAGTAGAAACAGGTGTGTCAGATTGCAGACAACCCACTCATAGATGGATATTGTTTTACAGAAAACTTTTGTTCTCTCTATGTTCATTATTTGAAACAATATATATATTTTGTGACTATTGTTCCTTTTGTTACCAAGTTGTTATTATTTAAAATAGTTAATTTTCTGCCTTTTTCTAATTTATTGATGTAATAAATAATATGCAGTTTTTGTTCCGTGTCTGGGTTTATGCGTGTAGTTTCGTAGTATCACATGAAAAAAACTATCATCTCTACAAAAAGAGAATTTGCTATAAAAAATATTATAGTATGGCGCTATTACTGATTATGAATAAAAATAAAGGTAGTTTCATTATTATTATTAAAATAACACAAAGTCAAATTTCAGTGTTAATATTTGGAACAAAGTGCTTAAATGAATTTTGAAATTATAATTACAATGGAAAACGAGTGCAAAATATTTACAACAGAAAGAGGAGCCAACAAATTAAATATCAGTGGATTTACAAATGGAAATACGTACAATACCGATTATATAAAATAGCAATTATGAACAATGAAAATTAGGACATACACCATTATTAAGTATAAAATTATACATAACAAACTTTATGACAACTAACAATAGGAATAAAAACTATGATACACAAAAATATTACAGCAATTAAATTTTAGGACAATTTATCAGTATTACTACAAAAAAATATGTATTTCCAATATTATGACTACAGGAGGCTATGACAAATGATGTATGCGGAATTTTTTTATGACAAAAGACATTATGCGAATCAATAGGAATCAACAGTTGTTAGCTACATTGGGCTTAGAAAACCTAAGGCTCTGTACACAGTGGTGATTATAAACAAATCAAATTGGCTAATTAGCCTCTTAGTGGTAATTAATAATGTAAAATGAAATGTGTATTGATTAAACTTATATGTACGCTTAGAATAATAAATATTGATGAACATATTATTAAAATAGGGCAGAGAAAATTAATAAGCTTCGCAAACTATGACCATTTATGATTGGCTCATGATGTTCAAAGACGATGGTAGAAGCAGACTGGTTCTAGTCATAATTTATTATGCTGTCCAAACGCGGTACCTAGTTGTCTCAGAAAAAAAATATGTCATTTGGATCAGTCTAGTTCTACCAAGTTCGACTGTTTTAAGGTGGTTTTCATACACCATAGAAATTCACATGTATGGGGAAATAGAGAATAGTTTTCCAATTAAGTGTATGTGTTTGGCTCTCGAAGTGCTCTTTATTTGCGCCAAAACAGATTGCGGTTAAACAAAACCGTAACTTTTATTTATATTTATGAAAATTGTTGAAGACAACGCAGTATCAATGTTGTGCCAAATAATTTTACCTCGTGATCAAATACATATAGAATTAAACAAATTGTATTAACTTGCGATAGGGTCAGGTTGTGACCAAATTGAATAATTAGACTTTTGACTTTGACTTTATCAAGTAAAGAAAGGTACATACCACTGGGAGCTTAGCTAAGAGCACGCAGCACGCACAATGCAATCTAAGACAATGACGTCTGAGATCTATATCGTGAGCCTACCAAGGTCGCAATCTGCGCTCGAATCAGTGAGCTATTCCGTCGAATGTAATAGATCCTAGTTTGACCCCACATTATGCACCCGTAATTTGACTCCTGACTATCATTATGTTTATAATAATTCATTTTATTACTTATTGACTTTCTGCCCTGAAGTGGTATTTCAAACTATTGATATTGAACGAGTCTGCAAAAAGGCATACGTATGTACGCATAGTGTAGGGTTCCATACCTAGATTCCTGAACAAAACGCTTTCGATCACAATACAGTGCCATCTATTAGTTTCTTGCGCAAAGTATTGAAATATGCAGTAACATGGCCATAACTTTTGATTGCGTTAACTCAAAAGTATGACTTTTTTACAGCCACAAGGGACCGCAGATCTGAATAGTTGATATCAATTTCAATTCGATACCTTCACGCGTTATCGTTAAAAAGTGACTTGACAGACGGACAGACAGATGGACAGACAGACAGACGGACAAGAAAGTGATTCTATAAGGATTCCTTTTTTCCTTTTTAGGTACGAAACCCCAAAAATCAAAGTGTAGTAGGTAGCTGCACTGATTAGTTATTTTATGAGGACTCATAGGTAGTGGCATTGTGGTTGGAAGAATTAAAGCGAAGCTGAAAAATCTCAGTGTGGCGTGTAAGTGTACATAGGTTATTGATAATAGCGAAGTAGCTACTGCACGAGTAAACGTAAAATTAGATACAGAAGATCATTTTTAAACTGAAAGAGACAGAAGATCATTTTAAAACTGAAAGAGACAGTTCGATTAAAGAGTATGCTACATATTATTATGTCTAATGCACGCTATAATATTAGTACCCTTGTTTGTAGAAACATTCTTTATGCCTATATTTTAATGGATTCGTTATGATTAATTAAAAAAATAATTAACCATGGCACACAATTGAAATTAAGCAAATAACGAGTATGCAAGCATGTAATAGGTTTCTGTTGCTAAGAGCTTGTGATTTACTGATTTTTTTATTGCTTTGTTAACCTTGACGAAATTTTTATGAGAGAGAGACCACATTAAATTAAATTAATTGTGTACACATACTTTTAACATAATATAATAATGTGGATAGATAGAGTAGTGTGGGAAGCAGATAATGGCCACCATTTGTTTTGATTGATCACCAGAAGTGGCTTTATTTCATAACCAATCCTTTATCGTGTATTTTCGTAGGCAATTGTGGCAATTTATGTGATTACGATTTACACATAATGTCATTTGTTTGTACACAATTGACCGTCGTTATAGTGATTGTTTTTAGATTGATGTCCCTAACTTCTTGATTTACTTTATACCATATTTAGCATAGCGCACAGTTCGAATTTTAACCGCAAATCTGTGAACAATCCATTGGTATTTGTATAAGTATATTGATGCTAGAGAGCACGCACTGAGAAAAGAAAATATTAAATGACTCTTATATACTTATATACTATTTATTGGTACAACAGTATAAGACAAATAACAAAGAAGAAAACTTAAAACTAGAGAGAAGTAACAACTGGCGGCAGGGATCTCTTCAAGACAGCAATGCAGGGAAAGGAAATGAACAAATTTGAAATTGGCGATTTTGTATCGTATCTCGCAAATCGCAGCGAATAAAATTCGTAATGCGCGCATTGCCTTATCTACTCATAATGTGAAGTATGTGATGATTCAATTTCATCCTAAATTTTATTTCATGCGTATAAGTAGATAATATTATTATGACCAATAATATTGCGTCAGCGGACATTCCTGTGGGTTCTGTCGGTTAGGTAAAGATTCTGAGCATGCACACATTCCTTAAATCACGTCCAGGCAATGATGCGTATTTTTTCATTTTATTTATAATTTATAGCTCGTAAAAGTACTGACAGTACTTACTGATTTACGCAACTGTATACATTTTTAGATAATTATCGCTTGAATTTTTTGCGTGGTCGTCACCTAAGTAGATGTTACTTAGTAAGTAAATGCTACCATTTGCCCGTGGCTTTGCACGCAACAGAGCGTGACAACATAAATAACAACACCTAATCACGTAAATGCCAACATACAGAAAGTCGGCTCTAGGTTTTTTTTTCGGGTATAAAATTATACCCACTATGATAATATGGGACAATTTCCACACACGGTCATCTGGTCCCAAACTAGGCTAGAAACCTGTACTATGGTAACCTGATGACCGATATACATACTTGTATAAGATTATAACACTCAGACACAGATCAAACAGACATGTTCATGCACACAAATGTTTGACCTAGCCAGAGATTGAACCCGGGACCTGCAGCATAGAAAGCAGAGTTCCTACCATCTGAGGCAACGAGGCTGTCCTAATTATTCCCTAGGCTGGCGCCGCGCAAGCACGCGCTTGAGAAAATTTGAGATAAAACTAGTAAATAAATATTTTCAAATGCGCGAGGCGCGTGCCGGATGTCTAGTGCCTAGCCACACCCCGGTCACTCGACTCAATTCCCATACAAAAGCCGCGTTATAACTATTTACTACACCAACAATGCACACATGGAGTTTTCTACACGCGCATGGAAGTTGTCCTATATTATTATTTTTATTAGGGTGAGGAAGGCCCGATTGGTGGGCGGGTGACAGAGTCCATTCTATCCGTAGAATTATTATCTGTTCTATGGTCTAGCCGTCGAGTGATTTACAGTGATATTCCTTGTAAAGTCTACCTGTGTTTGTGCGCATGCATTTTCATTTCGTTGTATGGTATACGCGACTCCTTCTGTATTACGTATTATGTAGTTCAATTATACTGAGCCAATGTCTAACTAACCTTATCATCAAGGGTATCCCTAATAACATGCATTCAATGTGTTCTTAATTAGAATTCAAATAAAAAAGAATGTGTCGACATAACTTTTTTATGTTGGTATAACTACCTAATAGAGTATAACTTACCAAGGTATATTTAACCTCCTAAGTACCTATTGCTAGTGGTCATTATTATTATGAATACGTTTGATACTTTTTGCGTAAGTGTATCTATAAGTTGTTAGTTTGTAATGTTTAATGCGCCGAAATGGGACTAAACAACGAAGGAGTCTTTCAAAACCTTTTTTTACCTCAGTGTTTACATCAGTGAATTGGTTTTCAGAGAAACGATTATCACTAAACTGACTGCCTCGGTGGCGTAGAGGGCGCATGCTCGACTGCCAATCAAGAGGTCCCGGGTTCGATCCCCAGGTCAGGCAAGTGTTAAATATTGGATTTTTCCATTAGGAATTATCTCAATAACTGCCTGGAGTCTGGAACTGTGCCCGGTAGATGGCAATAGGCTCGCCCCCTATTACATGGGACCAATAACATACTGGCGAAAATGTGGGTGTATCTACTATGGGACTGAGTCCTGGGTACACCTCTGCCTACCCCTTCGGGAAAAAGGCGTGAATGTATGTTATGTTATGTTATGATTATCACTAAATATGTTTTCTCTATACTGTACACTGACACCTAAAGTTACTTTGTTTAGAAGTTATTTCCAAGGAGTTATATAATTGTAGAATAAAAATCAGTTTCTCGCTATCATTAGATAACTGTGTAAAGAGATGAGTACGAAACGTTTAAAACAACCAAATATTTTCAGCAGCTGAGTATTTATTTACATCTGGTTATGTTCATCGTTTCATTATAATTATATACACATAAATATCACATTCATCAGTCATCCGTCACGAGCGCACAATAAAGCTAAAGTTTGTTAGTAATGGAGACCATGATGACCATGCGCGCCATATGCGAGGGGAGCGGCGTATGCGAGAGGAGCGGCGTGCGCGATGGGGGCGGCGTGGACGATGGGGGCCACGTGAGCGACGGGAGCGGGGTGGTGGCCAGGGGTCTTGTGGACGACGGCGTTGAAACTGAAACAATATAAGTGTCCAAATTAAGAAAATGCTCTTATACTGTTCCATCATCAAATCCCCATGCTCATATTATTTTGTGTATAATCTTTTACTAGAACCTTACCAACAAACTCAAATACGATACCGTCTTATTATCTTATTATAATAAGGTTATGTTAGACTTTTTATGCAACATCAGATCAAAACTGTCTTCTTTATATCATTAAAGTAGGATCAGAATTTTTGGGTCAATCTGACTAGTAAAGAGTTATTTTAACTCCCTTTAAAAGCCAGCATAGAACTGGTAATTTTAAGACACTAGGACATGGATAGATCTATTGGTTTCATAATATGTCTCTTACCCATGGTGATCATCAGCGGTGTATTCGACTTTACGGACGGAACCGTCAGGCTCAACCAGAGAGTAGCTGCCGTGCACGGCGCCGCCATCGCGGGACTCGTGCTGGGACTTGTGGTCGCCGGTGTGAGGGTCAGCCACGGAGTAGGCGTAGTCGTATCTGGGGTGGGCCTGGAGAGAAACCAATTATCATCAAAACCATTTAATGAGTGAAGAGTAAGGGGTGTGCGTCTCTGATTCTGTAACTATATTGTATTTCCAGAGTAAACTTACGTATTCGTGTCCGTGCGCAAGAGCCAGAGGAGCGGCGTGTACGATGGGGGCGGCGTGGACTACGGGGGCAGCGTGTACGATGGGGGCGGCATGAGCGATGGGAGCATAATGCGCGGGTGCGTAGTGCACCGGGGCATCATGGCGGACAATGCTCTGCGAGGACACTGCTGAGTGGTGCAGCGGGAGGAAACCAGCATTGGCAGCAGCCAACACGGCGCTCAGAGCAAGTACCTTTAATTAATGAAAATGATTTCATCACAAAAGTCACTTATGTATCCAACTTAATACATTTTACTTTTTCGTTTGGTTCACTTACTTTGGTGAACATTTTGCACTCGTTAATCAGGCAGGTGACTGATACTATTATCGGTCTGGAGTGCTACTTTTATATGAAAAGCAAAACGGAGCCGCAGTCCTGGGCAGTGGAGGGGCGTGCGGTCACTTCAGTTCCGTAACTTTGACACCGCGAGGTCGCCGTTTGCCGCATTCCTTCGGTAGTACGAGTAAGTACCAATAATTCACAACCGATCGCACCCTTCGAACTAAACGCATGTTTCTGAGCTAACACGCATCGCATACACTCACAAAATGTTTATAAAAATACCTTAATGTTTTTGCGCGCGTATTAATATTTTATATTATGTTCAGGTGTTCCATTCGATTTAGATGTGCGTTTGAACGATGTCACTTGCCATAAATATACATACCTATATATATGCTGTCGGCATTTATAATATTTGGGAAAATCGAGTAAATGCTAAAACACAAGTATAGAGTAAAATACAATAGGAATAGTAATATAACATGTCATCACACCTTTTTCCCGAAGGTCTAGATAGAGTACCCAGACCTAGCCCTTTATTTAGATACAACCACACTTCGCCAATTATGTCCTTATTATTATGTTACATGTGATAGGGGGCGAGCCTATTGCACTCTACTGGCACAGTTCCATACTTCAGACTGTCATTGGGAAAATTCCTAATGGACAAATCAAATAAAACTTTTTCCCGGACCTCCATGATCGACAACTGCGCTTGCCAACCACTGCGCACAACGTAATGTCAACAGTTTTACAGTTTTTCTATCACGGAAATAATTATTTTTATTATATTCCTATAGATAGAGCATTTCCTAGCTTCAGTCAACTCCTGGTTGACAAGTGATATAAAAAAGAAGAAGAATGTGTCATGAATAGAATACCTATATATACTATTCCTATTCACTTTTTTTGGTGACCAGTAAAACTTAACAGGAAAGGTGGGAAAGGTAACCTCTTAGCAGTTTGACACAATCCTTTGCAAAATTTACCAAATCGATGTTTTGTATTCACCTGTTTTCTTCGAATACAATTTTGTTTGAATATGTTTGTTTGAATATATTATATATATAATAGTATATATAATAGTTAATCTATTCTATTATTTTATATCCAGATATTTTATAGTAAAGTAAACTATATCTCCCCGTCTATTTAGTTTATCTTATAAACTATCCGTTTATTCCTAGTGAACTTCTAAAAATCCCAGTTTTCCTCGTATGATTCCACTTCATAAAAATTAAGAGCTTATAAACAAAAATAAAATTATAGGAACATGGTTTATTTCATGGTCACAATATCAGAATATAGATATATCAAATAGGTTTACTACATTTGGAGGAAACAGGGGAATACAAAACATTGATTTGATTTGAGTCAAACTGCTAAGAGGTCCCCTTACCTGTTAAGTTTGACTGGTCACAATAAAGAGTGAATAGAAATAGTATTCTATTCATTACACATTATTCTTGTTTGTCATATCATTTATCAACCAGGAATTGAAAAATGACTTTGTGACCTATTTAATTATGGCTCTGCTAACTAATAACTAACATTGACATTTGAATATTAGGTATTTAGATTACAAAATAAAGTACGTTTTGTGTATAATTAAGATAATCAATCTACTTTTTATCGTTTTGACTGGTGCCCTTAGTAATTTGGTCTGATTGAGCGATAGTTATTATTAATCACGGCGACTTAAAGGCATAACGCAATCAATAGATATTGCGATATTAATCAATTCATTGTTTTACAGTAATTTTAACCAACTTTTTATGAACATATTGATGTTGTACTATGGAAAGGTAACGTCAAAAGTAGCCACCACCGCCGACCATGTATGAAGAATGTGATCAAGGTGGAAAGTCGTATGTCAGGATCGTAGCAACTGGATAAAAATAGTATCTGCCTACCCAACGGGAACAAGGCGTGACTGTATGTATATGTGATATTAAAATCAGTCTATGGCTTATGGATATGTGAAAGTGTGCTCATAAACAGGTACACCGTCTCAGCTCAGAATAGGCTGCTTGTTCAAGAAAAGCCTCCATTATTTATACTAAATACTCATTACAAGCCTACTCACTTAAACGATGTAATTAATATTTTTAGGTTACATATTAATTACATGTATTTTAAATTCAACTTTATAGAATAATGTATTCTCTTAAATTATTTTTTTAATTTGAAAACTGTATTCATGTAATAGGTTATGATAATTTTATTGTTAGTTGTGAATGTATTTATATTATATTAATGTTATTTAAATGTATCTTTTAAGTAGCACAAGTTTGGCGGTTTGTTTGTACGCTGTAATGTCAGTAGTAATAAATAAATAAAAATAACATTAGAATTATGAAAATACCATTAACAACAGTAAACAGCTTCACGTGAGAACTTCCACGTGAAATTTCATCAACACCGTCCGAAAATTACCTTTGGAGACAAAATGTAGCAATCTCAAGTGGTTTATTAGCGTGGAATGTCGTTATTGCAAAAATATGTGATATGTGTCGGGTAATTATAAGTGACAATAATAGTATGGTCTAGTCCAAAATATACATGGACTTATTATTGCTATTGCTGAGTGTTGCGACATTATAGTATCGAATGCACTATGATTTACCACACCGTGGTTGACTACAGGCGTACCACCTACCACCTATTGGGTGTATAATTTCTCAACTAATACGTAATACGATCACCTAGATCTCTAGGTTCTAGTCTAGAGTTAAACACAAAACATAACATACAATCATAATAATATGTTATTGGTTCCATGTGAATGGGGGGCGAGCCTTTTGGCATCTAACGTGCACTCCAAGCTGTCATAGAGATAATTCCTAATAGAAAAATCTAATAACACTGCCTGTCCTGGGGATCGAACCTGGGATCTCATGATTCCTGGAACATGAAACACAATTAAATAAAAAACCTATATTCTTTTGACTGCCTCGGTGGCGTAGTTGGCGCAAGCTCGACTGCCGATCATTAGGTCCTGGGTTCGATCCCCAGGTCAGGCAAAGTGGATGTTTCCACTAGGAAAATTATCTCAGTGACAGGCAGGAGTCTGGAACTGTGCCCGGTAGATGGCAATAGGCTCGCCGCCTATTACATGGGCTCAATAACATACTGTACTATGGGACCGAGTCCTGGGTACACCTCTGCCTACCCCTTCGTGAAAAAGGCGTGATTTTGTGTTATGTTTTTCTACAAAATATAGTAGACCTAAGAAAAAAAACCCTGTTCACTGTAAGATGTTGGCTGTGATATTTGACGAACTGTTCTTTTTCGTTATAAATTGGGCCGAACATTCGGGAAGAATATGGCATATATCATGATTCTTCTTATCAAAAACAATCATTCAGGTTTCATGTTTGTAGTGTAATAATAAAGAGTTAATCTATCTATCTATCTATCTATCATTGTGTAATAGGTGTGCTCCAACATAACGTAATAGGTGTAAGATAGAAATTGGTATTAACTGTAATGAGTCATGCGTAATATACACAATTTACATAGTAACTGTCGCAGGCACCATCCTATAGCGAACAGAGCTCAGTCGTAAAACATTCAGTTTTTATTTCTGCTCATGAGATTGTCGTAAGAACAAAATAGATCTAACCTTTCAGTTGTATTTTGATATGCATAAGGTATATTTATTGACATACGAGTTTACTAGAGTAAGTTTATACATTTTATGTTATATTATTAGGAAATAAGGTAAAAATAGCGCTATAATATAAGTAACATAACTAAACTATCGCATTGGTATCTTGCTGTTAGGATAATAATGCTTATGCTTGCTGTTTGGATAATAAATAAATAAAAATAAATAAAGTATTTCAATTGGGTCCTTGTTGTTAACCGATTCGTATAAAGTTTATATCAATATTTTTTGTCGCTTTTGCGTTGATTTATATGCAAGACCAGCGCAAAAATAAAGGCTTCCGAATTTTATTCTCTTTTAAATTATGAAGCTCCAGAGTCTATTTTAGTTTTCACATTTGTTTGTATTGTATTAATCATGTATTCCACTTTTACTTGCAACGGTCAATAGGTTTGCAGTTGCTTCATTTCCCAAGTAATGTTATTAATTATACCTACCAAATTTACTACATTGCATTCTTTGCTATTAATTAGTGCTTTATTTTAATAATTAACTTGTACTTGTAATTAACTTTTACTTGTAGTGGTAGGCCTCTTTTGCAGAGAGCCGCCTGGGGAAGTACCACACCTTTGCCAGTTATTCATCCGCCAAGCAGTAATGTGCAAACATTACTGTGTTCTGGTCTGAAGGGCAACGTTACCAGCTAAATTACTGGGCATGACAACTCATATCTCAGGGTGACAGGCGCAGTGCAGTGCCGCGCAGAATTTTGAACTTTAAAACACTGAGTGGCACTGTGTCTGATATGGGCAATCATGATACTTACCATCAGGCACCTGATTTGCTCGTCTTGTACTCACTATCATAAAAAAAATAATTAATAATTATTTACTACTTAATAAATTTTAACAATTTAGTTCAAACTGGGATAAGTTGAAATCCTTATTGAAAATTCGTAAACCTTAAGTAGGTTAATGCTAGCGAATTCTCAGACCGTGTTGAATATTCAAGACAATTGAAAGGGCTCACGATTCCATAAGAGAATGAGTTAATTGTTGAGAATTTGTAAAAGGGCTTCAGCTATGGCGTGCCAGAAAGCTCGAGTACTGTGCGACAAGACCGCGGGCGTCACGGAAGTTGCTACTATTATCTCTGTGTCTGCATTACCAAGGCTGCATTCATGTAATATCAATTGAAAGGTAATTCCTAATAGTTCAGAGGTTCACCCACGGACTATACGACCGTGACTCGCAACTATTAACATTAATCATTGGCTTTGTAGACAAGAATGTTAAGATCCGTAACAATGGCTTGATTGACCGTGCAGTATTGTTTACAAGCATAAAAGAAGTGAAATAATATGAAGTCGAACTGATAGTGATAAGTTATTAATATGGATAATTAATTATGAATAGTTTGTCACTAAAAACTTGAAAAATATTTTATAGCAAATGTGAATGTATAGAGAATGGTAGGTAAATAAATATGTAATTTTCGCCTTATCCTTGTAGTCTTTTTACGGAAGCTATAAAGAACATATAAAAAATAAAAAATCTTAGAAAATGCAAAGAGTCGGGCGTAATCGTAACGATTTATGTTTAATAAAAAAAAAACAGAATTTGATGATATTTCGACTTCCTTTAGACTCAGTACTGTTTATCTTCATTGACGTGCAAAAGTGTCAGATTATGACCTATTTGAATAAATCTGTTTGAGTTTGAGTTTCATTATTTGTTGTTTTCGAAAAAAAAAAACAAATTCGTAATAGTGCCCGCGTAGGTGTATGCTGGCGTTAGTAAAATGTTTATTTTCTTCTTTGAAGTTGGAACGTATCCACGTGCCGAATATTGCAAAACTAGGAACCCTCAAGGGGTTATTATAAGTTTCTTATGAGCGTCATGACAGATAGAACGCTTAGTGATAAATGTGTAATTATTACTAACGGCTTGGGCGGTAAATAGGAGAATAGAATATTAACTTATTGCTTAATATTTATTAGCTGACACAATTATTAGTTTTTGGTCTAGATTGAGATAGTGTATCGATATATGATATAGATACATTCCCATTCATTTATATGTCAGTGACAGGACAGTGTAATTTAGAAAGATAATCCATAATAGTTACATGTTTAGTGTCCTTTTCCATCCCTAGATTAGACAATGTGACGTGAGAAATAGCTTTACCCGATAAGACCGCCGGTTGTTTACCGTGTCTTTTGTAAAATTATTTCTTTTTTTGGTTTGCAATAAAGTATTATTATATTCCAAGTATAATCTAGTTTACCTGGTTTTTTTTACAACATAACATACAACTACGCCTTTTTCCCGAAGAGGTAGGCAGAGGTGGACCCAGGACTTAGTCCTATAGTAGGCACATCCACATTTCGCCCGAATATGTTATTAGTCCCACGCAATTAGAGGGTGAGCCTATTGCTATCTACCACACAGTTCCAGACTCCACAGGCTGTCTTAGATATAATTCCCAATAGAAAAAATGTATATCTAACACTTTGCCTGCCCTGGGGATCGAACCTCATGATCCTCATGATCGGCAGTCGAGCTGACGCCTACTACGGTACCGAGGCAGTCAGGCGACAAGAAATTTTTAATATTTATTTATTTATTTATAATTCAGCACAACGCTAGGACTTACCTAATGCTCTAGCGTACAATTTTCTATGGTTAAGGGTATTCTTATACCATTTTCTACCAGTAATCCTGGAACTGGAGAAGATGTTACATTTATTTATTATCTTCGCGACTTTTCAGTTGAAACATCGAAATTTTTCTTAGACGAATGATTGAATGAATGAATGAATTAATGAATCAATGAATGAAAAGTTTATTTGCGTAAATACAGGTGCGAATAAGATCTTATAAGTATTAATACACTGTTCATTCCGTATTTGACATAATATTATCTGTCGTGCAAATATTTAAATTTCTAGGCATACATAGTAATTGTCAATCTAGGATTTCAATAAAAATAATTAGTTTAACATTCAAAAAAAAAATTTATAAATTAATAAAAACAAAATTGAAACAAACAAATCTAAAATTTAAAATTAAAATAGTCGTCTATTGAGTAAAAACATCTGTCACATAGCCATTTAAATATTTTGTTATAAAATTCATTTTCATTTAATTTACTATATTCCATTGGTAATTTATTATATATTTTAGTTGCCATTTTGTAGCAATTTCTGTTGCACATTTCCAATCTGTACCTAGGCTCTATTAATGGTTTCTGAGTTACTTTTCTTTTTGCTGTCGCTAAGTGGTCTTTTTCAAATAAATTCAGATTATTTCGTACGAATTTTAACATTTCAAATATGTACAGAGATGGTAGAGAGAGTAGAGCATGTTTTCTGAACAACGGTCGACAGGAGTCTGTCCACTTTAGGCTAAATACAGTTCTAATGCATTTTTTTTGTGCTACAAAAACTCTTTGTAAGTCTGTTGAATTTCCCCACATTATAATGCCGTATCTCAAAATGGAGCACACGTGACTATGATTCACAGTTATAGCTGTTTCTATGTTTGTAAGTTTCCTTATCTTCCTTAGCGCAAAAACAAATTTATTTACTTTTTTACATGCATTATCGATGTGCGATTTCCAATTACAATATGTATCTAATTTAATTCCTAAAAATTTGATGTCATTTACAAGTTCAATGTCAGCATTATCATATTTTATGTCAATTATAGCATTTTTATTCTTATTATTATATGTCATAAATTTCATAAATTTAGTCTTGCTTGTATTAATTTTTAAATTATTTGAATTTAACCAATTTACACGAAGACAGGAGGCACACTTCCTCATTCCTCAATTCTCAATTTTAAACAAAAGTACATTATGGTCTGAACAAACTGCCATACACTATTGCAGAAGATCAGCTCATCAAGACTACATCAATCACACATTGTCACATACTTAATATAATATGTGTGATCTTTCAACGGATCCTGTCTAAATTTAATAACACGCTCACTTGACTCGATAAACTTTATGTGACCCGAATTGTCCTAAGATATGGGTCCTACGTTCTATAGAACTTATTCACTTTTGAAATTTTCCTTCAATGGTTTTGACGAATGAAGATAATATGGATGCAGTTGCAGTTATTATTTGTATATGTATTGTTCACCAAAAAGTCTTTAGGTAGTTTCTAAAGTATCGACCATAAATTATCTAGAGGCTATTTGAAGGATATGCCTGCATTTATTTTTGTGTTCATGTACTTACCCAACTTTAAATAACATTTATCTTATTCACCTTAATGTATGTACATGTATGTATGTACATAAATACATAATACTATTATTGAACAAATTTTAACAGATTGTATCGCGTACATTTAGATAGATAGATAGAGAAATTCTTGTCGTTGATAGGAATATGTCTAGTGTAAAAATTGGCGGTCTTATCGCTAAAAGCGATCTCTTCCAGACAACCGAGCAAGAAGAGGAGAGTAAAGTAGTTCACATTTGGTCGGTGATGTGACTGAAATAATAATAATTTTTTAAATTAAATATTGTTCTATAATAAACTCGACGTTTTAAACACTTTTTTTGTAGTGTTCATACTCAAAATGTTTGAAAAGTTGTTGAATTCTTAACGTAAGAAATAATTAATACCGTAACGTCAGTATTTTTAAGCACAGCCGTAAGTTACCATGGGTTCCTTCGTCGTTTCGTCCCACGTCAGGTTCGTCCCTTTGGGATGAATCGACGAAACTTAAAATTAATGTATTTTTCGTTTGATGATTCGTCCCATTCTTGGTTTTGTCAAATATATAAAAGAACTAAGGGAAAAAGACTGTCAGGAAGAAAAGTATTCGGTACCTCCTCTAGAGTAAAAAAAAGTATTTATTTTATAAATAAACGTGAAGTGTGGAGAGGATGGATGAAAGAAGATTAACAAAAGAGATTTATAAGGCTAGTGTGTATGATCAAGTCAGTAGGGGTCGACCTAGGCGTACTTTTCATGAACAAATTGATATTGTTCTTAGGAAAGGCCAAGTCAAGAGCACCTACTACCGACGAGCATGTATTAAAATTGTCATGAAAGTGAGCGAGGCTAGGGTTGTGTGTCAGGATCGTAGCAAGTGGAGGGAAATAGTCTCTGCCTACCCCACCGGGAACAAGGCGTGACTGTATGCATGTATAAACGTGAATTTTGGGAATTCCATTCTTATTCCTTGTGTACATCATAATGAAAAACCAATGTGAATGTGTCTCAGTAACTCTAGAAAGATAGATAGATAAACGCTTTATTGGTACACCACAACAAGAACTTCTTAAAACTAATAACAATTAATAATAACTAGTGTAACAATGGGCGGTCATTTCGCTAAGAGCGATCTCTTCCAGACAACCGTGCAGGGAGAGGAGAGAACTGTAATAAACATTAGATTTATGGATATAACATTTATTTATTTTGTGTCACATGCTACATTAAAAGATCTTAAAAACTGTATCTAAGAAATTAATAGGCATAACATGTAAAACGATTTTAATTTACTTTATTACCACACTTTCGCCTCAGTTAGGCTAATGTATTACGTTTGATAAATTAATGTATGTATCTGCTGTACTGATCATTTCGTTCATGAAGTAAGCGGCATAATGAGGTGGAGCAAGATTTAATCATTTTCACCTAACTACGAACTAGGCACGAACGTATATTTTTGCAACATTGTTGTTCGAAACAAAAAGATTGATATTGGCTTATAATTAGACCCTTCAGGTTTTAAAGTGATAAAATCAGAACCCTGAGGCTATAACCGGAGGAAAATAAGTATAATGCTATCTTACTAATAAATAAAATGTTAAGGCATACGTATGTATGCATAGTGTAGGGTTCCATACCTGAACAATACGCCTCCAATCACACAGCGCCATCTATTGGTTCCTTGCGCAAAGTATAGAAATATACAGTAAAATGGCCTTATCTTTTGATTGCGTTAACTTAGAAGTATGATTTTCTTACAGCCACAAGGAGCCGCAGATCTGAGTATAGTTGATATCAATTTCAACTTGATACCTCAACGCGTTCCGACAGACGGATAGACAGCCAGACCGACAGACAACAAAGTGATCATTTAAGGGTTCCTTTTTTCTTTTTGAGGTACGGAACCCTAAAAAGTTACCTTTGTAACAGGTAAACAAAACGCTTGCGTGCTTAAACTAAACCCCAGCGCCATCTAGCGATGTTTTTTTGTGTGTATATTTATTCCGTTTTCACGCGAAAGCTACAAAACCGATTGGGCTGAAATTCGGTATGTAGATAGATTAGATCCTGGAATAACACAAAGGGTACTTTTTATTCCGTTATTCCCCCGGGAACGAAGACTACGCGGGTGAAACCGCGGGCACAGCTAGTATGACGATAAAGCGCGTAGGTAATCTCTATACCTATATATCACACTGGCTATGCTCCGCGGTTTCACCTGCATAATCTTCGTTCCCGGGGGAATAACGGGATAAAAAGTACTTATTCTATGTGTTATTCCAGGGTCTAAACTATCTACATACCATATTTTTACCCAATCGGTTCAGTAGTTTTGGCGTGAAAGAGTAACAAATATCCATGCATCCATCCATCAATCCATCCATCCTCACAAACTTTCGCATTTATAATATTAATAGGATCCAAAGTTATATAAAGATAAAATGTGGTTGACTGGCTGGCACACTCACTCATCAACGCCCAGCTCGAGCTTTTAGACCTATAATAATAGTAAGCTTAGAATAAAAATTAATTGAATGAAATACAAAAAAATAATGGTTTCCACTTTAAAGCCGACTTTTGTAGGTTAGGTTTAGATTTGTCTTGTGACCACAACGGCACACAACTCGTTCGAACTAGAGAGCAAAGTCAACGTGCCGCGGCAGCAGCCGGCGAAGCGCCAGATCCGATTCGGCCATGTTAAGTATAAAGTTCAGAGCAAGCCGACTTCTGTTGTTAGGTATAGGTTCGTTTTGTGACCCTTGTGGTTTTTGACACAGATATAGTGCAAACCATACTTTTTGTAGTGATTATAAAATTATAATCATAATCATCTTTATTGATTTATGTGCAATATACACAATACACAATATTTATTATAGATGTACTCGTATTATTATTTTAAAGTGCTGATATACAAGTTTATTGTACTTTTCATCAAATTAAAAGTGCTATTAACCCTTAATTTTAAATAAAGAAATAAACCCACGCACGTTTTTTAATTGCGACTTGTCGTTTTTCTTCGTAGCGACTAACTGTTATTATGTAAATAAATACATATAGATTTAATTCTATAATATTTTCTCAGGTATCTACAGCCCTCTATGCTACTAGGTATTGATAGACACTTAAATGGTTTTCAATCTATGATATTTAAACGTTCTCGTAAATTATCTATCTACTATTGACTATTAGTCTTTCCTGGTGAAGAAATGTCGATCCAGTTTTGTCCTTATTTATCGTTGCCAATAATTTTCGCCTATTAACATAGTTGCAAATGATTCAGTTACCTTTCGCAATATCAAATACTATATTATCACTGCGACGTTGTAATACGTTGAAAATAATATACCTGTACGGGGATCGAACCTCTGAAGGTAGAGTACCAAGAAAACCATAAGAGAGCCTATAGCACGAATTTTTTTGATTAACGAAATCCTATCGAATTCGCGCTTTACGCGTCAAATAAGTATGGGATTTGATATAACGACGATACGCATTCGATGCGTATGCAATAGTTAAAAAAATCCATTAAATTATTTTTGATTTTAATTATTATTATCTGACCACTGCTGCAGAGCTTCTAACCTAGCTACCTCTTCCATTAACCTAACATCATCTTCATCTAAGGTCCTCTATACATTTCGTTTTTATTGTTGTCGATTGCCGACGTCGCCAGTTTCACCGACGCACGCTTACGCTGCCGTATTTATTTAACTCTGTGTTAGTGGTTAACCCCGTCTTCATTTCGTTAACCCACGAACGTGGCCTAAGAAAATAATGCAAAACGGCTGAAAAAAAACATAAACATTAATTTGTATAATTTTAATGACTATTATTTTTAAAATAAGAGTACATTATAAAAGATCACAGTGAATAAATAGATTAAGGTACATCATGTGTTGACTCTAGAGTGTTGCGGGTCTAGTAATGATGGTGCTGGGAGGAGTAGACATGATGGCTGGGACCGGAGTTGTGGACGACGGCGTTGAAACTGAAAGTTGAAAAGTTAATTTATTAAAAAACTAGGTTATAATAATATTACATTGATTTGGTTCAACCGAACTGAGCCATACCCCCAAAGTATCTCATCATCATAATCATCTTAGCCGTAGAACTGGAAGCACTGGACATAGGCCACCCCCATTGGCGAGTTGGCGAGCACAGTTCGATGGTTTGACGCAGAGGAAGCTGATACCCGTACTCTGCATCTGATAACTCTTAGCTGGCTCTTACGGCAACCATGGGTAGAGAGTGTGGGGTACTGTACTTTTGCCGGTAACCTTTTTCAAATGTGTGGAAATGCATTTACGCATACTCGCCCGCCACAGGGAGATGGGCGAGTTATGTCGGGCTCAGCGAGAAGCACCCATACCGACTTAAACCACACAGTGAGCAGATCCTCGCCATTTGAGGCGGGATAGGGTCGCGCTAGCATTCACTGTCCTGTCTCGGCGGTTGGCTCTTAGGCCCCGGCCCTTGAAAAGGATGACCACAGTCACTTGGCCATCCCTCAGTCTTGTAGAGCTATGAACTCCGGTTTAGAGTCCCCCGACTCCACAATGCCAAGAGTATCTAACACTTCGAAAATGTTAGATAGATATACAATTTCAGATTTAGAGCTTAATAAGGTCTTGTAAAATGATTGTTGAAAATGATCTTTATTAATACTTCAACATCAGGGAAAATAATACTATAAAATGCATTTTTGTTCATTGGAATGCGTATAAGTATTGACTTAATCTTCTGGTTTTAACTGGACGGAGCCTTCTTAGGCTCTTGGTACCTCTTGGTAACACTAACTTTGTCAATTTGCTATAAGCTGGCATTCTTCTTAAATCTGATAGCGCGAAAATCGAGTATCTCTTTTTTATTTTTTATGATAGTGAGTAACAAGACGAGCAAATCAGGTGCCTGATGATAAGAATCATGATTGCCCATATCAGACACAGTGCCATCCAGTGTTTTAAAATTCAAAATTCTGCGCGGCACTGCACTGCGCCTGTCACCCTGAGGTATGAGTTGTTGAATCTCATCATGCCCAGTAATTTCGCTATTGCCCTTCATACCGGAACACAGTAATGTTTGCACATTACTGCTTGGCGGATGAATAACCGGCAAAGGTGTGGTACTTCCCCAGACGGCCCCCTGCAAAAGAGGCCTACCACTACAATCATATTATATGTACATACTTAGGTTGGTAGGTATCTATTTTTTTATTATTTTACCATCTAAAAGTATAAAACACACTTCTTTGTCAACGCGGCCTGATGGACTATTGCAAAACTTTATTGTTTCTAACTGACCCGTGTCTCAAAACTGTGATGTCAACTGTTAATAAAACCTTATGAATGCCGTTGTAATATATCTGTGTAGTTGATATTTAGCAAACAATCGCTCATAATTCAAATGAAACAGGTTTCAGAAGAATAGTATCAGCTTAGGTTATGAATGAAGTTGCCGGAAGGCGAGAGTAGGGTCACATGAGGTCGTTACTCACATGCTACGATCCGGTTTGACCACCACATGATCGAGTGTAAACATACTGTTATGACTTACAAACAAAACACTGTCAGAAAGTTATAGTAAACAAATTATTATACGTAATTTAGGAAACATTACAAGTCATACTTATGTCATTTTTATTATGTGAACTTCTTTTGTTTTATGTAACGCTAACATTTTTTTCGGATTTCGTGAGAATAATGTAACTAAGCAAGCAAGTTTCCAATAGCTATCTAAAGTACCAACTTAGAATAATATATAGCTAATTAACCTTCCATTAAAACTTGATACAGGAAAGTGGGTCCTTGGGTTGACATTTTATAGCGGTTGGCAGGACCTTAGCCTATTGGCATTGTATAGGCCATTCTAAAATTCATTTGGCAAAGGATATCACATAATATGCAACACTTGTTTTTTTTTGGTTCATTATGTAAATCGTTTACTTAAAATAATCAGAATCTCTATGACTCTTTGGATAATTATCGATTGTTGAGACTTTATGGAATTAGTAAGTTTGAAGCTGTAAGGTTTCCATTCTCACATAAAATGATATTATAACATTATAAAATCACGCATTTTTCTCGAAGGGGTAGACAGAGGTGTATCCTGAATATACCTCTGTCTACGAATACCAATCGAATTTCATTATAAATGCAAAGTTTGAATGAATGTGTTTACGTGGTGTTTTTCTCGCTTTACGTTTTTTTACTTCGTTTTTTACGTCAAAACTACTCAACCGATTATGTATATGTATAGGTATGTATGTATATAGACTCTAAAAGAACATATAGGGTGAAATCCCAGCGTCGCAATCTATATGCAAATAATACGTGGGCCATGGGGTTACCGGCTTTAGAATAGTACCCCACCGTCTCTACGCGTGGTTGGCTTAAGAACAGGCTAAAGCCATCAGACGAGCAGCAGCGTCTTCTGCGTGAAACCATCGAACTACGGTCACCAAAGCGCGTGTCATGCGTGGCGATTATTAGCAAAACCCCTCATTATGGGGGAGGCTTATGTACAGTAGACCTCCAACGGCTGAGATGATGATAATGAATAAATGTAGAGTGAAATAATTACCCATGGTGATCGTCAGCGGTGTAGGACACCTTGCGGAAGGAGCCATCGGGCTGGAGCAGGGAGTACTCTCCCTTTACAACATCGCCATCACGGTGCTCGTGCTGGGACTTGTGGTCGCCGGTGTGAGGGTCTTCCACGGAGTACGAGTACTGGTACTTAGGGTGGGACTGGAAGATTAAAGGATCCCCATGAGATTTATAACTGATTAAAAAAAAAATGTTCTGTGATTTACTGAATCTTTTAAATTCATGGGAATTTAAGTTATGATCATGTGAACTTGCATGGCAGATTTTCTATCCCGATTTAAATATTGATATTAAAATACTTACGTAATAGTCTTCAGCGTGTCCATGTCCAATATGGGCGATGGGGGCAGCAGCGATGACAGGCGCAGCATGGATGGGAGCGGAGTGGTACAGGGGAGCAGCGTGGGCCAAAGGCGCAGAGTAACCACCGTGGTGGACCAGGTTGTGCTGAGAGACGGAGTATTCACCCCCGTAGCCGTGACCAAGAAGTCCAGCCTGAACTGCCGCCACGAAGGCACCGAGAGCTAAGATCTAAAAACAACGGTTGGTACTATTATTAGCATTGTGAGAACAGATACAACGTAAACAAAGGCTAAGAACTAAAACTCCAAAAGTTACACAACTAGACTTGCTAATTGTTAGCTTTACGCACTTTTCACATCACAAAGGTAAACACAGTGAACTTACTTTAGCGAACATTTTTTTGTGTGGGATAGATGTGCGTGACTGACATACATTTGATAACCACCAGTGGGTTTTATAAGAATGGCTGTTGGTCCGGTGGGGAGCCGAAAGCGCGTCCCCGGTTCGCAAGGTCAGCTTTGTCTCACATTCTCGTATTACCTTAATAACTGCATGATTGTTACGTACGTAAATATTCTGTGAACCGCGATACCATGCTCTGTTCTAGTAGGTCAATGTGGATGATAAGGTTTAATTGTTTATTGTATTATTTGTTAGCTGCGACCCGAGGAAGACACTCGTGTCATTCTTGGTGTGTGCGTAAACTTTACATAAATGTTCTAAAGTTACATAATGTTCTAAAAAGTCCACGTATACCAACTTTCAACACTAATCAATTGTTATTTATTGTAAAGTTAGTTCATTCACATATCTTTGCTGTGTTGGTTTTCATTAAGTGTCAAATTCGAGGGGATTAGAATATTTGCTCAAAAGCATTAAATAAACAACAGCTACATATAATAGCTAACAACAACAGCTCGCACAAAGTGATTTGCATCATCATTCATCATGAGAATGACGAAGCAATGGAAGTCGCTGCCGTCGTCCCTTTTTTCCCGAAAACTATAACGCGCGTATGTTCAAATCAAGAGTGAATAGGTATTTACTGAACAAGCGTGCTCCAACATAGGCCGCATATCATTTACAAGCAGGTGAGATTGCGGTCAAACGCTTGTTTAGTTAAATAAAAAAAAAAAAAAAAAAAACGTATGTACATACCGGTCTCTGATTTTCCACCAGTAACTATTTATTAATCACATCGCACATAAATTAAAATGTAATTAATAATTAGCCTACTCAATGATACAGATATATTTTAACTGTTTTTACACTACGAATACGAGCATTTAACTTTTGATTAGTTTCTCAAGCACGTTTAGCGGTTTACTAAAACTTCTATTAAAACGAATGCCTATCGAATAGTTAATAGTTGTAACAAACGTATCATTACAGGGCTGGTGAGAATTGACACTAATAAGGCATCGGTCAAAGTGTACTAGGTAGTTCTATTGTGCACGACAATCTTCACGGTTTGAGTGTGGTTTCTAAATTGCTACAATAATGAGCATCAGTATCTTATTTTGAAGAAGGGCGCGAAGTTCGCGCTCTAGATAATCTTAGGTCTGACTAAAACACTTCACCAATATATTTTTTTTTAACAACGATTAACCATTGGTTAGGATTTTTTAAAAAATCGGTTAACTTGACTATCACTGGCGATAAAATAACCGGCCCTACTTAAGCTCACTATCGTCAAACATAACATAACATACGTTCACGCCTTTTTCCCGAAGGGGTAGGCAGAGATGTACCCAGGACTCAGTCCCATGTAGATACACCCACATTTCGCCAGTATGTTATTGGTCCCATGTAATAGGGTCGAGCCTATTGCCATCTACCGGGCACAGTTCCAGACTCCAGGCAGTTATTGAGATAATTCCTAATGGAAAAATCCAATATTTTAACACTGCCTGACCTGGGGATCGAACCTGGGACCTCTTGATTGGCAGTCGAGCATGCGCCCTCTACGCCACGGAGGCAGTCATTAGATCAGAGTCTCAGTTATAAATAAATGCTAAGGACTAAAGACTAAAGATTTATGTGAAGAATAGAACAGAAGTGATATGCATGTGTGCTGATGTCCCTCCTTTTTTCATAATTTTTCCATATTTTCATAATTTAATATAGGTACATAAGTAGGTATGTTATTATTGTCGAGTCCTATAAAATGATGATATTCGTAAGTAGTTATATAACAGTAACATTTATTCACATGGCAATGAAATCATTGAAATGCAAGGTGTTTTAGTAAACCAGACCGGTGATCAAACGTTTTAACGTTATTATTAGCCGGAATCATGCAAGCGCGGCCTTGAAGCTTGATAAGATCTGATAGACGTCCGCTGGACAGTATCCGTTGTTGTATAGGCAGTTATCTCTTACGAAACTGCTATGCGGATGAAAGTTCTTATTTTATTTGGAGCATTTATTAATTTGTGCCGTGGAGTTACCGGATTTAGAATAGTGCTCCACCCACTCTTCCCGTGGTTGCCGTAAGAACCGGCTAAGGGTTAACAGATCCAGAGGACGGGCAGCAGCGTCCTCTGCAAAAAACCATCGAACTGCGCTCGACAACCCGCCTGCCAAGCGTGTCGAGTATTGGCAAAACCCCACCTTTATGGGGGAGGCCTATGTTCAGTAGTGGATTACCAACGGCTGAGATGATGATGATAATTTATTAATTTATAATTATAAATACCTATATACATAATATATCAAAAGAATGTTGAGTACAGGCCAATCTCCATCTATATGGTCATATGAGCTACTTTTTATGAACTTTATCTTTTAATAGGTGTATATTGCTACAAGTTTTAAGGATGGCACGACACTATAATATCATAATATAGTATTTTATTATCAAATCATAATCGCACCTAGAGATTGCAATGTTTCACCAAATTTTCGATTTCTATAACATACTCTGTCTATAATTCCAATATATCGACAATCGACACCGTTGTGTGTTTACCTTGCATTTTTATGGATCTTATTTACGCTTCCAATGAAATATGAAATAACATATTCAAAACCCTTTCAATTCAAAGTTGAACCTTGGCTTATGGCTACGTACAACTATTATGATGTTGCAATTATTTTGTATAGGTATCTCTACTTCTATCAATTCCGTTTGCAATATCATATTACACGTATTGACACGTGTAATTGATTGTTTTATTACATTATTTAGTAGTTTATTTATTGAAGCCCTAGGATAAATATAAATATTAGATAATAAATTGGTTTGCAGGGTGATAAAACTCTACCTAAGAATTGTTGTTAGTTATGTACCTACTTACGCATATATTTATGTATAGGTATTATATGTTTTTGTAATTATATATCTTTGATGTCTACTTATTACTAATTATTTTTCATTGCCATTAAATTCGATTAATTATAGTGTGAGTTGTTACCTTTTTGATTAAGTTCTTATTTTATAAAATGTTGTTGATAGTAAAAATAATGAAATAACAAATACTATAAATTCTATTATAACAGATAGGGAGTAGGGTAATTAGTAATGTTTAATCAAAATCTTTTTCATGATGTCAACAAACTTTTAATAAATAAATATTATAATATATTTCAGGTTTTGGTATCGAGTCGAGTATTAAATTAAACATGATCAATTGTTGATAGTTCAATAGTGATGGTAGGGCGCGGGGTGGATGAATGGAGCGGAGTTGTGGACAACGGCGTTGAAACTGAAAATAATATTAAAACAATTTTATAACAATATTAACAAAAAGGTTTTAGTTGAATTGCAAACAAACGAGGTAATGCCGCCAGAATCTTGGGTATGCTGCAATAAAATAGTGGTTTGGAGCTTTGGATATTTTATAGGTAGCTATGACAGCTGTACATCTTCAAAGTGTTCTATAGTAGTACGATAACAGTGAGTAAGTTATCATTGTAGTTATGAAGTGTTGTTTTGTTTTATTACAATAAAGACTTATTATATTATCAATGATCATAGTAGCATTGTCCCATACTCATTTTATTCCAATATTTTACCTATATATGCAGAAGTTTGTATGGTTCTGTGTTTTCTTTCTTTTTGAAGCTAAAACAACTGAACCGGATTGATTTAAAGTTTGGTATGTACGAATCCTAATTACTTAGATATTAAGCTTGCTGAAACAGTAGGATCTTAACTAGTATTGTTATTTTACAATTGTAAAAAATGCAGTTTGAAATGATGTCTTACCCATTGTGGTCGTCAGCGGTGTACTCAACCTTGCGGACAGAACCATCGGGCTGCACCAGGGAGTAGTAACCATGGACCGCGTCACCGTCGCGGGACTCGTGCTGGGACTTGTGGTCACCGGTGTGAGGGTCAGACACAGAGTATGCGAAGTCGTATTTGGGGTGAGCCTGGAAAAGTTGTTTTTGTACTTGGGTTTTGATTAAGATCATGTGGCTAATTGATGAGTAGTTGACAAAACTCTAAATAAAGATATAAGCGCACTTAATTATGAAGCTGTGTTAGGCAAGTCGAGACGGTACCTCGGGTGTAACGCTCGGGGTGAGGCATGGACTCCTCTGTCACAGCCTTATTAAGTCAAAATAGGCGCTCGAGGTAAATAAGCGGCAAAATATAGTAAATAAATAAAGGCAGGTAAATAAGGTAAATAAAATCGTAAAAAAGACTGTAGGAAAAGATTTTTAAGATATCATGGACACGAAAAGAATGAGGGATAATCATAGGTAGTCTTAGTCTTTTCTTTTTTCAGTAGGTAGGTACTAAAAAAGATTGCCTTAGAGGGGAAACAGATCGAAATATTCAGTCTTGTGTATGCTGGTGACTCATTCACTTATTTGGCCAACCGATATCTCATATCCTTTTGTGTGAAGTGTCAAATTTTTACAACTTACATATTCATCATGACTGTCGTAATGTCCGGCGTAAGCCAAGGGTGCAGCATAAGCTAAGGGGGCAGCGTAACCGTGGGCTCCGTAGAGAACAGGAGCAGCGTAGCCATGGGCTCCATAGCCGTCGTGACGCACGATGCTCTGGGAAGAGACGGCGGGGCCGTACGCCTGGGCGGCCGCCAACAAGGCTCCGATAGCTACGATCTGTAAATATTATGAATTTATATAAGTTCGTTCATGGGGCATCTCGGTCGGACGGAAAGCGTCCACTTTACACATTACTTACTGCATTATTTCGGTTTTGATAAGCTGTTAGATCTGGTAAGCGATTGATTAGCCTAATATCTCATAAAAGTTACTTTCTGTCTTTTTGTTGAATTTTAGAATGGTAATATTACAGATATTTTGGTAATTTTTATTCTGATGTTCCCACGGAAACAATGCCAATGCGGGTGAAACCACGAGGCAGAGCTAGTATGGTAATAAACACATAGATCGCTCATAACGTAACTTACAATCACGCCTTTTCCCGAAGGGGTAGGCAGAGGTGTACCCGGGACTCAGTCCAATAGTAGGCACACCCACATTTCGCCAGTATGTTATTGGTTCCATGAAATAGGGGGCAAGCCTATTGCCATCTACTGGGCACAGTTTCAGACTCCAGGCAGTTATTGCATGATATGCTCATGTGCACAATAAATTTTTGTTAACCTGCCCTGGTATATGGTATCCTGGACTCAGGAAGCAGTAGAACAACTAACACTGAGCCAATGGGTCAGGCCCTCTAAAGTAGGCATTTTTGCTTTATTATTATTATATCTGGGTATTAGCTACTCGTATATCTATACATATCTGTAGAGCTCATCCTGAATTTGGTTCGAAGAAAATATCTGAATTAATATGACGAGTAATTTTACGTTTCGGTTGCACAATCGGCAGTAAAAAAATAAAACTGTTTCAATATTTTTGAAGCAGCCTTGTTAGTAAACTCTTCGATGGCTATCTTCAAAGGAAAGCACGCTACGAGTATTATGTATTACGAGTAACTCGTAACACTTCACAATTACGTTGGAATTTTCACACTTATCATAAAATCACTCACTTTGCTGAACATTTTGCTGCTTTCAATATTACCACTGTTGGTTGATTGATGTCAAATACCATTGACCGCTGGTTTTTATATAACTGAGAATAAGAACAAGTGGGGCTGAACATGCGGACCTCGCGATGACAATGACAATAGTTGGAGGTCATTTTAAAAACCGATTATAGAATTGCAATATATGTCATGGTATCGATATTGGTTTTGGTCATGCTATGCTGGTTACGTTACGTTAGCTGATCTCACGGTAAACGCATAAGAACCATGTTGATTCCATAATTTTTGTGATTTGCGTTTTTGTGTCTTCTAATAATGGTAACTCTCGAATACCTTGGCGTAGTAGTATAGCAAGCGCTACTGCCGAGCATAGGGTCCCGTGTTCGATTCACAGGTCAGGCAAAAAGAGTTATTGACTTTTTTCCATTAAGAATTATTGTCATTTAACTTAATGACAATCTGGAGTCTATAACTGCGCCCGGTAGTTAGCAATAATAACAAGCCCCACCCCTGTTTCGCAGGACTTAAAAATATAATCGGTGTATTGTGGGGGACTGAGTCCTGGGTACACTTCTGCCTATCCCTTCGTATAAAAAGCGTATGTTATGTTATATGTGTGTTATTTAATAATGATAATAAAGGTGATCCATTACCTTTAGGTTAGGAGCCCTCTGCAGGTTTGACTCAAAGTAAAAGTCTCATATGCCTATTATAAAAGTCGTGTATGCCCATCAAAAAACCGGGTATGGCCCGTGTGTGCAAGTTCAGGCTATCATCATTATCAGCATCATAGTCGTCAGCCCATATTATTATGATCATAGATGGAGGAGGGAGGTCAGGCAATAGCCACTTACAATAAATATATTATAAGTACCAGAGGCCCAAGCACGCTGTACGGTATTATATTATTGATATAAATGAGGAAGGCCTCAAGTGCCGGAACACAATGCCTACTGGTCAAAATTATGGTGCCAGGAACATATTCTCATATTTCACCGGAAGCTGCAGCACGTGGGTCTTGAAAGTCTGCGTTCCCGTTCACTCCAGCTATCTAGGCTCTTTTCTTTGATGTAGTGAACTACACTGGCTTAATGATAGTAACAAATTAAACAGTTAATAATAAAGGAACAAAATAAATTTCATCTGGAAAAAATAGTTCACACCTAGATAGCTCGCGCTGGAAACTTATTAATAATCAAAGACACTTTAATTATTATTAAGCATAACGAATGTTACCTTCTCTTTTACTTGTTTTCATACTAACTCTTCCTGCAATTTATTGACTCACACCCTGTTATGTAGGTACGTAATAGTTGAAAATGGAGGGTCTATTTTTTATGTCATTAAATAATAACACCTGAGAAGTATGTACCTTGAATCCACGTTGTACACCCGTAGCGCCTACCGTGTATAACGTCTCCGCATGGTTAAAATTTCCAAGTTTCACAAAAAGGAATTCGTTTAATTTCGCTACAGTAATAAATGTAGAATCTATAAAAGAAAATAAACTACTCGTCCAATATACTAATGAATAGGATGTAAATAAACTTGTTATTATGACGCTAGTGACTTATAAATAATAAATAAATAAATAATTTGAATTTATACTCTAACAGAACGGGTTACCCCAATTACACTGCTCGAGTCAATTCATATGGGTTATGTGGATAACCCATATTGTCAGAGTTTCAGATCAAGATTCCTACAAGACCTCCGACATGACCTAACGACTGCCCCCTACATATCTTATAGGAAACAGCCGGGACCTACTGTTTAACGTGCTATCCGAAACACGGTAGCGTCCAGGCGAAAAGTTCACATGGTGAGATTCGATCCAGGGACTCCGGATTTAAAGCCGGGCATATTCCAGCTGGACCACGGACGCTACACTTATGTTTTACTTCCTATGTTAGGACTATGACTACTTCCTATGGTATGCCTTGTTTATAACGCCAGTTTAAGAAGTTTGTGCAATCGGTAGATATTTGAGTTAATTTTAATTTGCTTACAAGTAATCATATAAATTACTAACGTTAGCATGTGCTAACTACACCACATTAGTTTTAATGTGGCCATATTTTAATTTGAAACAATGTTACAGAGTCAAGGTTTTTCTGTTTCTTGCATTTCTTCACCCCACCGCCTCACGCACGTGTGTCCGCTTGGGTTCTATAAAACTATATTCACTCAGAATATTGACATCAATTAACTTTTGTTTACCAAACAACAAAGTCAAACATTAAACAAAATGTTCAGCAAAGTGAGTACTGTAATTATAGAAAACTAGCGGCCCGCCCCGGCTTCGCACGGGTAGCAGAAGTAGGTATAGTGAACGTTTAACAGGAGTAAATTCGTGATACTTTGTATTTTAATAGATATAACTCTAATGGTTTACGCAGCGCACGCAAATTAATGACTATTTCTGTTGCAATGACCAAACCTTAACACATGTATAAATTTATCGTGGGCTATTTTGAAGATATTGATAAGTACTACAAACCCCTAGAACATTACTTTAATCTACCACCAATAGTTTTCACACCGCATGAAAAATAATCACTGCTTCGATTATTGTGACTAAACCAGGAAAGATGGATATAATCTATGTATACTGATTTGTAGGTATTGATAAGTACTACAATCCCCTAGTACATTTCATTACTCTACCACCAATAGTTTTCACACCGCATGAAAAATAATCACTGCTTCCATTATTTTGACTAAACCAAAAAAGATGGATATAATCTATGTATACTGTTTTGTAGGTATTGATAATTACTACAAACCCCTAGTACATTACTTTCCTCTACCACCAATAGTTTTCACACCGCATGAAAAAAAATCACTGCTTCGATTATTGTGACTAAACCAAAAAAGATGGATATAATCTATGTATACTGTTTTGTAGGTATTGATAAGTACTACAAACCCTTAGTACATTACTTTACTCTACCATCAATATTTTTCACACCGAATGAAAAATAATCACTGCTTCGATTATTTTGACTAAACCAAAAAAGATGGATATAATCTATGTATACTATTTTGTAGGTATTGATAATTCTTACAAACCCCTAGTACATTACTTTATTCTACCACCAATACTTTGGTGGTTCAAAGTGCATTCAGTCAAACAGTGTGGCGGACTGGTGGGCCTTGTTGACATTCTCGTACTCGGCTTTGAGATTACCGGCTCAAGGGAATAATAAGTCCTTGACATCACAGGTCAAGGCCCATATGGAGGATAACCTGGAGTATATACCAACGGAGAGAATGCCTCTCAGGCCCCCCTCACTCTATAAATCTGTGCAAACTAAAGTTTATGAGGGGGATCTTAGAGGAGCAGCGCGCCTACTTACGTCTGATTGTACATTTGCTCCCTCTGGGGATGACACTTTATCAATTCTTAAGGAGAAGCATCCCGTCGCTTCTCGTCCCCCGGATATTCCTCCAGCACCTGATGGGTTGACGCCGAGCCTGGTGGTGAAGTCCGAGGATGTCGCGGGTGCAATCCACTCTTTTTATCGCGGTTCAGCAGCAGGTATTGATGGATTGCGCCCGGGGCATCTGAAGGAGCTGATCTCACCGTGCGCTGGTGATAACGGGCAGAAGCTGCTCGAATCACTCACGGGCCTATGCAATTTTCTACTTGCGGGAAGGTTGTGCCCAGAGATATGCCCGTACCTGTACGGTGGGTCCCTTTGTGCCCTCCAGAAAAAGGACGGAGGTATAAGACCGATAGCCGTGGGCAACACCCTTAGACGTTTAGTCGCGAAGCTGTGCTGCCAGGCGGTCAGGGCCGAATTAACACCGTATCTGCAGCCGCATCAAGTGGGTTTCGGTACGCCTCTGGGGTGTGAAGCGGCTATTCACGCAACTCGGTCGTTTGTGTTGAGTGAGAAAAATGAGGGTAATGTGCTTATAAAGCTGGATATCCGCAACGCCTTTAACAGCATCGACAGAGGCACTATGCTGTCTGAGGTTAGGGAGATGGCGCCTTCTATTTTCCATTTTTTATGCCAGTGCTATTCAGTCCCAAGCATTCTTTCATACGAAGGTATTCCCGTTTCGTCCCAGGTCGGAGCACAGCAGGGGGATCCTTTGGGCCCCCTAATATTTAGTTTATCCATCCACAAATCTATAAAGTCACTTAAATCTCCTCTTAATATCTGGTACCTGGATGACGGAACCTTGGGGGGAAGTCCAGACGTAGTGGAAAGGGACCTAAGAGCACTTTTCCCAGCATTGAGGAATTTGGGCTTGGAGGTTAACACCGCCAAGTGTGAGTTCTACTCTTGTGGCCCGGCAGCTCCGGAATCTGTCGGCATATTTACATCACTTGTTCCTAGGCTCAGAGTCATGGACCGAGAATCCCTCTGTCTTCTGGGGGCTCCTATTTTTTCGGAGGGTGTACGTGACAGCTTAAATACCAAAACACAAACTCTGATTTTGCTGTCGAAACACTTTCGTCACCTCCCGGCCCACGTTTCCTTAACCTTGCTGAGGGCTTGCTTCGCAATGCCCAAGTTGACGTACGTTGTACGAACAGCACCGACATGGAAATACCCAGAAGAGGTTCGTCGGTTTGATGATAGCCTTAAGCTAATGATCGAAGAAATGCTGAATGTGAGCCTCAGTGATTCACAGTGGGCTCAGGCTAGTCTGCCTATTCGGTTCGGTGGCCTGGGAGTACGCCGGTTGCAAGAATCAGGTCCCGCTGCCTTTTTGGCTTCCTCCTACGGGGTGTCGGGCTTAGTTTCTTGCATACTTTCTTCCGCTGGCCCTAACCACATTCCTTTTGCCGCGGAGGCCCATGACCTGTGGAATGTGTGGTACCCGGATGACGCCACTCCCGCGAGACCGGAAATGCAGAGAGATTGGGACAATATCTCAAGTGCTCGCATCCTGGCTCAGCTGCGCAGCGGAGCCGCCGGGGCCGAGTTGGCCCGTCTCAACGCCACCTCTCAGCCAGAGTCCGGCGCCTGGTTGCACGCCCTACCTTCTCCTCATTTGGGCACGCTTCTGGACAACGACTCTCTAAGGGTGGCTGCGGGACTGCGGCTCGGTTGCGACGTCTGCGAGGCCCATACCTGTGTTTGCGGTGCGGGGGTGGAGCCGAACGGTTACCACAGCATGAGTTGCACTCGATGTGCGGGTCGAAGGCCTCGGCATCATGCCATTAATGAGGTGTTGAGGAGGGCACTTGTTGCGGCAGACGTCCCCAGTGCTCTCGAGCCCCCCGGCTTGTCTCGCTCAGATGGCAAGCGGCCAGACGGGCTAACTTTGATACCTTGGCGGAGAGGTCGCTGCCTCATCTGGGATGCAACGTGCGTCAACACGTACGCGTCCTGTCACCTCCCCTGCACTCAGCGAGTCGCAGGAGGGGGAGCAGAGTCAGCAGCAGGAGGCAAACACAGCAAATATGCCGCCTTGGAGTCGGCGTACGAGTTTGTCCCGTTTGCCGTCGAGACGGCTGGTCCATGGTGTCTGGAGGCCAAAAGGTTTGTGTCGGACCTGGGAAGGCGTATGCAGGAGAGGGACAAAGATTGCCGGTCCCGACAGTACCTAGTCCAGCAGATCTCTTTGGCCATACAGCGGGGGAACTCTGCCAGCCTGATGGGTACCTTCGGACGTGGGGGTGCACGGGGCTACGACCGGGAATAGCCAACCACTTGGTGTGGAATTGATGACGATGTTACTGATAGTAATTTAAAAAAGTGATGTACATTTGAAATAATTCTAATAAAGATGTAAGCTATTTTATTCAGCGCATGCATATAATGTATGTTTCGATTATTGTGACTAAACCAAATGATGATGAATAAAATTTCCGTGGACTATTTTGTAGATATTGATAAGTACTACAAACCCCTATTACATTATATTATTCTACCATCAATGGATTTCACAGCGCACGCAAATTTATGAATATGGTAATTATATTATGTGACACCTTGGTTCACAATATTGCAGTTTTCTTACGGATCCCTATTTTTTTCAAAATCTCATGTAGCCTATGTCACTCACACTGAATTGAGCTATCCATAAGTGAAAGAATTTTTAAAATCGGTCCAGTAGTTTCGGAGCCTATTCGTTACAAACAAAAAAACAAAAAAACAAAAAAACAAAAAATCAAAAAAACAAAAAAACAAAGTTTCTCTCTTTATAATATTATTATTATTATTATTATAGTAAGTATATTATAGTATATATAGTATAGAAGTATAGAAGTATAGACTAGTATAGATAATTGGTCAATGAATACGGATAAAAATACTTAGATAGATATATAGATTATTTCATTATTATTTACACTACAAACATGAGACCTTAAATTTAAAATACAATTATAACAAATAATGTAATAATTGGCGGTCTTATCGCTAAGAGCGATCTCTTCCAGAACCGTGCAGGGAGAGGAGAGTATAGTAAATCACATTTGGTCGGTAGTGTAAAAGAAGTAGTAAAATACTTACTGATAAAGAAAGATTAATCTCCATAACTCTATAAAAAAATCAAAGTTTTGACTGACTGATACGCTCACCCATCAACGCCCAGCCCCAAAACTTGGACCTAAAGTACTGAAATTTTGAATATAGATAGACTGGGAGTAAGAGAGGAATTCCCAATATACCTATGGCAAAGAAGTCACGGGAATTTTGCTAGTGGATTAATAAAATGTGTAAAATAAATTATTAGTGCCGTGTGGCCACCTCTTTCTTATGCCGTGAGACCAGGCAGAGGGACATTATACGAAGAGTGAGCAGCAACGCATACCGTTTCCAAGTATTCCAACTACTGCGATCACCAAGCCGCCTGCCAAGCGTGGTGATTACGGCGAAATCCCCCTAAGTGAATAGTTTATGGCGTTCTCTGGGGGAAGCCTATGTTAAGTAGTGGTAGTTTCCGCGATTTCAGAATGACGACGTTTTTATGACGACGTTTTCTCTTTAAAGTTATTATGCTTTCAGATCGTAGCTTTCGGTGCATTTTTGGCTGCAGCTAACGCAAGCTTGTACGGACACGCCGTTTCATCCCAGAGCATCGTACGCCATGATGCTCCGGTGCACTACACCACTCCCGTAGCTTACTACACCGCTCCTTTAGCTTACTACGCTGCTCCCATAGCTCAATATGCAGCTCCCGTAGCGCACTACGTTGGTCATGATGAATACGTAAGTGACATTGTCACAATTCATGCTGCTTGATTTTTTACATTCATATTGAACTCGATCGGCACACGGATATTATTCTTTTTTTTTTTACATTACATTTCTTTAATTTTACACTCGAACGAAAGCAAAAGAGGATTGCTAGTCATACCTAAATATATTTTATATACCTTCCGTGATAAATTATTATTTAACTGGTAGTGAAAATTGCATCAAAATCCGTTGTATGGTTTAGGAAGAATTATCAGATATACAGACAAACGCGGAAAACGTTTTTATTTTATTCAACAAATGTAGTACTAGAAAGTATTTGACCAAACATTTCTAATATTATATCCAGGCTCACCCAAAATACGATTTCTCATACTCGGTGGCTGACCCTCACACCGGCGACCACAAGTCCCAGCATGAGATCCGTGATGGAGACGCGGTGCACGGCAGCTACTCCCTGGTGCAGCCTGATGGCTCCGTCAGACAGGTCGACTACACCGCTGATGACCACCATGGGTATAATTTTTATCACATAATATTTAGTAGTTACAATATAGAAATACAAAGCAATAGTATCTAAGAGCTAAAGCTAAATCTATTGGCAACATACTAGCAATACTTGTGGTGTATCTATAGGCAGCGATAACCGCTCACCATCAGGTGGCCCGTCCGCTTGTTTGGCACTTATGGCAAATAAAATCCCTAATCTCTACATAGTGAAAGTAACACCATTATCCTTCATTCAAGCCTTTTATTTTTAAAATGCTTATGTACTAATAGATCATAATATAAAGTTTTGTTTCCCGGAAGGGTTAGAGGTGTGTATCCATTCTCACTGCAGTTACTCTGATTTCGCAAAATCTGTTTATGGCACATATATTAGGGGGCGAGCGTATACCACTAACCGGGCACGAATTCAGGTTCCAGGCTATTGTGAAAAAAATAATTATAACTGCTCGATCGAGGAATCGAACCTATATAGGACGTAAGGCTTAACAGTAGAATTTACGACAACTAGATATAAGGGAAGCATTACAATGCTGGCGTTTATGGACCAACGTATAAGTATTGCCATTCAACGTGGCAATGCCGCCAGCATCTTAGGTACGCTGCCATCGGACAGTTGTATGAAGAGCACTTGGATTGTCTTTAAGCCCACATGTCGAAGTGTTCTATAGCATAATGTATCTAGTTAGGGTAGATAGTAAGTAGGTACCAATTTTGTTAAGTCTTTTTTCAATAAATGCTTGTCCTATTAAAAAAAGATTATTAAAAAAAATTACAAATAGCATTACAATTTGATATAAATCATGTATATTATATTTTATTTTCAGCTTCAACGCCGTGGTCCACAACTCCGCTCCCTCCGTACATATTGCTCCCGTCCACGGATACCATCATTACTGAACCAAAATAGACTATACATATAATAGAATATAAAAGATAGAGAATATAATAAATTATTTATCTTTTCGTAAATATTTTTTGTATCTGTGATGAATGTAAAATGTGACTGAATAAATGAGCGTATTATATTGAAAATTTTTATGACTATTTTCATCTTCCAAAGACATTTTTTGTAGTGGTCTGGTATCTAATGTAGATGATATAAGGTAGAGAGATAAGAAATATAATTTACATGTTTTAAACCCTGAGGTCTAAAAAATGTACGCCTCTGACGCCTCTGAAGGCGGGGTTCAAAAGACATTTAATATGTCTAAGAAATTACATAACATAACATAATATCACGCCTTATTCCCGAAAGAAGTAGGCAGAGACCTACCCAGGACTCAGTCCCAAAGTAGGCACATCCTCATTTCGCCAGTATGTCATTCTACATCTAAATGTCATTCATTTCCATGTCGAAATTAAATAAAGATATTATACTTATTAGAAAACTAAGAGCTTATTCACACGGACCACGACCACACCGTAACTTGTGACTACAACCTCAAAATCCGTCCTAGCATCGGACCGTTGTCATAGAATTTTGGATTAAAATATATATAATTTAGATTTAACACATTATCGAAATTTTTCGGTGGTAAGGCCTCTTTAGCAGGGGGCTGCCTGGGGAAGTACCACACCTTTGCCAGTTATTCATCCGCCAAGCAGTAATGTGCAAACATTACTGTGTTCCGGACTGAAGGGCAATGTTACCAGCGAAATTACTGGGCATGATGAGATTCAACAACTAATATCTCAGGGTGACATGCGCAGTGCAGTGCCGCGCAGAATTTTGAATTTTAAAACACCGGGTGGCACTGAGTCTGATATGGGCAATCATGATGCTTACTATCAGGCACCTGATTTGCTCGTCTTGTTATTAATTATAAAAAAAAATATGTGAATTTATTTAAGAGCTAAGAAGAGTTTTTGGTTTCTCCTGCAACCACCGAGCATATAAACTAGTGTTAGTTAAAGACAATATAATTATTAAGGTTACCAGTTTCTGTATTAAAGCCAAACCACTTGTGATACGAGTTCGTCGATATACGTGCGTACGTAACGTACCTTATATATACAACGTGTTACAAGAAGGTGTAGTAATACTTAAGGGGGTGCATCTACACGTCAAACTGAATAAGTCTGAAGAGAAGGAATTGCAAAATTCGCAAAGAAAATGTCGACTTCCCATTTCGCATACAAAATGGATCCGCTGATCGGCAAATTTATACGGGAAGTAGAAATTTTCTTTTGCGAACATAGCAATTCTTTCTTTTGCAAGTTATTTTGGTTGACGGGGAGATGCACCCCCTTAAGCATTACACACTACACCCTTTTGTAACACGTCGTATAATACGTATTTTTACTGCAGTTTACTGAAAATACACAGTCACAGTGCAAATGCGCCTCTTTCTGATTCAAGGTTTAGTTCCAATTCAAATTCCTTAGGCTGTACAGCTGTCACTGAAGGGACTACAGACCTGCAGCACAAGAGCAATCCTAGTGTAGGTCTGTAGGTCACCAATTTTTCAGAAATTCAGTTAAATCAATGGACACCTAACTACATTAGCTAAAACAATAAATAATTATTAATTTAACTTCTTGTATATTGTAATAAAACTAAGTTTAATTTTCTACTTAACTGTAACTTTTGAGAGAAATAAATTTAATTTAATTTATTCATCTATTTGGTTACAATATTATGACACTTATGTCACATGCATAAGCATAAGCATCTACCGCACGTTCGTAAAGATATCTCTACAAGAAGAACGCATCTTAGCAAAAACTAAGACCTACAAGTTACTTGTAAAACTATCAGTTGATTTTTCAACTGATAGTTTTACATATTTGGTTTGGTTACATTATTAAGTTCGTTTGGAATGTGTTTAAATCATAATGTTAAGATATGCAGAATGTATATATACTCTAATGCAGTTCTCAACCAGTGGTTATCGGATCACTGCTGTGTTCCGGTATGAAGGGCATTGTTACCAGCGAAATTACTGGGCATGATGAGATTCAACATCTCATATCTCAGGGTGACAGGCGCAGTGCAATGCCGCGCAGTATTTTGAATTTTAAAACATTGGGTGGCACTGTATCTGATATGGGCAATCATGATGCTTACCATCAGGCACCTGATTTGCTCGTGTAGTCACTCACTATTATAAAAAGAATTATACCCGCGAACTAAAAACGGCTTAAAAATTATAAGTTACTTATCTACGGTAGACTCAGTACTGTATCTTCATTGACGTACAAAAGTGTCAGATTATGACCTATTTGAATAAATCTGTTTGAGTTTGAGTTTGAGTTTCATCTTCACCGCTGAAGCGCGTTTCCCGAACGTGCGCTAACGGCACCGTCATCACAGTCATAGGACACTCACTGATGAACATAGGCCTCCCTCATAGATTTTCATCCAGTCCTGTTGTTCTTATCAGATCGTCTGTCCACCTTGTGGGTGGACGTCCTACGCTGCGCTTGCCGGGCTGTAGTCTCAATTCGAGAACAGCCCCATCGGCCATCAGTAACCATCCTTTGGTAGGTAAATCCACACTTGCCAGTTGTTGTCTGGAAAATTCCAATATGTTATGTTTAGTTTTGTTATTTGGGCGTTTGACCGCAATCTCACCTGCTGGTAAGTGATGATGGGGCCTAAATTGGAGCACGCTTGTTCAGTAAATACCTATTCACTCTTGGTTTGAACATACCCACATCATAATTTTCGGGAAAAACGGATGACGGCAGCGAGTTCCATTGCTTCGTGATTCTTATGATGAATGATGAGGCAAATCGCTTTGTGTGAGCTGTTGGTAAATCTACCAAATTGTGGTGACATTTTGCCGTTTGTCTCGAAGTTCGGTAAAAGTGTTTGTTGTAACCTACTAGGACTTACTTATTAAAAATAATTAAATTTAGCATTTCGTGCTAACTACAACACATTAGTTTTAATATGGCCTTATTTTAATTATTTGAAACAAACTTACAGAGTCAAGGTTGGTCTTGCATTTCTTCACCCCACCGCCCCACGCACGTGTGTCCGCTTGCGTTCTATAAAACCATATTGAATCGAGCATTGACATCAATTAATTTTTGTATTCCAAACAACAAAGTCAACCATCAAAATGTTCAGCAAAGTAAGTACAGTAATAATTAACTATCAAATATCAATCAAAATACTACTATCTACTGATAATGAAAAAAAAATTTAATCGACAAAAAATCATATGAAAAGACTTTATAGATTAATAGGTGCTTCTAGCGGAAAAATGTGTAATTCCTGGACGTAAGTTACTGTATACACCAAGTTTCAGGCTAAATGGTTATGTATTTTTGGCGTTAAGTAGTAACAAATATACAATTAAACTTCTAAATCCACACCAATTGTCGCATTTTATGAAGGATAAGATATAAGTAGGTCGTGTTTATTACGTCAACATTTTCTTTACAAATTTATTATGCTTTCAGATTGTAGCCTTCGGTGCTCTTTTGGCTGCAGCCAACGCAAGCCTGTACGGGCACGCCGTCTCCTCCCAGAGCATCGTACGTCATGACGCTCCGGTGCACTACGCCACTCCCGTAGCGCAATACGTTGCTCCCTTGGCTCACTACGCCGCTCCCGTAGCTCAATATGCAGCACCCATTATAGGGCACTACGACGGTCATGATGAATACGTAAGTGACACTGTCACAATTTATGCTACTAGCTTTTTTACATACATATTGAACTAGCGTTTCGCTCCGGCTTCGCACGGATGTTATTAATTTTATACTTTTCTTTACATTACCTGCTTTACTTCCTTTTAATTTACACCCGTATGAAGCAAGGATAGGTGAATAGTTATAAAATATTATAAAAACCCTGAAAAAAACATTTGACTGGTTACGCCGCAAATTTTTACAATTTTCCTAGTTTTAATATGTGATTTTATTGTTTTTTTTTGTACCAGTTGTGATAACAATAAAGAGTTTTCTATTCTACTCATATTTTAACTGGCAGTGAAAATCGCATACAATTCCGTTGTGTTAGCGGATATTTAGTATTTTCCATTTAATACTATTAGATTAGGTATTAATTATTAAAAAATGGCTTTTATTTTCAGGCTCATCCTAAATACGACTTCTCATACTCGGTGGCTGACCCTCACACCGGCGACCACAAGTCCCAGCATGAGATCCGTGATGGAGACGCGGTGCACGGCAGCTACTCTCTGGTGCAGCCTGATGGCTCCGTCAGACAGGTCGACTACACCGCTGACGACCACCATGGGTATAATATTTTACCACTTATTTTTTAGTAAAATAATAGAAATATACCCAAGCTACAACATCTTATAGTAATATCCACGGATATGGTGTAATTTTCTAGAGTTCCATTTTCATTACATCCCTTATCCCCACATAGCACAAGGCACACATTATCCTTTTTTTAAAGCCTTTTATTAACCTATCAACTTATAGATGATGTTATTTTGATTTTCACCACTTTTTCGACTGACTGTACTATATGTGGGTGGTCGAGTCGCCTCCCAAAATATAATAACAGTATTAAAGGTGGCGAAAAGACCGCGCGATTGTGTTTATTGCGGTCGAGTTGCCGCCCAACTCGATTGTAATATAACGTATTGATTTGTTCCTCGGCAAAGTTAAGCAGATACATACCCATCCTCACAGTACATAAACATGTATCTCGAGATTTGTTTTATATCCCATAATTATGAGCTACCACCAACTAGGCACAAATCCAGATTCCAGGATACTAATGTTACAATGACTCTACTCGATCGATCTTGGAATAGGACCCATAAGGTTCAGATGTACCGTTTGTGACCACTAGACAAAAGGGGTGCATTATAAAATGTATATATTAATACGTACTTATGTAAGTACAGCGGCTTTGCCCGCTTGCAATTATGAAATATGGGAGTTTTATATCAAAACTTTGACGCCCTTTTTGGACCCCTTAGAATGTGAATTTTCAAAAATTCTTTCTTAGCACACGGTCAGACAACGAAAACAACTTACATTCTAAGTTTCAAATCTTAAGGATCAGTGGTTTGGGCTCGGCGTTGCAAGTCTGTCAGTGAGTCACTTAGGATTTTGTAATTTAAAGTGATTAATTTTGTTTTCAGTTTCAACGCAGTGGTTCACAACTCTGCTCCATCTGTACATATTGCTCCCGCCCATGGATACCATCATTACTGAACCAAAATCGACGGTTAATATACTCGCAATTTAACAGTATTTATGTTTCTGTAAATATATCTTTTGTATCTGTGATGAATGTAAAATATATGACTGAATAAATTATTGAAAAGTTTTTGAATATTTTTATCTTCCAAAGTCATTAATAGTGGTATATTTTTAACCAAGAAACCGTTGATCTGTCTCAGAAATTAAACACACATATTATATTATTTAGAAAACGAAGAGCTTATTCACCTGGAACTCAACCACACCGCAACCGTAACTACACAGTAGCGTTAAATTTGTATCTACATATCTGACGCGTTATGGTTGCATTGTGGCCGCGTTTTGATGAACCACACACGTGGTTGTAAATGACTGCAATCGAATGATCAAATAAATATATTATTCATATAATTTTAGTGTATAGCAGTAGAATAATGAGAAATAGAGGAGACTGGCAGAATTTATTACTCTAACCGACTCTAACAGAACGGGATGCCCTATTAAATATATTGTTCGAGTCAATTCATACGTGAACCAAACTTTTTCATTTACACTTTAATTTGTTTGATATACATTTTTAATATATAAACAGTACTTATAATCAATCTTCATAGGAATTAGAATGGAATAGATCAAATTATACGGTGAACCCGTATCAAAATATTTGATGGTTGGTCAAAATATTTATGGCTTATGTGGTCACCTTTCAGCCCAAATGTCGGGAGTTCCAGATCGCCAAGGTTACTACAAAGACTCCAACGTAATCTAACGACAACGACTTATATTATAAATATTATCTAAATATATAGAACACTTCGAAAATCCACAGGCCGACGTGTCAACCTATAGAAAATCCAAGTGCTCTAAACCACTATCAGATGGCAGCGTACTCAAGATACTGGGAGCATTTCCACGTTGAATAGCAATGCTTATACGTTGGGCCAAATAAACACCAGCATTTTGATCATGCGTCGCCTCGACCAAGCGCTCAGATAGATTTTTGAAAATGCTGTGAGCTCCTGGCCTCCACTGTCCCAGAATCACAGAGGGCTGTGGGTTGGTTTGGAGTCGAGAGCCCATCCGATAGTCTCTTTGAAGATGGTAGTTTAGGTGGTTTGCTAGTTATGTTTTGAAGGCCCATGTAATGGGGACGAGCCTATTGTCATATACCCAGCAAACTTCCCAACTCCAGGCTGTTAGAAAGAAATTTTCTCTTCTTCTTGATTCTGCCCTTATCTCTCATTAGGTATCAATAAAGCACGTCTTTTTCCGCCACTGCAGTATGTCATCCATCATCTTTTCACTCGTCTTTCACGCATATCTTCATTCACACAGTTGATCCATGTCTTTTTTTGGACGCCCTCTCCTCACATAAGTAGTTACATTTATCCTCATCGTCCTTTTGGTCACATGACTTTCATCCCTGAGCATAATAACGTGTCCATACTGAGAAATATCATAATGCTCAAAAAAATTCATTATCACTTTTTGTCTGACCTTGGGATCAAACCCTTATAATCGGCAGTAGCGCTTAAGAAACACTACGCCAATGAGACAGTCGTAATTGTTTTTTTTTGTCACAGGATCTGTACTGTGATTTTCTTTTTTTTTTCATCATCCACCATAATCAATTTGTTTTATTTCAGCCATAGGACGTCCACTGCTGAACATAGACCTCCCCCATAGATTTCCATCTAGACCGGTTGTAAGCGGGCTGCATCCAGCGTGATCCTGCTGTCTTTTTCAGATCGTCTGTCCACCTTGTGGGTGGACTTCCTACGCTACGCTTGTCGATCCGTGGTCTCCATTCGAGAATTTTACAGCCCCATCGTGTTATTTATTCAATTCTCATTGATTTATTTAAGAGAGTTTTATTCTGAGATAATAGTTACGATATAATTAGCTGTAAACCACTTTAGAAAAAGTAGTTTGTTAATTAGTTGATACTTTTTTATTTTACTACGCCGTTCTTAGAACCACGTCAACCTAATAATATTATTTTGGTTTCATTTTCTAGGCCTAATAGTAAAAATTTTAAGTGAGTTCCACAATATTTTTTAGCATCGCCATTAATTATAATAAACTAGTGTAAGCAAAGCCTTGCCCGCCCGCAATTGAAAATTAAATTATTAAATTTGGGAGTTTTATTCCAAAAAATAAATATAAAATTCTTTTATATTCAGTTTAATCAGTCATGCACTATTTACAAATTCACACGCAAATTAACAAAGTATAAATTAAAGAAGCACATCAATCAGAATTTGTTTTGAAACTTAACATTGTTCAGATTAGTAATGATGGTATCCGTGGGCTGGAGCGATATGTACGGAAGGGGCGGAGTTGTGGACCACGGCGTTGAAACTGAAAAGCCAAAATAATAATATGAATGAAAAATTAACCTCGGACTTTCTATTTACATCATAGATCATAGATGTGTGATCATACTGTACTTCTAGCTTAATCTACTAGCATAATTCCCTCGCCTTCGATCAAGTGGTAATTTCGGAAGTTGATTTCTTATTCCATATCTACATCATAATGTAGACCTATGTGCAAGAAATCAGCTCTGGTCAGCATAGGTGTAAGGCTGGACGTTGATGAGTAAGTGTGTCAATCAGTCAGGATTTTTATTGAGAGTCATGGAGAACTAAATGAGCCCTAATATGATACGTTCGCTGAAAGTTATTGAGGAGTTTGGTATATAAGATTTTTAAATAGGTGGCGTTGTAGAGTCAAATCGCAGTGAATGTGTACTTGTAATACTTTAAAAACAATTAATTAGACCAGTAAAATATAAGTACATGGGACCAGTAACATACTGGCGAAATGTGGGTGTATGTGTGACCTATATGGGACTGATTCATGGGTACCCTTCGGGAAAAAGGCGTGTTGTATGTTATAATCAAATAATAAAATCGAACTCTCTCATCACCTTTAGAAGCTGATAATTTCAAGGCACAAGGATATCAATACATTTTAGTTTTATAAAATGCTATGTTACCCATGGTGGTCATCAGCGGTGTAGTCGACCTGCCTGACGGAGCCATCAGGCTGCACCAGGGAGTAGCTGCCGTGCACCGCGTCTCCATCACGGATCTCATGCTGGGACTTGTGGTCGCCGGTGTGAGGGTCAGCCACCGAGTATGAGAAGTCGTATTTGGGGTGAGCCTGAATATATAATCCATTTTTTTGTTAATAAATTAATTATACCTATTTAAAAAAAATATGTAATAAAAAATAGTAAGGGATGAGAATTTAGAAAAGTTGTATAAATTGTAATGTTTTTCTTACATATTCATCATGACCGTCGTAGTGGGCAACGGGAGCAGCGTAATGAGCTACGGGTGCAGCGTAGTGCGCTAAGGGAGCGGCGTAGTGCGCTACGGGAGCGGCGTAGTGTAACGGTGCGTGAGCCTCATCGTGACGCACGATGCTCTGAGAGGAGACGGCGTGGCCGTGACCAAGGAGGCCGGCGTTGGCTGCGGCCAGGAGAGCGCCAAAAGCTACAATCTGAAAGAGTTAATAATACTATTAAAATGAGTATTTTTTTATTCGGGGGAATTTCAGGAGCATATTCGGGAGGGTAGTGTAGACAGCAATTTCCTCCGTGTGAACTCCGTAGAAACAGTGTTGTTCTAACTCCAGACCAAAAAAGAGGAATATGACGAATATTTTTAATATGCGATTATGTGCGATTTTTTTATTCCAACTTATTCCGTAACTCACTTTGCTGAACATTTTGGGTTTCTTGTTTGGAAATCAAGTATTGATTGATATCAATGTTTCAAGTGTATGGTTTTATAGAACGCGGGCTTTGACGCGTGCGGCGCATGGTGGGGCGGAGAAATGCGTGCGCTCACCTTGACTCCGTAACTTTGACACGATCAAGGTCGCTTAAGAACTAATGTGATCCGTTAATCCGCGTCCGGCTTCATATTTTATTGAAGTGTTGACGTCTATTGTTCATAGATCAGTTAACTATGTAAGTCTACTGTGCTTCCGGTACATATATATATATAAGTTTTGACAGATTTTTTTACACACATTTCTATTTATTTAAAGAAGAAAATAGCTCAATACGAGTATTTTCTATCTTTCATTCAATGAAAATACCTTTCATTGTTTTGTTAGAATTTAAGGAATCTATGTAAAGCGTGGCCTTTTGGTAGGTATTTTTCGAGTTGAGCATAGCGAGATTAACCCAAAATAGGTAACTCTTCTTAACATTTTCATGTACTATCCCCTTATGGAGGAGTCCTATGTCCAGCAGTAGACTTCTTACCAATCGGGGATCGAACCCGAGATCTCATGATCGGCGGTAGAGCTTGCAACCATTGCTACGCCATCGAGGCAGTTAACTGCAATATAATAACTAGAGATAATATTTTCATAATTAACTAGTTTATTGCGTGACATAAACAATAAACTCATTTTTTTATTACCTTAGCTTGATTAAACTTTGCCTTGATTAATAATTATTAATGTTTGTTTAATTTATGCCTTACATGTATATGGAGATAATAAAAACTACCCACTTGTAATACCTATTGCAAGCTATGTCTGTAGAATAAATACTGTTGGCCGCCCTCCCGGTAGTAAAGTAGGTTACCTGATTAAAATCACGATAACCCTAAAGGGTTATCGTGTTCTCACCCTCTCTACGGACTTAAGACAACCTCACAATATCCCAACTGAACCTGTCTAATTCCTCTTCCAGCTCAATGATCTTCTCGTCGGTCCTCAAAGTGCGTATGTTGTGTATTACCTGGTCCAGTCATCGTCGTTGGGATGGATAACCTTGAAACATTCTTCTTCTTTTCGAGTCGAAAAAGCTATATTTTTTTATATTTATAACACTTTGGTCCAGTATTTTGCCAAATCTATAGCATTTTGGTTTGCTTTGAAAAGGTCCTCCATCGTACATGCTGTGGGACAGTTAAGACACTGCAAAAGATGCGACATTGATTGGACAGCCCCACAGTCGCACTTGTCGTCGCTAGAGAAACCCCACCTAACACGGTTTTCTTTGCATCTTCCGACACCAGCTTGAAGTCTGTTTAAGGACTTCCAAACTGGCCAGGGAAGATTGCCACCCGGTGGAAGTTTCTCTGCAGGTGGGTAGGTAATAGCTAACGGAGGAGGGTAATCCTTCTTCCACCGCTCAATCCTAACTTTGGGAGCAAGCTTCTCGTCAAGGCTGTCCTGCCTGAGGAAACTTGAAACATTAAAATGTCTATATTGCTCTTCTCTTGTGATAGATAGGATAGGGATAGGATAAAATTAAGAATAATAATAATATTCTAATTGTATTTTAAGTCATCATAATGCTGTATCATTCAAGAACAAGAACTTATCTGGTGACATATAATTATATACATCATCATCACCATCTCAGCCGTAGGAAGTCTACTGCTGGACATATACCTTACCTATTGGGGTTGCCAATACTCGCCACTCTGGGTTGGCGGGTTGGCGTGCGCAGTCCGAGGTTTTTACGTAAATGACGCTGCTGCCCGTCCTCTAGCTAAACTATCTGAACTCTCAGCAGGCTTCTTACTGCAACCACGTATAGAGAAGGTACTGACACGGCAATAGATACATAATTACATTTAATTGTTATAATTAAAGTCTAAATTAGGAACATTCTTATTTAATTATAAAGTCATTATAATATTATGACCGCATAGTTCATAGTGTGATAACTACAGCGCAGCGTTGCAAGGTATTATTACAACATTTTATTATAGATTTATTGCAGGCTTCCCTGTCTAAATGTTTTAATGTTTGCGCTTGAGAAACGACGTCGTTTGTGAAATAATAAATTGTTCTAGTTGTCTTACCTTGAAATACTGTAAACTTTTATACACACCATAATTTATTAGGTACACAGTCTAAGGACCAAAATATATACACATACATTGAAGGTTTTTAAATAAATATTGCAGAGAACGCTGCTGTCCGTTCTCTGGATCGTTCCTTCACCAGCTCTTACAGCAACCGGTACTATTCGTAACCCGGTAATCCACGGCAAATATGGTAAATTAAAATCGAGTTTTAGCAATTTTCATAATTATATTAAAAGACGGTTTTCTTTAACAGAATATGTTTTGCGTGCAAATAAAGGATCGATCAAGAGCCAACGAACAATCGAGTCGAAAATTATTCTCTCTTTTTCTATAATTGGGAAATTTAACTTTGTGTACCTATGGAGGAGTACTTATTACCTTTATTATTACTAGTAGTACCTAAGGACTATTTTCATCAAAATTCAAAATATAATCAATCGTAAATAAATCAATTTTCTTGATAAGTTCACATATAATTTGATAAAGCTTTTCAGTCCTTATACCTTTACTTAAAATTAGGTACCTATTTCATTTAAATCGATTGCTATTAAAATTAATACAGCCTACTTCGGTATCGCAACAATGAGCTTAACTGAGGTCACTCGAAATAAGTTTAATCAGTTGCCTAAATAGATTTATCATCGATCTAAATTAAAAGTGGACTTAAAAGGTTTGACACGATAAAAATCTATGATAATGCAACAATGAACATTTCATTTTGACCATTTGGTCAAATTACTATGATCACTTTTATATTAACTGGTAGGCAGTAGATATTATAGTAGATATTAAGAAATTAACAGCACATATGCAATTTTTCCGAATTTATTGAGACATAAACATCGTTATTTTATAAAATCGACAACATTTTAGATACATGTTATGTTAGTCACGAACGAATTAACATTTTAGACTAGACGTTTATAAAGTTTAACATAATTAGCATGGTTTATTAAGAATTATGTATGAGAGGGGAGTAGCAGACGGGATTGAAGGGTTTCCGTTGAGTTTGCTCATGGCGGCTTGTATACATTTGATCACGTCGTTGTAAGGTACGTATACAGTATCATCGCTTACTTCAACCGCTGTAACATCTGGGTTAGTTGCAAGAGGTTCTTCTTGATGTTCTTCTACAGGTATATCCACGTGAGTTGTTGTCTCAGGCTCATTAGAAGACACTTCAATAATATTCTCATGAGTGTCTTCGGGAACATCTTGTGGTTCTTCAGGAGTTACAGGTTCTGGGGGACTTGTGGGTTCTTCTTGAACCACTGGCGCTTCTTCAGGTTGATCAACGTGAACTTCTTCAGTAGTTTGATCATGTGGTTCAGTGGCTTGAACTTCTCCGGTATTTTCTTGAGGCTCTACATCATGTATTATTATCAGTGGCTCACTCTTTACTTCGGGACATGGCTGAGCGACTACAACTGTGGGCTTAGTCTCAACGGGCAAGAAATTTGTGACGATAGCGTTAAACCTGCTAACGAAAGAGAATGGTTAGAGGCGAGTCGCTTGTGTGGGAATTCTTTCATGTTTTAGTAATAAAATTTTAACCCTTTCACGTCATCGGCCACGTATTGAACGTCTCGCACGATTCCATTTGGTTGAAGTAAAGCATATTCGCCACTGACAACTGCACCGTCGCTCTTTTCGCTGTGTAACTGATTGTAAATCGAGTACATGTACTCATAGCTTGTCTGACCCTGTAAAAATGTAAAAGTTAGGAACCTACGAGCAAGAATTAAAAACTTTATACATGTCATCCAAGGTTTTACTTACTTTAGGAGAATAAACGACGGGAACACTCGGCACAGGCGGTTGGTATGCTACGATATTGGCACTTGGGGCCACCGACGCAACGGTTGCTACTGGCCTTTCTGGTATAAGGCAAGGTCCAGGAACACATGGTGCTTGAAAACTGGGCGCCAAAGGAAACAAAGAGCCAACTTGAGCTGCTGCCAGCTGAGTTATTTGTGGGTTTGGATAAGGGACGCCATATTCTAAGAAATTCACTCCAGGAGCGATTTCTGGACCAGTTTGGACGTACACGTTTGAGAAGGAAGCGCATGAGACTTCCCACGCTACACTCAAGACTAGAAGGAGGCAGTTCTGTAACAAACATAAGAAACACGATTACTTTGACGAAATGTATTAATAATATAACATTACGCTTTTTTCCCAAAGGGGTAGGCAGAGGTGTACCCAGGACATAGTAGATACACAAACACTCGCCGGTTATGCTTTCAGGTCCCACGTAATAGACAACGAGCCTGTCATTCAGAAAATTCTTAATGGAAAAAATCCAAAAACACTTTGCCTGACCTGGTATCGAACCTGGGACGTCATGGGCAGTAGTAGAGCTTGCAACCATTACGCCACTGCGGCAATCGAGGCGAGGCGAGGAAATGTATATTATTATAATTACACAATACTCACTTTAACAATCATCTTACCCAGTGATCGATGGACTACTGATATTTTTGAGAATTTAACACCGCTTTATAAAAGGTGCTTTGTTTGTCCTAAAATATGCGGTTCGGTAATACCGAAACAAACCACCAATGTCGTAGACAGGATGAATAGGAGTTAACAATTAATATGTAGATAAGATTTAGCAGCAATATACCCAAATAGACCTGACAATAATGTTGATTTTAATAACTCCCGCCCGAATAACCGAATTAAGGAAGGGAGAAGGAAGGGGTGGTGTAAATTTGACGTGTCTATGTACCTATATATCTGTGTCTCTCTGTGTCATCGTAGCTCCTAAACGAATACACCGATTTTCATGCGCGTGTTTAGTATATACATAGTGTTTTTAGCTATGTTTTATGACAATCAGTTCAGTCGTTTGATGGTCTGCTCTTTTCTAGCGGCTGATAGGATATGAGTAACTTCTAGTGGTCTTGCTGATTCGATTCGATTCGATTGGAATGACTTGGTAACCTTGACTTGATGCTGCAGGATACAGCATCAGGTTCAGATGGAACAGTACATAAATAAATAGTATTTGAGCTCGTTGGAATTGTCATCGGTGACCAGAGTCTGACATATGAGGCAGGAAGAAGAGAATGAGGGTTTAAAAAAAAAAAAAAAATTGTTCCAAATAACTAAAGCACCGTTTTACTTAGTTGGCGCACAAGAAATCAAAAATATGTTGCAAATCATTACGTCAACCCACGACCCGATCAACCATGCCTCGTTTTTTGGACAGTTGGTCCACAGGTAGTAACCCGTGTAACCTTGAGACTCTAATGAAAGAATCAACTGGGTCAAGCACTGACCGAGTTGATTCTTTCATTAGAGCATTAATGTGTATGTAATTCATAATCGAATTTATTTTCAAGAGAATTCACGAGAGAAGATAAGCATACAATAGCATAATAAGAAGAACCCAGTTACTTATCCGCCAAGCAGTAATGTGCAAACATTACTGTATTCCGGTCTGAAGGGCAATGTTACCAGAAAAATTACTGGGCATGACGAGTTTCAACAACTAATAACTCAGGGTGATATGTGCAGTGCAGTGCCGCGCAGTATTTTGAATTTTAAAACACTGGTTGGCACTGTGTCTGATATTATGGGCAATCATGATGCTTACCATCGGGCACCTGATTTGCTCGTTTTGTCACTCACTATCATAAAAAAAAGCTAAGTAATTACAGCCGTGATATGTTCCGAGTATAGGACTTAAAAATCTGACTAGTTAGAGACGTAAGTGACCGACTCATGATTCCCCTGTAGGGATTTACGGGGTCTCTCTCTTGTATTCAGAACACGTGGGTAACAAAAGTTAGTGAAAATGCGTGAAAATTGTTTTTGTCTCAGATGGTCCGGTTAGCTTGTCTTATTATGTCTTATATTACAGGAAAATGTTAACTGTTCGATAAATGTAGTTTGCGTGTTAGTATTTTTAAGCTAGCGATAAGGTTCCTATTTACATAGTTTTGATGGCAATAAGCGTTTTTTTTATATAGATTCGTACCCTTTTAATCATTGATGTTGACATAATATTTATTATTATTATGATAATGATAATAAAGAAGATTATCTTTTCGATTCTGAATACTTACGTATTTAAATAAGTAACTTACATAACATCGCGCCGCTTTCTCAAAGGGGTAGGCAGATATGTTTCTGCCTACCCTGGGTAATGGGTATCCATTACCAATGACCTAGTCCCACACTAGTAGTAGTAGGTACACCCACAATTAGTCCTATGCTAAGTATAGAGAGCGAGCATATTGCCATCTACCGAGCACAGATCTAGTTATTGAGAAAAATCCAATATTTAACACTGCCTGACCTGGGGATCGAACCCGGGACCTCTTGATTGGCAGTTGAGCATGCGCCCTCTACGCCACCGAGGCAGACTTTTAATACTTACAAATCATTTACGTAGGTAAATGGTACTATTTTATTATATGTGATTATCATCACTATTATTCCTTCTTTCTTCTTAGAGGAAAACTCGAATAAACCCGAAATGAAGACTACGTCAGGCCGGAGTAGGATAGAACCCTAAATCAGTGGCAGTCTCCTACAACCAAACTGGCTCCGCATGTATCGACATATCGTTGGATTTAGCCAGTGAGGTCGAGAGGGTGGTATAGGTTCTGGGCAAACCAATTTTTCCTTTAGGTTAAACGTTACCCATACAAAATGAAAATACACAAATATGAAAAAATAGGTAATAATTTTCTACTCAATTGTTTGTGGTTGGCTCTGGATCTGGCCTTTATTTGCGCGAAAACATATTGTGTATTTTCATTTTGTATAGGTGACGCTTAACCTTAAGTTGTCCCAAGAAACACATAAGTACTCTATACAGACTTAATGTTTAAATCGCCTGCACAAAGACGCCAAGTCCAATATAATAATAATTTCCTTCTCTATTTCTTAGGCTCAGAAAACTCAAGACTAACACTTAACTAAAACTTAAGCTAGGATGACAACACGGATTGCGAACCAAGCTTTCATTCACCCTCTGTAAAGAACCGTTACACTTGCTATTCCAGGGTCTGTACTATACATACTAAATTTTTGTCAAAACGATTCAGTTATTTAGTGCAAAAAAGTTCATACATAGACAAATACACGTCAATCTTAGAGCGCTCTCTGTTTTAATTGTAAGAAACTATTACTAGATATAGAGTAAAAAATACGTAATGGACTTGTAATCATCGAGAATACCTTGAGATTACGATGCTGGGTTTGTAACTGCAGCAGCTGTAGAGACTATAAATTTAAGTAGAAACTTACAGACTTTTAAATTTTTTCTTTTATACTCAATGAAAAAACAATTAAACAAAAAGAAAATGAATAAAAACGCGTAGTTCCAAAACATAATATTATTTTCACTCCTCTTCTTCAAAAAAGTTAAGTTCATTGTTGCATACAAGAGCTTGGCTAAAATAACTTTTCAACGTCTCTAGACTCTAGGGGATAGTGTAGATTTCTTTTGAATTGTTGTCTGTTAGCAACGTGATAATATATAATTTATTTTTTTGGTAATGAATTGGTTGATAAAATTATTTATTTTATTTTGTCACAATCGCAGTGTAGAGTGTTACACACGACCTTAAAAGCCATTATAATGATAATAATATACTTAAAACACCCTTTGCTAAAGCTCGGGAGTAAAACTACCTAAGTCTCTTCAGCCCCTTGTTAACAATCTACTATAATAAATGTACTGCTAAGCAAGTTGCAGTGCTTATAAGGTTACTTTAAATTACCACCAAGTTTCTACAAGCAAATTCCTTCTCAGCTCCGGGTTATATTATTATTGTAAGGCGCTTCACAAACACTCCTTACCGTGACGACTTAATGCATTAGAGGCAGAGAAGGAAAGCGTATTGCCGTTATCAAAACCTTAATTACACTATATTATAATAAGCTCGACTGCCGATGAGGTGGTGCCACGTTCGATCCCCAGGTCAGGCTAAGTGTTAGAAATTGGATTTTACATTAAGAATTTTCTAAATAACTGCCTGGAGTCTGGTTCTGTACCTGGTAGATGGCAATAGGCTCGCCCCTTATTACATGGAACCAATAACACACTGGCTAAATGTAGGTGTACCTACTATGGGACTGAGTAATTGGTACACCTCTGCCTACCCCTTCGGGAAAAAGGCGTGATTGTATATTATGTTACGTTATAATAATACATTCATATTTAAGTTACTATAAGATGTGGTATAAATTTTGTGTAAATAGTTTAAGATTTATGCTGAATATATAATGATTTATTATTTATAATATTACTAACTGTGATCCATAGTTTCACCCGCGTAGTCTTCGTTCCCGTGGGAATTTCGGGATAAAAAGTACTTTTTATGTTATTCCAGGATCTAACCTATCTATATACCGTATATAATATAATTTCAGCCCAATCGGTTCAGTAGTTTTGGCGTAAAAGAGTATCAAACATCCATCATCAAAAACTTTTGCATTTATTATATTAGTAGGATAGTAGGATTATACACCAGATGAAGTTTTAAACATACCGAGATCCAGGGACAGACTTTTATCAATCACTTGAAATTATCCTATCTGTTTATGGTAACTGATTATGATATATATTTTTATATATTGATATATATTTGTATAGAATTTATCTCCCCTTTTCTGATTCGTAGAAGAAAAATCATATCATACTCTCCCTTGCAGGACCTAACTTTTTTTAGTAAGTGTAATTATAATTGGAATCTAATGTAGAATTATTAGTACATTTTTGCAGTGTAGTAAAATCTATATAATTTAAAATAGATTCTTCTTCTTTTTTTTAAAGTGTCTTTATTGAAATAAGACTAAACAATAGAGCAACCTATTTACTATTTACCCTACCCCCTTTGACTGCTTGGCGGATGAATAACTGACAAAGGTGTGGTACCTCCCCAGGCGGCCCACTGTACAAGAGGTCTAGCACTACACAACAAAATATCGCTGCAAAATATAATTATTTAATAATTTATATGTTTATTGGCGGTTTTATCCTTTTTTCCAATAGTATTTGAAATAAGGTAAATTAAAATGTAAATCCCCGCAATACTAGTTCCAATAATTATTATTGTGCTATTACTTATTCATTAAGTTATTTTTTCATTGATAAACTCAAACTCAAAACAGCTTTATTCAAATATATTATAATCTGACACTTTTGTACGTCAATGAAGATAAACAGTACTGAGTCTACCGTGCGTTCGGAAAGATACCGTTACAAGAAGAACGCACAAGAAATTTGTAGGGCTTAATTTTTTCAACAGATAGTTTCACAATATTTGGTTTGCTTACATTTGTTTTCTTTGAAGGTGCCGCGAGGCGGCTATGCAGAAGTTTCCAAGCATCTTTGTCCTCTATGTACTGGTTGACTTTATTATAAGCCTTCTTTAGTAAAGTAGATTTTGTCTTTATTCCTAGTATTAAAATTATGAAGGTCACTATTTAATTTTAATTTATGTAAATTTTTACGCACATACATGATGTTCTCATAAATGTAGATAATAGATAATAACTAATAACGATACTAGATAATTACTACCTAACTGATACAAGATTAATGCCGTGGAGTTACCGGCTTTAGAATAGTGCTCCACCCTCTCTACCCGTGGTTATTGTAAGAGTCGGCTAAGGCTTACATCTAACTGCGCTTGACAACCCGCCTGCCAAGCGTGCCTAGTATTGGCAAAACCCCCTTTTATGGGGGAGGCCTATATTCAGTAGTAGATTTTACCAACGGCTGAGATAATGATGATGACAAGATTAACGTATTTGATATTTTTTAAATTAATTAATAAGTGATGTTTCTTTGCTTAAAATCTTTTACCCAAAGACATAAGTTGGTAGTTTGACTGACCTTAGAACAGACTACAATTCACTATAATATCCACAATTAAATAGACTCTACAATATTTACAATACATATTTTATTATAGTATCATCATCAATCTTAAATAGCCCTCACTTGTAAGCAAAACAATACCAGGCGGCCCCAAGGGCAATTTCCCTGCAAGAAGAATTGAGGAAAACCTGGAATAGAATAAATATTACCTACCAAATCTTTGTGTTTAAAGTAGAAGGGGGTGACTAAGTTCATTGGAGGTTAATTTCCAAAATTTTAAGTTTCTCGCTGAACTGTGTGGGGTGGGCAAAACAGCTGTTGTAGTTCTTTAAATAAGGATTAACCCCCTACACGGTCTATGAAATCCACTTTTACGTATTCTTAACGCCATAATACTTTTTTTTGTAGTAAAATACTGGTAGGAAGTGGTCAGGTAAATCCTTATTCTTGTTCTAGGAGTTTGCAATGGCGCCGGCTATACTCTGGGGTAATCCGGAGTATGGTCCTCTACGGGGCACCAGTTTGGGTGGACGCCCTCAATCGCGGTAACAAGACCCTGCTGCGGCGTCCTCAGCGGGTTATCGCGACGAGGGCAATCCGCGGTTATCGGACTGTTTCATGGGCGGCGGCGTGCGTATTGGCTGGGGATCCACCCTGGGAGCTCCAGGCGGAAATCCTTGCAGAAGTTTACAACTTTGTTGCGGCGAGGAGATCCCGAGGGGTTCCCCCAGATTGGGAGGAGGTGACGCGCTTGCGTAGGCAGGCTCGGACCGCCCTCCTAAGGCGATGGACGGAGGACCTGGCCTCACCGATCCCTGGACAATGGACGGTGGAGGCCATTCGTCCCGTTATAAAAGGATGGTTGGGGCGGCGGTTCGGCTCCCTGACATTTCGCCTGGTGCAGGTACTATCTGGACACGGATGTTTCGGAAAGTATCTGTACCAGATCGCAAGAAGGGAGCCAACCCCGACCTGTCACGAATGTGGGGCGCTGGAAGACACGGCGCTCCATACTTTGGAGGTGTGTGCCGCATTTGAACTGCAGCGGCACAGACTGACAGCGCAGATAGGGAGCGATCTCTCCCTGTCAAGCGTGGTTAGCGCCATGCTCGATAGCGAGGAATCGTGGCAGGCCGTAGTCTCTTTCTGTGAAAGCGTCATGGCGCAGAAAGAGGCCGCGGAGCGGGTCAGGGAAGAAAACGTTCTGGCTGACCCGATCCGACGAAGACGTACAGGGGCAAGGAGGAGGAGGTTTGCCCACCTTCTTCTGCCTTCGTAGTGGGGTCTCCGGTGAAGTCGGGGAACTTGCCGGGCCACATGACCCTACAAGCCTAGGGGATGACCAGGTGAACAGGGTCATCCTCCCCACAGGCGCTGAGGCCCAGTCATCATACTGGGCCTACCGCTGGGACGAGATGGTGAATGCAACCGCGACCCCATCTCGCCCCACCTCTCGGCGGAAGACTGTTTCCAGGGGGGTTTTAGTGGGTCCAAGTCCCACACTCCCCCTTCTGATATCCCCCGTTTCAGAAGGGAAGTGCGAAGACATTTCACCCCTCAAAAAAAAAAACAAAAGGAGTTTGCAATGGAGTTCCGAAAAGTAACGCCAAATTAAATCAAATTACCTTGCTCTTTTATTTCACTTTTTTTCTTTTTCTTTATTTCTCAAATTTCCTAATCCATGCTACTAATTCTATATGCCTGATACGCTTTTGCCTAAACCACTGAACCGATTTTGAAATATATGGGACCTTAGAGAATACCTTTTTATAGTGGTATAGGTATAATAAGCTGCAGGGGAGAAATCGAGGAGCTATAAATAGGGATAAATAAAATCTATTATTCCTTAATTTTATTTAACATATAAAAATGTAAGTTCTTACTGACTTGGGCGGAGAAAGTCTTGAACCAAGAAGTCTTAGTGCAGGAGTATGAGTGAGTAAACGTAGTTTTTATTATGATTTAGCCAAGGAATAACGAGTAAGGAAGGAATTTTCACGATTCCCACGGGAACGTTATTAGATCATAGAGTAACTAAATATAATACTTAAGAGGTCCAGGCTGTGCGCGAACCCTCAAACATTAGCAGTTCGAAAGTTCGAACGACGACTCTATCCACATTGCCCGCAGCGTGCACGATAGCAATGTTCAATGCTTAATTTGTGAGTAAATAAAAATATTTGGTATAAAAACAAAATAATTAGTTTTTAAAACAGTTTATTTTCGCCGCAGTCTTAAACATACTATAACACATCGACTAAAGACTATCTTCATAAAGTAATTAGGGCATAATATCACATGAGGCAGTGGCTCGGCGTTAATATCAGTGGTAAGATTCGTGGATTTGCGGGGCGGTGTTGTGTACTATCGCGTTGAAACTGAAACAATTATGACATCATTAAATATACCTAGGTACTAAACATTAAACCAGATTAATAGTGGTTTGCAGCATTTGAGTTTGTACATTACTAGCTTTGCCCCGCGGGTTTACCCGCATAGATATCGTTCCCTTGGGAATATCGGAAAACAAAGTACCCTATGTGTTATTCCAAGGTCTGATCTACCTAATCCAAGCGATTCAGTAGCTTTTTCGTGAAGGAGTAACAAATATCCATCCTCACAAACTTTTGCATTTATAATATTAGTAGGATAAGCATAGTTTTCACATCAGACATCTCCAAACAAGAGCGTTTGGACCTTTTTTTACATAATTAATTGCACAATGAGGCGTTTTATTGGACTAACTTAGACTACCTCAATAAAGCCTGTTGCTATTTTACATAAGTAAAAATTATATTCTCCTTCTTGTCGAACTGGTTCTATGGCCAGCCGTTGGATTCCTTTTTTCAGGGCAACAGAGCCTTGGTTGTGATTTACACATTTGCACCTCTTTTAACTGCTTCATGTCGATTCTCAGTATCGGATACTTATTTTAAGATGGACCTGATGGGCAAGCCCTATGGAGCTACGATTTACGAACGTTGTGTCGAACCTGTTATGGGACGAAACGACGAAGGAGATGTGTCCAGCGCTTTCTTTAAAATCTTAATCACTTAATAGTATCAAATTATTACTATGAATTGTTTGGAAAGTAACCGTCAGTAAAATTTCAGTTTCCTATATAAAATGACGATGTCACCAGACGAGTCAGCTCTTGATACTTTTTTTAGCTGTACATAGATAATACCCTAGACATTAAATAATTGAATACAGTATTTATTAACAACTTGTGTAGTTTACCCATTATGATCGTCAGCGGTGTAGGTGACCTTGCGGAAGGAGCCGTCGGGTTGAAGCAGGGAGTATTCTCCCTTCACCACGTCTCCATCGCGGACCTCGTGCTGGGTTTTGTGGTCACCGGTGTGCGGGTCTGATACCGAGTATGAATAGTCGTATTTGGGGTGCGCCTGCAAGTAACAAACATTATTGTTATTTATTAGGTCCAAGAGATAATTTAAAATTAATTTTTGAACTGTTTGGGGACAGTGGAAGCCGAGAGTTCACTGCATTAAGAATCTATCTGAGCGCTCGGTCGAAGTGATGCGTAATTAAAATACTGTCGTTTGTTTGGGCGAACGTATGAACACTGCAATTCAACACGGCAATGCCACCATCATTTTAAGTGCACTGCTATCTGATGTGCAGTAATTTTTTTTTTTCGATAAGGATACTTTGCCTTTTTATAGTTAATTTTTAAAATGACATATAAAAAGGAAAGCCAATCATCATATGTTTCAGCTTATAAGTATTTGCTGCTGGTTTAAGGTCTCCCCTAGTTTAGGATGGTTGTCTTGAATCGCTCGCAACCACATTTTATACTTTACCACTAAAATGGGTCTTGGCCACTGAAAAAAAGCGCTACTCTTCCTACGTCCATCTATAATATCTTGTAATAATATTATTTATTTTAAGGAATTGCTTATTCATCTAAAGTTATGTTCTTTCAACTCTGACTGCCTCGGTGGCGTGGTTTGCAAGCGCTACTACCAAATCCGAGTCCCCGGGTTGGATCCCCAAGTCGGGCAAAAAATGTTATTGAACTTTTTCACTAGAAATTTTCTCAATGACAGTCTGAACAGTTTGGAACTGTCCTCGGTAGGTGGCAGTAAGCTCACCCCCTATTACATGGGACTTGAAAAAAATTAACTGGTGAAGTGGAAGAGTACCTACAATGGGGCTGAGTCTAGAGCACACCTCTACTCCTTCGGGAAAAAGACGTGATGTTATGTTATCCTTTTAACAGTAACCAAGTTACATGTACATCATATGCGAATGTTTTCGTTAAATGTTTTACACAATACTACGAGATGTAGGTCAACGTTTGCCATTAAAACGAGCGTGACATTAGTATAAGCAAACAACGGAACATTCTGTATTTCCCTTACATCGAGCCATAACTCCAGACTCGTGAATGATGAAATTTTAGCTATGTTACTTTAAAGTTGACTTTAAAATTACGAGGGACGGGTAACAGAAAAGGGGTCTCCTGTTCTGTTACTTAGCAGTTTGACACAATCCTATGGAAAAGTTACGAAATCGATGTTTTGTTTTCTCTGTTTCCATCGAATATAATTAACCCATCCTATGAATATAATAGTTATAGTTATTAGTTATAGTAATAATATAGTAATAATAATAAATATATATATATAATAATAATAGTATGGGACAACTTCCACACACGGTCATCTAGTCCCAAACTGGGCTGGCCTGTGCTATGGTAACCAGATGACTGATATACATACTTATATAAGCTTATAACACCTAGACACAGATCAAACAGACATATTCATGCATACAAATGTTTGACCTGGCCGGGGATTGAACCCGAATATATATCTATTATTATTTATTTATTAACTCATCATTTTTTTGTAGTGAACGTCTAATCATGTGACTAAAACTGTATCCGTCTGTATCATCAACATAGTATCCATCTTATTATCGCCGTTTTATTTATAATTTGATTCAAATAAAGTGAGGTTAAGTACTAAGAATTTTTTAACTGCGAGACACGTTCTAAATTTTAGTAGAACATTTGCTTAATTCATAATAATTAATGGCGATTCTAAAAATTATTATTTATGCAGATTTTAGGGTCTTGATATCCTATCAAATAAAATCTAAATAATAATGTAAGGTCAACATGGCCCAGAAACAAACAACTCCTTTAAGTAATTGACAATTTAATATTACTAGGATTGGACTCAGTTTTAAGATAAGATAAGATAAGATAAGATAAGATAAGATAAGATAACGTTTATTGATATATAACATGCAATTTTATCATACAAACAATGGTCCTCAAACTAGGTAAACCTGTATCTTGGGGGCCTTCTTCTCATATGAACAATATATTATAATATATGAACAATATAATATATGACATAATATAATAACACGTAATATGTGATAGTCTACAAAAACTGGGACGGATTAAGTGACAATAAAAGCTTAGTAATTTATTAATTTAAATCACACAAACTTCACGATAGTTTTGAAGATATAGCGCCTGCAGCGTAAAGCAATGTTGCAACCGAATCCCAAGAACTTATCGGAACAGTCACGACCAGGATTAAACATTATTATGTAATTCTCGAGTATCGAGCTGTTACCCGTAGCATTCGATTTATGGCAACAGTTTGAAATTATATGGAGCTGTGCATTGTTTCGTTGAACTCCATCGAATATATACCGGAATAGATGTGACTTGCGTGTTTTATCTTTCTTTTGAACTTATTATTTGGCATAATTTAAACTTTTAGCTAGCTTTCAGACGAATGTCGGCGTAACGTTAACGCTAACGCGACCCTGACGCGGCGTTGTCGTCGGGCGCTAATTAGTAAGAAAAAGAACAGTAGAATACACGGCGTCGCTCGTCTGAAAGATCGCTAAAACCAACTCTTCAATCGGGTTAAAACAACTGTTTCATAAAAGTCTCCCCTGACATTGAACAAAATTTATATAACACCAAATTTTTTTTTCGCTATTTCTTAACAAATCTTCCAGTCACGACTTTTTCCCCAGGACTCAGTCCTATAGTGGGCACACCCACATTTCGCCAGTATGTTATTAGTCCCGTGTAATAGGGGGCGAGCCTCTTGCCATCTACTGGGAAATGTACCCGACATTTCTAGACTCCAGGCAGCTATTGAGATAATTCCTAATGGAAAAATCAAATATTTAACACTTTGCCTGACCTGGGAATCGAACCCGGGACCTCCTGATTGGCAGTCGAGATTGCGCTTACTACACCACAGAGACATTCGCTATTTCATAAATGACTCGATAGTGAAAGATGTTCAGGTTACCAGTATGTATGTAAGTAGCTTGAATGATAAAATAACACAAGCACTGGGTACTTTGCGGAGGGAAAAATCGCATCGCACAATCAGTTAAATATATATGCTATAAGTTTTCGTGATAAATAATGTCATCCTATTGGCTGAAACCATAATGACAGGAGAAGGTATAGAAGCATTATAAAACACTCAGTAGCCAAGGGCCACGATATTTTATAAGACGTAAGAGTCTGACTAGCTAGTTATAAAAACATTCAGTGATCTGTAATCACCTGTTTGACTCCAACAATGCCGTAATGTAACCGTAATAGTTATCCAATATACTGTTTTAATTGTAAGCCTTTTTGTGAGATTCGTAAAGAAAAAGATATAAATCAAATGATTTGTAGTATGTGTATTGTTTGAGCGTATAATTAATAAGTAATGAGTTTCATTATGCTCAAGCGTTGCATACAAAAGATTTCAACGCAAAGCTGATTTCTAAAAGTTTATGATTAATTTGTTTATTAAATTATCGCTCTATTTTAATTATTATTCTTATGTAACATAAATTTAACATAGCAATTTTTGTGTTTATTTTTTTCTTAGTTTTTCGAGTGTAGTATATTTATTTAAACCGTATATCTCGGAAACGGCACGAATGATTTGGAAGATTTTTTTAAAGTTTAAATTTTGCTTTGTTTTAAGTGAAAATAAAACAAATTAATATAGGTAAGTAATACTCTTTTTATCAAGCGCGAGCTGCGTTTGCGTATATGTTTTTAAAGCATCAATACGTTATACGGTTTCCGTCTCAACCTGCCGCTGGCAATTTACATGCGACGAGAGGAAACGAAATAATTACTCATATTTATTCGCGACCCATTTAAGAAATAGTTGTGATGTAACGTACTGCAACAGTTACTGTGGAATCGATATATATCGTATCCCGGAAATGCAGTCGATTGTGATAGATATTTTGTTATATCTATTACATAATATAAGATATTTTGATGAGGTGTACTGCAGGTGTAATGTAGTTAGAAATTAATTATAGATAATTAAAGCTTAGTTATAGAAATATTTTTTAAATTTTCTTGGTTAGTACTGAATAGTTAACAAAAAACTCAGATTCAGTTTTAAAAGACAGAGCTTACAAAGACTTACAGGAATCACTTCGTTTTCCATCTGTTTGTTTGTTCGTCCGTCAAGACCCTTTCTCTCGGGAAAGCGTGGAGAATTAAAACAAGTTAAGTGAATAATATGATTAGCAAATTGTCGAGTTAGTCTCTTATGACTAACTCGAGGCTCCGACATATCGATGAGGCTCCGACATATCGATGAGTGATATAACTTACTGGTATAGTTAGATAGTTGTAAACTGCTGCGCCCCGTGGTTTCACTGGTGTAGGCATAGTTTTCGTGAAAATATCCAAATAAAAAGAAACCCTATGTCGTTTTCCGAGGTCCCATTTTACCGATTTCGAGTGTTTATTGTATTTTGGCAAAATCCCGCGTAATGGGCCTATGTGTGTGGACTTCTTATGACTGAGGTGATGGTGATGAATTGTATTTTGGATGTCTTGATAGTTAAAATATATACCTAAGCTCTGAAATAAAATTTTGGGTTTATGGGAATCAGCCTTATTTAGTGTGGGCGTTACCTAATTGATGAGTTCACCTCTGCTAAACCCTACAAGGAAAAGCGTAATGTTGTGTTATATTATTTTGTTTGTTTTCGTTTCCATCGTTTCATATGAATGTTTTTAATTTCTTGTATATAAATACGTAAATTCCAGAATAAACTAATATTACTCGACTTCTTTCCTAACAGTTCGGGTTATTACACGTGACTATTTACTCGCATGCGAGAAGCTACTGCAAAATAGAGTGAAATAGAATAGAATAGAAATATCCCACGTTAAATGACTGTCAAAAATGAGAGCAAAGATTCACAAACACACTTGTGATTATCTTTGGAATGTCTACTACTTCATTTCGACGTTAATTACTATATTTCACTGTACAAAACCAACCCATTAATCAACTAATACACCTCTTATGTATGTGCTTATATTGTTCATGTGCCCTTGACCGCATTGTTCTCTGAGAATGTCCCTAGATGTGACACTAAATGTATATGTTGTGAAACAATGTTCTTACTCCAGCCTAATGTGCGTAACGAAAAACAATGTTCATTAGTTTAGAGGTTATTACAATTATGACGTTATATTTACGCAGTCTGCAGAATTTCGTAGGTGTTGCGAAAGTTAATGTGGATCATATCTCAATTCTTGTATCAGTTGGGTTTGTGCATATGCTGGAACAGTATTGTTCTTTGGTCATATCACCTTAATCAAAGAGTTGTGAGTCGAAGGGATTTTGTAAGTAGATCTCAGGGCCATCTTTGAAACTCCAGGTGAAAATGTTGAAAGAAATCATTGATTTTGATGAAAAGTATACACAATTTTTGTAATAATATTGTTTGCATATCCAATTGATTAATACATAATTAGACGTCTGACAAAATAAAATAATTTTACTAATAACTTACCACAAATTATAAAGAAACTTAAATAATTAATTTCCGATTGATTAAAGGTAAATAATAGGAAGTAACATTATGGAACTAACTAATGTAAAACATATTAAAAATACATTGAAAAGTTTACCCAACCTATTCAGATTATTCAGGCTTTCAATCAAATCTAACTTTCACTATAAATACAAGAGTTATCGCAAATGAAATAAACCTATCACAGTTGCTGAGATTTGAAAGGAAAGGAAATAATACCTAAAATAAAATTTGAAAACTAGCAGGAACCTTTATACTAAGAGGACCTTTATGAAAATAGCATATACAATCACTCCTTTTTCCTGAAGGGATAGACAGGTGTACCCAGGACTCAGTCATATAGTAGGCACACCAACATTTCGCCAGTATGTTATTGTTCGGATGTAATAAGGAGCGAGGCTATTGCCAACTACCGGGCACAGTTCCAGACTCCAAGGCAGTTATTGAGATAATTCCTAACGGAATATCCAATATTTAACACTTTGCCTGACCTGGGGATCAAACCCGGGACCTCCTAATCTGCAGTCGAGCTTGCGCCCACTACGCCATCGAAGCAGAGTGATAGTATGAAAAATGAAAATAGTAGTTAAAACTATGGATTTTGCAAATTTAGGAATAGCTTTGAGTATCTGGTGTACAAACAAAATATGCAATTCAAAGAAATGCATTCAAATAAAATAAAAAACATACATTCACGCCTTTTTTCCCGAATTGGTAGGCAGAGGTGTACCCAGGACTCAGTCCCATAGTAGATACACCCAAGAAATGCATTCCATTCTTAATATTTACGTATTGCATTAAAAATTGATTATCAATTTATGTGATTTTGTATAATAATTAGCGAATCGCGTAAATTTAAAAATAAAAGTAAAAATATATGGAAGCCTCTATTTTCTATTGTGAAGTAAACAATGTCGTATTCACACCGTTACACTTTCAAACATCCGCGTATTATAGAGAAATGCGGTGTTATGGTAACTTGCAATACCTAAGTAGTTATTAGATAACACAGTTACTTGTTAGGTGCGCATAATAAGAAACAATATTATAGATGCAAATTCACGTTTGTGGAATCCACACGTTTTTACCTATTGTAATGTATGTAAATATAAATAAAACGAAATCGTACAAAAAATTATTGTCGTGTTTTTTGAAACTGTTAGCTGTCAGGATTATTGAATTCTCCGTACCTAAGGATATTTTATGTGTCCATAAATTTATTTATTGAATATTATACTTTAACAACGAAATGAATGATTTTTTTAAGACTGCTTTGATTACTCGTAAGTTGTGTTTGTTCTAATTTTTTTTCTCGGAGATAGCCCTAATCTTTTGTCTCAGTTTTTGAGGCTTAGTACCAGACTGGCCTAAAAAAGAGAGAAACTAGAAAATAACAAACACCTTTCCTCGCCTTCTCTCCGAAGTGTCTGTAAGCCAGAGGCAGTTCCTATTGTTATAAGTATACACACACATTACGCCAGTTATGCACAAATCTAGACTTCAGGCTGTTACTGAGAAATTTCCTTATGGAAAAATAAATAACACTTATAGCCTAACCTGGGAACCAAATCCAGGATCTCATGATCAACAGTAACGCTTGCGATCTTGGTGTATGGTCCAGTAAGAAGTTAAAATTCGTCAAGGAATTTGGACTCCTTGCTTGCTTGGTTAGGTTTTTCTTTGACTTCCCACTTGGTACCATAACCAAGTAGGAAGGCAAATTTTAAAATTGGTCAAGGAATTTGGACTTGCTTGATGAGCTTTTATTTATTTATTTATTTATTTATTTATTTATTTATTCATTAATAAGACATAGAATGCTTACAGTATACACCAAACGCAAACTATGTTAGGAACGGCTTAGAAATAACCTTAAGTTAGTTATTAGAATGCTTATACTATCGTGAAATATGTCGACATGTTGGTTCTCGCTCAGAAACGCGGTCAAGAGAGATACGGCTCGGCGTGTCGGCGTATTGCTGGCATGACGCGTCCTAGGTGGCGGTGGACCCACCAGCAACCGGTGATGCCTACGTACGGAACGTAAATAGTTATCTGGCACATACAACCCAACACTAGACAGGATATTATGCGGATTGTGCAGCTCACCGCGCAATATCTTGCAGTAATGCACAATGAGCAGCAGTTTCCGCCTCAGTTCCAGTGTGTCGAGCCCTACCATCCCGGAGACAAATAGTGATGGGTACAAGAATGGATAGTACCCATAGCTACGTTTATACGCATAGCGAGCAAATTTACGCTGGAGCCGTTCCACCATGAGAGTGTATTTGGCTTCCCGCGGGTCCCACACTGTAGCGCCAAACTCTAATTTGCTGCGAACGAAGGCGTTGTACAGCAATACCGCCACTCTGATATCCGAAAACTGGGAGGCTGTACGCATTATGAATCCCAGCGTCTTATTAGCCGCCTTGCATGTCGAGATAACGTGCTCCCGGAAGTCAAGGCGGGAGTCCAATGTTAAACCTAGGTCACGGATAGAATTTACCTTCTCCAATGCAGAACCTTCCAAAATGTACGTCAACGATAAAGGCGCTTGTAATCTTGAGAAAGTAATAGTTTTACATTTATTTACGTTAAAACAGAGCTTATTTAGACGACTCCACCTTTCCACCGACTCTACATCATTCTGCAAGGCTACGCAGTCCGATAAATTATCTATCGATAGATATATTTTCAGGTCATCGGCAAACATTAAACAATGGGCTGTTCTCAACACCTTCGGGAGATCATTTATCATGATCAAGAACAAAGTCGGCCCCAGAGTGCTCCCTTGGCTGACACCCGACCTAGTATAGAACTCTCCGGATCTGTGCGATTGCAGCTGTACATATTGACGGCGGTCTTTTAGATAGCTAGCAAAAAATCTCAGCAGCCCTGGAGACGCTCCCATTAACGACAGCTTCATCAGCAGAATATCGTTGTCTACTACATCGAATGCACGCCTGGCATCTAGGAAGACAGTGTCTACTTGCCTACCGGCATCCATATGTGTAGAGACATACTCGACAAGTACACTGTGGTTCGTGACTGTCGAACGTTTGGTCCGGAACCCATGTTGCGAATCACACAAATAAATGTCAATCTGCCGTGATAGATACCAGTTTATAACGGACTCAAATATTTTATTAAAAACACCTAATACTGCTATCGGCCTAAAAGTATTAACTTCCGTGGATGAGGTAACTTTTGGAACGGGCGTTACTTTGGAAATCTTCCACTTATGAGGATAGCGACCCGTACGAAGGGAAGTATTATAAATATGTAAAAGCGGTGTCTCCAACGCAGACTGACAATCCTTTACAAGAAATGGCGGTATAGCATCCGGGCCAGCCGCCGAAGACGGTTTCAAGCGACGAACAGCTCTACGGATATCGGCTACTGAAACGGCGTTCACACATATTAGGCGAGAGTCACTAACATCACAGCTGCTAGCTGCATTAGCATCTAAGAGCGGAACATCAGGAAGGAATACGGAACTAAAATATTCAGCGAATGCATTGGCCGCCTCCTGCCCAACCAGCGCTTTACCATCATGCGTATATTGATTTGTTTGGCCTCTCACTGTGCGCCTATCTTTAACATGCCGCCAGAATTGTTTAGGGTCGTTACAAATATTAGTCTCTATGGTTTCAATATGTTTCTTATACGATATATCAATCAACATTTTTGTGTGACATCTATAGTATTTGAAAACTTCATAATTAAATTCTAATCCAAGTTCCCTGTATTTACACAGATGAAAATGTTTAATTTTAAGTTTATATATGATTTCTGCGGTAAACCAAGGTGGGTAACAATATTGTGCCCCACTATTTTTCCTAAGCGGCACATGGTTGTTTACGGCATCATTCAACTTGTCGTAAAAAATATCTAACGCAGTATCCACATCCTCCTGTTCAAGTACTTCTTTCCAATCAAGTGCAGATACATTAGAGTATAGGGAGAGAAAATTAGCTTTCCTAAAATTCCACTCAGGAGCATACTTTATGTTTGTAGGAGTCGTTGGAGTATTATCAAGAGACATACTCGTACCAGTACTAACAACGCGATATAGGGTGAATCTTACAGCAAGCGGAGGGTGATATGCGTCCGCCGGTACCAGGGGCGCCACATCGTCAGATACATTTACATCGTTCGGTGCTAAGTTAGACAATACGAGATCCAGCATGCCGCCATAAGAATTAAGATAAACATTATGTTGACACAACTTACAAAATTCCAAAAACAATTCAAACTGGAACTTGACATTGGCACTACAAGATTTTAAGTTAAAATCTCCTAAAATAAATATGTCTAGAAGATTAGAGTACTTACACACAGCATTCTCGATACAACTAAGGACATCTAAGTATTGCTTATCATTAAAGCTTGGTGGGAGATATACTACACAAATTAGGCATTTACAGTTTTTACCTGAAAGTTTTATAAACAATATTTCCATAGAGTCTGTTAAACCATCCACATCAGTGACTAATTTCGGTGTAAAATGGTCCCGCACAGCGAGCAAGACTCCGCCCCAACCAGCCTCTCCCTCGCGATCCTTACGCAGCACCACATACCCCGGAGGAAAGAGCTCACCATCAGAAACAGAACTATTCAGAAAAGTCTCAGTTAGTGCTATGACGTCATAGGATTCACTACAGATGTTATTGTAGAATGCCATAGTTTTACTTCTTAAGCCCCTAACGTTCTGGTAGTAGAGTTCAAGATGTATACTTTTAGTTCTGTTTGGGTTCCTGATCTTCTTTCTTTTCCGAATGATGAGACCGAAAGGGCTGTCTCCAAGGTTTAATACAAATATCCTCTGGCCAGTTACTGGGTGACATGATAACATCTGCAGATTTTGACGGGACATCTAGTTTAAAGGAAGCATAGTTCCCTCGGGCCTTTAGTGCTTCCACCTTGCAGGTACTTCCATCAACAATAGTGCTCAAGTGGTCCCGCACCTGGTCTTCAGTAGTACCTTCTTTGACGTAGTACAGATGTAATAAACGTCGGCGGTCAGCAGCTTCAAGTTTAGTTGCACCCGGAGCAGCTGCTCCTCTCATAACACCGGCAGGAGCACTTGGGCGTCGCTTTCCCGTGACGGCTTTCCACTCTCCTACGCTCTCTCTACTTATAAGGTTATCAAAAGTACTGGAATTAGGCCGCAAGTGCACAGCCGGAAGTGATGTTGGTGCCTTACCCGAAGATGATTGAGTAACCGATGTCTCTTTCTGAGACGATTGGGTTGCTCGCGTCTCATTTGGAACCAATGGAATCCTTGGGGTCCCTTCCGGCATATTGAAGCTGTAGGCGGATGGTGGAAGGGGTACATGGGTGAACTGCTGAACTTCCGATTGGCTTTCAAGTACCACTACTCGCTCCTTAAGTCCGGCAATTTCCTTGTGTAGGGGCAAGGTGGCCAGGGCAGTCCGTTTAGCGACAGCCTTCGTGATTATGTCAGCCACGTGATCTTCAAGTACACATTCTGTCAATTTCGCCTCGAGATTCACAATTCGTGCGTCTTGCTCAGATATTACCAGTCGAATGTCCTTTTGCTCCGACGAGATCAAGTCTGTAGCGGCCGTTAGGTCTCTCTTGACTACCTCCATAGCACGACTTATCTTAACATCAACCATCTTCACCATGTCCTCCTTAATCGCGGAGCGTAGGTTCACTAAAAATGAGGATCCCGGCGAGAACTTAGCATCCAGTAATTTGCTGATAGTATCGATGGTAACCGGCTCACTATCAAGATTGGAGCCAGAGGGAGCATTCATATCAAGCACCGAGCTCGAATCCATGAGCAAACCATGCGTCTGGTCAGGCGAGCGATCCCGCCGCTTTATAGGCGTATCATCGTTTATCTTACGCTTGGTCACATTTTGGCAGAGTGGACAGCTCAAGGAAGCTAATTGCTCTTGGCTTAGTTGTTTATGCGGAGAAGCTTCAGAGCCAATATCTAAGCATTTATAGCAAAAAGTTGATTTACAACTGTTGCATTTTAGATATTCTTTCTTTTTAATAGCAGCGTTGCATCCTTGACAAAGCATTATTGCAAATTAATTCAAGCAGGCGTCAAGCGAGTAATTAGCAGTGAAGCCAAGCGGTACTGGCGTAGCAGACTCGTAGCCCGTAGCACACCTGTTGCTCGTAGCGCAACTAGGTACCTGTTTTCGCGCGTCGCTTGCACGCGTCGCTGGCGCAGTGGCGTGAGCGCAGTACCTTATCGCAGCAATTCTGGAGCACCGGTATCGATCCCCACCGTCGTTATTCTACCAATTGTACTTGAAGTAGATATTCCAAATGATGTTATGCCCGATAGTGTGAAGTCTATCTCGCTCTGAGACCGCCCAAAAGGTGGGGCTTGCCAACCAAAGCATCCAAGGCAGAGCAGGAATTGAAAATTTCACTCACTGTCCAATCACAAAAAAGAAGGCTTAAATTCACTAGCAACAACTAATACACGTCTGCTCGCGACAACGAACGCACACCCAATCTGACTACTTACATTTTTACTGTACTTACTTTTACTGATTACTTACATGATAGTCGACATGCGTGTCTTCGTGTCCTGCGTAACTGATGACAGGCGCTACGTGCGCGACCGGGGCGTAAGCTACTTCATGTCCATACGCCTCGCCAGCGTATCCATGTCCGCCCAGCTGCTGGACGAGCCCAGCCGCCGCCATCGCTACTACTGACAGGACTACTGCGACCTGGCGTTACATCATTCAAAAATATAGGTACGTTAAAAAAGCTGTCGATCTATAAGTTCATCAGTACCTAATCGTAAGCTTTACTTTGTATACCTATATACCATCGTCTGTAAACTTTTGATCATAATGAAGGGAAAATACTTTTCTGTTTAAAAATGTTCTATACAACGTTTTACGAAAAGGTGAAGTAAAACTTATGAGGAGGTGGATCTACCTATCAAAATTCTCAACTTACAAAAGAATTGTAAAATTCGTGAAAAAATGTTCGACTACTCAATATTTACCGATCAGCTGATGATCAATCAGTATGTGAAGTGGAGTTTTCTTTTTGCTAATTGCGGAATTATTTCTTTTTAAAGTTGGTCATGTTGAGGTATCACACACACCTTAGGTACACCTCTTTATGTATTATCATACCTTTTTGTAACAGGTTTCATAAGTATATTTAGTTACGGTAATATGTAGCTGAAACTAACATACTATCGTATCTAGTACGTGCGTTCCGTAACCGTAACGTTGTCTTTTTTTTAATTAATGGCAAGTAAGTGCCATCAATGTCAAAAATATGTTTTGTTGAAATTAGTTTTGTTTAAATTAGTTCCTTTTATAAAAACACGATTGTGCTTTAGATTTGGACTTCATTTATTTGCACATAAAAAGGACAATTCTATTGATTGATATGGAGTACTCTACTGTCAGATATTAGGTCGATATATTCAGTAAGTTACCAGTACTAGTTACTTTGATTATGTTAGCAAGTCATTTTTACATTTGATTTTCTCCAGACTTAGGACTCATGAAAATATTCGTTTAGGTAATTCTAAAACTTTACACTGATTCATAAAATAAATAACATAATGAACAGCTTCAAATGTATTAATTATTTCTGGTATGACTTTATTTAGCTTAATCTTTAAAAATCAATAAATTATCGCTTATAACCCGATCGACTGGTAGACACGCTGTTTTTCTACCATTAAGTGAGTCCTCGCGTTTGTTGAATTATAAATAAATACTTTGAAGTGATTTAAATTTGGAATATAATAATAATATAATATGGGACAACTTCCACACACGGTCATCTGGTGCCAAACTAGGCTAGAAGCCTGTACTATGCGAACCAGATGACTGATATACATACTTATATAAGCTTATAATACCCAGACTCGGATCAAACAGACATGTTCGTGCACACAAATGTTTGACCTGGCCGGGAATCGAACCCGGAGCCTGCGGCACAGAAAGCAGAGTTACTACCATCTGAGCTAACGAGGCCGAGGGAATAAGTAACATAAATAATAATTTAGAACATAAACCGTGCAGTACTCCACATCTATGATCCAATTATCGCTTACTTTGAACAAGGCACAAGACAAACGACATTCTACTGCGTGCGATCCTTTCACCAATCCAAACATGAATATAGAACACGGGAACCACTTACTTTGGAGATCATTATGTGTTAGAATAAGGTTTGCTTCGAGTGCACGACCACACACAACTGATGCCGAGGTGAGCCTTCCTTCACTTTATATATTAGGAGCAATGCTGACGAGATGCGATGCCCACCGACTCTACGCAAGAATACGGTAGTTTGATAATGGTACAGCAATTACGTAAAATAACAGCATTCTATATGGTTCAAGGTTAGATAATGAGGCTTATTAAAATGTAAGAAGAAATTAGAGCATTTGTGATCAATTACATGTTATGTCAAAGTCAATAAGAAAGGGTTATAACAGTCAATGTGTGTAAATTATCACTCGTGTGGATTTACCTTTAAACTAACTTTAATGTACAAGCTACATTTATTTCAGGGATGTTCCGTGTTCATCCAATGACATTTCATCCCATTCAGTTTATTCTTGACTTATCTATTTGTGTTTCAAGCCGTCAGTTTTAAATTTTTATAGCTTATTTCAGTTTTTTTCTTGGTATATTATCTCGCTCTAAGCCGCCAATTATTACACTCTCTTATTTTAAAATTTAGTTCACAATAATGTATTGTGGTATCATCAAATGTTGTCTATTCATTCTTACTAATATCCCAATAAAATTTGAGAGGATACCAGCTTTTTGACTCAGTTTTTTTTACATCAAATAAATATAATGTAATTTACGAATGACGTTTATTTCTCCATTTCCATAAGTTTATACCATGACTCCAAAAATATACACATATTCAAAATGACGCCTTGCTACATAGACGTTTTGCTATACAGACCATCTAATAGTTGGACGTTTTGCTACATGGCCATTTTGCTAATTAAGCTAACTCCTCATCAGACGTTTTGAACTGTTGGAAATTTTGGTACCGAAATTTTTGCTTAATTTTGCTGCAGGAGGATAAAAATCGACCTGACAGACTGACACACCCACTCACCGACTCAAGAAATCTAAAAATTTGCACGTAGTAAGTGTTTATTAGGTTATATTTTATATTGTTATATCACTCCTATTCCACGTGCCGTTTTATGTGTGTACATACGTGTTCTACCTTAATATTTTAATAGTATGTTTTAGTGATCTGATTAGGTGCTTTCTTGTATTCAAAGATGTTTAAAGAAACTGTAATGATTGCTCCAATAATTCACAGTCAGCAATAAACCTTGCTTTCGCTCAATAAAATGTGTTAAGTGTTGAGAAATTAAGGAGTTTGGAGTTGTAATAAATAGTAATGATTTTTGTTAACCGATATTATGCAGTTTGGAGTCTAAAGTGAATGCTACAACTTCTGATATCTATTATATATATTTATTTGATAGTTTATATGGATGGCTGTGAACGTATGTGTTTGTTATCATTTCACGCCAAAACTACTCAATTGATTGAGTTGTGGAAACACACTACATAGGGTATTTTCGGCGAAAAAACCGCGGGCCACAGCTAGTATATCAATAAAATATAAATTATGGCTATATATTCGTATACCTAGATCGGATAGTATCGGAAATATAGTATATAAATTATCTAGACAAAAAAAATTAAACATTACATAAAATATAGCCTTTTTCCCGAAGGGGTAGATAAAGGTGTACCCAGGACCCATAGTAGGTCCCATACTAGGTACACTCACACTTCGCCAGTTAAGTTTTTGGTCCCATGTGATAGGAGGTGCGCCTATTGCCATCTACCCAATTCCTAATGGAAAAATCCAATAATACTTTTTGCCAGACCCAAGCATCAAACCCGTGATCTCATGATCGGCAGTAGATCTTGCAACCACTTTCATCATATTCAGTTTTTTTAATGGTAGATGAAGGGTCTAATATGTGTCATAGCTTAACTGTGATGGCACTAATCTAATTACGTAATAATTTCAAAGTTATTCAGAACATAATGTGATACTAAAATTATTATATTCCTAGATATATATATATATATATAAGCGAAAGCTGTTTGTCAGGATCGTAGCATGAGGAGGGAAATAGTCTCTGCCTTCCCTATCGGGAACAAAGCTTGACTGTACCTATATGATTGTACTATATATATATATATATATATATATATTTTGTTTTGTTCCCGATAGGGAAGGCAGAGACTATTTCCCTCCTCATGCTACGATCCTGACAAACAGCTTTCGCTTCGTCCCCTTTTATGACATTCTTCATAAATGCTCGTCAGTTGCTGGTACTTGGCCTTTCCATAGAACAACATCAATTTGTTCATGAAAAGTACACCTAGGTTGCTTTGTTAATCTCCTAAATTGCTTTTGTTAAGCTCCTTTCATCTATCCTCTTCACATTTCCGCACCATATTATATTATATATTCCTTTCTCTATCTTTGTTAATACATTTTCTAACACGCCACAGCGTTGCCTTATCGCACTATTCCTCATTTTGTCCATCGAGGTCACTTCAGTCATGCTTCTCAGATATCTCATTTCCACACTATTAATCTTACTTTCGTGCTTCTTCTGCCAGGTCCAACATTCACTACCATATACGAGTATATGTGTGGGGATCACTGCCCCTATATGGACAGCCAGTCGTGCAATATTAGACACTTTCCGACTGTTATAAATGTATGTAACGCCTCATTCACTTGATTTCCTGCAAAAACTCTTCATTCATTATCACAGTCATACTTTTCATCCATTGTAAACTTTGAACCCAGATATACTAACTGTTTTGCTTGTTTCACTCTTTGTTCACCAATCAGAATATTGCAAACTGTCATACATTCTTCTCTTTCAAAACCATGACTTTCATCTTGCTTACATTCACTTGTTTAAGCAGCATTCGTAATATCATCCATCACTTGCAACTTCTCCTCCTTAAATAGGTAAGTAATCACTATCACTATATATAGGTATATTATAAAATTCTAAATGACTCATTGACGGACATGCAATGCAGAGCCCAAACCACTGATCTTAGAGACTTGAAACTTTGTCGTAGGTAAAATGTAGGTTCTTTTCGTTGTCTGAACGTGTGCTAAGAAAGAATTTATAAAAATTCACATTTTAAGGAGTCTGAAAAGGGCGAAATATTTCATAATTTCATAATCGACAGCCTCGTTGGCTAATATGATAGTAACTCTGCTTTCAGTGCCGCAGGCCCCGGGTTCGATCCCCGGTTGGGTCAAACATTTGTGTGCATGAAAATTTCTGTTTGATCTGTGTCTGGGTATTATAAGCGTATATTAGTCATCTGGTTACCTTAATACAGGCTTCTAGCCTAGTTTGGGAACAGATGACCGTGTGTGGAAGTTGTCCCATATTAAAAAAATAATAATTGCGAGCGGGCAAAGCCGTTATGCTTAAACTAGTAATATTATATAACACCTATTTAGTAGGCAAGTAACAAAACTATATTCAAGTAAATCAAGCAGAAAATGGACATAAATTTAGTTGCAAAATACCTAATATTATAGCCAATAAATTAGCACTTACTAAATTCGTGTTGTTACTTCTTTCTAGTTTTAGGGTTTTCTTCTTTGTTATATTCTATTATATTGTGGTAGCAATAAAGAGTTTTCATTCATTCATTCATTTATTCATTCATAGTATAAAGTCATTTTCCGCTGTCTCTATATTAATCCGTTATCCCCTCTAAAACAACGCAACGGATTTCGATGCGGTTTTCAACATTAGTTCGAGGAGAAGGTTGGAGTCAGCTTTGGTTCTGTATAGGGCTGAGCGTTAATAAGTGAGAGTATCATTATTGCTTTGAAATACAGGAGAGATTAAAAAGAAGATAATTACCGACTTACATAAAATAACATCACACCTTTTCCCTAAGGGGTAGGCAGGGGTGCACCAACCATTCGACTAGTTAGATAATTTTGAAGCATGTGTTGTATAGTTTCTTTTGTTGTGCATTGTGTTAACATGAATTCAAAATTCAGTTCGTGTTTACATTTCATCACACGTGACTGTACCCAGGACCCAGTCCCATAGTAGGTACACCCACATTTCGCCAGTTATGATATATTGAATTACATCAAAATATATCAATAAGTTACGATATTTAGGCAAAACATAACTAAACTGATTAAAAGTATTAAGCTGTCTCCTTGTTATTCTTGAGATTTCATCGTCAGGTCCTGTCGTGGTGAATGTTGAAATGGTCGACAAATTATGAAGATATCGCTAAATACGAGAGAGAAATACCAATAAAATAACATAAACAAAAAAAGTAAAACATAATACGTTAATGCATTCGCGAGGAAGTAAGAAACATATGTTTTAAAGCTGTTAAAAATACGGTTATTTAAATACAATCAATGATTCTAAATTCATAGGAACTAATAAAAGATTGTTAGTTCTATTGTTATTGTAAAACTTTACGTGTCTGCTTAATATATATAATGAGAGGGATTGTTACGAACTAAGCTACTTTGAAATTACGTTAAGAATTAAGCCCACATTTACTTATTACGTCAGATACATAAATTAAAATATTTTGGAGTTTATAACACATTTCGTGACCATATTTCATGTTCTTAACCTACATTTTGGTTTCATGATTCGTAAAATGCAGGTATCTTTAGATCATAAGTTACGTATTTTGTCTCCGGCTTTGTTACTTCCGTCATCAGATAAGTTCTCAAGCTTAACAACGCTATTATGAAGTTAAACGTGCGTTCAAGTAACTGAATGAAGTAACTGTCATTATTTAATGAACTAGGGCTATCATTAAATTGTTACAAATCAAAGTAGGTGGTTATCTAATTAGTCTAGTTTTATCGACCATTTCCTTCTCCTTGAATCGTTTCCCCGATGCTGGGGGTGATCATGTCACGGAAATCGGGATGACCGTCTCCTTAACAATCTTTTGCCAACCATTTTGTAGAAGAATTTTTTTGTTCGTTTTGTTGGCTTGCTAGTTCAAAGATACGATACCTATGAATACTAATGTTTTTTTTATAAAAACTGTATTGAATAATGTATATTTTTTAGGTATTTTGGTTGGTTCAGTTTCAGTACATTTAGCGGGCTTTAGTCGGCCGCCGAATTTCACCTTTAATTGCTTGAGAGGAGACTTGTTGTTGTGTGTGTTTTGATAAAATTGTGTTCATTATTTAATTTGGGACGCGTATATAACCTTCGTGTAGTTACGTATAGATTTTTTACAAGACAATTAAAACCTGACGGTTTGGTGGCTTCTGTGATTACGTGTGTTACAGTAGTTTGGTTGAATAGTGCTTGTAATTACTAATTATAATTGATGTAATACGTTCGCGACGCACTTGCTAAGTTTAGCACAATATGCTCCGGCAGGTATGTAGTGCAAAACTTGATTCATATCTTACGAGTTTGTTCTTATGAAAAATATGATATTATGTGTAATAAAAAGTAATATTTTTTTTGTTATAAAGTGGGACTTTTATTTTCTTATTTATATTATAACACTGAGATTGTTATATCCATAGAATCTTAAAATCGTGCAAACATTGTACTCATTTGTTTTTTTTCTTAGGTACTTACATCACAGGGAATCCGTGTCAGTGTGTAAACGTTATTTACGTCAAGATTTTTATAGAAAAAAGTTTTGACATTTAACCTGTTTTAATTTTATCCACTCGGCTAAATCTCACAAGTTCTTGTTAACAATGTTTCTTATTATAGCATAACTGCAACGTAACAGTAAATCTATTCCTGTCTAATCTATACTCATTCACTTTCTTGGCTCTTGCCTGCTAAAATATTCAATTTCCTGCCTTCACACGATGTGTAATATGAATCGTTTTATTGGAATATTTCTTGGAAATTCAATTTATATAACTTGAAACGATTATTATCTAATTACCTGTGGAACCAGTAAAAGAATTTGTGAATAAGCCTCTTAAGATTAAACATGTTTGACGATAAGTCTTGAAATATACTAATTTAAATTATAAGTGTAGATTTTAATGTTTACATGTTGAAGTGATACGCTGTTCTTCTTCTCTTTTAACAAGCTATCATTTTATGATTATTGAATGGGCTTAATTCATATTATAAAAGAAATATTTATTCAATCAGGTAGAACCAATGAATTCATGGAATGCTATATTATTTAGTACTAATGTAAGAACAGCGGCTTTGCCCGCTCGCAATTATGGCAGTTTTATACCAAAACTTTGATGCCGTTTTTGGACCCCTTAGAATATGAATTTTTAAAAATCCTTTCTTAGCGTCCGTCCAGACAACTTAAAGAACCTACATTCAAAGTTTCAAGTCTATAGGATCAGTGGTTTGGGCTCTGCTTTGCATGTCAGTCAGTGAGTCATTTAGGATTTTATAATATGTACCTGTAGTGATAATGTTATGTTAACACAAGACAATCAGTCTTCTTCTTGGATTTTTTTCTTCGTCGGCCGTGCCAAGGAAAGAAAACCGATTCATATTTACCCATGATTTGTATGAGAAAATAAATCTTAAACGAATATCATTTTGCTCTTATTATGTAAGCATACATACCGTTTAAAAAAACACAAAGTTCAATATAAATTATTAGTATTATATTTAAAGGCTAGTACTATTACAATAGATTAAATACGAGAGGGATGTATGAAAGAGTCATAAGTTTAATGGTGGGCAGTGAAGAACTGAGCAGGCGCCGCGTGTAAGGTCTGGACGAGAGGAGCATGTACTGCGTGAACAACTGGGGCAGCATGGACTGCATGGACAACTGGAGCCGAGTGGACAACGGGGGCAGAGTGGACAACTGGGGCAGCGTGGACAAGGGGCGCAGCGACCACTTGGGCAGAGTGTGAAGGCGCAGGTGGTGCGGCTTGTGGGTTAGGTTCTGAGTTGTGGACGATAGCGTTGAAGCTGGAATGAGATAAACACAAATTATTTTATATTGAAATGTCTATAATCTACTCAACATAATTGAAAGATTTCTGAATTTTCGGTCTGTATTTGTCCTATTACATCTTATAATAGGGGCAATTGCGTATACCACGCAAACATATTGCTCTGTCAAAATAAAGAGTAGTAAACAGGAGCAGCGGTAATTTCTAAAATTCAACAAAAAAATTAAATGTTGTAATCGAAAACATTTGAAATGAAAACAATATTCATGATTACATTTTAGTTGGTATAGTCATATATTAGAACAACATGACCTCAATCATATCTTGAAAAAAAAAAAACTTGCAAATATCTTGATATTTGAGAGAATAAAATATCTTTAAATGATAAAGTAACTAGGCGAAGATATGCAAATGCATTGGATTGCAACACTACAGCATCGTGCGTAACGATTTTATCTACGTTATCGACCGAAACACTGCTTTTAAGAAGTAGTCTAAATATAGATATGTGCGAGAATTGATTTCGCCGGAAGGCGGGTATAATATTTAGACTAAAAAAATCCTTTATTTCTCTAGTTCTGTGGCGTAGCTCTGTAGACAGAACTAGTGAGATTTTTAGTTCTGGGTACAGTACTACTAGGAAATATGTCCCATTAGTGTTCTGTTAGTTCTGTAACTATTGGCTTACATATTATTAAAACTATTGGAAAAACAATGATTGTACTACCTACTTTTGTGACTCCTATTTCCTACTTTAAAAATCTGGTAATTTTGTGAGAGAAATAAGTGCTCTTTGTTGGGATTCTGTCCTTATATTCTTTTTTTTACGATTTCTTGAAGAAAAAATCCACTGACTTGCATCACTATTTCAATAAATTACACCTTTTTGCGGATACTTATTCATTAATCTCAGCAACGAGTTTTCTTTGTAAATGTATGAGTTGGCCTTAACATAGTGAGTTACGCAACTTGTCAGATGTGAGCTTGTATGAATGGAGCAAAAACCACGTGCTCATGCGCATAGGTCAGCGAATTTGAATTAACCTCAACGTATACCTATTCAGATTTCTGTACAAAGAATAATGATTTCAAGTGGACCTACAGAATGTCTCGAATATAAAGGTTGAAACCTACGTCAGACCCATACCTACATGGATAAGTTACTATTTATGTGGAATAACATCTGTGTACCGCCTTGCTTTGAAAGACACGTAAAGCCGTTGATCTCACTGACATCATAGACGAAAGTCTATTATAGGTCATGTCAAAGGAGATCGAGCGACCTACAAACTAAAGTATCTAATGAGTAAGGTTCCACACAATTTAACATGGAATTGGTTTAAGCTGGTCAGAGTAGTTCAATGAAATAAGAGCGAAAAAGACGTCGCATCGCCCACTTCGCTTTGGATAATGCTACTTTGTATCTGCCGACAACGTCTTCAAGGCAATTTCGCAAGACAAAAAAAATAAAATACGAGAATCTTACCCATTGTGCTGGTCGGCGGTGTATTCAACCTTGCGGATGGAGCCATCAGGCTGCAGCAGGGAGTACTCTCCTCTCACGACGTCACCGTCGCGGGACTCGTGCTGGGACTTCTGGTCGCCGGTGTGAGGGTCTTCCACGGAGTACGAGAACTCGTATTTCGCGGGAGCCTGCCATATCAAAGGGCATTTTGTACTAAAATCTACATACGTATTAAATAAGGAAAGTGTTTGAGTAATACTCGTCTTGTCATCCTAGTCTACTATCTTGTCGATCTGCAAGTGGAAAATCCCACATTATCCCATCCCATTATTTCATTTGCCTATCATATCACTTATGACATTAAAGCTAGCAGAATTCCCGTGACTAAGTTTCCGTGGGAATTTCAAGAATTCCTTTCTTATTCCTTGTCTACATCATAATGGAAACCTACGAGTAAAATTTCAGCTTCAGTATGTCAGTTAGTCAGGACTTTGATTTTGATGAATAGAGATTAAATATGCAAAAGTTTTGTAAAGTTGCATAATAAAATGTATGTTTGTTACTTCACAACTAAATACCAAACTCTGAAATCAAACCAGTTACAGAACAAACTCCAAAACTTAACCAAATAGGCTGTTAGATCCTGGATTAGCCGCGGAATAGAGCGATACGTTAAAGTACTATCATAAATAATGGTTACATTAGTAGATTAAACTTTATCATCTAATGGTATTTTTGATAAATAGCTATCAATACCAAATTATGATAGATTGTTAACATGGATTACAAAACTTTACTCTTGTAACAACAAACTTGCACAATAAATATTTAATTGGGTTGTATTTATAGCTGATCACATTTTAAATCATAATAGGTATTTGCCTTTCACTTTCTTTGTGTAAGTGAGGTTCGTCACATGTCTATAAGTAATTGCTATGTAATGTACCTATAATTACAACAGGTAATGAAGTAATGCACTAGGTACTGTGTTCTAAATGTAGACGCAAAAACGTGGAACAAGGTAAAGGGAGAGAGCTGGACGTGCCTGTCACTCTACGCTGTACCACGAAATGCAATAAACATGAAGACGACCATTAAGCGATACGTAAAAGTATTGAAGCGATACCATCACTTAGTTTTCGTGCAAACATAATACTGGGATTTCTCTGCGAGATAGAATCAGAAAGGAGGAGATCCGTAGATGAATGAAAGCGACATAGCCCAGCGGATTGGCAAATTTAAGTGGCAGGACAAAATGAGCAGGGCACACAGCACGTAGAACTGATTGCCGATGGGGCTGTAAAGTTCTCGAATGGAGACTACGGATCGGCAAGTGCAGGTGGACGGTGAACAAGGTGGACCGTGGACAGACGATCTGATAAAGGCGGCTGAAACTCGCTGGATGCGGGCCCCCGTATAACCGGACTGGATGGAAAGCTATGGGGGAGGACGATGTTCAGCAGTGGACGTCCTATGGCTGAGATGATGATGGTTATGATGAATCATAATACCTAAAGTCTGTGGCCGTTTTTATCTCTGCATTTGGTAGAGACTGTATATATTCCATCTACTTATCATTGGCTAAACGAACTGTCAAAGTTTCAGGTCATCTGAAGACCTCTCATATGAGTCGAAATATACTTTAATAAAATAACTATCAATCTATCAGCTCTAGATAAACTCTAGATTTATTATATTATTTATAAACTTACATGGTCTTCCTCTTGATGAGCGTGCGCAATAGCTACCGGGGCCACGTGCTGCACAATAGGAGCAGAATGGGCTACTGGTGTAATATGCTGGACCACAGGAGAAGCGTGGATGATCGGGCTATGTTCCAAGTAAGAAGTTTGGAGAAGAGGAGAGTGCTGGTAGATGGAAGCTTGTTGGATAGGGCTGCCGTGTGCTAGTGTGTAGTGGCCGTTTTGTGACGGGTCATCGTGTCTGACGATGCTTTGTGAGGAGACGGCCTGGCCATGCGCCTGATTGTCGATGACTGCCGCCTGGCAGACCGCCACTAGGACGCAAATGGTGATGATCTGGAAAAACATAAAGATTAGTATTCTTAGGTTAGCTTATAGAGTATTTTGCGGGATGTGCGGGATGATTTTCTTTGTTATAATATTAAATAATAGAAAATGGCAAAAGCTACATTATGTGCCTTTTCAAAGTTTCGTGTTTTTTAAAAATTATTTATCACAATTTACCCATTTTTACTTTTATATAACTCATTATTAAGACATTTTCCGGTAAGCTTTCTTATATACGCCAGTATTTTTAGGTAATATTTTTTATCCTATATTCCCAATTGTACTCCAAAAACTCACTTTAAAGTACATGTTGTTGTGCTTTGAACTCTGGGAGTAGATTGATACCCGTCCTGCTGGGATGGTAGTTTTTATACCGGGGAGGAAGTTGAGGTATGTCACCCGATATCTCACCAGGCGGGTACATGACACCGACACTCGATCACCTTTGCTTCTTACGTCATAGGCAGTTTTTATTTTCGTTCAAGGTTATATTGGGGTGTGGTCAGTTACTCGAATTTTCATTTATTTTGAAGATTTTTTTATACAAGATTTATTGGTCTTTTCCAGATTGTATTGTTGGATCAAAATTGCCTGTGCTAACAATGACGTTGAATTGCTTCTTACTAATAACCGTAAGTACAAACAGCTAAGATATTATACCTAGAAACGGGATAAGCGAAATGCTCCTGAATATGATAGAATAATTGGAACCCTATTTAATTAAAAAAAATCATATCATAATGGCTTTTAAAAAATCCATCCTGTGCCCTCATAAAGACCTAGACTGCCTTGGTTCGGAAACACTACTGCCAAGCATAAGGTCCTGGGTTTGATCCCTAGGTCAGTCAAAGTGCTATTGGATTTTGCCATTAGGAATTTTCTCAATGACAGCCTGAATTCTGGAACTGTGCTTGGTGAATGGCAATAGGCTTGCTCCCTATTATAGAGGACTTAAAAAAATTAACTGGTATCTCAAAGCATTTATATTATAAATTGATAAATAAAAACGTAAGGGTGACCTAGCCCTATGGGTACAAGCGTGCAGGAAAGTAGCGCTCTGGGCTGCACCGAGTGCTCCACTAAACTATTACGCAAGGCATTAGTACAGAGGTACACTGAGAGTAGGTAAGTAGTACCTAAGGTATCACGACGTAATAGAATAGAATATAGAACATAGGCCTCCCCCAACGTCATAAAATATTTTTATGGGGGAATTTTCCTGTAATCACCACGCTAAAGGCGTAAAAGTATGTATGTATCACCACGCTTCAAAGGTGCGGCTTTATAATCACAGAAGTTAGAAAAACTTGGTGAAAAACTTTTTAACTTAAATAACTACATAGCCTCGAACACAAAAAACTAAATAAATATTATTGTGAAAGCTCATCGCCGCCATAGACAAATGTGTGTGTACTAATTTCAAGTTAGATGTAACCATCTAAAATCCCATACAAAATTGTTAAATAATGTTTCTAAATATTTTTATCAAGTTTATAAGTATGGTTTTCTTTAAACAAATATGTTTCGACGCAATCAAAGGCCAGATCAAGATCCAACCTCATATTATTCCCTATTTTCTCTCTCTTCATAATTGGGAAATTGCATTTTGTATGTAAGGGAAACAAATGTTCAAATTTAGTAAAAAGTACTCAGTGTGTCTCCTACTCGCAGTGCGGGTCGAGACACAGCTTGCACTGCGTATTTCCTTACACGCCAGACGAGCTTTCTGCGAAGGTCAGTGGTCACTGCAATTAAACTCATCGTTTACACGAAACCTTTCAACTGCACCGACATTTTTTCACGCTCGATGTTTATGTGGGTTCTTTTATTTTCGGTTCATTGATGTTTTAAGTGGCTTTTGGTGTACTCGTTATAGTTTTTGGGGGTTATTTAAATCATGTTTTGTATAAAGCAACGATAATCGTCTTCTTCGTGCGATTAACATAGTTACATCGAACTTTAAGAGACACAAAAGTTGTGTGGGGCCTTTATACCTCTCATAGTAGTTATATTACTTCAAAGCTATTTTAATGTACTTGTGTGTTATATCTACTCCGTGCAAATTCTCTAACAAATAATTCTCAGAGATCTCATGATAAAAGTTTCTAGCATGTTGAGTGTATCGACCTTGCTCACACCGTAACAGTGCATATCTGTAATAGCTTCAGATAATCAACAGAAATAATAGTCTTTATTACTCTATGACTTACGAATGTGACTACGAGTATGACAGTAGTTTTTCTCTTGATACTTAGGTACTTTTACGTTATCCTAGGTGAACGCCAAATTTGACTCAATGTGACGCGAATCAATTCTGACTGTACTAATTTGCGGCCGTGGTCGAATTGACTCTCATAGAAAATTAAAATATTAAATGCGGCGACTAGACCGTGTGGTCGAGTTGATTCCCAACTCATTCCAAGCAATACAAAAATTCTCATGTTATCACGTCACATAGCAATGCGTTGCCGCGTTTTTCCTTAACCTAAGCCAATGTTTTTTATATGCCATAGGTGGCTGCGCAGACGGTGCGCCTGATGGCTCACTGTTACCGCCGCCTATGGATACTAGCGTCACCAGGGGTATTGCCAGAAGGGTTGCCAAACCGTCAACACTCTATTAACTATCCTTTTGAAGAGAATGTTAAAGCTCAACGGGAAGACCGCAGGGAGATAAAATACCCTATTTTCCATGTCATATAAAAAAGTAAAAAAATCCCCACCGCGGAGGATTTTCGGTGGGGATTTTTGACTATGACATATAAACAGCAAAAATCGTACCTACTACTAATTATTTAAAAAAACTCTACAATAACACATTAAGAAATTTAATCGTATAAAGTGGCTATAACTTGATACATAATATACTTGAGAAGAGCTTAAGAGCAGCAAAGTTTATCATATTTTCGATAATAATAATTGTAATACTTCTACATGTCGATAAAATTATGCGCCATTTATATAATAAACCTTCACATTTCGGCAGATGGTACAACTTGATACTTAACTCGTACTCGTACTCTTCATCATACATACATTCTTCTACATTTATAATACACTAGCTGTACCCCGCGGTTTCACCCGCGCAGTCTTCGTTGCCGTGGGAATATCGCGATAAAAAGTACCTCATGTGTTGTTCCAGGGTCTGAACTATCTACATACCGAATTTCAGCCCAATCGGTTCAGTTGTTATGGCGTGAAAGAGTAACAAACATCCATCCATCCATCCATCCATCCTTACAAACATTCACATTTATAATATTAGTAGGATAACTAGCGTAAATCCTGTGACTTCGTTCCCCGTTACTTCCTCGCTGCTCAACTATAGTTTGCTCAATTTTACACAGTTGAGCTCAACTGTATAAAATTGACAGAACTCAATCAACTTGCTCGTCGAACGTTGCTCAACTGTATCATCATCATCACCACCTCAGCCATTGGTAATCCACTACTGAACATAGGACTCCCTCATAAAGGGAGGTTTTGCCAATACTCGCCACGCTTGGCAGGCGGGTTGTCGAGCGCAGTTCAGATGGTTTGTTGCAGAGGACGCTGTTGCCCGTCCTATGGATCAGTTAAACCTTAGCCGGCTCTTACGGCAACCACGGGTAGAGAGGTTGGAGCACTATTCTAAAGCCGGTAACTCCACGGCTCCATTCTCATAAACTTTCGCATTTATAATATTAGTAGAATTAGTAATGTACTCTGTATAAATTAAGCCATAAACCAAACGAAGCGTTGATTGATATGTCCATACCACGTTAAGACGGTTTTTATTGTCGTTTTTAGTGGCAAAGGTCTCGATACTGAGCGTGAAAGGGCCGAGGAATGTAACAACTTTATCTCTTTGCGGGGTCATGTTGACTTATTATTGTCAAACGCAGGTACAAAATAATAGTAGATTGTTTCACAAAGGGCTAAAGGCATTGTATACGAGGTAGTTTAGCGAGGGAGTAAATAGAAATGAAGTTATAATAATGGATTTTAGCGCCGTGTGTTACACTCTACTCGATACTGAGAAAATAAAATTATTAATTTCATCAAATATTTTGGCTATTTGGTACTGACCTTAAATATTACTGTGATTATGCGCAATGAATTTCGTCTGCAAGTAGACGTGCAAAACTATAATTTCACATAACATAACATACATTCACGCCTTTTTCCCGAAGGGGTAGGCAGAGGTGTACCCAGGACTCAGTCCCATAGTAGATACACCCACATTTCGCCAGTATGTCATTGGTCCCATGTAATAGGGGGCGAGCCTATTGCCATCTACCGGGCACAGTTCCAGACTCCAGGCAGTTATTGAGATAATTCCTAATGGAAGAATCCAATATTTAACACTGCCTGACCTGGGGATCGAATCCGAGACCTCTTGATTTAAGTTTATAATTATTATCTTATATCTTTAAATGAGCAATTCTTGTATATATATATATATATATAATTGGAATCTCGGAATCGGCTCCAACGAATTTCATAAAATTTAGTATATAGGGGGTTTCGGGGGCGATAAATCGATCTAGCTAGGAATCATTTTTAGAAAATATCATTTTATTAAAAAAAAAAAAAATAATACCGAGCAAAGCTCGGTCATCCAGATATTTATTATATAATACTTTACAATACAAAAATAACTTTACATTACATAATTTATGTTTCACGTAATTTAACACATTTATTATCGTACATAATATATTATTATTACCAATAAATATAATAAATGAATTTTTAACAAAATCTGCTCGAGGAGATTGAACATCAAGGACCTAAGTAAGTTTCTTAGAACATGATTGGCAGAACAAGTATGCTAGAAGCCAACCGTCACAATTCAGACCAGTTGTTAACTTGAGTCCCAAGATCCTGTTGCAATATTGCAACACAACATGATAAATTGGCAATTGTTACCATCATTATGTGAATCGACAGCTGGTCAGCGGCCGTGGAGAATTTCGATGAAACACCATGATTAATATAACATTATTCTTTAATGCGCTCCGTAGAAAGAGCAACTTTATGTTGTGTTCCGAAAATAAGCAACATGCAATTAGTTGTTTACATATTACATGAAAAATCTGCGAAGATATAGCAACTTTTGTAGCGAATGGTCGGCAACAGTTTTCAGTTGCTGCAATCGGCGATACAATCTTTCAAGTTGCCGCTACTAACAACTATTGAATTTGTACAAATTTTGTAAAGTTGGTGGTTTCCTTAATCGACAATCGCATAGTCACACTGATTTGATTAGTTTATTATTCTGAATTTTTGCAACCGTAAACTGTTGCTGAACGGGAAACTTTTAAACGAAAACTTTCTTAACGTTTATAGTTTCGTCAAATAAGTTGAAACTTTCTTCAACTAAAATGGCTCAGACTGCGGAGGGCTTGATACAGTGTAAGCGAGAATTGCGTTTAAAGTCTCATAAATAATAAATAATATTAGATTTTAACAAAATCTTTAAAAATATCGTGGATAATTAATTGACAGAACAGCAATGACATTGAATCGCTTCCTTCTACAGACGAACAATCCCTGAACAAGCTTCACGAAAAGGTGTCCATCACTGACAATTACGCGCTTTGACATCTACTGACATCTACTGAATTTCTATTATTTGAATTTAAATTCTATTTACCTGATTGTTTTAAAGCCTAATTTGGATTGAACGATTTTTCACCCTATGAAGTTCAATGTTAAATTTGACACTAAGCGACGCGGGCGAACATAGGAGCATTGGAGTAGACTTACCTACACAAAAAGATTTTGTGATTTAAATATTTAATTTTTTTTAAATAAATTAATAACACTAATACATTTTAACTTTTATAAATAAATATTCTTTAATTAAAATTGAAATAAGTCAAAAAGTTTTAAAATTAAAACGTATTTATGTTTGTAAAGATAATTAAGTTACATGATAGAATCTCGGTTAAATAGTGAGTACAGGTTCGTGGGCCTGATTCTAGCACGTAGAAAGGCCCTTTGACGATATTATTCTAAATTGTTTCGTGATATGATTACTTTTATACTCTTAATAAATAGTCGAAAGTCACAAAAATATTAAAATGTTATCATACATTGTAAAATTAACAAGGACTATGCAATGTAAACCACTTTAAGTTTAAACAAAACCAGTTTAAACAAAAAGTATAATATTATAATGCACAGTGCGTTATTGAGATAAAATAAACAAATATTTAATTCAATGTTTAAAATGTTTTCAATCCACTAGGTAATTAATGCCAAACCTTAATTTATGTAAAAAAAATATATTTATGCTCGGATAATATTTTCCAAAAATATTTAAAATGTAATCGACTTCATAGTTTTTCGATCGAACAAAGTGCTACCATAGAAATCTAAATAATGAATTTATACTAGAAACTTTAAAAGTTACTAATAGGGTACTCTTGTTAGATAAATACATACTAATAATAATCATCATTATCATCATCATCAGCCGGATGACGTCCACTGCTGAACAAAGGCCTCCTCCATAGAACGCCATAAACTATTTATTTATAATAATAATATCAATGAATAATCTGCTCTATCGGCAGTCTTAAATTTTAAGTAGTATATTTATTAACCATAAGATCAAAGCTGTGAACCAAAAAAGTGAGAGTATTCTTTTTCAACACTTGCCACCCTCGCCGTCATAAAATTTAATCTATTCTACATATTTTTGGCACTACTACATAAGCTTATATTTATTATTTAAATATAGAGCTGAACACATATAATATTTAATAAACAGCGTCACACGAAGGATTTGGCACCATAATTACTTTTATTTATTTATTTATAATTCAGCACAACGCTAGGACTAACTTAATGCTAGTGTAGCATTTTCTACCAGTTATCCTAAAATAGAGAAAATGTTACAGAAATTTTACAAGCACATGAACTCTTGTCTGTCAACTTATCAGTGGCTGTATGAAAAAAAAATTAAATGTTATTTTACATTTATTTACCAAAATTAAGAAAGATAACAATAATTTTCTATAAAAGTTAATTAAAGTTATTTACTATAAAAGTCGGGAGATTTTGATAAGAATAAAACCTGCATAAATGAATTTTTGAAAAATATATTTTGAAAAACTAATCTAACCACTCCCGTCTGTCTTTCATCACACCTGCCGTAATTAATCTGTGTACATTTTGATGCGGTCATTTAGGTTATCACAGTGATGATTGGTACTGGTATGCCAAATTACAAGTCCGAGTCCTCTAAAAATATATCATGTGTTCTTTTGGACGTAGGGATGCACGGAACTGTGAACGGGAATAGCCAATCAGGCTTGTTGAGGATTAACGACGATGTTAGTAATCAATTTTTTTATTATTAGATAAATTATTAATTAGCACTTTTGACATGAAAAAAATAACATATTATATATACATAATATAAATTAATAATTAATTATGTTTACAAAATTTAACAAATACAGATCCTCCCAATCGGAGTTGTGAGAAAAATTAAATTTTAATATTGACAATACCAACAAAATGGACGAATTATTGTGTATGACGGTCACAAATTGGATAATTAGGTCAATATTTAATTATAACAAGTGTAATTTAAGAAAAAATCTCCTCATTTTCTCTTCTTTGTGCTCCATTTCCCGGTCACCATTTTTGAGTCATCATCTATGAGTCGAGCTGAAAATCTTCTAACTGCTGAACCGATATTAATTAAACATAGCTAAGAATCGCATCAGCTTTCAAACAAAAGAAACAGCACCAAAATAGGTCCATTCGTTAAGGAGATACCGCAGGTGGATGCACATACACGTCAAACATACAACTCCCTTTCCTTCTTTAGCTGAGAGTTAAAAATATGCACGTACTAATAATACGTGAAATATGATCTTATCTTGTATCTTTATCATTCCAAAAACATTTTTAAAAGTGAGAAGAACGCAAGACGGCATATTTTAATAAAATTTGAAACATGAAAAACTGTCCCCTCGTAACAAACTAGCTACTAATTACGTATGCACTAAAAATTAGTACTCATATTATGAGTAGGCAAATTGTAATCGTATCATACGCGTTCTAGTGCTTAAAATATTTAGATTTCTATGGGCGCTGTTGTCCATTTTATTTTGTTAAAAAAATTAAAATAAAATAGAAAAACGCAATATAGATATATAAATTCCTAAAATTATTGTAAATACATGCCTAAATTATGAAAAGCTATCGCTTTCACGCACGTATCTGTTGTTATTCGGTTAGCTTTTTACCTAACACTGGCAACACGCGCACGGCCTACGGTTGCCATGCAACTAACCACATAGTACCCGACTATATTGTGGCGGTACCAGACTCGCGGCTTGGAACAGATTTTTGCACGACTGTTTCTCTTTGGTATCCTTACTCTGAGCAGAACAGTAATTTTTGCAGATTGCTGCTTGGCGGATGAATAACTGGCACAGGTGTGGTACTCCCCCTGCAAAAGAGGTCTACCACTACAGATATAAGTAGGAAGTAATTGAGTGCATAGATAGAAGATAATAAACAAGAATTATTGAAGATAAATGCTGTGCTGTCCCACATATTGTGGAATAGAGGAAAGAAAAAGACTATAAAATTATTTTAATGGCATCTTCTAAATCCATTTCATTCAATCATGCGTTTTATTATAATGGCATATGCTAATTAAAAAACATGATAAGATGGCACAAAGATTTAATTCAGTAATAATTCTGCACTTTTTACGCACCCGCTACTGCTCAATGGTTCATGTGCTTAACCTACGTTTTCAGTAAATCACCAAAATTAAAAAATAAGACGACGATGCATGCTTACTCGGAAAAGGTCCTTGTTTCGCAACTTTTCAATCAAAATGTTAATAAGATCATCGGAAGATCGACCTGATTTATTGTCATTCAATTTGGAATTACCGATATTATATAAACGAGAACTCACATATTAGGTTACCGCTTTTTAATTTATTGATCGACCAATTTTCTTAGTGACCGCATAATCTGTAAAATATGAGTGAAATTTAGCTTTAATCTTATTTTTAAGTATGTCAAATACTAAATTTATTACTCTTAAGTGAACGCATAAACGTTTAAGGTGTTTTACATAATTAATGCTCAGATTTAACATTCAATACATATTCTTAGAAGAAAGCTGAATGCACTGTATGTTGTCACGAGTATTTTTTCTAATAAATAGTTAAAGGTACACATCTAAGCCGGTGATGTCAAAATTTCCAAAAATACTGGTCTACAGTGGTTTTGTTGCCCTAGATATGAATAATAATTTTGGGTCTATTTATACACACAATTTATGAATTTACAAAATCATTGGTAGGTAGTATGATTTTGTATGATTTGCTCTGATTTTTTTTTAAATCTTTATTGTTATTTTACATTTATAATGTCAGTTATGTTTTGAGAAATTAGGAAATCGAAATAAATAAAGATGAAAATGTCGAAAATATATTTTATATTTCCATAAAACGCCTTTTATGAGCTTTTCTTTTATGACCTAATTGTTCAAAATATAAGATATGCAAAAATCATGAAAATACGAGCACATTGAAAACATTCATGAATATATTCATTCGTAATCTGGGCACTTGAAAACGTAAAAATTTGCGATGATATCCAGGGCAAAAAAAAAGTTTTTTTTTGTAGAGCTGTGAAATCATTGTCACGACATTCGCCCTCACTGACAAACAAGCCGTCAGAATGTGTCGGGCTTAGGTTAATTGTGAAGGGTTCTTAAGAGAACGTCTTTATATCATCACTGCGCGGTGCCTCGCGTAGTAGGCGCAAGCTCGACCACCGATCATGAGGTCCCGGGTTTGATCACCAGGTCAGGCAAAGTGTTATTAAATTTTTTCAATTAGGAATTATCTCAGTGACGGCCTGGAGACTGGAACTGGTCTGCCAATAGAGTCGCCCCCTATTACATAGGACCAATAACATACTCTGGCGTTTCATGAGGGAGGCCTATGTTCAGCAGTGGGCGTCTTCCGACTGATGTTGATGATGATGAATAACTTATTGGCGAAATGTGTACTACACCTGTAGGTATACACACTTTCTATGGGACTGAATCCTGGGTACACCTCTGCCTATCCCTTCAAAATAAAAGGCGTCATTGTAGGTTAATAAAAGTAGTTCATATAACTTAAATAAATGTGTCAAGAACTATAGTCCGGTCTGAAAGGCAATGTTTCTAGTGAAATTACTGGGTATGACAAGTTTCAACAACTAATGTATCAGGGTGACAGGCGCAGTGCAGTGCCGCGTAGAATTTTGAATTTTAAAACACTGGGTGGCACTGTGTCTGTTATGGGCAATCATAATGCTTACTATCAGGCACCTACGAGAAATTTGTGGTGCATCAAATCACCTATCTTTTAACCACTTCCCCTCTTCTCTCTCCTCCTCTGACTTACCTTTTTTTTGTGAGCCAGGGAAATCTGCATACAGATACCCGATTTGTTCGTCTTGTCACTCACCATCATAAAAAAAAGATAATGATAATTGACAAAGCCCGAAAACGAAATTTATTGGAAATTAACACTAGTATTATAGGTTTAAGATGATCAGTAGTTTTAAGATGATCTCCTTCTGAGAAAAAATATAGGCCCTAGAGCCTATTCTGTTATGCAAATAATTTCAATGAACAGTTATGTATTCTGGTGCCGGAATCGCGGTGATGTCAATTGCCTAATCTCAGAATATTAAATAGGCTGTACAGTGTATAGAGTTTCAATGATCGTGTCCGTTTGCAGATTGCGAAGTGGTTCCTCTTACAGCGATTACCTTATTGGGATCGATTTGATTTCCGCATACTTTGCGAACTAGGCTAGATTAAATGAATGAAAGTACGCTTGCCTCCAACTCTACAAATTTTAAATAAAATAAAATAAATATGGGACAACTTCCACACACGGTTATCTGGTCCCAAACTAGGCTAGAAACCTGTACTATGTAACCAGATTCACTGATATCCATACTTATATAACAGACATGTTCATGCACACAAATGTTTGACCTGGCCGGGGATCGAACCCGGAGCCTGCGGCACAGAAAGCAGAGTTACTACCATCTGAGCCAACGAGGCTGCCAAAAAAGTAAAATTTACAAAGTATTACTTTGATCATTATTATTCAATTAAAACGTTCAAAACCAATGACATGAATTGTCATAGAATATACAACACAAAAAAAAGAGAGATTGTAAAAAAAAATCATGTTAAATTATTTATCTTTTTTAATCGATATAATAAACAGTTTCCAACTCTTCTCTCACACTAAGGATGTTCAACACAGTAGTACGTGTTGTCACTTCATTCCAGTCTATCATTCAACATCTCTGCACTCACTTCCATTAAGCAAAATAATGTCCTCTATTACACACTTTTAACTCAATTTTATAGCATGCCAAAAATGTATAGTATCAATAAACCGGGTCAAAAACGAGGTTGAATGAAGAAGCATTTAATTAAAAAGGCATTTAATTGGGCAACTGCACTTGGATACAACATGTATTTATTATATTATCCTTAAAACGTATCATAACCAGTATTGAGTATTGTTGCTAGGCACCTTGCTTTCACTCCTTATTTTGGCTCGTTCATTGTATGGAAATATTCGTATGCAATTCGAAGGAGATCTTAAATTTCTCACGCTCCACTGGACCGGTTTATGCAATTAACACATATAGGCTAATGCATACGTTGCATAGCCTATACCTGCATTGTTTACAGCTACCTAAATACTTTTGAAAGGATCTGAAAAATATGTGGACGTCCTTGAACATTGCGAAATTTGTAGGGATGTGCCGAAATTCGTTATACATTCGGTTTGACCGAACTTCGGCAGCTTGAGCAGAACTTCGGCCGAATTTCAGTATAATATCGCCGCGTTTTCTTGAAAGCTAGACAGATGTCTCAATGATGTTATACTGCCTAAAGAAGTTCAGCCGAATTTTTTATTATAACCGAATGTTCGACTAATGTTCGTATTCGGTTCAAAACACAGTCGGCTCATCACTAGAAATTTGGTCTAAGTGTGAAATGAATTTTATTATAATTGCATGAGTAACGACTACTACGTGTTGTAGATATTATGTTAATTGATGAATTGTAAAGTGTGGTATGTATGAGTGTTTCGAGTAGATAAGTAATGTAACTCAAATTGGTACCGAAGATAGTATAATAATTAGTTTTCATGTTACTTTACATTATTATTATACTCCTAGACAATCAACAGAAAATTATGGACTGGTTAAAAAAAACAAATAAAGTTCAAATATTTCATTATTTTCTTTATTTATACACACAAAAGCACTGCTATTTACATAATATGCATTGCCCAGACCCGGTATACTCAATATACTAAATTAACTACATTTAAAAAAAAACACACACTCATAACTAAGGGCCTCTTTCACCATACACGAGTAAAGTGTTGATTAACTACTCGCCGATTAGTGCTTCTCGACAGGTAGAAGTCCCAGGTAACATATGACAGTTATACAAAAAAGGCCAGTTTGTGTGCCGATTAGCATTACTCGGAAATTATGAAATTAATATAATATGGGACAACTTCCACACACGGTCATCTGGTCCCAAACTAGGCTAGAAGCCTGTATTATGGTAACCAGATGACTGATATACATACTTATATACGCTTATAACACCCAGGCACAGATTAAATAGACATGTTCGTGCACACAAATGTTCGACCTGGCCGGGGATCGAACCCGAGGCCTGCGGCACAGAAAGCAGAGTTACTACCTTCTGTGCCAACCAGGCTATCAATTAGCACTGCGCCTTACTCGCCACTTTAATATACGAGTAGCTTACTCGACACTTTACTCGAGAATGGTGAAAAAGCCCCTAAGAGAAAGATTGAAATAAGGATGTTAAAGTATGTACAAAAGATTAATAAAGACTAGAAAGTAACAGAAACAACATCCAACAACTGAAGAACAACAATACGAAGAAAACGTTCATACTCAACTAAACTACTCATGCGGTTTCGCCGTATACGTGTAATGAGAACTATGGAAGGCTTATGATGGGATTACTACAAGAAAACATTAAGTCTAATATCACAGATTGAGTACAGACAGAATTAATGATGATGGATGACTGGTGGCGAGTTGTGGACGACGGCGTTGAAGCTGTTGACAAAACACACAGGTCACTAGTTTTAGACTGGTTTTATGTTTGCTAATCTTGTCGTATAGAGAAAATTGAATTTGTTGATGCAAATAGAATATTAAGCTTACTATTATTTGATCTTAAGGGGATTGCTTGTCCAATCCCCTTAAGATTAAATAAAAATGAAATGAAGAAACGGGGTATAATTTTCCACTCCATTGTTTGTGGTTGGCTCTGGATTCGGTCCCCATCTCCGTGAAAACATATTTGGTTAGTGAAAATACAGTTTTACCTTACACCTTACAGTTACAACCTTACATTATTTATGAATATTTTAAAAGGCTAGTTTTTAGGTTATTATTTTTTTTAATATTAAAAAACCATATGGCTTTCATGGCAACCAGTCAGAAAATGTGTATGCAAATATTTTCTGATTTTTAGTACAATAATTCTGTGTAAAATTTATCAAAATTATATACAATATAAATTTTGATGTTATACAACGTGTTTAAAAAAGTAATATTTAAGGGAGTGCAGATGCCCATTAAACTGAACAATCAGAAACATTATAATGGATCAGCAAATTTGTATGGAAAGTCGAAATCACGAATTTCGCAATTCTTTCTTCTGAAAGTTGCTAAGTTTGATGGATATATGCACCGCCTTAAGTATTACTAGACCTTTTACACGTATATGTTTACTAACCTATACTAGAATTCACTTAATTATAATATGAGTGGTTTCATTCGAAGATTATGTAAAGATTATGTTTTAAAGTAATAATTACCCATTGTGGTGGTCAGCGGTGTACGTGACCTTACGGAAGGAGCCATCAGGCTGAAGCAGGGAATATTCTCCTTTCACGACGTCACCGTCGCGGGTCTCGTGCTGGGACTTGTGGTCGCCGGTGTGAGGATCTTCCACGGAGTATGAGTAGCCGTATTTTGGATGAGCCTGGAATTAATTCAATAAGCAACCTAGTTTAGTAAAATTCAGTAAGGGTTAAGTACATACGCATACGTATTGTTGGCACGCATTGTCACATTACTAAAGCGCATAACGCCTATTATGTGAACGGGGTCTTATGGGGCTTATAATGAATCCTATTTATTATATTATATTATAAAACTCACTGACTGACATTCAACGCATAGACCAACCCACTGACCCTAGAGACTTGAAACTTGGAATATAGGTTATTTTCAATATCTGCACGTGTGCTAAGAAAGGTTTTTTGAAAATTCATATTCTAAGGGGTCCAAAGAGGGCGCCAAGTGTTGGCATTAAACTATTTTTTTTCGAAATTGTGAGGGGGCAAAGCCGCCGGGTTTACACTAGAATAATATATATTAAGTTTTTCTCAGTTTAAGCCTACCGGGTTAATGGTCATCTTCATTCATTTACATTAATTTAGGAAGAGTTGGTCATCTTTATTTATTTACAGACATTAAGGAAATGCCTAATTGTTTATACGAGTACAATAGTTACTTTTCCACGAGGTAGAGCTGCCTTTAAAAAAAAATCATTACAATTTCATCGACCAACTCTATCCAGGTCTAATAAAATACTGGTCTAATAGAATATACTGGTATAATAATACTGGTCTAAGGTCTAATAGAATACTGAGTCGGTTTAGTTACTACCTGTAATTTTGTTTTCTAGTTGGTTTACCGACTTAACAAAGAACATGATAAAGACTTACAAATTCATCAACATAGTGGTCCTCATGTATTGGAGCAGCGTGGATAACTGGTGCTTCGTGGATAGGAGCAGCATAGGCTGCATGTACCACAGGGGCTGTATAATGTGACGGAGCTTCATGGTAGACTATACTCTGGGAAGACACTGCTGGAGCGTGGTGCACCAGACCAGCTTGGCACACGACCAGTAACGCTGACACGAACACAATCTGTTTACAGATTAGAAAGAAATCAATTAGCTTATATAAATTAATAGGTATTTAAAGAAATTAATTTGCCAAGGAAACTTATCCTATTGTTAAGAATGTCATAGTATCTTGATCGACACAGTTTTATGTTTCTACATCTCTAAATATAACTGTCTCCATATTGCAGTCCAGGTCTAACTTAATAACCGACAATTGACAACGTAATCTGGTTTACTGCGAGAAAATTGTCCCGAGATTAGGTAATCCGGACTTTGAAAAGAGTAGTGGCTTACTTTGGAGAACATTTTGCTTTGGAAACAAGTGCCTTGACTGGTGTTACTTTGATAGCGCACTGTTTTTATATAACAAACAAAACATTAGCTTGGAGGGGGTCTATTCCCTGAGATATCCGATCGGATCAAAATAATTGCAGCGTTACCAATCTGCTCACTTTATCGGATGTCGCAATATTCGATACGGCTATAGTATGTAAAGAAAATCGTTGCTTAGTAAGAGGTTCATATTGTTACGTTTTATCGGTAATCATCAGGTTGGTTTAATTGTGTTCGATGGAAGATTGCTTCCGTGTTGAGATATTTACTGCTCGACACTCTTAACTAATTCTTTACCTACTACTCTACGTAAAATAGTTATATTATATAGGCGGTTTAGGTACTACTTATATAAGGGTTAGTGGTTAGCGTTGTTGTATCTATTCATCGTTTAAAAACTGAACGCGAAAATAATATCACATTCACAAAACATGTGTTTCTTTTCTAAGTAACACTTGGATTTTTTCGTTATTTCAAAGTTGGTTTCTTAGTGAATTAGCCCAAAAAGATGATTTCAGATTCATTACTTCTCTATATTTGAAAAAATATGCATATATGATAAACTAAATTAATACCAAGCAGTAATGTGCAAACATTACTGTGTTCCGGACTGAAGGGCAATGTTATTAGCTAAATTAATGGGCATGACGACTTTCAACAACTAGTATCTCAGGGTGAGAATTTTGAATTTTGAAACACTGGGTGGCACTGTGTCTGATATGGGCAATCATGATGCTTACCATCAGGCACCTGATTTGCTTGTCTTGTCACCCACTATCATAAAAAAACTAAAATAAAGTATTATCTCTACTTGAATCATCATGGTCCCTTTGTATAATCTTATAAAAATAATTAGGACAATGTAGAAAGCTAAAAGTTGTAGTTACATAAATGTTTCATTGCACTAAGTCAGATAAAATGCAAATCCATAAACTTCGTAAATAGGCGCTTTTACACCCTGTCGCAATAAATGTTCAAGTAACTTCAGTAATAACATGAAATCGAGCTTGATTTTATTACTGTGACAGAGTGCATTTCTTGCTGTAAACATTGGTATACATTGGTCACCACGAGGGCCCACGGTTAGAAGGACCTTCCTTGTTTACACCGGTTTCGTTTTATAATAATTTCCAGCGCGGTTAACTCACAGCTTTATGGTACTTTAAGGTTATTTTAGAATCCATGCACATTATCATAAAATCAACTTTTTTAAGGAAGACTTATTATAAAGTTAACTAATACATAGAGGACAAAGATGTCTGGAAACTTCTGCATAGCACCCACCCGGCACGTTACAAGCAAACAAATGTAACCAAACCAAATATTACATTCGCAGTTAAAAAAAAATTGGTTGTCTGTAAAGTCGGTTTACTGACGATAGTTGAACGTGACAACGTCTTAAGAAAATACTGATGGAATGGTAGCATTTTTCAAAAGAAAATTTTAATTTCATTTGTTTAACTTTTCACTGCACTTGATACTCGATCAAAACATGTAAATGTACTATAGTATAGCAGCTGTCCACGCAGACGCATCGCTCACTCAAGTAGGAGAGAGACGGATGTCGCTCGTTCCGCGCTCTCGCTTGCATTGAAGTGCAAGCGAGAGCGCGGAACGAGCCTTACAGCGAGCGCCTCAGAGCGAGGTAACGCCGCATGAGTCATGTTTTTTCGTGCGTGCAGCCGGCTCTATCGAATTAAAAGACGTTGTCACGTCAAAAAATTAAACCCTACAATTGTCTTGTGCGTGATTCTTGTAAAGGTGTATTATCGAACGCACGGTCAATTCATTAGTTACTTATTAGCCTTATTTACTTAAAAATAATGTCTAATAAGATTTCATAAGATCAAATACCAGCATGACCAGCCAGATGCTTTACAGTGTAGAGCTGTCAGAATAGTCGATAGAATAGTTGAGCTACAATATGGGGCTCTTCAAAAGTAGAGTGAATAGAGTGTTGAAGGGTCGGCAATATACTGGCACTACCCCTGGTATTGCTGGTATTTATAGGCAGCGGTAACCGCTTACCATCAGGTGGCCCGTCTGCTTGTTTGCTACCTATGTCATTAAAAAATACTTCCTTAAATAGTCTATTGAGTTTGATTATCGATTACGCTAAAAGCATAAGTATGAAAATTGGGAACAGCTCTCCACTTATTTCCTGTCTAAAGACTAAAACTAGGGCATACCATGAGTTATGCGCAGTATATCGTCAACAATAATACCTAATTCGTAGCTCTAGGGTTTAAAGTGATAGTTTACTTTGCGTTAAAGTTGCACAATTGTTATTGATGTATGAACTAAGGCTCGGTTACACCAACTATCTTTAACAATAACTGAAGCTAAACTGACAGTCGAATCTCTGGTGAGACCAATATTACACGAGTACCATTATTATCAACAAAAGTCAAAGCCAACGTTAACATTAACTTGCAACACGTAAGTATAAAATTTTATCCAGAGGTCAGGCGGTTAGTTAAGCTTTGGTTATTGTTGAAATAAATTGGCACAAACTTTTTAAAATTTGTCTCCGATCTTTATGAATGTCAGTGAGGTAACTTGTCTCTATGTGCTAAAGTAGTTCGGTTCGACAAAGACTCGGCATAGCAGGCTATAAGTTCCAATTTTGGCCACATTACCTATATATATTATATTTTATACTCTATTCTATGTAGGATGGTGCCTGTGACAGTTACTGTTGTAAATTGTGCATATTACGCGTGTCTCATTACAGTTAAAAATACTTACCAATATCATACACCCATTTAGTTATGCTGGAGCAGAAATATAACACGTGATTAGTTTTGGCGTTAACAATCACTTAATGTGAAAAGGAACAGTTTGTCAAATTATGTCACCATCTTACAGCGAACTGATTAAATTTTTGGTCATCGGCATAGTGTATCTCAATGGACATTCAAATCCCCAGTGAAATATTAAAGATAGCCATCAAGAAATGCAATTTAAAAATTTTGTGTTAATAATGTGGTAACACATAGGTAGTGCATGAAAACCAAGACTTTATTTTCCAGAAGTAATTTCTGTTCATTTGATTAAAACCGATATTACGTGATATATTTAGGTATTTTATAAATAATCAGGTAAACCTTAAAAGAACTAAGGCAATTAAATAAGTCCCTAAGTTAGTATAATAAGATCAGAGTAACTTTTGAAACAATATTGGCAATATTTCGGAAACCTCTTCATGCTTGCTGTCTTGGGGGGAGATTTCTTTTTATTATATCTTTAATTTTAATATAAAGAGTCATTTATAGAATTGAGACCTTTACATTTCATTTACAATTTTTTATTACCTTTACGTATATCATTTGCTAACTTATCATCATCATCTCAGCCATTGGTAATCCACTACTGAACATAAGCCTCCCCCATAAAGGGGGGTTTTGCCAATACTCGACACACTTGGCAGGCGGGTTGTCGAGCGCAGTTCGACTTTTCCTTTTTTGATGTTTTTTTTTGCAGAGAACGCTGCTGCTCGTCCTCTGGATTTGTTAACCCTTAGCCGGCTCTTACGGCAACCACGGGTAGAGAGGGTTATGCTAACTTATGATATCTCTAAAAACATTCGGAATTTGTGTCAGCCAAAACAAAATAAACACCTAATTACGTTTTATGAAACACTCATTATAAAATACAAAGCACAAGACACATGCGTAAGTGGTCCGCGCAATATAATCTTGCATAAACAGAGCCTAAAATTTCCGAATCGTTCTCATAATACTTTAATACTCAGTTTGGGTCCGAGCCAAAAAGACCATTTTTAGTAAAATTTTGCAGAATACAATCACGCCTTTTTCCAGAAGGGCTAGGCAGAGGTGTACCCAGGACTCAGTCTCAAATTAGGTATACCCACATTATGCTAGTATGTTATTGGCCCCATTAAATAGGGGCAAGCCTATTGCCATCTACCGATCACAGTTCCAGGCAGTTTTTGAGATAATTCCTAGTGGAAATATCTAATATTTGACACTTTTCCTGACCTGGGGATCGAACCCGGGACCTCGTGATTAGCAATCGAGCTTGCGCCCACTAACTACACCACCGATGCAGTCAGCAAGCATAAGCATTATAATTTTAGCAGAATGCATAAGATTGTACATGCTTATAACCTTAATAAGGAAGCGTTTTTTTCCCGGGGGATTTTCCATATATAGGTAGATAAATAAGTATGTATACACTATACTTAATAGCTACGTTAAAGCAAAGATTAGAGCCTTCTAGATTTACGATAGGAAATAGTTTAGACCCATATCATTACTTAGGTCATGACCTAAGTTTATACTTTAAGAACGAATTTTTAATTCCTTAAAAGTATAAAGAAGCCTAACATGATAAGATGAAAACATCTCTTCTTATAAGGTAACTTGAAACGCAAGATGCATGGGAATGGGGATTTTGTAATTTAATTCACGATTTGTCGTCATGTCGCATCGGTGTACGTACCAACGACAGATATGTTAAGAGTGCCGAAATTCTGATAAATGAGAGCTATAATTTATTTTTTAATGTATGAGATGCGTCTTCTGAATAGTTCAGAATCATTACACGTAATTTATGGGTTTTAAAAGTGAAATAATTAATTATTGCAGTGCTCTGTCGTGACCTACTTTTACACATAAAAGCTTCAACTGGGATTTGCAAGGTTCATTTGCAAGGGCTATGATTATGAATTAAGGTAATTATTTGGAAATTAGGAATATTAGGTTTTATGAATGATATTTTCTTAAAAGTCGTTCTTTTTCGTGTACTTAGTGTCTTTAATTAATATATGACTTCATTTGCTACATACTAATTAACAAATATTATAATATGAAATTAGATACGATAATTTCTCTAGAATCCAACATAGTAAAACCTCGTATGGTAAAAGGAAGATGCAACTTCAGAATCCTGAGGAGAAACTGAACTTGATTCTTCTTCTAATTTCTTCTCTTCAATTTCCATTTTTGGTTCGTCAACTTCATTAACAACTGGAATACTTTCAGCCTTGACCTCGTTGTTGTTCATGATCATTGATACCACAGCCGGATTAACTATTACTGGAGTCTCAGGCACTTTCGCTTCTGCAATATCAACGGTCTTAACTTCGGTTTGCTCTGGCATTTTCACAGGCTCTAAAATCATGACGTTATCTCCAGACATCAGCACCATTTTACCTTCACTTTTAACTTCTTCGACAGGCGTGGGTTCTTTAGATTCCGTTTGGATAGTCTCGGTAGATGGATGATCGTGATATTCCCTTGTTGGGAAGTAATGGTTGATTTTGATTCCGTGACCGATGGGGTAGAAGTGCCTTGCGTGATCTGATACTGAGTACGCGTGGTCTCCGTGTTTGTTCACAGTCTTGCTTACAACCGCATTGAATCTGGGAACAAAATATTCAATATTAATTTAAAATAGTTCATTCTTACTCTTGTATTGAACGGGATTTGCTATTATCATTGATTTAAAGAAAAGGGGAGATGAGGTACTGGCTTCTCGAAAATGGAACGCTCAAATTAGGTCCACGTTTGTCAGTAAAGTAATAATTGTTGTTTCGTTCACACTTCTGTCTTAGATACGTCTTCCTATTTTTGTTGTTTCAAATTTCACATTCCAATTGTTGAGTAAGCGTTGAGAGAACGTGCCCTATCTTCCCTTTAAATCAATAATTATTATTATATAATATAAAGTTTTCGTGTCGCCAAGGTGAAGGCGCCTAAATTACCTGACAAATGCCTCCTACGTCTTTCACATTCTATTGGTGACAACTGTCAACTGAGTCTCACAGTTTGAAATTCTTTTTAGTAAGCAGTGTTCAATATAAATACCTACCAAATAAAATGATCACTCAAAGAAGCAGCTACTTACTACGATAATTAAGTAACTGGGTCCATAGCGTTAAGGTTTCGTTTGCCGGTGTAGAGTTTTACTAACTTTATAACTAGCTGTAGTTTCGCCCGAGTAGAGATCGTTCCCTTGGAAATATCGGAAAAAGTACCCTATATGTTATTCCAGGGTCTACCCATTTAGTATTTTTGTGTGAAAGAGTAACGTCCACACATCCATCCATCCATACAAACTTTCTCGTTTATAATATTAAGTGTGATGATGTGATTCTGCACAACGCTAAGACTAACTTTATGCTAGAGCAGCATTTTCTTCCAGTTATCTCGGAACTGGTGAAAAAGTACCAGAAGTTATGTGATTTGCAAGATTTAAACATCAAGCATTACAATAGGAACAGGTTTTTTATAATTTGGATCGAAAGTATAGTCAGCAACAGAAGTAATTAAAATAATAGAGAAATACTCTTAGTAATAAGTTGAACAGTAACTTTTTCAATACATACTTCGGGATACATTCGTGATTTTGGTTAAGTAAAAATTGTATGGACATGATTCGCCACGGTCAATTTTAAGCACATAATTGATTTATGACGAGTAGTTAACTATATAGTCGGATGTATTCGTGTGATTGAACAAGGCTGTGTCTAACATGCATAATATTTCATCGACCAGGGAACATATCAATATTCATTCACTTAAAAAAAAAATCCGTAGATACTTTAGCTCTTTCTTTACATATATTAAGTTATATTGTCAATTTTTAGGATTCCGTACCTCAGAAGGAAAAATCTAACCTATAAAGGATCACTTTGTTATACGTCCGTCTGTCTGTCTGTTGGTCCATCTGACCGTCTATCAAGACCTTTTTTCTCGAGAACGCGTGAAGGTGAAGGTATCAAGTTCAAAGTGATATCAATAACACAGGTCTAACCTCGTTGCTGTAAAAAATAAGGCCTAATTTAAAGTGTAAATGGAAGTTAGTGGAATAAATTCCAACACCATAAAATTTTACAAAAAAAATTGTCATTACTAAAATGCTTGCAATGCTTTACTACTAGATGACGCTCTATGTTTTTAGAACGCGGTAACGTTTTGTTCAGTTATCTAGGTATGGAATCCTAAACTAAGCAAACTACCATAGTATGCGCCTTAAAAACATACTAATTTATTGTTATATGCGTTAAGTTTTTATCGAGATTAGCAATCATTATTGATATCTTTGAAAAGTAAAAGCATTACCTGATTTATTTTCGTACAAGGTTTTGACATTAAAAATATCCTATGATTAAAAAAATAATATATCTTTACGCTATGTTAATACAAATGTAATGTAAATGTAATGTAATGTATTGGGTACTTTACCGTTTTTTTTCTCTAAAATTTATGTGCATATTGCATGAGTTGCAGGTATTTTTACAATCTTATTCGAGAATCTTATTACCTATTACTGTTAAATAGAAAATATAGATAATAAGTACATTACCTTATGCTATGTGGCTGAATGCTATCGTTGAGTAATTCATCAATTCGTTCTACTTACATGGCTACAGTCCATTTAGGACGAGTTGCTGGAAATCAAAATAAATAATCGTTTCTTTCTGTTGCTATACGCTACAGCCACCCCTATGGATAGTGTGGTCGTTTGGACAACCCATTAGTCAAAACTTTCAGGTCGCCTCGGCGAACTGACAACTCGAAGAGACCTCAAATATCACCGGAAAACTGTCCCCTACGTATCCAATATGCTAGTTTTCTAAATAATATATAATTACCCATTGTAATCATCAGCATCATACTGAACTTTCCTAAGCGAGCCATCAGGTTCTACCAGACTGTATTCTCCATGCACCCTGTCGCCGTCTCTGCTCTCACGGTGTCGCTTGTGGTCGCCGGTCTTCTTATCCGATACTGCGTACTCGAACTCATATTTGGGGTACGTCTGTAATAAAGGAAGGCTTCATTTGAATTTCTTGAAGTTATTTATAACATAAGTACGTACCTTTATATTATAAACTCAAAAGAGTCTTTAAATGAGGCCTACCTCTTTTGAGTTTTCTTTTGACCAACATTATCTGTCCGCCTAGCATGGCACGGGGATAACGAGTTTTCCCCGTTTTTCTCGCTTTCACGCCCGAAAAAATCATATCTGCTGTCTCGTTCTAACCCCCTGGGATTTCGTTTTCCCTGCTCACTGTGCTACCGGTGCATGATGTAGTTTCTCAATTGGATAAGTAATGGCGTAATGACATAACATGTATGGAGACATAAATGTTATGTATGTCTATACATGTTATACATGCTTCTACCATTTTAAATATAAATAATCATATAATATGGGACAAATAATAATAACAATATATTAAATATAATATATCATCAATTGGGTAAGGGGTAGGTTCAGAAAAAAAATCGTCAAATTGTTAGTAATATTCTCTAAAATAGTGTGCATAGGAGTCGCAAGATTCTTTACAATATACCTACGCGTATCTAATTTTATACATTTATATACCTTTTACTGCTAATTAGTAGACTATAGAAGTAAATAAGTACTTACGAAATGATCATAGTATTTGTTTCCGTATGACTGAAACCTTGGATGAACTTTAACTTCTTGCCACATCCCTGAATCTCCTCGATGTGAATCTTTGTTGTTATAACCGGGGTCGATAAGAACCGCTCTACAGGAAGACACGAAGTACACGAAGAATAAAAACTGAGAATGTAAACACAATTTAAATTAGTAAGATAAATGTCAAATAAACTTTAAAATAATCTTTCAAAGAATGCGTCGTGAAGGATCAAGTTCAAGGCAAAATGTAAATAATATGGGACAGTAACATATAATATTGGGACATCTTCCACACACGGTCATCTGGTCCCAAACTAGGCTAGAAGCCTGTACTATGGTAACCAGATGACTGATATACATACTTATATAATATATGCTTATAACACCCAGACACAGATCAAACAGACATGTCGTTTACGCGCACAAATGTTTGACCTGGCCGGGGATCGAACCCGGGACCTGCGGCCCAGAAAGCAGAATTACTACCATCTGAGCCAATGAGGCTGTCACAAATCGATCGGCAAATGAAAAATTTATAGATAGTAAAGTGAAGTAGAATAAGAAATGGGTGTTTTTCAAATATTATACTTCATGTTAACAAATAAATTCAAATATTATACCAAAAAAAATTTTCATATTGAATAATAATGAAACATATTAACATAATGTCAACCCTTTCTTACAAAGGGGTGAGCAGAGGTGTACCCAGAACCCAGTCTCAAAGTAGGTACACCCACGCTTCGCCTGTTACGTTTTTAGGTCCCATATAGGAGGCGAGCCTTTTGCCATCTACCGGGTCCAAGTTTCAGACTCTAGGTTCTTAATAGAAAAATCCAATAACACTTTTTGCCTGAGGACATAACTCGGGACCTCATGAAAGACGGAAGCGCTCGCGACCACTACGTATTCAATATCGTGGCAGAAGTATATTTTTATCGATTAATAAAATAATTAGAAGTATTAATAAGTACCTTTTGAGCCATTGTTCGAGACATGGTAGAACTGTCGCCAACGGAAGGTAATAGCAAACTGTTGATAAATTGTGTCATTATACACCATTTTATAGAAGTACTTTTCCAATACTTTATACTTATTACATAAAAATGGTTAAAATCTTATTGTTAAGAAACTATTGTTTGATTCGGCGATGAAAGATTATAATGGATACACCCTGCGACTTGAGATATGGAGCTGTCAAAAAACTTGATAATTTAGTCACCGGTAAAGTTTGCTATGAAGTAAAGGTACTAAAATCAAACAATTTAAAATACTAACACTGCCTAGTATGTACATTCTGGAAGCAGCAAAATTTGTAAAGTTTCATCCAAATTTATTTAGTACCGCAAAAGATATTTTCCCTCGAAATATCAGAAATTCGAATAGAATAGTAATGCCATATACGGCGAAAACAAAACTGGCCTCTAAAAACTGCCACGCAATGTGTGGACGGATTTAAAATGCAATCCCTAAAGAGATTCAAGAATTGTCAGCAAACCAGTTTAACCGGAAACTCAAGTTGTGGCTATTAGACAAATGTTTTTACTCAATTTCAGATCTCTTAAAATAATTATTATGATAATAATATTTTGATTATAAAGAAATGTAATTAAATAATAAAATTTCGCACTAGTTTAGTTAAACGCTTAATTTATAAGTAATAGGTATTATTATGTAAAGATTTGCATGTCGCGTTGCGGCAAAATGTTTATGGGGCTTTACTCTTATTTATAATTAATTATGATCTTTTGTAACCAACATTTTATGCAAATAAAAGAATTTTGATTTTGATTATGATTTTGATTTTGACGGCACAGTTATTTTGTTTACATTGTAGAACCATTTTATAGTTGAAATAAACGAAAACTCATGTCGAACCAGACGACGCAACGCGACGCGGCGCACAATGGCTGATATTCATTTTGGGTACCCATTATTGATATTACAATGATACTCCATTGTGCAGGTACTCATATATTAATGACTCCTTTGCTTTCTTAATAAGGTCGGTCTAGCAAAAACTACATGGATTCAATATAACCAAAATAAAAATCTAATTATTATTGCTGGCTATGGCATATCCATGCTATCGTTTCGATTGTACTTATTTAGGTATTGTATCTTCATATCATCACCATCTTGGGTGTATTCGAAAGAGGATGTTGGGCTAATTTTACACGGAAAAGAGGCAATAAAATAGCATTAATAAATTAAGAAGGTATTCCAACTTTCACGAGTACATTACATAAATAATATCAAATCTCATGTATCAGATTATTTCAATATTACTTCATGTACATGTATTATTACATATTATTTACCTTAACGAACCTATATTACTACTGCCAGAAATAATCATTATTAAATGGGAGGATATCTACTGTGTATCTACCGCCAAAACTTCGTATTATACTCCCCTGTTTCCTTTTAAAAATGTAAATGTAATAAAATAGGTGTAGTAATAATTAAGGGGGTGAGCACCTTGCAAAAAAAAGAATTGCAAAATTTTACTTCTCATACAATATGAATCAGTTGATCGGAATATTTGTATGGATTGTAGATTTTTTATATATGCGAATTTCGCAATTCTTACTTTTGCAAGACAGTGAAGTGGACGGACAGATGCACCTAATAAGTAATACTACATCTTTTTGTTATAAATTGTTTAAGTAAGTAACTCATTCAATAAAATATACCCTTAGATTTTATAGATAAAGTTTGAACTATGTCCATTTTATTTTCTCTCTTATTTATTTCTAGCAAAAAGTGTTAATATCCAATTTCTCGACGATATCCTCTTAACGATTTTTAAACTGTTGAAGTAACAATACACTATGTATATAACTGTACATACTAATATTTTAAAGATTTGATTTTTAAAGTACGGTATTAGGCCTGTACACTCTAAAAGCACTTGATTCAAAATTTATAATAGAGAATGGAATAATCTGTTATCATTTTTGCCATCTGTATCGCCCAATTCCAAGTAGACGATAGATTCTTTGTACGCATGAGTATTATAATTGGACTCTCTATAAGTCCAGTTTGCTGAAAGTTTTTTATAAGATTATTAATTACTTTCAAAATATACTTAAAAATCTTTTTGTTATGTCTGAATGAATGGGTATAAAAAAATCAAAAGTATCTTATAATTTTTATATTTGAAATTAAATAATTTATCAACAAATATTTGGTAAAGCATCAATATCACAGCTTAATGATGGTAGTACTGGAGAGCAGGAGCGGCTTTAACGTAGGCGGGGGCGGCGTGTACGGCAGGAGCGGAGTTGTGCACGACCGCGTTGAAACCATTGTGGTCGTCAGCGGAGTACTCCACGGTCCTGATGGAGCCGTCAGCCTCGTGCAGGGAGTAGGAGCCCCTCACTACATCACCGTCGCGGATCTCTGACTGGGACTTGTTGTCGCCGGTGTGTCCGTCGGCCACGGAGTAGTTGTACTCGTACTTGGGGTATGCCTGTGATCAATATGTTGTTAGTGTGCTTGCTTGCAATCAAATATGATATAGTATTTAGTCGATGTGTTATGAACGATACTTACGATCTCATTATCGTGGTGAGCCAGGACCTTGGCGACGGGAGCGTGGTAGGCGAGGGGAGCGGGCGCGGCGTGGTATGCCACAGCGGGAGCAGAGTGGTAGGCTACAGCGGGAGAAGAGTGGTAGGCGACGGCGGGAGCAGCTTGGTAGGCGACGGCGGGAGCAGAATGGTAGGCGAAGGGAGCAGCGACGGCGAGTCCGTGGTGCGCTTGCTCGTCGTGACGGACGATGCTCTGGGAGGAGACCGCGGCCGCGGAAGAGTAGTGTGCGGCGGGCAGAAGACCAGCCTGGCACGCGGCCACCAGGGCAAATAGGGCTACCACCTGGAATACATTATCAATTTAGAAACACACGTTCTTCACTACACTTAATATCAACAAATTTACAATCCTGGAACCTATTAAAAAAAAGGTCAACTCACTTTGGAGAACATAGCGATTTTAAGGAGTGATCGAAGTGTAATGATACTTTAGCAGTCATAGTTCAAGTTTTTATAGTGAATAATTCTGAGTGAGGTTCTGTAAGAGTAGTGGAAGCTGTCAAACAGGCTGAAGCGGCCTTGCTCTGTGTCACATAGACTTTACGGATTAATCCATTCACTGAGTGTTTCGAAAGCGCTCCTTGTATGACTATAAGTTCAACTCCTAATTGTAGCAATATAATGCATCTACAGAATCTAGGTACAAAACAATTTTTTTTATTTCAGACAGGTCTAGAAATTCATTTAAAGAAAAATAAATTGTTAAGGCTTAGTGTAGGGTTCCATACCTAGATACCGCGCTGATAAGAACATACAGCGCCATCTATTAGTTCCATGCGGAAAGTATGAAAATATGCAGTAATATGGCTAATACTTTTGATTGCGTTAACTTAGAAGTATGGCTTTTTACAGCCACAAGGGACCGCAGATCTGAGTAGTATATAATATACATATCAATTTCAACTTAATACCTCCACGCGTTCTCGTTAAAGGGTTCCTTTTTTTTTCCTCTTGAGGTACGGAACCGGAAATCAATAAGGGGCTACCCCCGTTTGTGGTCCCGTACCGGTGTACGGATCACGCCCAAAGCTACCCATCATGCTGGCTGCGTTCCCCCGCTGAATAGCTAGCGAAATCTGCTGGGCAATAAATATTTTGTCTATACATTTTCAACCAAATACCTTCGCATGTAAAGCATGTAGACTCATTTTTGTATTTTTAAACAGTTAGCTCTACTTTTATGAAAAAATTATATCAATAATTTCATCAATTTAGCAAGTGGAGGGATATGGTCTCTGCCTACCCTACCGGGAACAAGGCGTGACTGTATGTATGTATGTATGTCATCAAAACATTTTGGGTAATGTTCTATTAAATATGTGCGACACCAATAAATTATAATCTCGTTGGTAACAGACAAAAATTAGTCAGGCAAAAACTGTTATAAATTTTTGTTATGAGTTATTGAATATGTTCGAACACAGGACCTCTTTGCAGTAATAGTTATATTAATGATTAATTAAATATCTTAATTGTTAATAAATATTAAAAATGTTATTAGGTGCCATTACACCTTATAATTTTGCAATAAAATAACTAAATACTACACATTGAAAATAATAATGACATCATAAAAAACAATCACGCCTTTTCCCGGAAGGGGTAGGGGCAGGGGTATCACCTGTACTCTCCTAGGTCGCCTTCGTAACGTCCTGGAGGACCCGAACGATTCTGTCGCCGCCGTTACATCGGCGGCGCTAGGCTCGCCCAATGCTACCAATATACACAACAGTCGCTCCGTTTTCGATACTGGTGCCGGATACCAGATCCACTAACTCACACAATCACAACACCGACCTCGCCGGAGAGGTCAAAGATCTCTGAGATCCTTCAGATTGGTTAGTTTCTCTCCATATAATCAATCAGATCAAACCATTGTTACTCCCCTTCTGGGGTGCCAGGGCAAGTCGAATCCCACGTATTCTAGCGACGGCCCAAGCCGAGGTTCTAGGAGCTAGTCGCCTAACCTAAACTTTGTTTGTTAATCTAAACTTTGGGTCGAGCGCCTCCTACGCTCACCACTGCCCGGTAAAGCTGTAGAGACCACATGAGGCCAACAGTATAGGTCTTTAAAAAAAAATGGAACTGTGCCCAGTAGATGGAAATAGGCACGCCCCCTATTACGTGGGGCCTATAACATACTTTCAAAAGGAGACTGAGTTGCTGAATTCTGATTACTTACAGGACTCAGTTACTCAGTCTCATAGTAGGTACACCTACATTTAGCCATCTACCGGGCACATTTCCAGACTCTAGGCCGCCATAGAGATAACTCCTTATAAAAAATCCAATAACATTTTGCCTGATCTGGGGATCGAGCCCGGGACCTCATGATTGGCAGTCAAGCTTGCGCTCACTACGCCACTGAGGCAGTCAAAGGTGACAAAATTCAACCAAAAAGTAAAAACGATTGTATATTATGAACGGACATCATAAAATTAAGTATGCCTAAATGCATATTTTATGACTATCTTAAATATCAATACACGTGTCTTTCGTGCATAGTTCCGATCGTGTGTATATAGATTCGTTATGTGTAACGAGTTTGACCTAAAGAAGGTCGCCGTAAGCTCGATACTACCTACGTACAGACTTCTTAGAACTAGTTTTTATATAAATACTCGATGTCTGAACTTCCAGTTATCATTCGATACCTGATCTATCAACGCAAACATGTTCTCCAAAGTGAGTGCAATATTGTAAAGAGATAATGAAAATAATTAAAAAATATAACAATTCATAACGGATAGAATTATATTTATGTATTTATACCACATTAATAAATAAATTATTCTTGGATGCATTAGTAATATTGCGCTTTTATTTCAGATTGTAGCTATCTGCGCTATGGTGGCCGCGTGCCAGGCTGGTCTCCTTCCCGCCGCGCACTACTCTCCCGCGGCCGCGGTCTCTTCCCAGAGCATCGTGCGTCACGACGAGCAAGCGCACCACGGACTCGCTGTCGCTGCTCCCCTCGCCTACCACTCTGCTCCCGCCGTCGCCTACCAAGCTGCTCCCGCCGTCGCCTACCACTCTGCTCCCGCCGTCGCCTACCACTCTGCTCCCGCTGTAGCCTACCACGCCGCGCCCGCTCCCCTCGCCTACCAAGCTCCCGTCGCCAAGGTCCTGGCTCACCATGGTGATGAGATCGTAAGTATCGTTCATACTACCTTTCGGTTCAATAATATTATATATCGCAAGCAAGCATACTAACAACATATTGGTGATCACAGGCATACCCCAAGTACGAGTACAACTACTCCGTGGCCGACGGACACACCGGCGACAACAAGTCCCAGTCTGAGATCCGCGACGGTGATGTAGTGAAGGGCTCCTACTCCCTGCACGAGGCTGACGGCTCCATCAGGACCGTGGAGTACTCCGCTGACGACCACAATGGTTTCAACGCGGTCGTGCACAACTCCGCTCCCGCCGTACACGCCGCCCCCACCTACGTCAAGGCCGCGCCCGCCCTTCAGTATTATCATCATTGAGAAATTATCGACTGATGTACATAGCGAGAACTTATTGTTAACTATTTATTTTATAGCAAATAAACGAAAATGTTTATCTACTCGATTTGTTTACTTAGGATAAAACTCATTGTAATTATTTTTAATTTAATATATCTGATTATTGATTAATATACAGATAGACTCGTCGAAGTAAGACGCTATGAAACATAGCTTATCCCTAGGAGACTCTCAGATGTAAAGCTCGATGTCCTGATGTTACGCTCGTCGTTTTATTATAATTTAAAAATGTTTCACTAGCATAAAGCTCGCGTTTCGGTGGAGTTGAACTACTAGTGCTCTATATATCAATCTAGAAAACTGCAGCAGATAGCGATTGTGGATAGGTTTAATTTTCATAATATTTTATTTTATATTTAGACTAAAGCGGCTTTATGTTTGCTTGAATTAGTTCCGTTTAAAAATTTCCTTAAGTTATTTTGGTGTTTTTTTAAGTTCGCTAATTTTGTAATATCTAATTAATATTCACTTTACGAGATCTTCAGAGTTAATTAATCTAATTCGAAAAAAATGTTAAGGCATACGTATGTATTTGTAGGGTTCCATACCTTGATACTTGAACATAACGCTTCCAATACCAAAAACAATCCGCCCAGAGAACATACAGTACCATCTATTAGTTCCTTGCGCAAAGTATGGAAATATGCAGAAAAATGGCCATACCATTTGATTATGTCAGAAGCATGATTTTTTATTTAGCCACAAGGGACCCCAGATCTGAGTAGTTGATATAAATTTCAACTTGATACCTCCACGCCTTCCTTCCTTGTTAAAAGGTGTCTTGACAGACGGACAGGCCGACAACAAAGTGATCCTATAAGGGTTCCTTTTTCCTTTTGAGGTACGGAACCCAAAAAAAAAACAGTAAAGAAAAAAATACTATGTAAAAATCCAACTTTTAGTCTGACTTGATCAAATTAACATAAATTTTAACAAAGTATTAAAAAATAATATTAATAGAATTAAATTGATTTATAATTTATACTTATATGTAATATTTGTTAAGAATTTGAATATTATTTATTTATTATAAAAACGTGTTAAGCTATTTTATGAATAAATGAACAATGAACTATAAAAACATTTACCAAAAACTACAGGGTTACTAACAGTTAGAAACCCTTGAACATAAATATAACTAGATTGATAGGTAGTGAGCTCCTCATAAACCTTTAAAATGAATGGAGGGAATGACCAATCGTTACATAAACGTTTTTCTTTCTTTCTTTCTTCTTTTAGTCACCACATATAGAGGGTAATAAATCATTCTAGTTCCTTTAGCAAAAGAAAATTCTGGTTTACCTTGCGTGTGTGCGACAGCTAAATGCAATTGAAAATTCAAATGCGGAAAAATAGGACGGATCCCATATTTACGATTTTATTTTATTGTGGCAGCAATAATGGGAAATATTAACTTAAACATATTTACAAAACTAAATCTATACCTGCCTCGGTGGCGTAGTGGGCGCATGCTCGACTGCCAATCAAGAGGTCCCGGGTTTGATCCCCAGGTCAGGCATAGTGCTAAATATTGGATTTTTCCATTAGGAATTATCTCAATAGCTGCCTGGAGTCTGGAACTGTGCCCGATATATGGCAATAGGCTCGCCCCCTATTACATGGGACCAATAACATACTGGCGAAATGTGGGTGTATCTACTATGGGACTGAGTCCTGGGTACACCTCTGCCTACCCCTTCGGGAAAAAGGCGTGAATGTATGTATGTATGTTAAATCTATACCTATAAATTTTTTATCTCAAAATTCTTTTCTAAAACTATTATGATTTATAAATCAAGATCTGCTAAGCCTTTGGTGGAGGGAAAAGTATATGTGGCGGTATTGCCACTTTGGATAGAGATGCTAGTTCTTTGAGGAAAATACAAGCCAGCATTTCAGTCATCTAACGCTTCCAGTGCTTGGCCAGCTGTACAGCTTGAAAGCAGCTGGCCCCCATGGACCCAAGGTTAGTTGAAATAGAGTAAGTTTCCGATGACAGAAAGCTGATAGGTTTGAGTGACGGCCTGAATCAGACTGTGTCATTCAAAAGCCGTTAAGTCTAAAATTTAGACACCGATTTTTTCTACATGTTTGCTGCTTCAGAGAGGCTGCGATTTTTATCGCAAATACTACCAACCAGACTTTGCTGTCTCATTGTGCCATTCAAGTCAGTTAAGTTATCTTCTTAAGTCTGCCGAAAAGATGTTTTTCAAATTAGTTCACTTAAGCGCTTTAGATGCGTGGAGCAACTTCTAAGAGTAACTGTCTTGTAGCGCTTAGAATGAGTATAATATGCCGAGTAGATGTACTCACAGATATATTTGAATTGGTACCTAGTCAACTCGACCGCGATAAACCCGATCACGTGGTCGATATACCACCTTCAATCATTTGCATTTTCATGACGAAGATGGTTAAAAATATCATTTCTTAGTTGTCAATGAAATAAGTCCCCATGAAGCACTTAAAAATGATACGTATGAAAAAAATCGTACAAGTAGAAATTACTATCTACTGTGACTCAAAGGTTCCAAGTTACCTTCATAATTCTTTTGATTAATAATAATTACTAAAACGCAGTTTTCTGCCCACCTATATCAATTATTGTTAAAAATATTTACTAAGCTTTACTTGGTAGAGCTAATCCTTGTGTTATAGTTATAATAAATATGAACATCTACCTTTATTGATTCAAATGGGTGTTGTAAGTTATAATATGAAGGAAATTTAGATTATGTTGCTAAAGTTTAGAAAGATGTACAGATGTCTGGCGTATCTGTTTCAAGTAGCTTTGGTACGAGCAGTTGTCTCGACCCGAGGCTGCTTCAAGAAGATACGAGGCTGTGTACCTTTTTCTTATGGTGATAGAACTGATCTGATTAGACTATAAAGTGCATAAAGTACCTTAGATAACACAATATGGTGATAGCGCAGAGTGGTAGTATTTTTGATGAGCAAATCAGGTGCCTGATGGTAAGCATCGTCATGATTGCCCATATCAGACACAGTGCAATCCAGTGTTTTAAAATTTAAAATTCTGCGCGGTATTGCACTGCGCCTGTCACTCTGAGACCTAATCGTGGTTATCTAAAATGAATAAAATATTTGATTTGATTTCTTTTATTACTTGTTGAAACTCGTCATGCCCAGTAATTTCGCTGCTAACATTGCCCTTTAGACAGGAACATTGTAATGTTTGCACATTACTGCATGGCGGATAAATACCAGCCATGATAAATCCTAGCTAGAATTATCCTCAAAAAAACAAATCAAGTAATCAAACATTTTTGTTTATTTGCTATAAAATAAATAGTTAACAATAAGTTCTCGCTATGAACATCAGTTGACAATTTCTCAATGATGATAATACTGAAGGGCGGGCGCGGCCTTGACGTAGGCGGGGGCGGCGTGGACGGCGGGAGCGGAGTTGTGCACGACCGCGTTGAAACCATTGTGGTCGTCAGCGGAGTACTCCACGGTCCTGATGGAGCCGTCAGCCTCGTGCAGGGAGTAGGAGCCCTTCACTACATCACCGTCGCGGATCTCAGACTGGGACTTGTTGTCGCCGGTGTGTCCGTCAGCCACGGAGTAGCTGTACTCGTACTTGGGGTATGCCTGTGATCACCAATGTGTCATTAGTGTGCTTGCTTGCGATTTATAACATTAGGTATTGAATCGAAAGGTGGTATGAACGATACTTACGATCTCATCATCGTGGTGAGCCAGGACCTTGGCGACGGGAGCGTGGTAGGCGAGGGGAGCGGGCGCGGCGTGGTAGGCTACAGCGGGAGCAGAGTGGTAGGCTACAGCGGGAGCAGAGTGGTAGGCGACGGCGGGAGCAGCTTGGTAGGCGACGGCGGGAGCAGAGTGGTAGGCGAGGGGAGCAGCGACAGCGAGTCCGTGGTGTGCTTGCTCGTCGTGACGCACGATGCTCTGGGAGGAGACCGCAGCAGCGGGAGAGTAGTGCGCGGCGGGCAGAAGACCAGCCTGGCACGCGGCCACCATAGCGCAGATAGCTACAATCTGAAATTTTTTAAATAAAAGTTTAATAAAATTTTTATGATTTGTTAAATTTACAACTATAATTATTATATAGTAAATAAAACTCACTTTGGAGAACATTTTGATAGTTTCTCTGTTGTGTTCTAACAGTGAATGATGTTTTACTGAGATTAATTTGCGTTTTTATACGAGTACTTACTTGATCATTGAACATGTTTCGGCTAAGAGCTAACTGAACGACCTCGCCTTAGGTCATATTGGAAGACTCAGGCATTTCTGCGCTACCTACGCTATAAAACTTTCAAATAATATTGGGACTAATAAATATAAATGATTACAGACATAAATACATTTATTATCGGTACCTTAAAAAAATTATTCTTGATATAGAAATCCTAAAAATACTTTTACTAAAATAATTTATCTAATACGACCGATATTAATATCTAACAATCAAATTAATCACTAACGGTATTAAGTATATTATCATTGATTAAACGTAATATCATAACTAATACTGGTATTGGTTTTTATATGTCGGGGTTACTAGGAATCTAGTTACGAAGTTACGAGGAATCTGGACCAAAATAATTTTGCTCCTTAAAGCCTGAGTGGTGGCTGATATGAGGTTGCGGTGCCTTTGGAGGTTTAGTAGCAATGTGGAAGCCACGCGCCATGTTCAAATGAATCCTTGGCGCGTGTTGATACAATGTTGATATTTTTTCAAACTCCAATTGGTCGTGTAATCTGCAAGCATAAAACATTCCAGTGAAAAACATAGCGTAGCAATATATCTATCGATATTATTAAGATCTATTATAAACATAATATAAATACAAAAAGCTTTATCTTATGAGATATTATAGAATATAATAGATTACTCTTTATTTTGATCAAAACCAACATTAACTATAAGTACGGCCAAGCTAATTCCTTAGACTAGTAGCTAGGTTTTATGTCTCTAAAATATGTCGACTTACGATTTTGGCTGATCTTGCACGGGCACATGTTCAAATGCATACTGTTTTTTCGATGCAAATGCTGGAGGAATATTTTTAATCAGACTTGGTGCATTAAGCTGGTTTATTTCTGATGAGTAAATAGTCTTGGGTATTCGCAACTGAAAGAATATCAAATGTAATATATATTTTTGCCATGCATTGCCTTATTTTTGTCATCGACATTCAAATGTTTGAAGAATTTTTAAGATTTATGATTGTTTATGTTATGATATCTATGAGTATGTCAATATGAATATGGGATGATAAATTTCATCGACGACCGGGATTTGAACCCGCACCTACCGCACCAATGAGCGCGTTGTGAGCACTCTACCAACTAAGCTACTGAACTGAGCTGAGTACTAATTATCGGCGAAATTTTTCTATCCCACCTTCCTAACTCTTATAGGGGCATATTCATGTTGTATTTCAAGCGAATAGACCGCTTAGTCTATAAAATATAAAATTCTATAATCTATAAAATATAATGTTACCTACTTGGTAATTTTGCAGATGGTTTTCGGGCTTTAAATGAAGGTCTCCCACAGGTTTTGGATGTTTTGATACTAACATATTACTTCCTATAATATTATGCCCTTCTATTCGAGTATAATGATTTTCATTTTTCTCAATAACATTTTCCGTTACATATTTGGGCTCCAGATTTCCGTTTCTTGGATTATTTTCCGTCGTAAAATATTGACTGTATAAGTTTGTTTGTATGTTTGGTATATTGTATCCTATGACAGGCTTTTTGTTTACACCTTCGAATTTAGGTTTACTGGATTGGTATATTTTATTAAATTTGCTGCCTAGAGGAGCATATTGAATCGGATGATATTTTTTATGCGCATGGGAGCGACTATATTCTGTTTCTGGTCTCAATGGCCTGACATAGTCGTGTATGGCATTGAACGTATATGATAAGGGTACATCTTCTCGGTGGTAGCTTTGTGATGAGATGGCGTACTGTGGTTCTTTATTTGCGTTGATTTTATACACACTCATTGTTAAGAATATTGTAATTCTTAATACCTGAAAATGAATTAATTAATGAAAGTTCAATAATTCTTAGATTCACAACTAAATAACAATTTGATTCATAATTATCTAATAATATATGACGGTGGCAGGCAATTATAATAATAATGTATATAATAAAATATATCATTTTGCATTATCAATATAAAAAATCCTGATCACTTTAACATATGAATTATATAAGTTCACATAAAATATTATAATCACTGCATATCCAAACTCCAACACACATCACGCACTTACTTTTTGAATCATCTTGCAAAGTTTCGTAGCAAGTGACTATTGAAAGTGAGGCCGGAAACTAACTGCTACACTTATATATACACTTTACAATAATACTAATAACGAAGAGAAATCAGTTATTATATAACAAATATTTGATGCATGTGTAATTATAATTGTGTTCCGGCCGGCCCAGTAACAATGCCAATGGGCAAACCTTTCACCTCTTTTTTTCTCTAAAGCGTGTAGCTCTTTGCTCTGCTCTATTTGACTGAATTCGATTTAGATATTTCACCTGCGAATGTTTACACAAATAGCGTATGATATCAACATCTATTATTTAATTAATGCCTATTGTTCGTTATTTAGAATGATGTCAACGACGATGCTAATGAAAGAATTGATCCTATCTATATACGCTAGGGCGGTTTTTAATTTCATTTTTACACGTAGGTATATATTTGCATTTGTAGTTTGTGTCAAACTGCTTTCAGTAAATAAAAACGTGTGTCGGCTTCATCCTTTGATTTTGTATATACTTATACAACTTTTAAGCTAAGTGCTTTAAGCTATTCTTTAATAAGGTAAGGTTTATATTATCTTTGTTCACCTCGGAATTACCTTGGCCATTTTTAAAGCTGGTTAAAAATAGCAACAATTATTATAAGAATAAAACAATAACGGTTACGTAATTTCTTCAACAATATACTGATTAGCTCAAAGTATAGTTACTGTTCAGCTGTACATCAAGAGATATCAAAGCTTATCAATCATGCAATGACTGTTTAAACAATTATTTCAATTGCCCTCCTTATCAGAAGGTATCTATCAACTGGTGAGACTACTCATTAAGACTACTGGGATATGCTGGTACAACTAACATACTCCGTTTAGCTGTATGTCCAAAAGTGTCATTAGTTGTATTAATACTAGCTGTACGGGCGGGGTCTTACCGATAGTAAGAGAACGCCTGATTAAAAATTTATTAGGAACCTACTGGCTCTGTTAAGCTACTAGTTTGTTCCTAACGCCTACCCAACTTCCGTAATAAGAAATAATATATTGATAGTGCGTGATGTCTGTTGCCGAGATACCTATGGCAAGAGACGGAGGCAGGTAGAAAAGAGGGATACGCACGTGATGCAATGCGCAGGTACGGTTTCCAACTGCCGATCACGCAGGATCATGTGACGGCTAAAGGAGTCTTGGCAGTAGGAAGAAGGAAAGGTAAATTGCCACCCAGCGCAAAGGTACTTGACAAGGCGCGGTAGGCAGACCCACAACAGAAGGTCTAGTGGAGCATTCCTAGGGACAGGAGCGCTCGGAGAGGAAGGACGGCAGCCGACCTCCAGTAGGGGGACTATGGACCAGTACTCTTGCTGCCAGTTCAGGTCAAGGCTACTTATAGCTTTTCGTACTGCTGCTTCCGATACGCAGCTGTTAGGCTGCAGTGGTTCTGATGGGTGGTTGTTAGGCTGCAGTAGTTCTGATGTGGTGGTGATGGTGATGTGGTGCAGTGGTGGAAAAATGAATCAAACCCAAGTTAGGTTGTCATTATTTTTACATTTACAAAAAATGTAATCTAAATGAAATGCTAAATACTAATTCGATCATTTACATGTACGTTATGTTTATATCTCAGCTCGGTCAGCATCTCACGATGGCCTTTGCTAGGTGAAAGTGCTGATGAGTAGTGGCGGTGCCCTCGTTAGTAAGCGGTTTAGTCGCTCCTATTGTTCAAGTTTGAACACTAGCAAAAATCAATACTAATAAAACAATATCTCAAATGAATTTCACTAGTTAATGGATATTAGGTACAATGTTGTATTATTTGTATCATCAATGGAATAACTCCAATGGTACAACTGACCTTACGCCGATACATCGATTCTCATGTTTATAGCTTTTTATGATCTTTATTGTAAACGTATTCGCAAATAAATGATTTGATTTTGTTTTTTTAGTATGAATGTACATATTATATATCATTATAATACCATGTCCGTTTTCCTTTGGGTGTAATAATAATGTGTTTGATGAATTTTGTGTGCGAGTATCCAGACAATTTAAGAATCTGTCAAATTTTTAAATAGATGTTCTGCTATACAGACCTTCTGATAGTTGGACGTTTTGCTAAATGGAAATTTTGCTGATAAGGGTTACTGCTCATAATGACCATAATAATAATAATAATAAATACAATAATATGGGACAATTTCCACACACGATCATTTGGTCCCAAACTAGGCTAGAAGCCTGTACTATGGTAACCAGATGGCTGATATACATACTTATATAAGCTTATAACACCCAGACACAGACCAAACAGACATATTCATGCACACAAAATAATGTTTGTCTTGGCCGGGGATCGAACCCGGGGCCTACGGCACAGAAACCAGAGTTACTGCCACCTGAGCCAACGAGGCTGACAACCTTGATCTTAATTGGGACCAACTTAAAACAAAACCGCCTCCTAACATCAGTTACATTAATATATATATATTTAACGGAACCTTAATGTTCGCTTATTGTACATTTTATTTGAAATTGAAAACAGCTAAGCAGAATTATTTTATATTGCATAATAATATATGAAATTAAACCGATATAACAGCAGTCGGTTAACTATGTTACATGTTATCCATGACCTTCCAACTGGGCCAATTCGGTACATATAAACTTTTTGAGTTACGACTTCATTGATTGGCGATAATCGTTTGATACGAACTGCTTATTGAATCGAGTTATTTTTAGGATGAATTCAAATTCTTGATTGAATTTTGTATCTATCAAATGTCTGGAAAACATAAAATTATTACCTAGTGCCCGTTGTTTGTACTTGTTTAGGTACAATTTATGCTTATACCACAGAATACTAATACTTATACTTAAAAAAATTTTAAAACTAATTGACTATTATTGTCTATTTGCTATAATAATTATAGTGTGTAATCTTCTTGAAACTGAAATCGAATTCAAGTATTTTGAAGGAGATAATATAATTGACATCACAATCTCTACAGTGGAGTTGAGAAAATGCTGAATTTTGAACACAAAAAGTGGTTATAATTACCTCGTAATACTAGACTCGTAATGATAGACCTTGTGAAATAAAGTGACATAGACATTGTAAGAAAACCTCCGTCAAAGATGAATGAATCATCTTCACTCGTTACGTAATAATATGATGAGTTCAAAGACCGAGCGCGCGCGGTCGATGATATTATAGCAATAACAAACTTCCTCATGTTGACATTTCGTTCTTGACCTACGACTACTCTTCGGAAGAAAATTAACCTTTTTGTTTAGTTTTTAATACCAGAATGACTTGACTGTAGCAAATTCGGAAGGGACTGTTTTTGCAGTCAATAATTCATCGTCGTGAAAATGTATGTTAGATGAAAGAATGTATGAGGGTGAAACTCAAGCAAACGGTCTCAAGAGATTTCTTCAGGTATACCTTATTTAGAAAAAGATAAGCACTAAAACAAAGTCAGAGAGAACTAAAAGAGAGAAAAAGGTTTTTAAACGTTTAAACTAATACAATGATAATATAAAAAGTTAAATGACATCATAGCGCTTAATTAAAACGACCTAGACCACTTTTCATAATGTTAAATTTTCAATTCAATTAAGTTCAAAGTGTTCTATGATATAGTGTATTTAGTTAGGGTAGATAGTAAGTAGGTAGCTCTATTGTTTAGTCTTTTTTCAATTAAGTTCAAATAAGCAAAATCGGAGTCATGTTTTTATGTTATACTTTGCTATCACACATTATTATCTTTGCTTGTTAACATATTGTTAAACTTAATATGAACTCATTATGACATGCAACACGGTTAAGAAAGCTCTCATTTATGATGAATTTGACAGCTTCATGACCTGTCGACCTTGCCGCGCCCAAAACCTTAACACACAGTATAAATACCAATCTTTATGCATGCAGGGCATCAGTAGTACTCGGTTATACAAAGAAAAATGTTCTCCAAAGTAAGTCGTGTAAAATTATTGGACTTATTATATGCCTGAACATTCGAATGGTGAATTATTGTTTTTAGTAGTGTGTGAAATATAATAGTGCTGTTTTTACAGATTGTATGCTTGAGTGCTGTGCTGGCGGTGTGCGCTGCAGGACTCCTGCCCGCTCCCGCGCACTACTCTCCCGCAGCCGCGGTCTCCTCCCAGAGCATCGTGCGTCACGATGAGCAAGCGCATCACGGACTCGCCGTCGCTGCTCCCGTCGCCTACCACTCTGGTCCCGCCGTCGCCTACCACTCTGCTCCCGCCGTCGCCTACCACTCTGCTCCCGCTGTAGCCTACCACGCTCCTGCTCCCCTGGCCTACCACGCTCCTGCTCCCCTGGCCTACCACGCTCCCGCTCCCTTGGCCTACCACTCCGCTCCCATTGCCAAGGTCATCGCCCCCGCACATAAGGTGCTCGTCTCCGCTCACCAAGAGGAAGCATACGTTAGTACAGTTTGTTTCATTATTATCAACGAGCATGAAAATACTTCGATCTTATACAGATGAGATGACTGGTTATCGTATGTTACAGGCTCACCCCAAATACGACTTCTCTTACTCGGTTGCCGACGGTCACACCGGTGACAACAAGTCTCAGCACGAGAGCCGCGACGGTGATGCCGTGCACGGCGAGTACTCGCTCCTGGAGTCTGACGGCTCTGTGCGTACTGTCCAGTACACCGCTGACGACCACCACGGGTTCAACGCTGTGGTGACCAACTCCGCTCCCTCGCACCACGCTGCGCCTGCGCATGCCCACGCCGCACCACTGCTTCTCGCGCATCATTAAGACTTCACGACTAGTCAAACGTTAATTGTATCATAAACTAGTATGTAAGCCGTGAAACGCTTTGTAAATAGTAATTATTTAATTTTAATAAAAGCAACATTGAAAAAATTTTTTTATTATTCATTGACTGCATAAGTTGTAAAAATATGATTTGATATACATATCTCGTATTCACTAGTAGTTTATAATTACATTATGAAAACGGCTAACAAATTTTTTTAGGGATTTATTTGTTATACTTGCCAAGTCATAAACGTAATATTTTATTACCATCATAAAACATAACGTACAATCATACCTTTTCTCCGGAGGGTTAGGCAGAGGTGTACCCAGGACTCAGTCCCATAGGAGGTACCCCCACATTTTAACAGCATGATATTGGTCCCATGTTATAGGGGGCTTATTGTTACCTTATTGCCTATTGCCATCTACAGGTACAATTCCAGACTCCAGGCAGTTATTGAGATAATTCCTAACGGAAAAGTGCAATATTTAACACTTTGCCTGACCTGCAGGCTTACCATCAACTAGATAAGCAATTCAGTTTAGGACCTAAACTGAACTGCGTCGCTATTTTCGTACCATGACCTTGTTAAGCCGATCAGTTTAAAATTCCCGCCAAAACAAAACCTAAACTGAATGGCAAGCTTAGTTTCGTTCGTTCTTTTCGTACTATGATACTTCCTTACGACTGAACCTGAATAGCATAACTGTCAAATCTAGCGATTCAATAAAAGTTAGTTTTGTTTCGCCAAACTGAATCGTTTTTACATATTTCCGTGTATTTTTTAAATCTCTGTAAGTGTAAGTGTGCTATTTTCATTATTGAGGCTAAAGTCGATAAGTAGAGCTGTGACTCTGTGACATAATAATATCTAAGATACTAATCAACTAAGTTTAACGTCGTGCGCAAGAGTTGTTTGAATATTGATTAGTATGTATGACGAACTACTATTATTTGAGCTGATGGAGTGCATCAACGAAGATGCTTTTGTTTTGAAGATGTTCTCGATGAGAGTTTAGAGCTTCCCACAATATTTCTAACTGGTGGTACGTAACCCTTCGTGACACCACTTGACGAGATTGTTAACTGTATACAACAAAAAAACACATAAGAAAGGTAAAGGTACACGAATTCCACACTGTTGATTGGACATGGAATTATTATTGAGGTTTGATATTACGAATCGTTAAATAATATAACAAACATAACATACATTCACGCCTTTTTCCCGAAGGGGTAGGCAGAGGTGTACCCAGGACTCAGTCCCATAGTAGATACACCCACATTTCGCCAGTATGTTATTGGTCCCATGTAATAGGGGGCGAGCCTATTGCCATATACCGGGCACAGTTCCAGACCCCAGGCAGCTATTGAGATAATTCCTAATGGAAAAATCCAATATTTAGCACTATGCCTGACCTGGGGATCGAACCCGGGACCTCTTGATTGGCAGTCGAGCATGCGCCCACTACGCCACCGAGGCAGTCAAAAAAAAAAAATAATAATATTCAAAACACTTAATTATATAGAAAACATAAACTAACAGCTTACCTCATTATAAATTTACTAACTTTGTTTTCTTCCAAACGCCAAACACAAACTAATAATTCCACTTTTAAAACTACCGCGCTCGTAAAGAATAATAAGGATGACATCGGCTAGTTCGTTCAAAAATTTTAATTATGATTTCGTATAATAATAATCTTGGAAATTCAAGCATTAATGGTAAGACACTATACCCAAAATATAAAATAAATAAAATTTTGTAAAATATAAAATAATTTAATGTATTTTATTCGCAAAACTTAATATAAAATTGGGGTCTAAAAAAATCCGGTAATTTCCGATTTTTATGTAAGATGCCGTTTCAAAACGAAGCGGCCATTGAATGAGACCACGAGATTTTTATATAGCGTTGTCTTTTTCTCGCTCGGCGGCGGAAAGTTGGATCAGAGACAAAGTTTTGTTCATTCTTTCTGACGTAATACGATTCAAATGCGATCGTCGCTTAATGAGTTGATGGTATGAAATTTTTTAGGTACCTAAATTGAATAGAGTCGGAATTGAATTGCTAGCCTATAAGTTGATGGTAGGCCTGCTGGGCATGATTTGACAAAACACGTAGATACATTATGCATTTACGACAAATTTTCAGGCGTGACTGAAGTCAAATAATGTGAATGTTGCTAAAGTAACAACATTTAGTAGGACCGACCAATCAAAGCGAGTCACATGTCTTTTGTTATGTCGATGTGTTTAACCTTCAGTCAATACTCAAATTAGGTTCTATTAATATCAAAATAGTGTTTCACAATTTTAATAGGTAGACACACTTCAATGATACATCTAGAAATCACATTGCCTAAATAGAAGCAATAATTTATAACACATCTGACCCAGAGGCTGAGAATGCTAATCACATACTTCTAATTATAATATCATTTTGCGAATCTTACACAATTTTTAAAAGTAAGACTTGCTAAAAGATTTCATTACTAGTTATAGGTAAAATAAAATAAAAAAATTAAAAGATTCTATACCTAAGAATCTATAATCGATAGCATACAAAATATGGCATATAATATGATAGGTACGATATCAATATTTTACTCTCTCAATTGCCTCGGTGGGGGCAAGCTCAACTGATGATCAATCAACAATTAATTTACTTACCTAGGTACTTATTTTAAATATAATATGTTATTATATACTATAATTGAAACCATAATATATAATCAGTAGAAGCACTAGCATAATAATTAAGAATCAAACGAAACTTACCTTGTGAAGTTTGATTCCAATTATGCGAGGGTCTCAACCGAAGACGATTATAATATTTACTTGCAGCAGTACATGGGATTGTACTGTCTCCGTCACACTTTTAGATACTCAACTATGAAAAAATCAATTCTCTGTTTCCTGTTTCTGTCATCGTCCGAGTGGTGGCGCCTGTAAGTCTTCATTAATTTTAAAGATAGAGAAGTATATATTATGTACATTTTCGCTCTCGGTATGTATTGTAGAGGGTTTCACTTTGGGTGGGTGGGAGTATAATCGTCTTCGGTTGAGACCCTCGCATAATTGGAATCAAACTTCACAAGGTAAGTTTCGTTTGATTCTTAATTATACTTCGGGTCTCAACCGAAGACGATTATAATATTTACTTGCAGATGTTCAGAGAACTTACCCACAAAATAAAAAGCGAACAATGTACATTCTCTTCTATTTATTCACTAGATTATACATTTTGTATGAGTTAGTTAATGCAACAACAAAAATTTAAACTTTTCAATAAAACCAAAATACTAATTTGGCAATGATTTTTCTTAGGCTATAATCATAATAATATTATTAATTAATAATATTAGGTAATCAAGTGTTTAACATTTATTATAAACTTAACACAAAATGTCAATCAATAAATGCATCTGATTAGGTAAAGGGATTAAATTAGATGGGTATGGTAACTATAACCATACTTATTATTTTATACATTATTAAATATAGCTTCGACTTTAAATATTATCCGGATTGGAAACATCTCTATTATAATATTTTAAAAATACATTAGAGGAATCGTTCCAACCTGCAGCTTTACGAACCACTTCTAAGTTAACACTGAGGCGGTGAGCAGTCGATGTGGAGGCATGGCGAGTGCTATGTGCTCCAAATATAGAGATATCAATACCACTATTATGTAACATTTTCTTGATCCAATGCCCAAGAGTTTGTGGGCCTACCTTATTGTGTGGTTTTCTTATGCTGATAAAGAGATGCTCATCGGGCTGTTCACGCCTTAGAGGTGATGTTTTATACATATATGCCTGTATAGCTTTTGCCGGACATATGGATGGGTTTTCTATTATGAAAAGTAACATAATAAGTGGTTGAAAAGCACCAGGTCGCGACGTTTTATTTAAATCTGGTAATCTTATCATAATCTTATCAAAAATCTATGGATATATTATTAAGTTTTATTAGACTCAATGTTTGCATTCGCTGCGCAGAAGCAATTGCAAGTAAGGTTATAGTTTTGTGAGACAAGACATCTAGAGTTATATTGTCTTCATATGGGTAGAAGTTTGAAAGGAATTGCAGAACATTGTTGGTATCCCAGGTTACAGAATATTTAGGGTTAGGAGGTTTTAAGCGATATACTCCTTTGATAAACCTATTCACATTATCATCTAATGTTATATTTGTTCCTAAAATTGTTGGCAAAGTCGATCTATGAGTATTGATTGAGCTAAAATTTGCACCTTCTTCAAATTTTTTCGTTAAATATAAAATTAATTCAGTATGAGTAACACTAAATGTATAATTGTGATCTTGACGGAAAGACCACCATGATATAAACGATGAATCATTTTGTTTTAAGGTTTGTGTGGAGAATGAGGCCATAACAATACCTAATGCCGCTTCTGGGATGCCGCGACTTATCAGCGCTTGCCTGATAGCCTCGTCGCCACCAGTGTAAGGTCTCAGTGTAGGGGGTGGCAAGTTCTAACTTTTGTGTGATTTCTGTAAATGCATAATCTGCGAGTTCCCATTCTGTGTCAATGTTAATTTTTCGGGATTCACACCATTGCCAAATATCGCAAGCCAAGTCATTTAACTGAGTGTGTTGTGCACCTCCCATTCGATTTATATAGCAAATTGCTGTGGTATTGTCCACTCTAAGCAATATGTCGCAATATTGCAGTTCAGAGGCAAAGATTTTTAAAACATAATAGGCTGCTTTTAATTCTAAAATATTAATATGCATATCAAGTTCAGATGTGGTCCAGTTGCCGTGTATACTTTGAACACCACAAGATACACCCCAACCAGTACTTGATGTATCACTAAAGATCTCAATACAATAGTTATTGCTACGTATGGGACAAAATGAATGTTTAGCATTATGTTTCTACCAGTATAACCATTTTCTTATTATAGTTGTCCGAGTTACCTAATGCCAATATTTTATCCCTTTCGAACAGTTTTGTATACAACCATCCATACTGGAAGGCTGGACATAAAAAAGTCAATATACCTATATATTTAGCAAAAATCTAATTGTGTATTTCATAGTTTTTAATAGTTCTTTAGTTTTGTCAATATTTATCTTGTAAATAAAGAGACATAGTTTCTGTATTATATATGAATCCTAAAAATTTACATTTAGTGTCAGGTGTTAAAGAACTTTTATCATGATTTATTATGAATCCAAGTGATTGCAAGACATTAATTGTTGTATTTATGTTGTTATAGCATTCAGAATAGGTACATCCAATAGATATAAAATCATCTAGGTAATTTACCGATATAAGTCCATTTGATCTAAGATATTTTAGTACTGGTTTTAAAAGTTTAGTGAAAAGCGAATGGGGCGGTGCAAAGACCAAACGGCAGAACATTAAACTGGAACATTTGTGACTTCCATGTGAAGCGTAAAAGTTTCTCAGGTTCATCTATAGCAACTAGAAAGTATGCATCTTTTATATCTAATGTAGCCATAAAATATTTTTTATCTAATAGTTTAATAACTGTTCTGTAATGCTCCATTCTAAAATGTTCTAATTTAATTAATTTATTAAGATTTTTCAGATTCAAAATGAATCGGTGACTACCATTAGCTTTAGGTATTGTAAATATAGAAGAAAGAAATTGACCTTGACACGGGTTACATGTTGATATGAAATTTGATTCTAATAATTGCTTTACACTCTGACCAATAATTTTACAATTAGCTTTAGGTATTGTATATATAGAAGAAATTGACCTTCACACGGCTTGCATGTTGATATGAAATTTGATTCTAATAATTGTTTTACACACTGATCCATAATTTTACAATTAGCTTTAGGTAATGTAAATATAGAAGAAAGAAATTGACCTTGACACGGCTTGCATGTTGATATGAAATTTGATTCTAATAACTGCTTTACACACTGATCCATAATTTTACAATTAGCTTTAGGTATTGTAAATATAGAAGAAAGAAATTGACCTTGACACAGCTTGCATGTTGATATGAAATTTGATTCTAATAATTAATTGTTTTACACACTGATCTATAATTTTACAATCAGTTTTGGACTTAACAAGGTTTTGAGGATGAGTTAATTGTACAGGTTGTTTTTTGAAGGGTATATTCGGTAACCTTTTACCCATGATAATACTACAGGGTCATTTGTTATGCTACACCATTGGTCATAAAAATATTGTAATCTGCCTGCAATAGGTACCTCTGAGCTTGCCGTTACTGTCTCCTGCTGTAACCTCTGCATGCAGAATAATTGTTTCGGCGACTGGTGTTGTGGTGACAATCCCGGTCCTGATCTCGATCCCGATCCCGTAGTGCTGGCCTCCGAGGAGCAGGGTTCTGACGCGGCTCGAAGGCTCCCGCGCGCGACGTACCCCTCCCGTTTAAAGCACCTCTCTGTGTGGTTCGACGTGGTGTAGGTATCTTGGCTGGCGGGCGTTACACCACGCTTTTCATCTCACCTGATTTTACAATCGCCTTTGCCGATTTCAAATGTTCTGACAAATTTGAACCAAATAAGCATTCATCTATCTTTGTATTTTTAATCGCATCCCTAGTCTGCTTGTTAAGGCTATTTATTATAGCATACCGTCTCGATTGTGACTTCCTGTATTGACGGTCACTAATAATTCCGCCAGCGTCGCTTAGTGGCTTAATAAGCCAAATTGAGGACTTTTCCAATAGCTGCTAAACAACTAGATAGCTGATTTTGTTTGCTTTGACTGAATAAATCTTTCTTTATATAGATAGTTGCAAGAGCGGCTTCAATTTCTAAATTGAGCTTAGGTGCTTTTATGTTTGGACAGTTTTTAGGTGGCAGATATTCTTTTATTAAATCTAAATCTACTTTGACCTCTTTAAACCATTAAGTAATATGTGTGTCCACCTGGCAGCTATGTCTTTATGTAGGTCCTCGTCATGGTCTTTTTAAACTGTAGGATCCTCTCCCAGCATCAACAGAATGTCTGGGTCTAAAACTTCTTCTGAAGTTGTCGGGTCTTCTGCAGAAGTTTTATGAGGTAGTAAGCATGCCTCATTTTTGGCGGCTTCTTCGTCTGTAACCAGCAAAGTGCCTATGTAAGTAAGAATATCTCGTGCGATTTACGCAGAGAATAAATAGCTTGACACGATTTACGTGAAGCAAGTGTCTTGACTCATCACGATTTACGTGGAGTGCTACACGATTTACGAGAAAGCAGTTATAGTAGATAGTATATCGACACGATTTACGTGAAGGCGTAGCTACCTGACCGTATAGGTATGCAGGCATACTAGATGTTAGGTATTTATGACGTATTCTCAGAGGATAATATGCACATAAAAATAAAATAACCTTACCTGATTTTTCCCGATATTCCGTGTCGTCGGGGTCCAAATCGTAATAGCTCGTTGGGCGTGGGGAGATAATATCATGTTCATCCTGAGATCCAATAAAGCTGTCGTCCATTGACATTGATATTGATGATGATGAGCTGCTTCTCTTAGTATGCCTTTTCTTCAATTTGCGCTCCAGCTTCCTAATTTTTGCACTTATAACTTCGTAGTCGTTTTTCTTTCTTTTCCCCATTGTTTTTAGCACTTATTATTCGTTTCTTAATAAATTTTTTGATGATAAAAGTAAAGAAATTCACGGCTTGTGGCAAAGACACGGAATCGTATAGAATAAAAAGACAAAAGGATCGCGTCATGTGACACAGAATAAAAATAAAATTAACGAATGTTACACAGAGTAAAATAACTTACTTGTAATGCCGAACAAAACGAACACTTTGTGCACTATAACTTTGCGCGTATGAAGATAGTCAGACGGCGGAATTTAAAGAGAAGGAAGTTTTTTAAAATTATTAAACAATCATGGACACAATGAGCATGCATTCTACAATAATAATCTATTTTTTACTTACGAAGCGTGTGACTTCGACAGCACAAAAACACGTAATGAAGACTTACAGGCGCCACCACTCGGACGATGACAGAAACAGGAAACAGAGAATTGATTTTTTCATAGTTGAGTATCTAAAAGTGTGACGGAGACAGTACAATCCCATGTACTGCTGCAAGTAAATATTATAATCGTCTTCGGTTGAGACCCGAAGTATAAATACCGAATGTACTTGTTACACTTTGTTTTTGTTGTTTTCTTAAGTTTGTAAATTATCTGTTTGTTAATTGACTGTCTATTCATATAAAACATTGTAAAAAATGTAAATCCATTATTGGCTGTAATATTAGTACGAAAAAATGTTATTTTTTCTTAAGAGCTGTGGATTTTGTATTAATAAATAAAATAAAATAAAAAATCAGGAGGTCCCATGATCGATCCCCAGGTCAGGCAAAGTGTTATTGGATTTTCCACTTAGGAGTTATCTCAACAACTGCCTGGAGTCTGGAACTGTACTCGGTAGAAGGCAATAGGCTCGCCCCTATTACATGGAACCAAAAATAACATACTGGTGAAATATGAGTGTGCTTACTATGGGACTGGGTACATATCTGTCTACCCCTTGGGAAAAAGGCGTGATGGTATGTTATGTTTTATCAATATTTTCTAATCTAAGAGACGCCGCTTTAATGATTTCTTGTATGAAAAGAAATGTGCCAATATTATTTGGCGGTGTGCAAAGGGGTGGTCATTACTTAACATAACATAAAATACCATCACGTCTTTTTAACGAAGGGGAGGTTTACCTAGGACTTAGTCTCAAAGTAACTGTAGGTTTCGCCATTTCGCCAGTATACTAAATTGGTCTCATGTAATAGAACGCAAGCCTATTGCTATCTACCGGGCACAGTTCTAGACTGTCATTAAAATAATGCTCTTGCATTATCTTAATGACACTTTTTATGATCTTGGGATCGAACTCAGGACCTTATGCTCGGCTGTAGAGCTTGCGACTACTACGCCAACTAGGCAGAGGGGCGGAGGTCGGCTAGTAGTTGTAGCTTGAAGCAAATGCAAATTGGATCATTCAATTGGATCATCCAAAAAGGATGATCCAATTTACATTTGCTTCAAGCCAGGCTATTTATGAGCAGAAAAAATAATAATATTTTTGCAATATTACAACACTACAAAAATAAGACTTTTCTTTATAGGTATAATTACTTATCACATAATATTTTTGTAGCAAGACTCAAAAAATATAAATTGTTAAGGCATACGTATGTATGCATAGTGTAGGGTTCCATACCTAGATACCAAGAAGCGTCAGTAAATAGTCATAACTTTTGATTGCGGTAACTTAGAAATTATATGATTTTTTTACATCCACAAGGAATCGCAGATCTGAGTAGTCGATATCAATTTCAACTTGATACCTCCACACGTTCTCGTTAAAAAGTGTCTTGACTGACGGACAGGGAGACAGACAGACAGACAGACGGACAACAAAGTGATCCTATATGGGTTCCTTATTTCCTTTTGAGGTACGGAACTCTAAAAAGGAAAATATGGAAAGTTTTGAAGTAATAACAGCTTTATGTAAGTGACAATAAGCTAGAATGTCGATTAAATAAGGACTGATCAATATTATACTAGCTGTGCCCCGCGGTTTCACCTGCGTAGTTTTCGTTCCCGTGGGAATATCGGGATAAAAAGTACCCTTTGTATTATTCGAGGATCTAAGCTACCAAATTTACCAAATTCCTGCCCAACCGGTTCAGTAGTTTTGGCGTTAAAGAGTAACAAACATCCATCCGTCCTGACTAACTTTCGCATTTATAATATTAAAGTCGATTAATATATTATATAGTAAAAAAATTATAAATCTTTCTGTTATTATTTTTATTGATTTTATTTAAATATATATATAATCAAATACATTTTACGACTATTCATTTGGAGCAGAAAGCTAACAGAGTTTGGTCAGTCTCTTTTGTGAACAATATATTAGGAATTGTAGTAAAAAATCTCTAGGTAATTGAAAGTAGAGTCCGCGCACTGCGAAATAAAAATAAATTTGTGTTGATTTTCGTATTTTGGAAAATGTAACGACTTGATAACATAACATACATTCACGCCTTTTTCCCGAAGGGGTAGGCAGAGATGTACCCAGGACTCAGTCCCATAGTAGATACACCCACATTTCGCCAGTATGTTATTGGTCCCATGTAATAGGGGGCGAGCCTATTGCCATCTACCGGGCACAGTTCCAGACTCCAGGCGGTTATTGAGATAATTCCTAATGGAAAAATCCAATATTTAACACTTTGCCTGACCTGGGAATCGAACCCGGGACCTCTTGATTGGCAGTCGAGCATGCGCCCTCTACGCCACCGAGGCAGTCACTTACAAGGCAGTAACGACTTGATAGTGCGTGGATGGTAGACTTCGATAGTGCGTAGATATCATTACGTTCCAATAAATTGCATCCCATATAACTTAACCCAAATTGTGCGACGTGTAGATATATTTAGTTCCATTTTTGGACAAGTTCCAAGATACAGGGTACGATAATTCCCTTTAAGTAGATATGGAGCAGGAAAAACTAAATAGCAATAAATGTATGTATGTAAATGTCATAGAAAAATGTACACGAACATTGATTATTATATGCATGAAAGAAATAAAATTAAATGTATATGTCTGAAAAATATCTCTACTCACATTTTAGGACAGTTATGTATATTTTTACTGTTCATCATCATCCAACCGTTAGAAGTCCACTGCTGAACATAAGCCTCCCCCATAAGGGGGGTTGTTGCCAATACTCGCCACGCTTGGCAGGCGGGTTGGCGAGCGCAGTTTGATGGATTTACGCAGAGGACGCTGCTGCCCGTCCTCTGGATCCTATAGCCCTTAGCCGGCTCTTACGGCAACCACGGGGAGAGAGGGTGAGGTACTATTCTAAAGCCGGTAACCCCACGGCAATTAGATTTTGTCGCGTATAGATTTCTGACGTTTTAAACAATTTGCAGTGTTCGTGGTAACGGGAAGACTCAGCACTGCTGTATAGTTTATAACTTTTGGAATAGAGCCTATAAGAGCGTACATGGCTTTCTGGGAATTTGACACAATCCCATGAAAAATTTAGCAAATCGATGTTTTGTATTCCCGTGTTTCCTTCGAATATACTCGTATTAAACCCATTCTATAAATTTATATCCTGATATTTTTATAGTGAAGTAACCTATATTTAGGTTATTGTTATTTTAATTTTTCTTATAAAACCTTGGTTTTTTATAGTGAACTTCCAAAAAACGCAGTTTTACTCGCGTGATTGAATGTTCACTACAAAAAAATTTAAAGTATATAAACAAAAATAAATGAAATGAAATGAAATGAAATGAAATGATAACTTTATTTGCATGAATACAGGTATAGAATGTTCTTGCTTATTGTATATAGACCACTGTACTCGACCAAATTGTCGTGCAAATATTTACAAATATACATTGTAATTAATAATTAGTAATTATTTAAAAAAATCGGGATGTCAATTTATATAATAATATTGGACGATAAGTACAGAATTAATCAATTTAAAGATTTTAAATGTCAATTTATATAATATGAAAAATAATAAAAATTTGAATTTAAATTTAAAATAATCATCTATGGAATAAAAACATCTGTCACATAACCATCTATAAATTTTATTGTTAAATTCACTTCCGTGCAATTCTCTTAACTCATGAGGTAGTTTATTATATATAGTAATTGCCATTTTGTAGCAGTTTTTGTTGCACATTTTTAATCTATACCTGGGGACTATTAAAGGTTTCTGGACTATTTTTCTTTTTGTTAATTCTTTTTGGTCTCTTTCAAATAAGCTATTGTTATTTCTAACGAATTTGCACATTTCATATATATATAGGCAGGGTAAAGTAAGTAGCTTATGCTTTATAAACAATGGTCGGCATGAGTCAGTCCACTTTAGACCAAATACGGATCTGATGCATTTTTTTTGTGCTACGAAGGCTCTCTGTGAATCTGTTGAATTACCCCATATCTGAGAATGGAGCATACATGGCTGTGGTACACAGTTATTGCTGTTTCTGTATTTGTTAGTCGTCTGATCTTTCTTAATGCAAATACAAATTTATTTATTTTCTTACATATAATGTCTATTTGTATTTTCCAGTTGCAGAAAGTGTCCAATGTAATCCCTAAGAATTTAATATCATTTACAAGTTCAATGTCATTATTATTATAATTTATGTCAATTTTATCATTAATGTGTCTATTATTATATGTCATATATCGCATAGATTTTGTTTTATTTGTATTGATTTTTAGATTATTTGATTCTAACCAATTTATAATGTCATTTAATGCTGTATTTGCAACGTAAGTAATACGTTCTGTGGTCTTTTCCTTTATGAGAACTGTTGTGTCATCTGCAAACAGAACTGTGTACTGATCTGTGGATTTCGGTAACTCATTTATGTAAATGATAAACAGAATTGGCCCAAGAACACTCCCTTGTGGGACTCCATAAAGGTTTTCTCTAAATTCAGATTTATGGGTTATTTGAGTTTTTGTTTTATAGCACATTTTATTAATTTCCGTGCGTTGCATTCGTCCCTTTAGATAACTTTCAAACCAAGTGTATGCAGGTCCTCTAATGCCACAATGATAGGGTTATACTTTAAACAACTTTAAAATATCAGGATATATATATTATAACTTTACTGTATTTAGAGGAAATAGAGGAATACAAAACATCGATTTAGTTAGTTTTCTATAGGATTATGTCAAACTGCTAAGAGGTCCTGTATCCTGTAAGTCGTTTAAATCAATGACTACCTAACAATAGCGAAAACCTAAGAAATAAACTTAATAAACCTACCTGTATTTGTATCCATCAGCAATGAATGGCCCGCGGCTTATTCAATTTGGTCCTTTCCTACTAAGTACCCAATGACATATTCAGTTCACGGTATAAAAAACATAAAACAAAAAAGAGAAGAGTTCTTTTTCATCTTTTTCTTATTATTGTTCCTTCTACTCATCGGTCATACACCCACATAAAGCTATATATGGACGCTATATATATTTTAATGATGAGGTTGATTATTTTTAAATAAAATCTGTTGTTGAACAAAAATTTGCTTTAATAAATTACTCTTACTCCAGCTTTCACAAATTATTTCTTAATCTATTGTCTTCAAAGCTTGAACCTTAATGATGCGCGAGGAGCAATGGTGCGGCGTGGGCATGCGCAGGCGCAGCGTGGTGCGAGGGAGCGGAGTTGGTCACCACAGCGTTGAACCCGTGGTGGTCGTCAGCGGTGTACTGGACAGTACGCACAGAGCCGTCAGACTCCAGGAGCGAGTACTCGCCGTGCACGGCATCACCGTCGCGGCTCTCGTGCTGGGACTTGTTGTCACCGGTGTGACCGTCGGCAACCGAGTAAGAGAAGTCGTATTTGGGGTGAGCCTGTAACATACGATAACCAGTCATCTCATCTGTATAAGATCGAAGTATTTGCATGCTCGTTGATAATATATAAAACAAACTGTACTAACGTATGCCTCCTCTTGGTGAGCGGAGACGAGCACCTTATGTGCGGGGGCGATGACCTTGGCAATGGGAGCCGAGTGGTAGGCCAAGGGAGCGGGAGCATGGTAGGCCAGGGGAGCAGGAGCGTGGTAGGCCAGAGGAGCGGGAGCGTGGTAGGCTACAGCGGGGGCAGAGTGGTAGGCGACGGCGGGAGCAGAGTGGTAGGCGACGGCGGGAGCAGAGTGGTAGGCGAGGGGAGCAGCGACGGCAAGTCCGTGATGCGCTTGCTCGTCGTGACGCACGATGCTCTGGGAGGAGACCGCGGCCGCGGGAGAGTAGTGCGCGGGAGCGGGCAGGAGTCCTGCAGCGCACACCGCTAGCACAGCGCTCAAGCACACAACCTGTTACCAAACAGCATTATTTATTTATTTGCACTATTGTAAAACAACACTAACAATTTTTATGCACTGATCACCGTTTAATTTTTTTCTTTACTCACTTTAGAGAACATAATTGTAAGGGTTATTGGTTCAACTGATACTTGACATAATGTACACAGCTGCTTTTATAGGAGAAATATTTTGGAAGTGACAAGGTCGTCAGGTCAAAGTTGTAAGACAACTTATATGTATGTACCTACTCTACTAATTATCCGTTGAGCCAAAACTCGATCATCGTTACGACATGAACTTATCGAATTATTGCTGTAATGAACTTGGTACTTGTATCTTTAAAATTATAGCTACCAATAGTAAATTACTGATGGCTTTATCACTCACTACTTCGTCATCTTAAGCCCCAAGTCGATGATTTGTTTTGTTTTTATAAAGCTATGTATGTATGTAATATCTATGTATGTAATTAGATATAACAACAATTTTTTTCGTAATAATATAAGAAAAATATAAAAAATATATTATACTTAAAATATTATACCTAATGGGCCATAATTAGGTATAATATTCTTAAGTCATATCCCAAACAGCATATTCCTAGCGCAACGCATTGAAAAATTTCGTATCTCTTACCTGTTTTTTATGGCTTATGGCATGGTGGCTTATGGCATTATGATTCAATACATAAAACCACCAACCAACATAATATTATGGTTATCTAATCCATGATATAGTATTCGTGTCATTTGACATGTCAGGTATCTATATAATAGGTAACTAGATAAGAATATTTTTGTAAAAAAATCCCATCCGGTGATAATATACAACCGACCGCCCCGTTGGGAACCCGTTTTCATAATGCTTAGGGGCCGTAGCCTGAAGACGCTTCATGAAGACTGTACCTCTATAGGTAGGTACAGTTTTATGAATTTATCTTCAGAAAAGTGCCTACGAAAAAGCAACAGATCCAATCACTGGTAAGCTCATTTTCGACCTACAGTTTTTGTAGGCACTAGACGTGCAAAATTTGCAAAGTTCCTTTCTTTTATTTTACAACTTATTAACCGATTTTTTGGCATTGAGCATCAAACTAGCCACTTTCAGGTTTAAAAGTAAAAGAAAATGCTTGAGCTTGGCAACAGAAGCTTCCATAAAAAAATCAGCTCAAAAGTTAACTAAAGTTTTATGAGAATAGTATAAGTTTAAAGTAAATAAGTTTATGTTATTTTCAAACTAGCGGCATAATGCCTTTCTATATTCGATAGTTTGAATATAAAACCTATTGCCAAACAGAATTATTGTTATAGTTATAAATAACTTTCACCAACAAGCATTTCCGTCCAAATCACATTTGCATGTAAACACCAAGTTCAATAATCTTGCGAAAATTGTCTCAAATACATTCATATAAAAGATTTAACCATTTGATATTATGTTCAGATATTTGTCGACTTTCATCCAATACTCAATACTCACTATGATAACAAAGGTAAAATTGTAAATATTTGTCTCTAATAATGAAAAAAATAATCTTAAGATTTGGATGATCTAAATTATCGTGTGTGTTTATTTTTCCATTAAAAAAAGCCTATTGTTTATCTTATTTTTATATTATACTAACTAATTTTTAGTTTTTAGTCACCGAAAAGCTTTATTTAAACTCGAGCGAAACGATTAAATATGATTTACAAAACTAGTGACCTTCCAATTACAGGTCGTCAGCCTAGCAGTCGTCTTTACTGCAATCATCGCGCGACCGTACGATGGTCACGGTCACGAACATGGTAACAAAAACGCGTTCTCTTCACAAAGTGTCGTGATCCACCACGGAAATCACATTCCTGTCCACCATGAGAAACATATTCATGAAAATCATGAAGAACATAAAATTGAGCATGAACATAAAAAAGAAGAGTATGATGTAAAACAAGATGAAGATAAGCCTGAAGATAAAGTTCCGTTATTTAATGAGCATGCTTTCTCGTCTCAAAGCATACAATTGCATCACGGACAGGATGTGCCAGTTTATATTAAAAATGAGAATGATGAAGCTCCTGTGCACGAAGAGATTGATGAAATCCAAGAAGAAAAATACGAAAGTGACCATGAACATAAGAAAGAAGAGCATCATGAAAAAGTCGAAGATCTTAAGCCTGAAGATATAGTTCCATTCATTAATGAGCATGCTTTTTCATCTCAAAGTATACAAATGCATCACGGACATGATGTGCCAGTTTATATCAAACCTGAGCATCACGAAGCGTCTGAGCACGAAGAGGACGATGAAATAAACGAAGAAAAACACGAGAGCGAGCATGAACGTAAGAACGAAGAGCATCATAAAGAGCACGAAGAACATAAGCCTGAAGATATAGTTCCGTTCATTAATGAGCATGCTTTCTCGTCTCAAAGCATACAAATGCATCACGGACATGATGTACCAGTTTATATCAAACCTGAGCATTATGAAACGCCTGTGCACGAAAAGATTGATGAAATGAACGAAAAAAAGCTCGAAAGTGAGCATGAACATAAGAACGACGAGCATCATGAAAAACACGAAGAACATAAGCCTGAAGATATAGTTCCGTTCATTAATGAGCATGCTTTCTCGTCTCAAAGCATACAAATGCACCAAGGACTTGATTTTCCAGTTAATATAAAACCTGAGCATCATGAAGCATCGGTGTATGAAGACATTGAAGAAATCCACGAAGAAAAAGACCAAAAGAAGCACGAAAAAAAACACAAAAAGAAGCACGAAGAAAAACATGAAAAGAAGCACGAGAAGAAACACGAAAAGCACCATAAACACCATGTTGACTTTTATGTAAGTTACCGTTGTACTAATTAGTTGGGCGTAATTTTTGACAACAATACAACTTAACACAAATCAAAAGGGTACAAAAGCGTAGAGAGAAAAAATGGACTCATGGAGATATTCTTTACTTCTTTGTAAATAATTAAATCTCTTTATATTGAGCAGCTGTATCAATTCAACGTCATTAGCAACTGCATGATATTATTTTTGCCCTCAAATTTTTTTAAGTAGATCAGTATTACTTAGGATATCAATACTAAGCTCTACGCAACTACGAGTATGTACTCCTTGTTTTTCTGAGACATATTATGGGTTTTGTAACGCGTATGGGCATAGTAATATGTTTAACAAAGTTAAAATTACGACTGGCGTGACATGACGTGGCGTAGTGTGCGCAATTTCGACTGCCGATCAAGAGGTCCCGGGTTCGATCCCCAGGTCGGGAAAAGTGTTAAATATTGGATATTTCCATTAGGAATTATCTCAATAATTACCTGGTGTCTGGAATTGCGCCCCGTATTACATGGGACTATAGGTTACTAACGTAATGTGGGTGTGCCTACTATGGAACTGAGTCCTAGGCCTACCCATTCGGGAAAACGGCGTGATTGTATTTTATGTTAAAATTACGTTTAAAAAATATGTTCTTTTCCTCAGTCTTATCCTAAGTATGAGTTTGGGTACAAAGTGGAAGACCATCATACCGGCGACGTCAAGACTCACCATGAGACCAGACACGGTGACATCGTGCACGGTTTCTACACGGTCCAGGAACCCGACGGTCGCCTTAGGATTGTTGAGTATTCGGCTGACAAACATACTGGGTGAGAATTTTTCCCTAATAAATTTCCCTTCTTATAAGAGCAGATCTCACCTTCTACGAGTAACTCAGAACTTATTGGCTTTTTAATGTGCTACGTGTTGTTAATTTTTCATCATTTGTATTTTATAATATTACTAGGTTCTGTGAGAACAGTAGACCTCGCGAGCCCTTCGTACTTCGTACATTCTACAATAGACAAGAATGCTTAAAAAAATTTTGTTCAAATTCTGTTAATAGTTCAATAAAGTTGCTGCAGCGCTAAAACATTAGTTATGTCGTCTAATCAAATTATAAAAATATGCAGCGCTAGATCGCTTCCACAGTATAGTAACGCAACGAAAACGTCGTAACCGTTCTCAATTTACATCAAAATCGGTTTAAAAAATCCGTCCTGTAGGCGAGAACAGACCAAGGAACAGACTGACAGAGGGACAAATACAAGCATTTTTGGCCAATCTTGAAACTAAGCTTCGCTCGCTTGGACAATTATGTAGTTGTCTATGATTTAACATTCAAAAGGTTTCTGAGCTGACATGTTTACAGCGAGCCAAATGCAAGAGCCAATGTAGGAGATGGAGTGTGTTAAATTAAGTAACACTGGTCAGATAACCCTTAAGCCTAGCATGTAGGTACGTTAAACCTCTTTCTCAACCGGGGCAATTATTTGTATAAAACATACATTCACGCCTTTTTCCCGAAGGGGTAGGCAGAGGTGTACCCAGGACTCAGTCCCATATTAGATACACCCACATTTCGCCAGTATGTTATTGGTCCCATGTAATGTTGTATGATGAGCTCAAATGTTTATTCTCGGGTCTTGGATGTGTTGGGGGATTTACAGGTTAAGTGGGATAGGTACTGACCTAGCATACTCACTACTTCAATACTTTTTGCGTTTCCAGATTCCAAGCTACTGTGAGACATGAAGGACATCTACATCCGGAAACCCATTGACTATTTAAGGATTGTTAGTGTTAATGTTTATGTTGTATAAATTATACTTTAATTAGAAGACTGATGTTACCTGTACTTATTATAAAATTATTCATTGCCAGTTGCCATCAAATACAAGTATTTCATTCAAAATACTTTATTTGACTTCTTTGATTAAAGACTCTAGTTTACACTAGTGTTTTAAGTAATACTAATTTCCTAACACTATTAAAGAAAATAATACAACGACAAATCACTATAATAGGTTCTAAAATCCCAAATGACTCACTGATCGACATGCAACGCAGAGCCCAAACCACTGACCCTAGGGACTTGAAACTTGAAATGTAGGTTATTTTCATTGTCTGAACGTGTGCTAAGAAAGTATTTTTGAAAATTCACATTCTAAGGGGTCCAAAATGAGCATCAAAGTTTTGGTATAAAACTCCCATATTTCATAATTGAGAATGGGCAAAGCCGCTTGACTTACACTAGTTATTATTAAAAAGTTTATTAGGCAGGTAGGTAGGTATTATAAAAAATCGTACTCTATGACAGTTTAATTTATTACAACCATTTACAAACTACAAATTAACTACAGCAAACAACGTTTATCAAACTTAATCAAATTAAAGAAGAATATGAAATTAGTGATGGTATTCATGTGTCTGAGGAACGACATGTTGAGCGTGACCTTCGCGTCTCACCTCAGCATTGAATCTGTAATGAAATAGAATATAATGACACTTGAGATCATCATTGTTACCTTACATTTCGTCATAGGAAGGAAAGTGCAAACGTTTGAACGAGTCATATTATGTATATCATAGAATGATAGGAACTAACCCGGAGTGTTCGTCAGCGGAGTAATGCACAGTGCGCACGGTGCCGTCAGCCTCGTGCAAGCTGTAGACTCCCTGCACCGCGTCACCGTCGCGGCTCTCGTGCTGGGACTTCTTGTCGCCGGTGTGTGGGTCCTCTACGTTGTATGAGAACTCGTACTTGGGATGAGCCTGTACACATCAAAATCACACGTCAGCTTCTAACTTCACTGACAAACATAGGTGACATGAAGTTGACGTACATAATAGTCCTGGTGTTCGTGCTGGTTGATGTTGTGCGTAGAGCCGTGCTGGAGGAGCGCGACGGGCTGCACGTGGTGGAGCTGCTGGTGACCGTAGTTCTGCTGCTCATGGCCGTGGCTCTGGTGCAGCACGACGCTTTGGGAGGAAATGGCGTGACCGTGGCCATGGCCTTTTGGCCGGGCACTTGCCACGGCTAAGGAAGCGAGTACGATGATCTATTGGGAATAATTAATAAAATAGGTAATTACTATTTGATCTCTAATAAATCTTCTAACTTTGGATTGTACCTATCGATATTTTGTATTCTCAAGTTTCCTCCTAATACAATAAATATATTTGATATAATATATATTTATCCTGATATTTTGAAACATGAAATAAACTATGCGCGTATTTTATTTTCTCTTATAAACTCTTCATTATTTTGTAGTGAACGTACAATCACGGGAGTTAAACTGGGATTTTTAGAAGTTCTCTATGAAAAAAACTCAGACTTCATAAGATAAACTAAAATGACAGGACCATAGTTTAATTCACTCCTAAATTATCAGTATATAATTTTATAAAATGGGTTAATTATATTCGAAGGAAACAGGGGAATACAAAACATCGATTTGTAAAATTTTTCATAGCTTTTTTTTTAATACTTTGTAGTATAATCAAAATTGCTATATCAAACTCACTTTGTACATATTGATACAGTTCTTCTGATTACTGCACGATGAATGATAATTCAGCCATCGAATAATTAACTTTTATATACATCTACAGTCAAATTGAAAAGTTAAATATTTTGTAACATCGAAAAGTTTTAAAAACCAGTTAAGGTACTGCATCTGATGCTGTGACAAGAAATGCAACCTTCAGACGGAAAGTAAGACTTGCTTATTTATGTATTTAGATCGATGTCTAATAATGTACTTAAGTAGATTTTAATTTATTATTTTGGTGAAGTCATGTCGTGATATTATTTGAAACCACAATAATAGGACACTAACGAGTGCATCAATACGAGTTATGCAAATTTAGATAAATTTATCCCTATGTACGGAGGTCAAAAAGTTCGCGGAATGGAGGGTTTAGAGAGGGAACGGGGTAGTTTTTTTTACCTGTCGCTACTTGTTGACTCAATACAATTATAAATACTAAGTTTCAGCACAATCGGTTCATAAACCTTTGAGATATCGCTGGATAAACAAGTCAATCGGGTAGAAAATATCAAATAAGGAGAAAATTGAGTATCGTGCCATGATTAAGTTTCTCACTAAGCAAGGAAAAACGCCTCAGAACATTATGGAAGAAATGTCATCAAATTATGGGGACTCCTGCCCTGGAAAAACAATGATTTACAAGTGGCATAGTCTTTTCAAGCAAGGCAGAGACTCAATTGAAGACGATCAGCGCTCAGGTCGGCCAATTGAAGCAACGTCCTCAGACATTGTTGAAAAAGTTGAAAAACTTGTTCTAGAAGATGCACTCCTAAAGAAGAAAGAAATCGCAGAGATGACTGGAGTATCATCTACGACCATTTTGAATATTCTCCATGACCATCTTGGCATGTCTAAGGTCAGTGCAAGATGGGTACCGAGAATGCTCACAGCGCTTCAAAAACAGCGGCGCGTCGAGTGTTCGCGCGAGTTTTTGGAGCTGTGTAGTGAAAACAGGGATGAATTTCTGAACCGAATTGTGACTGGATATGAAACTTGGGTTCATCACTATGAACCTGAGTTAAAGCAGGAGTCAATGCAGTGGCACAAAAAAGGCGCAGCACCGCCCAAGAAGTTTAAGGTGTCACAATCGGCCGGAAAGATTATGGCTACAGTTTTTTGGGATTCCAAGGGGATTTTATTGATCGATTATAAAGATAAAGGTGTCAATATCACGGGGAAGTACTACGCTACACTACTGGAACAATTAAAAGTAGCAATTAAAGAAAAGAAAAGGGGAAAATGGTCTCGAGGTGTGCTCCTTTTGCACGACAACGCACCCGTTCACAAGAGTCATGTTGCGATGGCTGCCTTACACAAGTGCGGCTTCGAAACTTTAAACCACCCTCCCTATAGTCCAGATTTGGCCCCTTGTGATTATTATTTGTTCCCAAACATGAAAAAAGAGCTTCGTGGAAAGAAATTTACGGATGACGATGAAGTGAACTCGGCAATATCTGCTTATTTTGAAGGCCTTGACATATCATTTTTTTTCGAAGAGTTAAACAAATTATTTGAAAGGTCTGAAAAGTGTATTAGGGTTAATGGAGAATATATTGAAAAGGAATAATAATTTCATGTTTAAATTCACCCCCCTTCCCTTTCATTCCGCGAACTTTTTGACCTCCCCTATAATAAAACAACCGTAAGAGCCGGCTAAGGGCAGATCCAGAGAACGGGCAGCAGCGTCCTTTGCAAAATACCATCGAACTGCGCTCGATAACCCGCCTGCCAGGCGTGTTGAGTATTGGAAAAACCCCCCTTTATGGGGGGGGCCTATATTCAATGGTGGATTACAAAAAAAGTTACGTGTAATACTTAAGGGGATGTATCTAACCGTCAACCAAAACAACTTGCAAAAAAGAATTGCTAACTTTGCAAAAAAATATTTAATTTTTGATACAAAATGTATCAGCTGATCGATAAGTAAGTATGAAAAGTCTACATTTTTTTTCTTTTGAAGATTTTTTTTCTGGTTAAACCGATAAGTAGCTTGTAGCAAGAGGTAGGGAGAATTAATAATTTTGAGCTATAGGTACGATAAATATATAAAGTATCTCCTAATCCTAGTCTGTAAGAAATTGCTTAACGCGATAAGACCGCCGGTTGTTTACCGTATTACCTGTAAATTGTTTTGTAACATTGTTTTTTATTTTATTTTGGTATGCAATAAAGTATTATTCTATTCTATTCTATTCTATTCTAATCCTTTATCAACTTTAATTTCCTCGGTATTGTAACATAACATAACATACAATCGCCTTTTTTTTACGAAGAGTTAGGGAGAAGTGTGCCGAGGACTCAGTCCCAAAGTAGGTACACCCACATTTCACCAGTATTTTATTGGTCCCACGTAATAGGAGGCGAACCAATTGCCACCTACCGGGCACAGTTCCAGACTCCATGCAGTTATTGATAGAATTTCTAATGGAAAAATCCAATATTTAATATTTTGTCTGAACTGTAGATTGAACCCGGGATTGGACCCTCATGATCGGCAGTCAAGCGTGCGCCTACTACGCCACCGAGGCACCGAGACTCGGTATTGTAGATAAAAATATTTTGGAAATGAAAGTCACCACTCACGACTTCTCAATATCGAAGGTCGCATCTTATTGCCCGTAAATCAGTTACCTCAATAAATCTGGTTCGAACAATGCAACTAATGTTTTAATCTACTTTTAAGGGAATGTTTTACTATATAATAAGGATAAATGAATAATTGTATTATCATTCAACACTTGTTATCAGCAGAGTAACAATTAAATATATTTAACTTAATATGTACAAAGTAAGTCCAGAAATATTAAGCATGCAACGATAATATTTTTGTCGTAAAAAAATAAATAGTTGAAATTCATAGGCATAGTGACATAAACCTACAAAATCTATAATAAAATATTCTTAAATAAATGAATAAAATAATAAATTAAATCTCTCATCAAATTTCTCACAGGTTATTTTCGTCGCTGCTTTAGCCGTGATGGTGAGTGCCCGGCCACAAGGCCACGGCCACGGTCACGCCATTTCCTCCCAAAGCGTCGTGTTGCATCAGAGCCACGGCCACGAGCAGCAGAACTACGGTCACCAGCAACTCCACCACGTGCAGCCCGTCGTGCTCTTCCAGCACGGATCTACGCACAACATCGACCAGCTCGAACACCAGGACTATTATGTACGCTAACTTCTTGCCACCTATGTATGTCAGTGAAGTTAGAAGCTGACGTGTGGTTTCGATGTGTGCAGGCTCATCCCAAGTACGAGTTCTCATACAACGTAGAGGACCCACACACCGGTGACAGGAAGTCCCAGCACGAAAGCCGCGACGGTGACGCGGTGCAGGGAGTCTACAGCTTGCACGAGGCTGACGGCACCGTGCGCACCGTGCATTACTCCGCTGACGAACACTCCGGGTTAGTTCCTATTTATTATTCTATGATATACATAACATGACTCGCTCAACGCTACCAGTTTTTTTTCCTATGCCGAAATACAGGTGATAATAATGATGTCAAGTTCATTATATTCTATTTCATTACAGATTCAATGCTGAGGTGAGACGTGAAGGTCATGCTCAACATGTCGTTCCTCAGAGAAACGAGTACCATCACTAATTCTGTGATGTAAACTGAACTATTTATATCTTCCGGTAAAAGTTTATTGTTGAATTGTTATTTTGTATTTAATAATTATATTGAAATTTGATAGGCAATAAAGTTATTTTATCTGTATCAATAGAGGTTTTTCATTAGACAATGTGACCCCAGCAACCAAATAACAAATGCTCTTTATACATTAGTACAGTATTACCTCTGCTTACAATACTATTATTTTACTAGTTTACCTATTTCTAAACGATCTCATGGAAAAAATACATTCACAAAAAATATTTTAAATTGATATATAGGTGATAAAAGGCCTCATTTTTATGGACATAAAAGATTTTGCCAATGTGTGAATTACGTAATTTACGTTAACGCGTGTTTTTTAATTGCATGTCTTTAAACGAGTTCAAGGTCAATAACTTAATATTATGTATGGTTTACTGTAACTTATACTAATAGAGAAATAAAAAATAATAAAAAACTACATTAATTACCAACTTCCCTTGAATTTATGTATGGCCACTTATGTCGATGCTCTTACTATCATGGGACATCTTTCCATCACTCATCATGCCATGGTGCATCATCATATGGCCCATCATTCCATGGTGCATCATTGCATTGCTCATCATTCCATGATCCGTTTTTCCTTTTTCTTTTTCATGACCCATCTGTTCGTGGTTTTCAGTTTCATCGCCAGTTAGTTTGTTGTTATTTTCATTATGTTGGTGATTTATTTCACTATTATCAAATGTTTGTTGTTTTTCAAGGTCCATAACGTTCCCATCTTTATGAGCTTCGATTGTTTTATCCACATGCCTTTTATGCTCACAATTCAATTCCTTTGCAGATTTTTCAATTTCTTTAGTCATATTAACACACAATTTTTCTTTTATATCTTGTTTCGTATGTGCATGAATAATTGTTAGATGAATCCAAAAAGATATAACGTAAACGATAGGAAACATATCTGTGGAAATAAATTAGAGACTCTTATTAGTCTTCATATAATTTTGACTATTTATCATCATCATCATCATCAGCCGAAAGACGTCCACTGCTAAACATAGGCCTTCCCCGTACAACGCCATAAACTACCTATATTCATATGGATTCTGCCGTATTTTTTAATTATTTTTTAATCATGATTATTACGAGTATAATATAATTATTATTTATATTTTATTCTTCGATAATCACTTTATTTTAAGAGACTCCTTATTTAAAACATTTAAAAGCAGCTTACCTTTATCAATAATTTAAAAGTTTCGAGACAATAATGTTTCAAACTAAGTGACTGCGTATTCGAAGTTGAAGAGCTCACCAAAAACTGTTGAGTTGAAAATTATATTGAAGGAAATTACAGGTAATAAAACAATTTATGTCTACTAACCTGTTACAAAACAAAAGAGTGACGCAATTTGCTAAATTTAACATAAGAGTAAGTACTTAATTAGAAACCGGCAAATAACAAGTATTTTATGTGGTGTTTAAGAAAATAATTTCAGAGGGTAACAAAATAACATTTATTAAAACCTATTATAAAGATTAAACAACAATCAGTACTCAGTCATAGTGATGATGATGCTTCGGCACAATGTGATGAGTTTGATGTTTCACATCGGCGTGAAAACTGTAAAAAAAACGGAGCATTTTAGTTTACAATGCTGATAGAGTTCATAGAGTTCGTTTCTGATAAACAGGCTGCTGCATACTACTATTTTAATTGGCTTGCTGTTTCAGTACCATTCCTTAGTACACTTATATTTTGCTAAAAATCCTCACGTGTGGGTGTGTCTTTACACACATACACACACTTTATATGGATTGAAAGAGCTCAACCAGCCCTTCTCAACATCATGTCATTTCTGTCATACCGTTTCCCTATAACTGCTCTTTACAACCGCATTAATTTTATTGCATTGTTTTAAGTGTACATAAATTATCTACCGCTGTATTTGTAGATATCTGATATCTTACCCCGTATGATGATCAGCGTAATAGTGCACGTGTCTGATGGAGCCGTCCGGTTCGTGAAGCATGTAGTATCCCTTCACGCCGTCACCGTCGCGAGTCTCATGATGCTCCTTATGGTCCTTGGTGTGCTCGTCCTTCACTTTGTACTCGAACTCATACTTGGGATGAGTCTGTAAAACAAAAGACGATTGGTTACTAAAAATATAGTCCCTCCATCTTCTGTGTTCAGGTAACAAAGTCGATAGTGGTCAACCAATGCCTCCAGAGGCGTCTCACAGTCCGTAGTTCCAATGTAATCCACCTGTCGGTAGCATTATACGTAGATTAAAATAGAATAGAATAGAAATACTCTCTATGGCGACACATTATAGTTATACAGATTGTCTTGTCTAAGGAACAATAAATCAGTGGTTGACAATGGGTGCGCTGATCGCTTCATGCGGTCTCTCAGTCAATCAGCCTTGGACGGGAAGAGGTATAATGTACTATAATTACGGGTTCGATATTTTCAGCTGGTATTTACGTAATAGTCATAGTGTTTGTGCCCATGGTGGTCTTTGAATTCCACTTCCGTGTGGTGGCCGTCGTGCTTGTGAACATGTTGGGAAGAAAACGCGTGATGTGGAGCTGCGGCTGCCGCACACACCAGGGTTACCAAAACCAAGACCTGTGAATATTAAAGTACATTTTTCTTGCAAGCATTATAAACGTTTTAGTGCTTTCCTATTTGTTTATAAATAACAAACAATAAATAAAATCACGCCTCTTTCCCAAGGGGTAGACAGAGGTATCAAGAGGGTTTTTTTATGATAGTGAGTAAAAGGACGAGCGAATCAGGTGCCTGATCATGAAAATTCTGTGCGGCACTTCACTGCGCCTGTCACTCTGAGATATTAGTTGTTAAAACTCATCATGCCCAGTAATTTCGCTGGTAACATTGCCCTTCAGACCGGAACACAGTAATGTTTGCACATTACTGCTTGGCGGATGAATAACTGGCAAAGGTGTACTTCCCCAGGCGGCCCCCTGCAAAAGAGGTCTACCACACTTACACCCACACTTCGCCACTTATTGTTAGGTCACATGTAATAGGGGGCGAGCCTATAGAGATCTTCCGGGCACAGTTCCAGACTCCAGGCTGAATTCAGTGCATTATGAATAAATTTAGTATAAAAAATTATTAATTAAATATTATAATTATATTAATTAATTTAAATTCATTAAAGTGAAAGTTGATAATAAAGGCGATATTGTATTATAAAAAACAAAACAGCAGAAATTTTTTGAAAAATATACCTTGGAAATCATTTTTTGGTTATATTTTCTATTACGTTACTATGATACAATATCTAACTGAATACTGATACATATTATTAAATGATACTGTCTTTTATATCCATAATATTCAAATAACAATAATTTGCCAAGGTGACCGTTTTCACTCTACCTATGTTATGCAGTTTTACTCATGTTTTATGAGCTAATGCTTACGCATAGTAACAGTTACACATATTATGGAATTTCATTGAACTGATTCCAGTTCACATATAGTACGAGTAGGTTAAGAGAATTTTGGGCTAACACAGTAACTGTAGCAATTTTTTTTTTTGTCAATCATTTACAATAGGTCCCCTAGCATTTTAAAAAAGACGAATTATACTTCCTCTGCGTAGTAAGTTTGGTATTAACTGAAGTTTTATCAGGCACTCAATTCGTTTGAAAATCATCCAGCCGTGGCCATATCATTCCTCCATAATATAATTGATGAGCCATCTTCTTAAGCGCTGAACTTCATACCTCTCAAACATAAGTAGTAATTTTCATTGTTCATTACCATCATCATATCAAGCGTAGGAAATTCACGGCTGGGCATAGTTCCCCGTAGATTTCCACCTGGTCCGGTTGACCTTTCAACCTTACAGACCCAACTTTACGGTTGTAAATTTTTTTAAGTTTATCAGCCAGTTCTACGTGATAAATGTCCTGCCCATCTTGTCACTTCAACTCGGTGACTTTCGTTTGTTTACGGATCTTCTCACCTCCACAGCTCGTTGAGCTACTTACTAATAATTACAGGCAATAGTGAGAGACCACGTTTCAGAGCCATTAGTCATCACTGGTAGCACTTTGTGTTTTCATTGTTATGAAGTATTAATAAGTGTTCTCAAACCGAACATAATACGATTAGGGGCAAAGATAATCTAAGCCTACAATAATTTATCAATTAAGACCCCAAAAGTACTCTGATTTATGTTTGGCTGCCAGTGATCCCCCAACAATTCCTAATAGATAAACTGACATTATTAAATAAATATTATAATCATTACCTTAGCCAACTATAGCATAAAGATTTATTTTAAAAAATGTAATAAAATATTATCCCAGAAAGCTATTTTTTTACCGCAAGAGTTTTGCAATCAAATAAACAATTATCATCGATATGACTGTTTAATGTCTACATTAAACTTATGAAATGGTTGCAAAGTGTATGCTCAATATTCTGAGCCACGTATATTTATTGTAGTGAAATCAATGTCGCCTTGGACCCTTGCGAGAAAAATATAAAAGTGGTTGGTCTTAGACAATGTGTATCAGTTTACTTTTGTTGTCTTAAACACATAAACCATAAGAAAACACCATGATTTTTAAGGTAAATTAAAGTTAATTAATCGATTTATTTTTATCCCATAGGTGGCAAACTAGCAGACTGGCTGCCTGATGGTGAGCAGTTACCGTCCCCTATGGATGGATATCTGCAACACCAGGGGTATTGCCAGTATGTTGCCAACTCTTTCTATTTCTTAAAATCAAAGAACCACAATGTTAATATTTTCTTAACATTACAGGTGGTATGTGCAGTAGCCCTCGTAGCAGTAGTATCAGCTCAGTACGGTGGACATGGTCACGGTCACGGCTTCTCCTCCCAACACATCTCCAGACACGACGGTCCCGCTCATCCCGTACATGTACACGGACATTCCGTTGACTATTATGTAAGTTTATTAATTGAGAGTTAGCAATTAAATATGAATGTAGAAAGACAGAGTTATAAAATGTCTCGTGTGTTTTCCAGACTCATCCCAAGTATGAGTTCGCATACAAGGTGTCCGATCCTCACACGGGAGACCACAAGGAGCAGCATGAGAGCCGCGACGGTGATCACGTGACAGGATTCTACTCGCTCCATGAACCTGACGGCTCCATCAGACACGTGCACTACCACGGTGACAAACACACCGGGTAAGATACTCGTAACTACATCATTAATTTAATTACCTAGTGCAATTGCTACTGCTGATCATGAGGTCCCGGGTTCGATCCCCTGGTCAGGATTTTTTTAGGATTTTTTTCATGACAGCCTGGAGATGGCAATATCGATGGCAATAGGGCTCGCCTCCTTTTGTTTTTATACCCCATGGTTAATGAGACTGGATCCTGGGTACAACTCTGCCTACCCTTTCGGGGAAAAGGCGTGATGTTATGTTAAAATACGTGCTTAATTTCTTTTTTGTTATTTTTTTAGGTTCCATGCTGACGTAAAACACCAAACCCACCATATTGTTCCTGTGCACCGTCACCATTATTAAATTATTATTAACAAACATTCATGTCAAATAAATGTATTATTTAAATAATAATGTCACATTATTTTTATATTAACATCTCACATATATAAAATGTTATAATTTTCTTTAAACACATAATATGGTATAAGGAGAGTTATTATTAAAAATAGGTTATCTTATGTTCACCCACATTCAATCATAAATAATATAAAAACGAATCACTCATTGCCAAGCATCCGTCTACGTGGCGTGATGTAGCATTGTACTTAAGAGGAAAGAGGACCTCTTAGCAGTTTGACACAATCCTATGGAAATTTACTAAATCGATGTTTTGTATTCCCCTGTTCACATCGAAAAAACATCGAGAATTGATATTTTTTTCATGGGATTGTGTCAAATTCCTAGAAGACCATGTACGCTCTTAATTACCTCCGTTTTTATAGAAATCACGCATAGTTCTATACACTGAAAACACGTCCACATTAATTAACTATTTAACGCAACTTTTTTATATTATTATTTTTTTTGACTGCCTCGGTGGCGTAGAGGGCGCATGCTCGACTGCCAATCAAGAGGTCCCGGGTTCGATCCCCAGGTCAGGCAGTGTTACATATTGGATTTTTCCACTAGGAATTATCTCAATAACTGCCTGGAGTCTGGAACTGTGCCCGGTAGATGGCAATAGGCTCGCCCCCTATTACATGGGACCAATAACATACTGGCGAAATGTGGGTGTATCTACTATGGAACTGAGTCCTGGATACACCTCTGCCTACCCCTTCGGGAAAAAGGCGTGAAGGAATGTATGTGTTTTTATATTAAGTTTTTCCTATAATTAGTAATTTCATGATTTATTGATAAAAAATATATTTGATAAGATTTAACAGAATCCAATATTTTTAATATGGCGAGATGAGTGTTCATTGTTTAATTGGTAGTAACTTACTACCTGCGAAGCAAGGAGTCCTGGGTTGGAATCCCAGCCAAAGGCCAGTTTATGTGCCGATTAGCATAACTCGGACATTATGAAATAAGCACTGCGCTTTACTCGCCACTTCAATAGACGAGTAGCTTACTCGGCACTTTACCCGAGGATGTTGAAAGAGGCCCTAATAGTAATACGAATTTTATTTGGTAGGTGAGGAAAAGTCACACCTATAAATAGGTAGATAATAGGTACATGGTGGATAGGAACCCTTCATAGTTATGCGAGTCCCTTTCGCATTTGACCAGGTTATTTATTATTTCGACATCCCTTATACATAAGCTTACAATATTATTGGTATGTATTTAATTTATTTAAGTATAATGTGTTTGAAACCACCGTCCCTTCATATATGTATTTCCTTTCCCTGCATGGTTGCCTGGAAGAGATCGCTCTGAGCGATAAGGCCGCCAGTTGTTACTTCTTTCTAGTTTTAAGGTTTTCTTCTTTGTTATATTCTGTTATATTTTGGTAGCAATAAAGAGTTTTCATTCATTCATTCATTCAATATTCATTTTATAAATAACGATATATTCGCTTTCAAACATCTTACGATACTAATTAATAAGCCGTTATTCAATAAAAAATCATTTATTCAATAGTCAACGTACAATAACATAACAGTCAGACATAAATGTAATAACAAAATGCACTAATCATGATGGTGATGCTTAGGTACAACATGGTGAACTTCATGCTTACGGTCGGCGTGGAACCTGTTAATAAAAAATAAATTAAATTCAACTACAATAAATTCGAAGATATGAAATATGTTTAATTGGTACTCGAAGAGTGAAAAGTCTTGAATTAATTGTTAAGACATACGTATGTATGCATAGTGTAGGGTTCCATACCTAGATACCTGAACAAAACGCTTTCAAACAGAACATACAGCGCCATCTATTAGTTCCTTACGCAAAGAAAAAAAAATGGAAATTTGCAGCAAAATGGCCATAACTTTTGATTACGTTAACTCAGAAGTATGAATTTTTACAGCCACAAGGGACCGCAGATCTGAGTAGTTGGTATTAATTTAAAACTAAAACTCAAACAGATTTATTCAAATAGGTCATAATCTGACACTTTTGCACGTCAATGAAGATAAACAGTACTGAGTCTACAGTCTATCTTTCAACTTGATACCTCTACGCGTTCCCGTTAAATAGTGTCTTGGCAGATGGATAGACAGAAAGACAGATAGATAGACAGACAGCAGAGACAGCAGACAGACAGCATCGAGGTTATATATTTTCACTCAGTTTTGACAGTGAAAAACGTACCTTCGTGGGATGTATGTACGAGTAGATCATTATTTGTGTAATGTGCCGACATTAGGCAAACGCTAAGCTCATAATAAATTTAATTGAAATCGTAGTCATCCAGTACGTGGCTTTCCGGGCTCTGTACTGAAGCACTAATTCTCCTTTAATTTACTGATATTTATAAAAGAACACTAATAAATAAAATGAGTAAAAACGGAAATGTATGTACCCAGTGTGATGATCGCTGTGGTAATGTACGTGTCTGATGGACCCATGAGGATCATGCACTGAGTAGAATCCCTTAACTTCGTCACCGTGGCGGGTCTCATGCTGCTCCTTGAAGTCTTTTGTGTGTGGGTCCTTTACTTTGTACGCGAACTCGTACTTAGGAGGAGTCTACACCAAAAAAAAATTGTCAATGATAATGTTTTCCTTACTTCGTCCGTCAATGAAGTGATACCGATTTTCCGAATGACCTATCTAATGACATAAATTGCTGATATTATATAAAATAGAAAAGATAGTATGGACAATTCTTTATTAATACCACAACACAGAATATAGTGGCCTGATAGCTGAGAGCGTTCTTTTCCAAGCGACCACGCAGGGGCAGGAACTTTAAAGGTAGATGCTGGAAGCACCGTGGTTTCACATTTAAAAAAATCCATACCTTATATTATATAATGTGAGCATCTCCGTACTCTCTTTTCTGATTTATTTTGTATACCTAAAAAGGTATACAAAACGATTTATTGGAAACAGATATTTCTGTTTCCAATAAATCGTTGTCATCGAATTTAGATTTTCACATTTAGAAGTTGGCATCCTTTCGTTAATAGTTTTTAAAAAGTTACTTACGTAAAAGTCGTAGTGTTTATGTCCATGGTGGTCCTTAAAATGCACTTCCGTGTGGTGACCGTCGTGCTTGTGCACATGTTGAGAAGAAAACGCGTGCTCTGCTGTTGCTGCGCACACCACCATCGCAATTATAGCAATCTGCGAAATATATTTTGGTTGAATCAGACATAAGGGGGCACGGAATCGACGTGAGCTGGGTCGGGTGTCAGATAAGGAAAAGCGCCCGAAACGCGTATGTCATTAGATTTGTTGCCTTCCATACAAATACAAGAAAGACAACTTGACTCGTCCCGTGCCTGCCGTTGTGTCTGAATCTAGCTTAATATCAGGATCAACAAGTTTAAGATTTAAGGCATGAAATTAATCTAAGTACACTATTGTTTTACTGTTTTAAACTTTCTGCACATCATTTTAATCCAATTGAAATCCAATCCAAAGCTAGAAACTTTTAATTGTAATATCCAGATTTATTGGAAAAATAATTAGTTTTTTGTTATAGTTAGTTGAAAAGGTATTTTTTTATGAGTACCATTGAGCACATTTTAATTGACATGTATATCTGTTATTGTGTTCAATAGAAAACTGATATGGATTAGTCAAATGTTCACGTTTTATATATTCATTTGAACCAAACGAAATCATTATCAAGGTGATTGTTCATACATGTATCACTTATTAGGAAAATGTAAATTTTTGCGTAAATTGTTACTTATATAGAATTGAATAAATAAAAGTACATACAAAGATACATACAGCCACGCCTTGATCCCGGTGGGGTAGGCAGAGAATATTTCCCTCCACTTGCTACGATCCTGACATACAACTTTCTCTTCGTTAACTTTCATGACATTTTTCATATATGCTTGTCGGTTGTAGGTATTTATAACTTGGCCTTTCCTAAGACCAACATCAATTTGTTCATGAAACGTAAGGCTAAACAAAAGTAAATAATGTTAATTTCATAAAACTTTTTATTTCTCGTAAAATAACTATTGAGGTATCAATTTAAATAATTAAATTATCAATACTATCACAGGTTCACATTGCAGGTGGGTATTATATGATATTCTTAGTAGTGGCTGTGCTGATGATGAACAGGAACGATGTGATGGGTGCTGTGTTTCACATCCGCATGGAATCTAAAAAGAATTTAATTTAAATTATAGATAATTGAAAACTTTGCCTTATTGATTTAGAATTTAGACTATTCCATAGTAATTATAAACTTCGAGGTTAATCGTGACCACAGATCCAAAACGTAGAGCTAAATAAATAAATAATATTTAACGGTATGTCATCATTTTGTCAATAAATAGTGTAGTAGACTTTCCTATCATTGTTAGAAATTTTGGATAATAATATTAAAGTCTATGCGCTAGGGTGTTTTCAAAAGTACACATTATCGTACTCTTAGTACATTAATTGTTATTAATATATGAAAAAGCTTATATTATTATCACCGATCTTACCCGGTGTGTTTGTCACCGTGGTAGTGCACGTGTCTGATGGAGCCGTCAGGTTCATGGAGCGAGTAGAATCCTGTCACGTGATCACCGTCGCGGCTCTCATGTTGCTCCTTGTGGTCTCCCGTGTGAGGATCGGACACCTTGTATGCGAACTCATACTTGGGATGAGTCTGGAAAACACACGAGACATTTTATAACTCTGTCTATCTAGATTGACTATTGCTAACTTTCAATTGGTAAACTTACATAATAGTCAACGGAATGTCCGTGTACATGTACGGGATGCGCGGGACCGTCGTGTCTGGACATGTGTTGGGAGGAAAAGCCGTGACCGTGACCATGTCCACCGTACTGAGCTGATACTACTGCTACGAGGGCAACAGTTACTGCATATACCACCTGAAAATTTGACTATAAATATAGGATCAGTCTAAAGTATATTTATATAATATTTATTTTTTTAGTTTTTACCTTTAAGAACATTTTAGAAGTTGTTAACTGCTACCTAATGGGTTCTACCACTGTAGGTGAACTAATAAATACTGTGTAAACAGATTGACTTTTATATCTATATCGTTAACAAGGGTCCAAGGCGACATCGATTTCTCTACAAGTATCTACGACACAAAATAACATAATTATGCGCACACGGCCGGCGCTTGCAATAGTGTCATAATTGTGTTTGCGATGCCTGCTTGTAATAATTTAACAGGATCATTTAACAAAGCGAGCATCTAAAATTACTCGTATTCTAAAAAAAAGTTTATGATATTAACATAAAAGTCATCTACTGGTTTTTTACCTCAAAGGTAATTTTGCAACATTTTCTAATCTTTTAAACACATAATATTGACATAATTGACAGTCTCGTTGGCTCAGATGGTAGTCACTCTGCTTTCTGTGCCGCAGGCTCCGGGTTCGATCCCCAACCAGGTCAAACATTTGTGTGCATAAACATTTTAAACATGTCTGTTTGGTCTGTGTCTGGGTGTTATAAGCTTATTTAAGTATGTATATCAGTCAATCTGGTTACTATTATAGTACAGGCTTCTAGCCTAGGTTGGGACCAAATGACCATGTGTGGAAGATGCCCCATATTATTATTAATATATTTTAATCCCAATATTGTATTAATTTATTCAAATCCCCCTTAAAATCATTTATTTGTCAATTAAACTAATTCCTCTTTAAACGCACAGAAGATTAATTAATCTGCTGTGCGTTTAAAGAGTTACCTCTACAAGATAAACGCACAAGGAACACAACTTTGGTAGGTATTAGCTTATTTGTCAACACTATAAGTACTTGGTTTTATGTCATCTATATGTTTGATTATAAGGTGCCGGTGGTTTAGTAGATCTTACAAGTATACTATTATTGGGTTTATTTGTATCGATGCTACTAGTATATTTACTCAATACGTTAAGGCAATAAAAACATGCATTACACTCCAATCAAATGTCGTGTATACATTTACTACAATAGCTACCAAATTTTGTAAGAAAATCATGAGATATTAACGATATACGATTTGATTTCATATGTTTAGTGAAATCGGTCACCTTGATAGAAATTTTATTCGTAATCACATTCGTTTAAAGAAAATATATAAGACAATAGAATTTTGATTACTTGTATCATTCGACGTTGAGTCTGACAGTAAGAACAATTAAACAATATTGAAAATGGTGTTTAAGGTAATAAATAGTAATATATAAATGTATTCAAATATGTACGAGATTTTTTAAACATACATTTGTGCCCGGAAATTTCCTTTTTTATTTATTTATTTATTTGTATGGCATTTTACAGTTGTTCAAATTAACACAATTACGCTTACAGTGTTATTATATCCTTCAACTGCTGAATCCAGAGGATAGCGCCGCTTTTAAGGGAAAACTATTGGGCTGCCGAGATATTTTATAAGGAATTTAAAAAAACGTAACTGGGGTACCTACAATGGGGATAAGTACACCTCTGCCTTAACCTTCGGGGATAAGGGCGTGATGTTATGTTACATTTTGTCTACAATAAAGATGAATATGGCTAAAAGAGGATCTAAAATTATTACGCCATAATAAAAGGAGCTGTTAAAATCTCCTTACGCACTACGTCCGAACAAATCCGATCCTAATCCGTGAAAAATGGGCCGAAGCGGTCGTTGAATTATGTGCGCTTTATTAACGCACTAGATACGATATCTGTCATCCGATTTCTCTCCGTCATTTGTGATTCTCCATTTCGGAGACGATATTGACGCACCGAAGTAGCTAAAGTTTTATTTGTATATAAACACTGCATCATTGTATATACAACACTGCGTCTGGACCGAGTTCAATCTAAGTCCGTGATCACGGATATTTGATCGGAAGTAGTGCGAAAAGCAACATCTGAATTCGGTCAGTCTTCCGAATAACGGATTCAGGTCGCATTCATTTTGGACCTAGTACTAAACTGCTCTTACGCACAGACATAAAATTTGAGATTCGTTTTCTTTTACACATTCATAAATATTTTTACTTACAGTTGGTAGTTTTGGCAACCGTAGTGTGTGCGGCGGCCGCAGCTCCGCATCACGCGTTCTCTTCTCAACATGTCCACAAGCACGACGGTCACCACACCGAGGTGGAAGTTCATGACAAGCATGGACACAAACACTATGACTATTATGTAAGTGGTACCTATAGAGTTTTATTTTATTCACAAAAAAACCAGCACTGCATGTAAACACAAATTTTTACCTCTCTATCGTATATCTACTGTTATGCACGGTAGTCTGAGAGAAATCGTTCTTAGACTTAAAACCGCTAATTGTTGCACTATTTCATTTCAATGTAGGTATATTAATGTTCAAGGTTTCTTGTTTGTGGTGTCTCACTAAAGAGTTTATCTATCTATCTAATTATGAGATAGAAATTTACGTGGAATTGTACTATTATTACTAAGAAACAAATCTTCGAGCGGTGCTCTCGTCTCGCCCACTATCAATTTTCGTTATGTATGGATCGAGCGGCTGTATTGACCCCAGGTTGCTTAAATGGGTGCGTGGCTTTTATACAGTAACATGTAATTGAACCGATCGTCTTATGTTTCTCAGACCCCTCCCAAGTATGAGTTCGGGTACAAAGTGAAGGATGAACACACCAAGGATCACAAGGAGCAGCATGAGACCCGTCACGATGATGACGTGAAGGGACACTACATGGTGCAAGACCCTCATGGCTCCTTGAGACATATACACTATCACAGCGATAAACACTCTGGGTACGATAATTTATTCGATAATAATTAGTTAACTTAAATCTAAAATCTCAGAGGTCCATATAAATATACTTTATAGACTAACATACATAAAATATAATAATCATTATACAATAATTTTCGCTATCGCTCCCCGAAAGCGCTGGAAAACGATACCATATGGCAAAGGTACTATTACATCATGATTATTAAATAAATATATTATTTAAGAGTCCACTCTGCGATGACTGCCTCGTAAGTGTAATGGTCTCAAGCGCGTCTGCTTAGCATGGAATAATGGTTCGATTCCTAGGGCATACAAAAAGTTTTGAGGCGTACAAAGTGTTTTTATATTACGAATTTTCTCAGTAACAGTCTGAAGTCTGAATTTGTGCCGGTTTTTTTTAAATATCGTAAATAAATATTGTTTATTTCTTTAATACGTGCCATACATTTTTGATAATTAAATCACAAATTGTAAATACCTACTTAGACCTTATATGAAAATAGCCTGAACTAGGTTCAACAAATCTGTGTGTTGTGCCTCAGAATAGGATGATATAATATTATAACATATATCCTATATAACCTATTCAACCTTATTAAATATGACTTGTTTTGCTTTTATTCACAGGTTCCATGCCAACTTTAAACATGAAGTGCACCATGTTGTACCGAAGCATCACCATTAATAAGACTATGTTGTTAGACTAAATTTTCACTGTTTTGTTAATAATAAACAATGTTATTGAGATTACGATATTTTATTTGAATTGGTTTTTTTAGCCCGAGAGCACTTGCCGATGTACATAATATCCTACTAATATTATAAATACTATATAATAAAAAAATTATAAATGCTGAAAGTTTGTGAGGATGGGTTGATAAATGTGTGTTACTTTTTCACGTCAAAACTACTGAACCGATTGGGCTGAAATTCGATGTGTAAATAGTTTATACCCTGGAATAACATAGTGTACTTTATATACCGATATTTACTCGTGAACGAAGACTACGTGTGAAGTCTCGGGGTACAGCTAGGACATAACATAATGGAGGTTATAGTAAGTATTAAAATAAATCAATATGGTTAAGCGAGTGTGCGAACTGAGCGGCAACCTGCCCTACTCGGTAGGAGCATTGGCTGATCATAATATACTGACTGCTGAACTGTGAAGCGATACTCACTTGATCCCGGAACATTTGTGCGTATGAGCAAATGACTATTTTATAGGAAGGTAAACAGGCGATGTTTTCACATATCAATTCAAAATCTTGCACCTTAATTTTTAACGGATAATAAATATTCTTTTTGTAATTTTTTCTACTGCTTTATTTCTAAATTAAAAACAAAATTTTATTATACTTTTACCTGAAAGTAATCCTATGGGACTTGTTATGAGTTTTCTTCCAAAGTGATTAAAACACTTTTGCGATTTGAAAACAAGCAGTCATGATGCTTTTTTTGGATCACAAAACAAATCACGCGGATACATGCACTCGCGATTGAATCCAATTTTTGTGAATGTTGGCGCGGTGTCAATATTTAGTAGGACTAAACAATCCAAAGCGAGTCACACGTCTTTTATGAGCATGACATAGGAGAATACGGTATAGGATTATAAAAGTAGCGAAACTTGTAAATAAGTTTTGTTTACGAAATGATACTCAGTTTGGACTGAAAAGAAAAATATGATACCTAAGGCATAACAAAAAATTGATGTTTTTTATGTGAAATAATTTTATAAACCAGTGAAAGTAAAACCCTCTTTCCTTATCTGCGCCATCACGCCCTGATCAACTTTATACTTAGATAAGTGTGACCATTCCACTAGACTGAACACTTACTATATACGAACTTCTAAACCTGGTGCTGCAGTAGTGCAGTATATGGTCACCAAGTTGTAACAATTAACAATATTGTCAGGACAGGTGGAATTTTCAGAACACTGGAAGTCGCCCATATCCCTTCTATTGTTAAGATATGAGCTAATAATAATTATTATAATCTTAAAACGACTGAAGTGATTTTCATAAAACAGCCAGGGAACACTCATCTCGATCATCTAGTATGTATATGTATATCTATTAAGCAAGAATAAACTGCAATGAAATCGGTTTATTCTTTTGGGTGCTATGATATGCCACCGATAAACATAATTATGTTACCTTATCCTTCTAAAAGTATGTTTCTAAATAGCTGAGTTACAATGGATAAATTAATCGTTAGGTTTTGTACAAAACTTTAATCATATTGTGTGGAAAAATATCACAGTTTTATATAATCGGCAAGATTTATCTTTTAATAATGATGTTGATGTACTGGAACAATATGGTGGATGCTGTGTTTCACGTCCGCATGGAATCTGAAGAGAACAAAAGTATATACAATAAGCCCACGAACACTTGAATTAGTATTAAGAGGTTTTACTGAAAACAAGAGCTTTTTATGGGCAGGGCACATAGCACGTAGAACTGATGGCCGATGGGGCCGTAAAGTTCTTGAATGGAGACCACGGATTGGTAAGCGCAGCGTAGGACGTCCTCCCACAAGGTGGACAGACGATCTGATAAGTACGGCAGGAGCACGCTGGATGCAGGCCGCTTACAACCGGACTGGATGGAAATCTAAGGGGGAGGCCTATGTTCAGCAGTGGACGTCCTATGGCTGAGATGATGATGATGATGAAGAGCTTTTTAAATATTAGCTTACTCTTGAGTTTATAGAGTCTAATAGGCATAACCTCTTACCCGGTGTGTTTGTCACCGTGGTAGTGCACGTGTCTGATGGAGCCGTCAGGTTCATGGAGCGAGTAGAATCCTGTCACGTGATCACCGTCGCGGCTCTCATGCTGCTCCTTGTGGTCTCCCGTGTGAGGATCGGACACCTTGTATGCAAACTCATACTTGGGATGAGTCTGGAAAACACACGGGACATTTCATAGCGTTGTCCTCCTAAATACATATCTAATTGTTAATCCCCACGTGGTAAACTTACATAATAGTCAACGGAATGTCCGTGTACATGTACGGGATGCGCGGGACCGTCGTGTCTGGAGATGTGTTGGGAGGAGAAGCCGTGACCGTGACCATGTCCACCGTACTGAGCTGATACTACTCCTACGAGGGCTACTGCACATACCACCTGAAAATTTACAATAAAGTTTTGATTACTGGTTCCATATACTGTATTTACTTCACAGTTTTTTTTTTTTTTTTTTTTACTTTTATATGGGTAAACATTTTAGAAGTTATTTTCTGCTACCTCAAGTTCTAACACTGTAAGTGAACTAATAAATACTGTCTAAACAGATCGACTTTTATATTATTATCGATAATAAGGGTCCAAGGCGACATTGATTTCTCTAACAAGTGTCTGCAACAGTAAATGATATGGTTACCATGCCCATACGACCGACCGGCGCTTGCAATAGTTTCATAATTGTGTTTGCATTACCTTTCTGTAATAAGTGTGAGCATTTAACGAAACAAGCTTCTTAAAAATTACTCGTAGCTACTATACACAAAAACAAAAAAAGTTAAGTTTGTAGTGTTAAGGGGCCGTATACGAAATTTTGCTGATTCTGTGATTTTACAGATAAAAAAGTGTTTTTATAAGTTTTAATGCATAACATGAAAGATCATATATGATAATAGATATTTGTGTAATATTAGGGTTTATGTTTATGAATGTATATATAGGTATATAGACCAAGTATATATTTTAGTCACCTTTATGATTCTATATTTATTTATTAAGTCTCGCTGTCACACCACCGACCAAATATTCATTACGTTTCTCTCCTCTCCTAGCACTGTTGTCTGGAAGAGATCGCTTTTAATGATAATACCGCCAATTGTTGCACTAGTTTTTATGAATTGTTATTATCCTCTGCAAAAAACCATCGAACTGCGCTCGACAACCCGCTTGCCAAGCGTGTCGAGTATTGGCAAAACCCCCTTTATGGGGGAGGCCTATGTTCAGTAGTGGATTACCAACGGCTGAGATGATGATGATTTGTTTTAAGATCTTCTTTGTGGTGTATCAATAAAGCGTTTATCTATCTATCATTTCAATTATGATCTATTCAAGTGATCTACCTTTTTTATTTTTATAATTCAATTTTGATTAATCGAATTCAAACCAATTAATGAATCTACCGTACGTACGGTTTTTAGTTTTTCAACTACGTGTTTTACAATATTGGTTTTCTTTATTTAGACGGTGTCGTAGGTTCATTATTAATCTATGCGATATGCTTAATTTGTTACGAATTATGTGCATGAATTTATTGCCTTGCAAACCAATTAAATGTGTATAAATATAATACTATAGGTACTCAATTTTGTAAGAAAGTCATAAATTTGAACGTTATTCGTTGTTAATTCTTATGCTTAGTGAAATCAACCACCTATATAAGACAATAGAATTCCGATTAATTGTATCATTCGACGTTGAGTCTTACAATAAGAACAATTAAACAATATTGAAATGGTATCGAAGGTAAAATTCACTTGTAAAATATTCTTATAATTAGAGTACATTCTGTCGAAATGAATATTTCCAAAAAAAGAGCTAAAGTTTCGGAATGATAAAAAAATTTTGTTCCTACTAATTTATAATATTATAAATGCGAAAGTTTGTGAGGATGAATGGATGGATGTTTGTTAGTCTTTCACGCCATAACTACTGAATCGATTAAGCTAAAATTCGGTATGTAGATAGTTTGGGCCCTGGAATAACACAAAGGGTACTTTTTATCCTGATACTCCCACGACGAAAAAAAAGACAGCAAAATAAACTTTTTTCTTACAGTTGATAGTTTTTGCAACCCTGGTGTGTGCGGCGGCCGCAGCTCCGCATCATGCGTTCTCTTCTCAACATGTCCACAAGCACGACGGTCACCACACCGAGGTGGAAGTTCATGACAAGCATGGACACAAACACTATGACTATTATGTAAGTAATAGTAATACTCTTCTTACTATGTTTGTATATAGTAAGATCATCATAATGAAAATGATATCTCGAGGTACTCAGTAAAATAATTCATACCTACCTAGTAAAGTTTTTTGTTCCTAAATGTACCCAGTTTTCCTTAAGAATAAAACAATGGAGAGGGCTGGAATTTAATATTATTAAACCAATATTATCTTCATAATTTTTTTGGACTGGTAATGGATAACATGATACTGTGATTTGAGCAGCGAAATTGGAGGAAACCTTTGTGTAAAATTTTAGATTCAATTTGTTAAAATTTTGGGTACGTGTCAAAATATCTCTAAATGCTATATTTATTTTTGATAACCAACAGTTTTTATTGTAGTCTAAAGATTTTACAGTTATAATCTACGATCTTTTGTTTCATATACGCGGTTTATCGATGGTGTTTTGTTTCGATATTATAATGATTAACCATATTATATTTCTCAGACTCCTCCCAAGTATGAGTTCGGGTACAAAGTGAAGGATGAACATACCAAGGATCACAAGGAGCAGCATGAGACCCGTCACGATGATGAAGTGAAGGGACACTACGTGGTCCAGGATCCTCATGGCTCCTTGAGAGACATACACTATCATAGCGATAAACACTCTGGGTACGTTATTTGTCACATAATTAGTAAAGGAAGACAAGCAGAGAGTAAGGGAGAATAGATACTGGGTATGCAAGACACATTACAGCGTTTGGATCAGGGTGTGTTGTAGATCACAGAATAAAGTCCCAAGTATGATACCTACGATTTATGATAGGCCGACTTATTGTTAATCCCTATCAGGCATCAGTCACGTTCATTACAAGTACCTTGGTATTTTGTTCTGCTCTTCCTTTGCAAGTGCATGTAATAAAGACCAAATTCTTTAGCTGTATTTCCTTTCAAATAATTAGGTAACATGATATGGTAACCTGCTTTTATGTCAATCTATTTATATTATCTTTCAGGCCGTATGTCATCGTATTATCATAATTAACTTAGTGTACTTTATATTAACTCTGCGATATATTATATAGACACACGTAAGTTTGTCAGTTGAATTCGTTATTAATTATTGCTTTCTTTTATTCACAGGTTCCATGCCAACTTTAAACATGAAGTGCACCATGTTGTACCGAAGCATCACCATCACTAAGAATAAGTTATTATTAGACTGAATTTCCACTGTTATGTTGATGTGTAATAATAAAAAATGTTAATAATCAGATAACTGCATTTTCTTAAATTTATTACCTACTCAATTTTAAACATCTTTATTCATGATTTAAATAGTGGACTTATTAAACATATAAAGTTTCAAATTGCGTAGCTGCTAAACAAAACCCAGTCAGATCTATAGTAATACTAAATAGAATAATAATATTAATATTACTAGAATAATATAATAAATAAAATGGATTTCAACGCGTCTCCCCGAGGCTCCGCGGTACCAAAGAGGGCTGGTGGCATTTCCACGATGAATGACAAGGCTTAACCGTTGTTTTGCCCGCTCTGCGATCACCACAGGCCTCGCGCTGACAAGTCTTTCAAAAAGCATTTGTCTTTGTGCCCCCTGGGACATGACAATCGAATAACATTAAATAAATTAATCATTAATTTAGACTAATAATTATATTATGTCTTACGAATTTAATATAATATATTATATATATAATTTTCTATTCTACCTCTTATTTCTTCTAAATAGTATAAAAATAAACTGTAATATTGAAATAAATGGACAAAGGTGCATAATTATTAAAATTGAAGTATTTAAGCCAGATATTATATGATCTTGTTGAGTTAAATTTAATTTAATTATTTATAGTTTTTATTATGTTATTTTAATACATAAGTAGTTTTTTAATGATCTGTGTCTGGGTGTTATAAGCGTATATAAGGATGTATATCAGTCATTTGGTTACCATAGTACAGGCTTCTAGCCTAGTTTGTTTAGAAGCGTGCCTTTTGGTCTTTTGGTGTATGGAAATTGCCCCGTTTTATTATTATTAATATTGATTAATGTTATTTTACGAATAAATGATGCTCAGTTTAGAGTTGGACTGAAATATCTGAGAAGGCAAAAAAAACATTTCTATTCTATTCTATTCTTATTGTTTTTTAGTGTGAAAGAATTTTATAAACAAGTGAAAGCTAAAAGCCCCTTTACTTTCCCTTTCCTGCTTAATCATACCATCATGCTATGATCACCTATACTTATGATATCCGTAACTTATTCCAAAGAGCTTTAACCCTTTCCTAACGGAGTAGTGATTTTGGAAAGTTTTTTTTTTTTTTTACATAATATTAATAAGGTCGATAAAATAAAACATACAGATTTTTTTCAAATTTTTATTATACCTAGAATATATAACTAATACGAAACTAATACTTAAAAGGATCGCCAGTGAATCTAATAGCTGAGAGTATCCCGATGAAATATATTTACCAAATAAACAAACGGTACTTAGAAGTACCCTTAGAGTGGAAAGGGTTAACACGATATATAACTCTTCCAAACCTGGTGTTGCAGCATCAGATCAAATTACTATTATGTACTTATCATTATGTTGTTGTAGATTACAATATTGTCCGAGTGGCAGAATAGGTTATTTTCTAATCGATTATACCATTAAAAGTTGCTAATATTCCTTTAGTTGTTAGAGAAAAAACTGAGGATGATTAAGATCTTCAAACGGCTAAGGTAATTTTCATGAGACAACATAAAAAAAACCTCATTTACCTATCAGAAATAACAAAAGAATTTGGATTCATTTGTTTGAGCGCTATAATACAACAGATACGTGCACTAGGAACTTACAATAATAGTTACCCGTTATTTTTCGGTCACGGGTAGTTAGGCGTGGTGTGACCTAAATTGCACTTTATTGTGTAGGAGCTAGAGTCGCTATATATTTAAGTGATTATGAGGAGTGTCCCTTCTGTACCTTTAGTATTCTGTGAATGTATTCAATGAAATATATCATCTGATTTGTGTAAAACTTTAATAATCTAGTACAAAATTCAGGTAAAGAATAACAATATTTTATCACAGTTGTAAATTATAAAATGGGTAAGTATTTTTCTTAATAATGATGGTGATGTACGGGAATAATGTGGTGTGTGCTGTGTTTTACGTCCGCATGGAATCTGAAATAAACAAAAAATCATAAACCTCTACTTAAAAAACATTAGGTAAATAGACAAAGTATTCGCAAGATCGACACGAACATGAGTTGCCGGGTTCAATCCCCAGGTCAGGCAAAGTGTTATTTAATTTTTCCATTAGGAAATTATCTCAGTGACAGTCAGGAACTGCTATGCCAACCAATAACATAATGGCGAATTGTGGTTGTACCTACTATGGGACTGTGTACTGGGTACACCTTTGCCCACCCCGGCGGAAAAGGCGTTATGGTATGTTATGTTATGAATACAATCTTACCCGGTGTGCTTGTCACCGTGGTAGTGCACGTGTCTGATGGAGCCGTCAGGTTCATGGAGCGAGTAGAATCCTGTCACGTGATCACCGTCGCGGCTTTCATGCTGCTCCTTGTGGTCGCCCGTGTGAGGGTCGGACACCTTGTATGCGAACTCATACTTGGGATGAGTCTGGAAAACACATGAGACATTTTATAACTCTGTCTCTCCACATTCATACTTGATTGTTAACTCTCAATTGGTAAACTTACATAATAGTCAACAGAATGTCCGTGTACATGTACGGGATGCGCGGGACCGTCGTGTCTGGAGATGTGTTGGGAGGAGAAGCCGTGACCGTGACCATGGCCACCGTACTGAGCTGATACTACAGCTACAAGAGCTACTGCATATACCACCTGAAAATGATTAGTCTTTCAGTGCTAGTTGACGTATATATTGTTATTGGGACGAGAGTTAGTGCGAGGTCTCCGAAGGTGATGTCGATTATAGAGTGAAATGGAGAGAAAGGATTATGGTGGCTGATCTCACCATGTGGGATTTATAAAGTCAGGAAGCATAAGAGACTAAAGATCTATAAGAATTTATAACTTATTAATATTGATTTACTAAAGCTTTTTTTTACCTTTATGAACATTTTGAGGTTTTTAATGTTTGCTACCAAAAGGCTCTACCTTTGTAAGTAAACTGATAAACATTATCTAAACTGATCGACTTTTATATTGTTGTTAACAAGGGTCCAAGGCGACATTGATTTCTCTACAAATATTTGCGGCCTACCGATTTTATTATGCCCATACGGTGGCGCAACATATTTCATAATTTTGTTTGTATTACGGGATCTGTTAATGTGATATTAACTACAGTAAACTGTGGGCATCTAAATACACAGTTGTTATTTAAATATAAACAGCAAACCTTATTCGTTATTCTGCGCTTCACATAAGATGGTTCTGGTTGTCTCCTATATGAATCATTTAGGAGGCAGCCTGAAGGTCAGGAGCCCTTGTAATATAGCATGAATCTTTACATAACATACTGTAACACGTTTTTCCAGAGGGGTAGACAGATATGTATCCAGGACTCAGTCCGGTAGTAGGTGAGCACTCACATTTCGTCAGTATGTTATTGGTCCCATGTAATAGGGGGCGAGCCTATTGCCAGTACGAATCTTGACAACCTAAAACTCTGGCGTTAGTGCTATGGGTGGACCAGACAGACCATAATAATAACTTGAGCAGTAGTGTAATTGGGAAAACCCGTTCTGTGAACGTATACATTACATTACATTTTTGTAGTGGTAGGCCTCTTTAGCAGGGGGCCGCCTGGGGAAGTACCACACCTTTGCCAGTAATTCATCCGCCAAGCGGTAATGTGCAAACATTACTGTGTTCCGGACTTGAACGAATTAACCACTGGACGCGCCTTCTTTCCGTTCTCGCCTAATACCCCGCAGGTTAATACCATGAAACATCGGACATCGTTGTAGTTTTACTGTCACAGTCGTTCGTACACCATCGGGAGAAAAACATATTTAAAAAAATGACGAAACGTGCAGTTAAATGGTGTAAAAGTTATAGTGGTCGAGCAACTAATGTTTCTTTTCACTTGTAAGTTTAATTTTTCTTTATTAATACAGCTATTTATACCAAAAATTAATATTAATTGAAAAAATATATCCAACTTAATCCGACTATATGTAATAAACGGTCATGAAGTATTAAACACCACGAACAAAATACACCAATCTAAATTCCTGGATTATTTACGTCAAAGTCAAATTTACTAGGGCTTGACAATGTTTTAGGTAGGTATAATAATATCGATAAAAATAAATGACATATATCGATAAAACTGTATTAATATACTTGAAGCAAATCGGGAAAGTAAAAAAATTTGAACGATGGGTACCTCATGAATTGAGTGAATCGCAAACACGCGTCGACTGCTGTGTTACGTTGCTCAACCGACACAATAATGAAGGGATTTTAAATCGAATCATTACTTGTGATGAAAAGTGGATACTGTACGATAATCAGAAGCGCTTGTCGCAATGGCTGAACCCTGGAGTCCCAGCCAAATCTTCCCCTAAACGAAAATTGACTCAGAAAAAGATACTTGTGCGTGTTTGGTGGACTAGCGCCGGTGTCGTTCACTACAGCTTTCTTAAATCTGGCCAAACGATTACGGCAGATATCTATTATCAGCAACTGCAAACCATGAAGGAAGAACTAGCTGCTAAACAACCGAGATTAGTCAAACGCTCTAGGCCACTGCTGCTTCACGACAACGCAAGACCACACACTGCACAACAAACAACCACTAAGTTAGATGAGCTACAATTGGAATGTCTGCGACATCCACCGTACTCTCCGGACCTCGCTACAACAGATTACCATTTTTTCCGGTATTTGTACAACTTCTTACAAGGATAAAAATTCAACTCCGATGTGGTAGTCCAAACCGCCTTCAAAGAGTTTATTGATACTCGCCCCCAAGGTTTTTTTAGTAAAGGGATTCATGAACTACCCATGAGATGGCCAAAATGCATAGATAACAACGGTGCATACTTTGATTAATTAAATATATTTTACAAAAAAAAAATTACTATTATATATTCCTCCCGTACAAAATGCCAATTTCCTATGTAAGGACCTAATATTAACTAAAAGGCAAAATCAAGCCTACTGAATGGCGGGGATAAGCTTATCAGCAACTTAATAGTAGCACTAAATAGTAATAGTATCCGCGTCTGACAAGCTATCATCTGGTTTCATCAACAGCTCGGCCAACCCATATAAAAAAAACCGTATTTTCAAAATCGTATTTGAATATTTATTGTCAGACTATCATAAACTCGTTGTTCTTTCATTCGTCCTCGATAGCAATTTATCGACTATGTCAAGCACTAGTGTAGGTGACATAATTTTACGGGTACTTCTCGCTGTCCACACCTTTTTGGTCAACACTGGGACTTTTTTCTAGGTCACTAATGGTGGCAAGTAGGACAAAATAAAAAAAATATTTTTAGAATATGTTCCATAAATCACATAATATTATACGTTATAAATTCATAATATTATTATAACGTCATTAATTGCATCATTATAATATTTTGTCAAGTACGTATATATATGTAATATGCTACGGTAAATGTGTTTTATTGAAAATAATTATTGATCGATAATTATTGATAATTTTCAATTAATCACATCTACCGTAATATGTACATTACACATACCTATTATTATAATATCGTAATCAGAATGAATGGATGCACCAGCAGGCCCCGTCTAGTATTCTTTTCTATGGCTAGCGTAAATTACTTATAATAATTATTCTAACGGTAGCTGGAAGTTCAACATTATAAGGTGAGGGTTGAATTGAGGATGTAAGAATCAATATATGTATGATAGGCAATTCCCACATGTCACGAGTGGAATACATATTCTGAAATAAAAATTGCAGTTGTCACTAGTGGTGGGCAAGGAGATGGGGATCAAGTGGGAAGTACCCAATTTTTCTCTCTGTCATTTTAATCGCAATTGTCAGTTGTTTTGCTCTTAGACAGTGACAATGCTACATACAAGAATAGTGCAACAATATAATACACAAAGGTAAATCTTTGTGTGCGCGCAATCATGGATACGAATATTACGGTAGTGTGTGTATATCTTCGTAAAAGTCAGCAATGTGTGAAATCCTCCTCCCCCCGCAAAAATCGGTTGAACGTGTTTTCATACTTCATTATGTACATTTCGCGTCCAGTGGTTAAATCGTCCTAGGTTCCGGACTAAAGGGCAATGTTACCAGCGAAATTACTGGGCGTGATGAGATTCAACAACTAATATCTCAGGGTGACAGGCGCAGTGCAGTGCCGCGCAGAATTTTGAATTTTAAAACACTAGGTGGCACTGTGTCTGATATGGGCAATAATGATGTTTACCATCGGGTACCTGATTTGATCGTCTTGTCATTCATTATCATAAAAAAAAAAAGTTAGTAATATAGGCGATTTAGAGATTAATTTGTTATATATAATAAAAAAAATACGCCATTATCCCGAAAGGGTAGGCAGAGTGTACTCAGAACTTAATCCCATAGTAAGTACACTAACATTTTACCAGTATTTTATTGGTCCCACGTAATAAGGAAGCGAGCCTATCGCTACCTACCGGGTGCGGTTCCAGATTCCTGGCTATCATAGAGATAATTCCTAATGAAAAAATCCAATAAGTAAAACACTTTGCCTGACCTGGAGACCCGGGACCTCAAAATCGGCTGTCAAGCTTTCGCCCACTAAACCACCGCAGCAGTTTATCTAATCCTAATCCTAATCCTAATCCTAATCCTAATACTATTATATAGGCGAAAGTTTGTAAGTATGGATGTATGTATGGATGTTTGTTACTCTTTCACGCCAAAACTACTGAACCGATTGGGCTGAAATTTGGTACGTAAGTAGCTTAGACCCTGGAATAACACATAGGGTACTTTTTATCCCGATATTCCCACGGGAACGAAGACTACGCGGGTGAAACCGCGGGTCACAGCTAGTAAGGTAATATTTTAACAGTATAACACACTAATAAGTTTATAAAAACCATTCAGAAACCATTAAAATTACATATAATGGCCATAATACTACATAATATTGTGTAAGCGTTACTAACGAATATTATGCGATTTTATTGCTCATATTTAGGGTGAAAACAATTACTTTTTGTACTAGTATCACATTCGTTTATCGATATATAAGACAATAGAGATTTTTTTAATTATATTAGTCTTATACTAGGCTTCACAGATAGAACAACTGAACAAAAATGGTTTCTAAGGTAAAATGATTCGATTAAATATATTAAGGTAATAATTAGTAAAATGGTACATTTTTGTTAACAGCGTAAGTACTAGCATTGTATTACGCATTCGATTATAACTAATCAATTACAATATCTACAAAGCTTTGATGAGACTTGTAAACTTTATCCTTTTGGTATTCATAGTTTTAAAAGGTGATCCTAGCCTATAAAACCACTTAAACTATGTTGGATATAACATAGTATTATCGATGAGTTGTATATTTATAATTTTTTTAATAACAATAAAGCATTTTAAAAATCACAATCAATGGTCCATTAGTCCAATGGTATAAACTCTATAAGTATCTGTTCTTTATTAGCAAGATATTTGCTGTATATGAGTTAAATGCCAAGTCCTATTTGATATGTAAGTTGATATGTAATACTAGTGTAAGAAAAGCGGCTTTGCCCGCTCGCAATGATGAAATATGGGAGTTTTATACCAAAATATTGAAGCTCTTTTTGGACCCCTTAAAATGTGAATTTTCAAAAATCTTTTCTTAGCACACGTCCAGACAACGAAAACACCTACATTCCAAATTTCCAGTCTCTAGGATCAGTGGTTTGGGCTCTGCGTTGCTTGTCAGTCAATGAGTCATTTAGGATTTCATATAAATAGTGATAGTGATTCCTTATTACACATCACCGTTGTTTAATATTTTAACTCTCCGTTTTTTATTTTATTTTGGTATGCTATAAGGTGTAATTCTATTCTAATATTATGTTAAACAACTGCTTATGACTTAGGGTGTCTGAAAAACGCAGTATTACCTAATACTTCGTAGGTACCGTCCGGTCCTAATCAGTGGCATATTTACTCGACCGCGCGGTCGCCATTGGGCAGAATTTGTGCTCTTCTCGTTCTTTGCTTTAAAAATAAACTAAGGTTACATTATACTTAACAGGTAATCATCCTAGCAACCCTGGTGTGTGCGGCGGCCGCAGCCCCACATCATGCGTTCTCTTCTCAACATGTCCACAAGCACGACGGTCACCACACCGAGGTGGAAGTTCATGACAAGCATGGACACAAACTATGACTATTATGTAAGTATTAGTAAGTACAGTAATATTTTCACAAATTCTAATAGAACAATGTTAAGAAACTACCACTGAAATTCACAATTCTGTTCAGCTCTATTTAATCCTAAGTATGAGATCGATATCTCTGATGGATTGCACTGTATACGGCTGTCTCGCCTCAAAGTATGATCTCCACTTGACCAGCCTTGGATCAAGAAAATAGCAGATCTCGGGCTATTTTAAGTGGATACGGAGTTAAACTATCGTCTTTTTTTATCAGTCATCTTTTGTTTTTCAGACCCCTCCCAAGTACGAATTTGGATACAAAGTAAAGGACGAACACACCAAGGATCATAAAGAGCAGCATGAGACCCGTCATGGTGATGAACTGAAGGGCCACTACATGGTTCAGGATCCTCATGGCTCCTTGAGACATGTGCACTACCACTCTGATCATCATACTGGGTACATTAATGAAACATTCTACTACAAGTCGTAATAAGGCTTGATATTCTACGATCGTGTTCGGGTATATACTGGGAGGAGAAGGAATTTTAAATATTACAAAACATAAAAATAAAAGATTGATGAGATGAATTATTGTCACTTAGAAAACCTGAAAGTAATTTTTCTTTGAATTTTTGGTACTGAAGAAATGCAGGATAACGTTTGTCTGTAATACATTATGTTTCCATTTACAGATTCCATGCTGATGTTAAACATGAGGTCCACCATGTCGTACCTCATCATCATCATCATCATTAAGCGAGCTTTCAGACGAACGTCGGCAAGCTTTCAAACGAACGTCGGCGTAACGTCAATGTCAACGTGATGCTAACGCGGCGTTGTGGTCTGGCGCTCATTTGTATGAAAAGAACAAAAGAACAGTAGAATAGACTTGTTGGCGTCGCTCGTCTGAAAGCTCGCCAAATTAGTTAACAATATTATTATGTTTATACTAAATGCTGTTACGTTTTTTAATAAATATACATTTTGTACATAAATATTTAAAACTTTTATTTGACCCTATAGAAACCTATGATAGAATACTATAGCATTATACTAGTAACATTTAATATGAGTATATTTAATATATTACAATCCGTCGTAATTAGAAATCCTATTAAATTCAATAGTTTACTCTATAAAATTAATTATTTTAATAATAGTTCGAATTATAATAGCTCCTGCTATGAAAATAACTATTCTAGTAATAGTTCATTATATTCATTATTATTCGTTCATTTTATGCAAACACGTGTTACGTGCAATCTATGGAATGATCTCCCAGCTGCGGTCTTCCCGTTGAGCTACGACATGGGGCTCTTCAATAGGAGAGTGAATAGAGTATTGAAGGGTCGGCAACACACTATGGCAATACCCCTGGTGTTGCAGGTATCCATAGGCGGTGGTAACAGCTCATCATCAGGCGGCACGTCTGCTTGTTTGCTACCTATGGCATAAAAATATATATGCCCATGCTGTCACACGAACGAACGAACGAAGATTGTTGTATTAAAATCCCACCCCGTCTCGATGTAGCACGTTTGGGATGTGACTCAATGTTAACCCGCCATTATAATGCCATAGTTTGATATTGAGAAATTTATGTATATATTAATTACCAAAACTAAGACATAATATATAGTTCAGAAATTTATATTATTCGTTACGAGTTATTATACGAGAAGTTATCAGCTCATTCAAGTTAGCTCATTTCAAGAAAAAACTAACATTAACCCAGCTAAGTTATATAAAAAATAGGTTCTTTACAAACGAGTATATTATAAGAAAAAAAATTCTTCCTATAACAAACTGAGAAATTGTTTGAACTGGGTTCAGATTGAGTACAGGTGTGATATTTATAATATATTGAATACTAGCTGTGTCCGCGGTTTCATCGGCGTATTTTTTGATCCCATGGTTATATCGGGATAATAAGTACCCTATGTGTTATTCCAGGGTCTATAGTTTAGACCCTGGAATAACTACTTATTATAGACTCTAAGCTGTCTATATACCGAATTTCAGCCCAATCGGTTCAGTAGTTTTGGCATGAAAGAAAAAAAAAACATCTATCTATCCATCCTCACAAACTTTCGCATTTATAATATTATGGTAGGATGGTAGGATTAAACATAATTATACTAAGTATTGTGAGTTACCGCCATGGAGTTACCGGCTTTAGAATAGTGCTCTACCCTCTTTACCCGTGGTTGCCGTAAGAGCCGACTAAGGGTTAACAGATCCAGAGGATGGGCAGCAGCGTCCTCTGCAAAAACCATCGACCTGCGCTCTACAACCCGCCTGCGAAGCGTTTCGAGTATTGGCAAAACTCTCCGTTACGGGGGAGGCCTATGTTCAGTAGTGAATTACTAGCAGCTGATATGATGATGATGATGATATTAAGTATCTTTTTGCGGCGTTTAAGAAGACGTTCATGGCGCTTGAATTGGCCAGAAAGAATAGTGTCCTTCCTGGTGCTTTAGGGAAGCTAGAACAGAAACATATTATACCTAAAGCATAATTATAGTTAAAATAATAGTATTATGTTGTTATACCAGATTAAGAATCTGGTATTTTCTTCGCATATCTTTTTTCTTGAAAAGTTTAACACAAAGTGCAAAGAAAAGTCAACTGACTTTCATTAATATTATAAAAAAAATTGCCAGAATTTATTTTATAAGCTAAGCAGTAAGTACAATTAACTCGTTTCTAAAAACCTCCTATAAGGCAATAATGTTCTTTCATTGGGTATGGCAATAAAGGCACATAATAATTTTATAAGAAAGTTTATGTTTATTCACATAAAAAAGATTAATACTACATAACAGTCAAGAAATAACAAGGAATATTTACTACAAACATTCAGTCAATCTTTATAACTTAGGCTGGGTTTTTTGATCCCTTGTTAAGTCAAACTAATTTTGGTTAAAATAATTTTAACAAGTAGTTCATATTTGGATAAAATCTTTTTTTCATCCCAAGTACGATATTTTATTCAACACGAGATAACCATTGTTTAAGAGTTCAACTAATAAATTAAAGTCAATATAACCAAAAAATCAGCCTTAAAATCACGATATAGGTGTTTTAGTAATGATGATGATGCTTAGGAATAATGTGATGAGTTTGATGCTTCACGTCGGCGTGGAAACCAGAATGATGATCAGCGTGGTAGTGCACGTGTCTGATGGAGCCGTCAGGTTCACGCAGCATGTAGTATCCTTTCACACCATCACCGTCGCGAGTCTCATGATGCTCCTTATGGTCCTTGGTGTGTTCGTCCTTCACTTTGTACTCGAACTCATACTTGGGATGAGTCTGTAAAACAAAAGACATCAGCATATTAACTACGGCTTATGGCCTATAGGCTATTAAGACGCCACTTTGATGCAAAAGTATGTTTACTTATTATATTAAGTATCATAATATTATAGTAAGTATTATGTAGTGATTATTTTATCACAGTCTGTAATATTAAAATATTATAGACTGCTATAATAAAGTTATAGGAAGGTGATAAAATAAACTTACATAATAGTCATAGTGTTTGTGTCCATGCTTGTCATGAACTTCCACCTCGGTGTGGTGACCGTCGTGCTTGTGGACATGTTGAGAAGAGAACGCATGATGCGGAGCTGCGGCAGCCGCACACACCAACATTGCAAGAACTATGATCTGCAATAAGACATGAGATGATACATTGGTTAATTAGGTTTAGCAAAAGTCCAGGCGGCTTCATTGAGCATTTTTGTCAAAACTTAGGAGATTTGAGAGGTTGGCGTATGATTAGTGGCGAACTGTGACATCACACTTCTCTAGTCGCTCCAAGGGCTTTGTCATATAACCAATGACGACTGCCGAGACCGATGGCGACCACGATAGCGAGTGATATGTTGAGTTAACCAATCAGAATTCGGTCGGAAGTTACCCTGAAAGTTGACATATGAATATGTGCGCGTACTTCTGCTGTACTCAAAAATTTGAGAAGGAGGAGGGCAAGTATGGCTTTCATTTCCCATCGGCTTTTTAAGACTGTGGCTGGTCTCAGATTTCTTTGATCTCAAGATCCTGTTAAGGATTTTTCCTACCTTGGACACCATTTTTAATCCTTATTATTCCTTAAGAAACTCTTGCTGCTATGCCTTGCAGTAGACTGATATTCTCGACCGTTTTTTCATGTCTTATATATCTATTAGGAATGCGATACGTATCAAAATAAAGCATCAAGGTAATTGATTTCACCCCGATACTAAAAATTCTAAGATATTTATCACATATCGCATAACGTCGATTTGTAATGCTTATGCTATTATAAGCTATGCTAGTACATATTGTCGTTTAATGACATTGAAGTACCTACCTAGAATAAATTTGGGGCACGAGACATTGACATAAATTGACATACTATCATATCTTAATGAGTAAACTAAGATGGCTTGCAGTGATTCGAACTGGAACTTAAGCTTGAAGACTCAAATCTTGCTGTATGTCATTGATGTTCAACTGCTGAGCAAAGGCCTCCCTTCCATCATGCTATTCATGCCTGTCGGGGCTCGTCCCGCCGTCTCTTTCTTAACCTGCCCAGACGACGTTTGTTGATTGGGGATCACATGGTTGTAATCTTGGTCCAACGGTATATCATTTGGTATGAAGATACTTGAAATAAATCAGCTTAGTGGATTTGAAAGATTGATGCACTCTCTATATTAAATCTTTCAAAACCATGTTCGCCTTCTGTGCTCAGGATTAGTAAGAACAACAGGAAATATCACCCGGACGAAAGTCTATTTCAAATGCCTGGAACTTAAGGTTAAATGTGTGCCTCTCATTCTAAACTCGATGAAAACACGAAGACGACAAGGGTGGCACTGTGTCTGATATGGGCAATCATGATGCTTACCATCAGGCACCTGAATTGCTCGTCTTGTCACTCACTATAAATATATTAAATCTGTGCAGCGTGCATTTTACCGCGATATCATAACATCACAAATATCGCAGTCCGTAGACGTTAAAATTCTAGTACCGCTGCTTTATGTGTGCTATCTAATGTCATTTTACCATTTTTTATATAGATATACAATAAGGTATAGTCTATCAAAACTAATAAGTACAGTTTGACAGATTTTATTTTGCCTTTTTTGAAGGATTTAAATATAAATTTACTGATTTAGAAATGTACATCTTGTGATAAAATTCATAACTCCATGGTTTTACATCGTAGATTATTGAAAGTATTTGAATTATGCAAAGTAATTGGAAGTATGAAAGTATAAAACGACAAAAGTTACTTCTTAGATTTGATGGGCTATAATAGCTCCCTATACACACATTCATATATAGAGAGTGGCAGCAAACGATGAGATTACAGGTATGATTATAAGTATGAGATTACATAAATGTTTTTGAGGGGTTTTTTGACATAATAATATTATGTGCACAAAATTTTGCCATCTTATTAAGGTGATTAAGGTGCACTTGGTTTTTCTACATGTCGACCCTATAGAATTTTTTAAAGTGTTCTCTAGCATAGTGTATTTAGTTAGGGAGATAGTAAATAGTTAGCAGTAGAATTGTTATGTATACCTGTCTTTTTTCAATAAAGGCAATTTGCTCATAACAAAAAACAAAAATAGAATATTGAGGCCGTATAATATACCTTACCATACCAGTTGTTAGGGATCAATTTTGTCCAAGTTCATAATATCCACACGATGTTAACATTTATTGTGGCCAATGTGGAGAAACTAGGTAGGATTTTATTAGTTTTCTCGACCACCAAACCAGAGGTATCTTAATAGTTGTTATACAATGACATCAATGCAAATATTATATTATCAGTCTAAAAAAGTTTCATTAGGTTTTTGTAACAGTTTCTTTATCATTGATACATTTTTTTTTATTTTTATGATGATGAGTTGGTTTTTTTTTATGATAATGAGTGACAAGACGAGTAAATCAGGTGCCTGATGGTAAGCATCATGATTGTCCATATCAGACACAGTGCGACCAAGTTTTTTAAAGTTCAAAATGCTACGCGGCACTGCACCGCACCTGTCACCCTGAGATATGAGTTGTTAAATGTCGTCATGCCCAGTAATTTCGCTGGTAACAATGCCCTTCAGACCGGAACACAGTAATGTTTGCACATTACTGCTTGGCGGATGAATAACTGGCAAAGGCGTGGTACTTCCCCAAGCGGCCCCCTGGAAAAGAGGCCTACCACTACTAATATTAAATGACAGTAATTTATAACAAAATGCAATTGCAAAGTTTTCGAAATGTGCTTGCGTTGGCGTGCGTAGCATTTTTCGTGGTAAAATTCGTAGCATCGTCAACATGGATTCGTAGCACTGATATTAAAAAATATTTTTATAAATATATCAAAACTATATGTAAGTTTTTATATTTTGATACTTTTATCGCTTAAGGGGTTTCTCGTACATACAAAATAAAATTTCCCTAATATGATGAAATAGAGATTAATTTTTTACTCAATTGTTTGTGGTTAGCTGTTAATCTGGCCATTATTTGCGGCAAAATATATTTGATTTATAAAAACCGTATGTTTTTTTTCATATCTACAAAAAAACATAAAAATAATCTCAATATACTATTATAAATTTTACAATTTTTTAAAATCTGAAAGAACCATACACTTGCTAAGTACTTTGTAGGTTTTTTGCAAATCTCGGTCTACTTCAAAAGGACAGAATAAGTACCTATTTAAACCTGGCTATACGAGGTCACGATTTTATTATATATGTTTTTTTACTAATATCGAAATATTTTTTTTACCTTGGGTACCTAAATATAATTTCGAGAAAAAATATAATGTAAAGAATTTTTCATAAACAAAAATTTTTATTGCTTACAAAAGTATCAAAATACATCACAGTACAGCGTATAACAAGAACAATGAACAAAACAATGAGAACTTAATAGTGGTGGTGCTTCTCAGGAACGATGTGATGGGTTTGGTGTTTCACGTCAGCGTGGAATCTAGAAAAAACGTTAGTTTAATTAGGATTGGCTCGAACAATGTCAATCCTGTTCTATTAGAACAGGATTGGCAGGACTGGATAGGACTAGATTGGATACAGGATTGGATAGGAACAATCCTGTTCTATTAGAGTATAATTGTAGTACAGTAGTTACAGTATAAAGGTAATTTTCTAAGTAACGAACCTGTTATTTTAGATGGAGATAAAAGATACGAAGGTTAAAAAAGTATCTGCTCCTTTTTAACATGTCAGTAACAGAATACGTAGAGAAGCTTGCTACTTTAAAGTCTTCTCTAACGATCTACAAGAAGATTCAGAAAAATCTGCTACAGAAACAGGACGAAAAGCGCCAGTTAGGCAATAAAGAACTTTCCCACATACAATTCAGCCAGCTTACTGTAAAACCACTCCTGTCGTGGCTTATTTCACATAATAGTAATTGTCTAGTAGGTGTGTCAAGTTATCTTACCCGGTGTGCTTGTCACCGTGGTAGTGCACGTGTCTGATGGAGCCGTCAGGTTCATGGAGCGAGTAGAATCCTGTCACGTGATCACCGTCGCGGCTCTCATGCTGCTCCTTGTGGTCGCCCGTGTGAGGATCGGATACCTTGTATGCGAACTCATACTTGGGATGAGCCTATAATAAGAAACCAATAGGTATCTCTACAAAGCTGCCTCCGTGGCGTAGTGGGCGCATGCTCGACTGCCAATCAAGAGGTCCCGGGTTCGATCCCCAGGTCAGGCATAGTGCTAAATATTGGATTTTTCCATTAGGAATTATCTCAATAGCTGCCTGGAGTCTGGAATTGTGCCCGGTATATGGCAATAGGCTCGCCCCCTATTACATGGGACCAATAACATACTGGCGAAATGTGGGTGTATCTACTATGGGACTGAGTCCTGGGTACACCTCTGCCTACCCTTTCGGGAAAAAGGCGTGAATGTATGTTATGTTTATCTCTACAAAGTAAAACAAAGTCGCTTTCTGCATCCTTTTCTCTGGATATTCGCTAATTCATTATAAGAAACGCAACAAATTTTGATGCGGTTTTAACCATTACTTAGATATTTTTATATACTATAACTAACGACCCGCCTCGGCTTCGAAATATAGTATTTAATAAAGTCTTATAATTCTCCTTTATAATATTATATATAATAGGTAAATGCGAAAGTTTGTGAGGATGGATTGATGGATTTATGATTTATGGTAGCTTAGACCTTGGAATAACAGATAACGTACTTTTTATCCCGATATTACTACGGAAACGAAGACTACGCGGGTGAAACCACGAGGCACAGCTAGTATGTAGTAGTAGTTATATTGAAGTAATTGTTTTCCATTATAATTTTTCAGCGTTGAAACTATTAAACTTATTAAACTGCGCTCGCCAACCCGCCTGCCAAGCGTGGCGAGTATTGGCAAAGCCCCCTCCCTATAAGGGGTAGCCCTATGTCGAGCAGTGCATATCCTACAGCTGAGATGATGATGATGATAATGAATTTTTTATTTTCCAAATTTTTGGTGAACTTACATAATAGTCAACAGCATGACCATGTCCGTGTCCGTGTTCATGGCCATGTCCTTCCACATGCACGGGATGAGCAGGTCCATCGTGACGGTGAATGGATTGCGAAGAGAATCCGTGACCGTGGCCGTGGCCGTGATCGCCGTACTGCGCGACGACCGCACCAACTAACGCTACTAAGCAAAGTACCTGAAATGACGTGAAATTGTGCGTTTGATTATGATATAATTTTAAATACTTAGTCAAAAGTATTTACGTTGATGTGTTTTCAATATGTATATCGATGAGTTTTCCTTCCAGTATATGCCTTTCCTCTTTCCGAATGGTTGTCTGTAAGAGATCGCTCTGAGCGATAGACCGCCAATTATTGTTACTCACGTTTAAGTTTTTTTTTAATTTTCATAATTTTGTTAATTTTTTGTATTGTGGTATCAATAAAAGTGTTATCTTATCTAATCTAATCTACTCTAATCTTTTAGTAGACGTGGCTGCAATGCTAGATAACAATTTCATTCTCGTGATTTCCATGGGAATTACGTGAAATCTTCTAAATATTGACTTTCAGACGTAGTAGTCTTTTCATAATACGAATTAATATCTAGTGACACTAAGAAATACTCCTTTGCTTGTAATATTATTATTTTAGGAAGCTTTTTTAGTAATCTTTTAGGTAATGCCATAATTGTTTGATCACTTTATAAATATACATATTAAACACACTACACATAGCACTAATCACTTTTATTTATTTGAAATTACCTTAGATATCATTTTGATTTTGAGTTAGTTTGTCCTATTGTCGGTAACTTCAAAGGTTGACTGATAAATTTGCTTAGACGCGACGCATTTTATATTGTTAATAAGTTGTACCAAGGTAATATTGATTTCACCTAACTTATAGGCACTTAAAATCTTTAGTGTTTGTTTTTGTAATACTTTCGTAAATAACATTTGGTCGGTATGCCTACTGGTCGCTGCTAAATAAGGCATTGCTACAGTTAAAGTACTTTAATTATGCAAGTTTTGTCTCGTATTATTGACACAATTCTTAATGAGTAAACGGGTGCTTACAATAACATTGTTGCTGCATTAATAGGTACCAGAAATGATCTGGTTTGATCCATATTATGGGATAATGGTTGCAGGTCAACGGTGTGTACTCGTTTTGAAATACCTCAAAGTAAACATAATTATAATGTTATTATTTTAACTTAAAATTAATCTTCTTATTATTACATAACCACATTAATATGTAAATTTTTATTAAAACCTAGTGTTTTGAAAGTGGAACTTTATATCTTCCATAAATTACACATTACGGGTACCTATAAATACCGTTTACCTACTTAATCATTCTAATTTCGCAAAGCCATATTTGCACTAAAACTTTGTTTATTAACAATCTTTTAAATTATACCTATATTCTATATACACAAACAAGTATAATATGTTTGCATAAAAATTATGGGTCAATTTTTTTTCTTTTTTTTAGGACGTCAGAAACACGCTGGAGGCGGGCCGCTTACAACTGGACTTGATGGAAATCTATGGGTCAGGCCTATGTTCAGCAGTGGACGTCCTATGGCTGAGATGATGATGATGATGTTATTTTATGTTTCTATTCTAAATCAGACATTTTTAAATATCAGAACAGATATTTATGAACATAATAATATTTCAAAAATCTCATTTATTGTGTATAGGTTTGAAACCGATTCGGCCCTTTTTCTTTCACATCGACCGATTGGCAATGATACATTCCATATAATAAACAAAATATTGCATAAATGACCAATAATGAACTCAGTTACACATCATTATGTAGTGCAAACCAGACTTTTGAAGGTGTGCGTCGATGAATTTACACACATGCAAAAATAAATCCAAAACTGAAGTAAACCTGTTATGGGCTTGATTTTTTTCGATATATAAATTGAGTGCCCTCTGATGCAGTCAGTATCACATTCACCACAACTCTACAAAGTGAACAACCAAAATGTATTCAAAGGTACAATTCAATAAATATTATTTTACAGTTCAATTTATAATACAGTATAATACAGTAAGTAAAATCTTGCTTTTTGTTTCAGATTCTTGCAATAATCGTTTTGCTCGCAGTAGCATACTGCGAAGAGCACTCATCTTATAATATTCCTCTTCAAAGATACGCTGTACCTAGCCGACAATATCATTCCGGAGGTCAATCTCATGCCGTATCATCCCAAAGCATCATCCGCCATGAGAGCGGACACCAAGGGCAGTCCTATGGAGGCTCTCAGCAGTACGTCATCCCCGCACCTGTCCATGAAATTGTTGGCATTAGTGCTGCTCCTGGCATTCAGATCCAATCTGGTGGTCATTCCGGGCATGCCGTGTCTTCTCAGAGCATAATCCGCCATGATAGTGGCATATATGGACATGGTGGCTCTCAGGGTGGCTCTCAATATGTAGTAGCCGCTCCCGTCCACCAGACTTATGGTCTGCAGTCAGCTCAATCCGGTGGTTACTCTCAAGGACACGCTGTCTCTTCCCAGAATATTATCCGTCATGGTAGCGGCCACAATGTGCAGTCCCTTGGAGGCTCGTATAGGAGCATCATTCCCATTCAGCAGCATTCAGCTCCTATCCAAACCATCAGCCTTCATTCTGGTCTTTCAAACTACGGATCTGGATATGGATACTCAAACTATGGCTCTCAATATTCTGGCTCTTCAAACTACGGTTCCCAGGGTCAAGCCGTCTCATCTCAAAGCATTGTTCGCCATGACAACCAGAACTCACATCAAGGTTCTGGACATTACGTCATTCCTGTCCAACAACATGCCAATCCCATCCATCAGACCGTGATTCAAGCTGCCCCTATCCACAACATCATCCAGCAATCTAGTCTGGGTCATTATGGAGGATCTAACTATGGAGAATCTCATCATGAAGATTACTACGTAAGTTATTTGAAAATCGTACAAGTTTACCTTTAAGAATTCCCAGTACGAGTTAATCAATTGATTTCTTCCTCCAGGCGCATCCCAAGTACGAGTTCTCATACAACGTGGAGGACCCACACACCGGTGACAGGAAGTCCCAGCACGAGAGCCGCGATGGTGACGCGGTGCAGGGAGTCTACAGCCTGCACGAGGCTGATGGTTCCATCCGTACTGTTCAATATACTGCTGATGAGCACAGCGGGTAAACTTTAGTCTTTACTCTTGCATAATAGAAACAATCGTGCCGTGTGGTTACCGGCTATAAAATAGTGCCACTTCTTTATCATCCTGTGGGAGCCGTGAGATCCAGATCAGCAGAAGGATATATTCGGAGAGTGGGCAGCAGCGCTCTCTTTTTCCAAGTATTCCATCTACAGGGATCACCAAGCTGCCTGCTAAGCGTGGTGATTACGGCAAAATCCCCCCATATGAATAGTTTATGGCGTTCTATGTGGGAGGATCAGCAGTGGATCTTCCGGCTGATAATGTGTAATTTGATGTGTATAGAAACAAAAATAAGCATTGAGTTGTGTAAAATACGAAAATGTACTCACATTGTAGGGTCTTTCAATGGAAACTTTATTGCTAACGACATATTTTCCTAATTCTCAGATTCAACGCACTTGTTCACAACTCCGGAGCTTCAAGACATGTTGAACAACAATCGAACTATCATCATTAATCGCAATGTACCTTAACTATGACTGTTAATTAAGATTAAGCTGTTGAATATATTATTTTCTCAAATGGACTCTGCTATTTATTTACTTCACACTACCCAATACATACGTTTATAGCATGGAATAAAAAGTTATTTATTCTAGTAGAAAAAAATTCAGGAGTTACCAACTCAGGAGTTACAGGAGGGATAAATAGATGTCTGATAAATAGAAGCATAATTTAATATAACTCGGGCAGAACTTTATAAGCTCTCTGAAGTTAGCCTATTTAGTTGTGCCGTGCGCAGTACGCACGCATCATCAAAACCAGATATTTATTTTATAATATTCGTATTGCGCAACCAAAATGGCTAACTTCCGATAGCTCGTAAAATTTTGCGCGAATTTTAAGTAATAGTAGTCCATCGATAACTTAAAAAGAAAAAATTAAATGTACTGTCAACTGATCACTTGAATCTGGGCCATAAAAACTATTTAAATGTGGTTCATGGTGAAGAGAGCAGTGCGTAAGTTGATCACTAGTTTTTGCCAGAAAACGCGACAATGACACTGTTTCGTAACACAGTCACGATATTTTTGTGATTAGAGATTATAATATCAATTTTAATAATTAGTACATTTTATGCAGTTCGATGGTTTCTCTCAGAGGACGCTGCTTCCCGTCCTCTGGATCTGTTAACCCCTAGCCGGCTCTTACGGCAACCACGGGTAGAGAGGGTGGAGCACTATTCTAAAGCCGGTAACTCCACGACGGATCACAAGATAATATATCTACTATATACGTATATTGGTGAAAACATGTTTTTGGAATTGAACCACCGAATCTACATCATAATGAAAATTAATAAGAGTTTACGAGAAGTATTAAATAATAAAATATGCAATAATAATCTCTAGAAACTTAACCTACATTAGATAGAAATGTCGACCAACTTGAGGACAAAATACGTAATGTTATGAAATGCAATTTAAAACATTATTCAAAACTGATAGACAGGTCGATGTCATAACAAATACGCATTGTATTGCTTTTTCTGAATCGAGTGTACGGATGGAGTCTAGATTGATAAGGATGAATGTTATAATTAACATTTGGAAGGAGAAATCACACTCAGCTCCAAATAATCACCTACATTGGTATTATAGAGGAAATAGTAGTACCTTAACAGAATAGTAAATAGAAAGATTTCTATCAGATAATTTATAACGCTATTACGTATCAGGTTCTTTTATTCAAATCCTTATCGAGATCTATAGCCGTTTGATACAAAGCTCATTATTATTAATCAGAGCATCCAGTGCACCAGTTAGAATGAGTGCAGAACTGACAACCTTCACATTGATTACATAAATTACGTCATGTCTGCGCGCGCGCCGACTTACAAACATCAACCCATAGCGGATACAAATCTATTCTATATTCTCTCGTAACGTCTCCGGTATATATTGAGCTAATGACTATGTTAATTCATCAGTTCTAGTGCGGAAGTCAAAGGAGAAAGATCAAAATGTTTGTCAAAGTATGTGGTCAGCTCCATACCGGGAAAAGTTAAAATAACCAATAAATTCTTCCCATCTAATCTCTTAGTGTCTATTTCAGGTTCTCGTACTGGCAGTCACCATCACGGCGGTTTCGTGTGGAGACCATTATAGATTGAAACATGTCCAACTGCCCAAGGAGTACAGGCATCATCCTCACTACGATCATATACCGTTAAGAGCATACCACGAAGCACCAGCTAGCGAAGAACATTACAAAGTTCCTGAAGGTCATACCTTCTCATCACAGAGCATCGTTCACCATGGACAAACTGCCGCTTATGAAGAGTCACAGGAATCTAATACAGAGCACGTAGCTCCAGTGTACCAGTACGTGGATGAACATAGCGAAGAACAGCAGCAGTCTCACGTTGCTCCGATACATAATTATCAGGCGTTGCATTATCCTGCTTCAGTGCAGCATGAAATACCTGTTATACAAGCTCCTCATCACAATGTGCCTGAATCTCACGAGGGTCTGGCTTATCACCACGAAGTACCACACAACGCACCTCACCATCAAGAACCATTACATTCAAACCCTCATCACGAAGTCCCAGTTCATCAAGTACCTGAATCACACGAATCTCACGACGAGCCCATCGATTATTACGTAAGTCTCCTCTAAATGCATATAAAACTGCTCATTTCCTGATTTCAATTTTATAGACTTTCCATTTTTATATTCGGCTCACACCCATAGGTGGATGGTGAATTCGAATTAGTGGAATAATATTATGCTTCTTTACTTTTACTATTTCTAGGCTTATCCTAAGTACCAATATGAGTACAAGGTGGAGGATCCTCACACTGGTGACAATAAGTTCCAGCATGAGTACCGTGATGGTGATGTAGTGAAGGGCATCTATGGATTGCAAGAAGCCGACGGGTCCCTTAGGACAGTGGAATATAGTTCTGATAAGCATCATGGGTAAGTCTTATTATGCTCTCATATTGTTATTGTCTGATATTAGAATTTTTGTCATAGTCATATGTAATATCATGTTCTCTTCTTTCACGATCCTTAATAACACGTAAATGTATAAATAGCATCCTTCACATAAAAAGGATCATTTTCTGATAAATGAATGATGATAAATAATTTTTTTTTTGTTTAACAGGTTCAGTGCCATCGTGAAACATTCAGCTCCGGGCCAACACGTCCAAATTGAGAGTCATCATCAAAACTAAAAAAGTGGAAGACTGAAGTGAATTATTGTTATCGTTGCTAGATGTGTATTCCTAATAATGTAATAAAAACTATTTAATATTATTATTCATATTTAACATCGTTTTCATTTATTACCAAACCCGAAAATATATAGAAACGTAACAAGGTAAAAAATTAATTTACTTAAAAAAGCTTTTTCTTTTGAAAAAGTTGATCTACAGATTTAGATTTACAAAGAAGCTGTGGCTAGCTGTAGAAATAATTAGATGCAGAAGAGCAGTTTTAGATGTTGATAAAATAACATTGAAATATGTTCAATAAATTGCCTTTTTAATAGAGTCGTGATAGTACTGCCATTGTAGTATACATAAAGTTACGTAGCCAATTTGTGTATTGGTCAATATTCAATCAAGATACACATCCGTCATATTTATGATAGTGACTATAATATATATTAAGCTGGTCAAGAGGAAGTATTAGCTATATCATGTATATTTGAATTCAATTTTTAATGACCTTTTCGATGTAATTAACTACCTTTATCTTATTATTTTTATATTAGGTACAGACTTTTTGTCGTAATCAACGTACTTGTATAAAAATGAGAAAGACTGGATGGGTAACAAACACACATACGTCCAACTATGTGTGTTTGATACTTTTCACGCCAAAACAAATGAGCCTCTTTTTCCTCTGAACATCATCATCATCTCAGCCATAGGACGTCCACTGCTGAACATAGGCCTCCCCTATAGATTTCCATCCAGTCCGGTTGTAAGCGGCCTGCATCCGGCGTATTCCTACCGTCCTTAGCAGATCGTCTGTCCACATTGTGTGCTCTGAACATAATGGTTTTTTATCAGAGATAATTATGTTAAGTTTTTTTATGGTAAAACTGCAAAGTGTATGTTGCAATAAAATCAAACATTGATAACTAGAACTTAAACAGTGTTAAGGAGAAGACTAGATTTTATTTACATAATAAACAAATTTACATACAAATAACAGGAAAGAAGTAAAGACGAGGAATTTATTTAATGGTGGTACTGGGGCTGCACGTACTGGGGCTGCGCGTACTGGGGCTGGGCGTGTTGGGAAGGACCAGAGTTGTGGACTTGGGCGTTGAAACTGAGAAAGAAGTAGATTATTTTAGAAATCATCAAATTAAAATAAAAAATGTTGAGCAGGAGCAGCATTTGACATGTTCAAAATCCCAAAGTTTTTTGTGTTAAAAGACCAAAGAATTGAGAAATCGGGTGAAATATATGGGTACTTCTATCTTATGTTATGAATTCTATATGATTTGAATCTATGAGTATCACTTTTGATGAGAAAAATGGTAATTATTTCGTCAAAAGTGATCCTGTTATGAATACTGACTACCATTGCATTAATTATCATAGTTATAAAAATACTATGAATTAGACATACGTTAAATCATTGAAGCGAAGTAGTTTATTTTTATTTATTTATTTTTGTGTCAAAGGACTTAATAACACCCCTATATCTAAAATGGATTTTTAGTAGTAAAATAGATGTTATTGGACTCAAAATATATATTGCAATATTTTAGCTTGTCTCAGCCACTCTTACCTCTCTCTCTCTCTCCCTCTTTTTTGTGATCTACAATACTGCAAACATTTAGAACCTGATTTGTAGCAATTATTACATTCTGTAGTAGGCAACTCACCCGCTGTGCTCATCAGCAGTGTATTGAACGGTGCGAACGGAACCATCAGCCTCATGCAGGCTATAGACACCCTGCACCGCGTCACCGTCGCGGCTCTCGTGCTGGGACTTCCTGTCGCCGGTGTGTGGGTCCTCCACATTGTATGAGAACTCGTACTTGGGATGGGTGTTGGCCTGTAAAACATCGTTATAAGAAAACTTTGGCAGGATAAAGGTGGAAAAGATTTCCTATTAAAAACTGGGTAAACAAAACTTAACTCAGGTTTCTCACAGAGTAATGAGCGTACCTATCCTGTTATATAAAACTTCGTATATACCGAAAGTTGACCTAAAATATAAGGGTTTTTCTTATTGCAACAGGTAGGTATTTCAGATATCTAAAGAATGTCTTCTTTTGCACGATCAGATTCAGCGTCTTATCTATGTCGAACTATAAGTGGCAAAAGTTCATTTAAGATCATAAGTTTAGTTTAAGCTTTGGTTCTATTGAATTTAGCACGACATTTGGATTAATACTCACATAATGTTCTTCATGACCCTGGACGTAGTGGACGGGAGCGGCGTGTTGGATAGCAGGGGATACATGTTGAACTGTAGCAATATGTTGCACTGGGGCAGAATGGTACACTGGGGCAGACTGGTACACTGGGATGTGTTGGCCATGTGAGATGCCCTGGTTTCCATGGGAAACTTCATGCCTCACGATAGATTGGGAGGAGATGGCATGGCCTTGTTCATGACCGTGCTGCGCGCACACTGCAGCCAAGGCGGTAGCGAAAATGATAATCTGGCAAGAGAAATAAGCATGTACTTTGGGATTTTTTTTTTGTAATTTAATTTGGCTAATTAGTTAACATAGGTAATAGGTAATTTTGGCTAAAGGACGATTAAAAACTAATAAATAAATGAATAGCAAAAATATATATGGAGAATGAACAATATGAACATAAATAATTTCAGTTGGAAAATGTATGAATTATAATTTATAATATTACTTTTTTAATAACTTACTTTAGAGAACATTTTGCTCTTGTTTGTAGAAGGTAGATCAGTTGAATGATGTTGGTTCATAATCGGGATCACTTTTTATACTCAAAATTCAAAAGTTGATCTTCAACCTTACACTTGGGCCGGCTTGTTACATAACATTAACACTTGCCTTAACTGAAAAACCAGTTGTGATAAGTGTACCTTTTGCTAAAAAGTTCCTTTCTTTTTTGTATAAAATTTAATGTCATTTTGGAAGTAGATACCTTTCTCTATTTTAATAATACGTAAATCTAAATTCGTAACTAAAATACATATAAGTCATATATCTGCTGTAATACACTTATTTGATAGTTACATGGTAATATAAAAAAAAGTCCAAAGTTGTATGAAAATATTATATTTTACATCAGTCGCAAAAACCTTAGGTTTCCGCACATCACCCCGTAAGCATTGTTTAACGTTTCATAAAATGTAGCACTGAAGATCAAAGATCACTTAAAAACTACAAGAAAACATATAAAAGTATCTGAGAGTACTTTAAACAAAAAAAAAAAGAATTGGGCCGTGAAGTCCCTGCACACATTATGAAACATTGGTAACGAATCAAGCCTCGTTGTCGCATTCCGTCCAAGCTTATGCTAAAGTAATAATAAATAGGCCGTTCTGTTGATGTCTATCCAAGAATATGTCCATGCGCGAGAGGTGCTGCTACGGCGACGCCTGGATGCGCAGCGTGACCTGCTCTGCTTACGACTGCGTTGAATCTGTTAACAACAAATTGTACCTCAATTTCAAGTTCTCATAGAATGTAAGACTATGGTCAATGTCCCAAAGCATGATGGTATACTCATTTTTTTTATCAAAAAAATTTTCTCCTTTAAAAGATGCACACACAACAGACCCTGGCAAAAGCGGGGAAAATTGCTAGGGAGAACAAGAAGAAAAAAATTTCTCCTTTGCAAGTTTAGCTCTGAAGTTGATACAAATGATTGTACCGCCATTACATCTAAATTTTTTTACATCATTACTTTTTAGCTTAGGTGCAGCTTTCAATTGGGGTTCAAGGGTCTTATTATTACCGTTGCTACTGACTACAGCAGTTAATTTCTATATCACTTTCTCGACATAGGTAACATCGTTTAATAAATTATGTCATCGATATATTATTGTAAATAGCTTAAAATTAATAACAGGAGACGTAATTGATAGGGATTAGGTTACCTGATAATTTTGTTTACTTTGTCCCTTACATTTAATTTATACCAGTATTCTAGGTATGTTTAAAGATCGTGTTACGATTAACTCTGAGATATGTATGGATTGTGGTAGTCGAGATAATACAAACTTACTGTACGCGTAGATATTTCGAATTGCGTAAACTGTAGACTTAAACTATTTATTTAGTACAGAGTACGTATGTTTAGTACGTAGAACAGTCTGCAAATGTATAGACTATTATAAATTAATACAGGCAGAGTATTTCCGGCGCATAACGAGTCGATAATAACTTGTTAATGGTTTACTAAACGTCTATTACACAGTAACTAATGTAAAATGCGTATCTATGACCTTATAATATTATGACCCCTTCGAAGTGAGAAAGGTCATTCTTCCAGATCCACTCTCTCTAGGTTATACGAGTACCCTAGCTGATACCTGATCATTTCATAATTTCTATGTTCAAAGTCAAGAGAAATCCCTTGAAACACACGAAGCGTAGCGTAAGCATATCATTAAACTACTTAGGCACTCTTTTCATTGCCATTTGTCAATATTAAGACCGCAATGCTTTAAGGAAAATATATATTTCTTTCCCAAAGTTTCAAGACATTGTTATACCGATTACCTGACATTATTTTTGGGAAGCTGTGAAGCGTTTAAGTAGCACAACCTGACTTCTAACTTCCTTGTTCAGTGCTAACTATGCAGAATTACTATTCTAGCAGCCAGCATAGTAATTCTATTTTTACACGTTTTATATAATTCGATAGAGCATTGAACGTCATAACATGATTTCCAATAAGTTTATTCTAAGTATCATGTAAAGAGCACTTTAAATCTCTAAAACTCTTGGCATTCTAATACTTCTGAGCTTGTACGTGTTGATGCTCCTCGCAGATGTCATCAAATAGCATAAATACGAGACATTCGACGAAGACTAGGTTTAAGACAGGAAAGTATTGTAGCTCTTTAGTTTCCGAAAAAGTCACCAGTCTGTTTGAGTTTACGGTGTTGCTAGCAAATACGTCACACAAAACGTTAAAAAGTTTTTGAAAAGGCGGAAAGTTCATAATATTATATTGTGTACATTTTACTAGCTAGGGGCAGGATCTTTAACTCAAATGGAATGCTTTAAACGTACCCATTATGATCGTCAGCGGAGTAGTTAACAGTGCGAACTGTGCCATCAGGTTCGACCAGAGAGTATTGTCCCTTCACAACATCACCGTCGCGTGACTCCCACTGGCTCTTCTGGTCACCCGTGTGGCCGTCAGTGACGCCGTAGTTGAACTGGTAGCGGGGGTGGGACTGGAATAGAACAATATTCTGGTCACGACCTCATCATCTACAGCTAATTCAAATTAAACATGAAAGTCCTGCAATAGTAAGATGCTCCATAAGTTTTCCCAACATGTATTATTTTAGGTACGGGGTGAATTCTCTGTGGCTCCGTTCTATGCGTATTCACGTTGTATTCAACTACGGACGATTAATAGGTTCATTAATTTACCAAAGCCACTATCGGTGACAGTAGATATTCTTCGGCATCGACCTATGCTTCTCTTAGGTCTATTTTGGCGATGTTAGAACACTCTGGAAGTATTTTGTTCACGATAAAAGATTCTGTTTTATCATTATCATTATTGATGATAGTTAAAAACCTAAGTACTCACATATACTTCAACAGGGGCGTGCGCGGCGTACGCAGCGACTGGCGCGCGGTATACCGGAGCAGCGTGCGCGACCACGGCGCTGTGACCTGTGACAAAATAGAATAGATAGACATTATCTCCCTATCAACTTAGCTCGAATCAATATTAGTACACCATCACACTACAAGCGATCTATTACAAAAATGCCTCTTCTTAATTACGTCACATATTACCCGGCGGCTACACATTGGCCACGTTTGCATCTTCTTGATGTTGTGTCGGTCTGTGGTCTGTCGGCCAACCATAGTATCAGTTTGCACTTCACCCGAAGGCATCTGACATAACCGTACAACTATCGTCCATTACGACAGCTGGGATTAACGAACTTTGCGTGCTTTCCGAAGCACGGTAGCGTCCAGATGTAGTACTACATGTTTAGAGATTCTAACCAGGGTCTCCAAATTCAAAGCCCAATTCCACTCGAATTCGAAAGCTACGCTATTTGCACCAATGTTAACATAAGGGTCAATGTGAGGATCTGCCTTTATAGACAACTTTATTTCCAAAAACCGTAGATAGGTTTTTACCTTGGTGTAGGAAAATTAGCACAAGGAACAAATTTGGCTAATGTGAAGCCGATGGGTAAGCCTTGTTTCACCAGAATGCCTGTGTTCACCACAATGGAAACAAAACTTACGGAGTTATAAATAGATTGATAATTATAGAACATAACAAGAAAAAGGTATAACAGTTCATCTTAGGCTAGTACAAGTGGTTGGAGTACATTATAATTATTAAAGTCTAGTCTGTATTATCACTTCGCATCAAGCAATGCATACCGTACCTAATCCGAGAGCACCATACGCTGGGGCGGCCAGAACAGGTGCTGCGGCCGCGTATCCATGGCCTAAAGCACCGCCGAAGACCAGGCTCTGTGATGATATGGCACCGTGAGGCGCTGCGATCAAGCCCGCGCGCGCCACGCTCATCAAGGTACAAGCTACTATCACCTGAAAAATAATAAATAAATATTAATATTAATTGACGAGATTTCTGATCGAGCACGTTCGATAGTTTGGTTCTGTTTGTTAGAAATTTTCCAAATTCTAGAGTTTTTAGGCTTCACAAACACGGTTACGTTAAAGATTGGCTCAAAATAAATCCATAACTGATAACTGATAACATATCACAAAACTACACACATTTATCAAATGTTCTATCAAACTATATTTATAGACCACCGTCAAAGCCTACCTTAGCGAACATTTCTCTACAATTTGTCTAAATCTAAGCTGTACGTCAGAGTTAGCTCTAGGGCTCGTTGTGTGCCAAATTGTGAGATATCTGGCGTTTATATAGAGGCTGTATGTCCTATAGGTACAGGCTAGAGTCCCGCTGGGGTGTGTCGCAGGAAAATATAGATATACGAGTTAGGTTATATTTAGTGGGCGCTGGCCGCAACTAAACCAGATCGATGGATTAATGTGGACCTGCTTGGTGACAAAATCCTAATACGTTTACTTATACATGAAAAGGAGTTTTATGGACTGCCTCGGTGGGTTCGATTCCCAGGACATCCCCAAGCACAAAAAGTGATACGGGATTTCTCCAATAGCAATTTTCTCAATGATAGCCTGGAGTCTGGAACTGTACCCGGAAGATAGCAATAGGCTTTCCCCCTATTACATGGGATCTAAAACCATAACTGGCAGAGTGTGTACCTATTATGGGATTGGGTTCTGGGTGCAAATCTCGTGATATTTAGTTTATAATAAAATAATCTTATGTGCCGCTTTGGATTGGCTTTGGATGTATGTATATAACTATTTCTCGATACCTATTAAGTTTTTCTAGAACTTTCAAAGAAGAAAAGTAGCACCTTATCATAATGGTTCATGATTTATTTATAGATCTATATAGTTTTATCAATGCCATGCTTATATTCAATGCGTATCCACTCTATTCTATCACGGTCGTAGCTTGACCAAGAATTGGTATTGAACTGAAATGTAAATAAGTGTATATAGCGCCACATAGTTTTATGTTCTGTGTAAATAAATAAATTAACGCTAACTCTACTTAAATTTATAGTTGCATTGTCGGTTTCCATGCCCATATTTTTTCCTTTCATCGCTCCAATTGTCCTTTTAGGTCCGGTTTAGATTTACACTTTTGTGGCTAGTTTTAGAATTTAATAAAAATATTTCTTATGTTTAATTTTTAATCTATATTTAATAAAATTGTTTACTAAGCTTAATCTTTTTCTTTCAATTAAAGCTTAATTAGTCTGTTCAAAGGATCCTATCAGGATGTGGTTTAGGATAAAACTTAAAGGTCTTTCAAACAGACGTTTAAACTATTTAAAATTGAATAGATAATAATTATTATTATTCTTCTTTGATAATATCTTCTTCTTATGTTCTAAAAATCCTAAAGTCTATGACGTTCAAGAAAACGTCAGTTCATATTTACACATCATCGCATATCCCTAACTTTTGGCGCTAGAAAGCGCTGGAATTTTGCAAAAAGTTTTTCAGAATAATATAGACAAGGAATATGTTAGAAATTATTTAAATTTCCACAAGAAAGATGTCTCAGGATTATACTAGTTAATACAATGCCGCTGCGGGTATAAATCAGAGCTTATATCCATTTTTGTAAGGACAAATGGTTCATGAATATGAATTCGGCTCTCTTTAAAAGTCCTTGATTCATAGATAGCTATCAAAACAATGGGATCGTGAACACGCAAGCCCACTTTGGTCTAAAGCTTACGAGTCAGCTCGCCCCGCCCACACAAAGCTGTAATACCATGGTATCAAATGAATACTATGATTAGACTTGACTGTTTTGGTGTTCTAGATGTGTACTTATAAAGAAATTTTGTTGAGAAATAAATTATTATCAATTCATACAAGAAAATCTATTTATCTATCTATTATAAAGAGATGTTAAATTTCTTAGAACCAGTCTGATATAAATTTATTCTAGTAATTCGTGAATGGTCTAAAATTAGATTGACATCCATTAAAATCACAGCAGCACACTTAAGGCTATGTTTTAATAAAGTTGAAAATACACTTATTTGTACTGAACATCGAGCATTCACCATTTTTAGGGTTCCGTACCCCAAAAGAAAAAAAGGAACCCTTATAGGATCACATTGTTGTTCGTCAATCTGTCTTTTTTTTTTATGATAGTGAGTGACAAGACGAGCTAATAAGGCGCTTGATGGTAAGCATCATGATTGTCCATATCAGACACAGTGCCACCCAGTGTTTTAAAATTCAAAATTTTTGCGCGGCACTGCACTGCGCCTGTCACCTTGAGATATGAGTTGTTGAATCTCATTATGTTTTTGTTTATCAAACCTTAATCTACTCTGTATTTTGTGCTTTGAGGTATTTCTGTTGATGTTTCTGTTCTAGGTACTTATGTCTTTATTTATAAATTTTACAAAATACAAATAAAAAAGGTTCTTGGCTGATAAATAAATAATATAGTTACTGTTACAGGTTTTAAGAGAAAAAATTATTCATTGTAAGTAAAATTAGTTACCATCAATGGAACGGTGCCTTAAATAAATCGAGAACGTCTACCGCAAGTCTCCGATGTCAGGTGAATGTGACTCATCAGGTGTCGTTCACCTACTGGCATTATTCCATAAACCTGTTCCGGAATTTACTCTCGATTATTTTAAGATTTGCATTTCAATTCAGTCAAAATGTGTCGTCACGCGCCCATTATGCGGTGCTATGGTTGTTAAACAAAATTTATGAACGAAACCAAAATATTTTTTTACAAAGTTTTGTAGCATTCCACTATGCTCCACCAGTTATAGTGGCTTGGTAGGGCAGAGTGCAACAATCCAGTTAAACCAATGATTGAGTACCTAAATTAAGAATTTAAGGTTATGAACTCCTTAACAAGTTGTCATTAGATCCTGACTTGGTGGATGAACTCCTCTTTGAGTCGTGCTCCTCATGTCTGAGAGTGGTGACTACCTCCATACATCAGTCTCGTCCTCAAGATATAAGCCATCTCGTCCTATTTCCACTCGCCACTCGGAGAGCATCGTAGACGGTAGAGTTGAGAGCGGATCAACGCATAGAGCTGCGCCCTCGGGGCCTTTTTTCTTTTACTTTGCTATTTTGGTGACTATAAGCCTTTCCAGATTATCTCCGTCTTTCCTGGCAATGTTTCCGAAGTATTCAAAGAATTATATGAATTGAATTTGAAGCCTTGTTTTAAATGGACAGCCTCGTTGGCTCAGATGGAAGTAACTCTGCTTTCTGTGCCACGGGCCCCGGGTTCGATCCCCGGCCAGATCAAACATTTGTGTGCATGAACATGTCTGTTTGATCTGTGTCTGGGTGTTATAAGCTAATATAAGTACCTTTTATGTCTGGGTGTTATAAGCTAATATAAGTACCTTTTATGTATATCAGTCATCTTGTTACCATAGTACAGGCTTCTAGTCTAGTTTGGGACAAGATGACCGTGTGTGGAAGTTGTCATATAAAAAAAAAAAAAAAAAATGGTGGATGAACAACCATAAGAGTAATTGTAAAAAAAACAACCTGGCCTATGTTTACGATATCATCTGCTGCAATTTGAATTATAATTCTTTATAATATTATAATGTATGCTTAATTTAACGCACATGGGTTGCCTAGTATTGCCTTGTATTTTATGTATGTATGTTTGTATGTATGTAGTTATTTCGAAATTATTTCAGTCACACCACCGACCAAATGTGAACTACTTTACTCTCCTCTCCTTGCTCGGTTGTCTGGAAGAGATCGCTTTTAGCGATAAGACCGCCAATTGTTACACTTGACATATTCCTATGTTCCATTTTAGTTTTAAGTTTTTAAGATGTGGTGTAATAATAAAGAATTTATCTATCTATCTAGCTAAATAATTATTTCACACCATTAGAAATAAAATAACATACATTCACGCCTTTTTCCCGAAGGGTTAGGCAGAGGTGTACCCAGGACTCAGTCCCATAGTAGATACATCCACATTTCGCCAGTATGTTATTGGTTCCATGTAATAGGGGGCGAGCCTATTGCCATCTACCGGGCACAGTTCCAGACTCCAGGCAGTTATTGAGATAATTCCTAATAGAAAAATCCAATATTTAAACACTGCCTGACCTGGGGATTCAACCCGGGACCTCTTGATTGGCAGTCGAGCATACGCCCTCTACGCCACCGAGGCAGTCGTTATTAGACGTCCATTAGACTTTACATGGAATTTGGTCGATAGTTGCGTTTAAGAACAAAATGTATTGAGGGATTGCGAAAATGTATGATTCAAAACACTGCAATTAGGCTTGGTATCTCATATGAGTATACCAGTATTATTATATTAAGCCCATTCAAAGCCCATAATTTATAATTCAAAATCAAAGAACAATGCGAGTAGGGGAATATAACGCCCACGAAATTATTTAGACAATAGGAATTATTTAGATAAAAGGCCTCTCTGTTATAATTAGAATAGTGCTTACGAATATATAATAGTATAAAATAAATAATAACCTATCGTATAACCACCTATTTTATACATACTCTAATAGTATAAAATAGGTGGTGGTAATATATTATAAATCAATACTTTTAAAATAAGGATAGCGAAATTCGCAAAAAAAAATTTCGACTTCGAAAGGCGCGAATACATACATTCACGCCTTTTCCCGAAGGGACAGGCAGAGGTGTACCCAGGACTCAGTCCCACAGTAGATACACCCACATTTCGCCAGTATTTTATTGGTCCCATGTAATAGGGGGCGAGCCTATTGCCATCTACCGGGCACAGTTCCAGACTCCAGGCAGTTATTGAGATAATTCCTCATGGAGAAATCCAATATTTAACACTGCCTGACCTGGGGATTGAACCCGGGACCTCTTGATTGGCAATCGAGCATGCGCCCTCTACGCCACCGAGGCAGTCGATATAATATTTCGTATCGACTCTCGATACGAAATTGTCGATCATCTGATCAGTTTTGTATGCGAAGTCGAATTTTTTTTGCTAATTTCGCTATTCTTTCTTTTGGAAGTTGTTTTAGTTTAACGGGTAGATGCACCCCCTTAAGTATTACTACACTTTTTATAACACGTTATATAATAATATTGTCTATTCTGTGTCAGCTTTTTGTAGTGTCTACACATTACTGTGTTCCGGTCTGAAGGGCAATGTTACCAACGAAATTACTGGGCATGACAAATTTCAACAACTAATATCTCAGGGTGACAGGTGCAGTGCAGTGCCAGGAATTTTGAATTTTATAACACTGGGTGGCATATCTGATATGGCCAATCATGATGCTTACCATCAGGCACCTGATTTTCTCGTCCTGTCACTCACTATCATAAAAAACTGCTTTTTCTATTATAAATATAATATACTTATTCATCTTCTTATCAAGTCAGTGTGTGGTCAACCGTTGTGTCTAGGTCACCCCAAAATCCTCTGACATGATCGATTTACTTAATTAATAAACGTTAACTAAACTTGACGAATATGAATCAGATTTTTAATTATGTTTCCAGTTTTGCCCAGCATGCGCGATAAAATAAAAGAAGTCTGTTTCTTCATACTCCAGATAAAACTCGTTATCAGTGTCCAGTGTCTACATTCCTTTATACTTTATGGAGTCTCAATAAATATCATATTGATAAAATATTTTGTATTTAGTCAATGCCATTCGAGACTAAATCAATTATTGCCGGCAAAAAAGGCAAGGGTTTTATGAAAGCCGATTGTAGTGTTAATTAAAATCGAAAAATGGCAGTGACACTATTATATTATATATATATTGTATAATATGATTTTGCACCTGCTGTACTTGATAAAATGGAACACACAAAAACAATTATAAAATTTTGCAGAAAAGTTAATGTAAGTATAACAAAAAAAAGCTCTTGACAGACGAACTTTTTGAGGTACGGCATCTTAAAATATTCCCTGGACAATCAACACCCTAACATATTATTGGGTTCTTTGCATTCGTAATTTACGAGTTTACACAGAATACTAATACTTAAGGGACAGAAGGGACACTCCTAAAAATCATTCAAATAAATATCGACTCCAGCTGCAACGCAACAAAGAGCAATTTAGGTCCCACAGCGCCTAACTAATTATCGTTATATTAACCAACAAGGTGCCTCTCTTTCTATCGCGTATCTCTCTCTGTTGTCTCTGTTTATCCCATAGAAAATTTCCCGTCCAGACGGACGTCCCAGCTACTAGTAGTTTCATAACTGTATTGCGGAGTGTCTTAGACCTGGTAACAATAAAAAAAAAAGTGAGTCTAAATAAATTAAAGCAATATTTTTAATTTATCGAGGTTATAATACACGTAGCAACATGTCGCACACCGGACACCTTTCTCCCACTTTTATTTTATGACAAAAGTCGGCGCGTGCGTTGCGACAATGCGCATGTCACGGTCGCAGTGGACATTCACTGTTCACTGTACAGTAAGTACATTTACTTTACACTTTACAGTACATAAAGTTGGTTTTATTTTATATAATTTCTAGATTTTTTTTCAATAAATATGAACTGTCTTTACTCTTTGCTTTCATCCGGTTAAAGTACACTATTTGATAGTCCATGATCTTTTTTACATTATAATTTTAAATTTATGATTTTCAAATGTACATATATAAAAATTTTTTGGTATCTCCGTTAGCATCGCCATAAAAAATACTTAAAACTTATCCTCACTTTATTCAAATCAAATTATTAAATTAATCGGCAATAATAGGAGGGCTGCTATGTTTAGGAACATTATTGCTAATAACATTCTTCTTTTCCCAGCTTCTTTTCCGGTTTTCTGAGTCCTTGGATTTCGAGTCTGTTTCATTTGTATGCCTACCCCTTCGGGAAAAAGGCGTGAATGTATGTTATGTTATGTTCATTTGTATGACTGCCTCGTTGGCGTAGAGAGCGCATGCTCGACTGCCAATCAAGAGGTCCCGGGTTCAATCCCCAGGTCAGGCAGGAATTATCTCAATAACTGCCTGGAGTCAGGAACTGTGCCCGGTAGATGGCAATAGGCTCGCCCCCCATTACATGGGACCAATAACATACTGGCGAAATGTGGGTGTATCTACTGTGGGACTGAGTCCTGGGTACACCTCTACCCCTTTTGCCTACCCCTTCGGGAAAAAGGCGTGAATTTATGTTTATGTTATGTCCCTTTGTATGTAATTCTGAGTTATACACAAAAAAAGATAATAAATTCTTGACTTTAGGAATATAGTCGCAGGATTACTCTTTGTGAAATTTATGAGGGCCTCGGTTGCGAAGAGGTTCGCAAGTGCTACTGTCGATCACGATGTCAGAGGTTCGATTCCTAGGACAGGCAAAAAGTGATATGTGACTTTTCCATTAGGATTTCAATGATAGCCTGCTGTCTGAAATTAAATCAGGTCAGTGGCGATAGGCTCGCCCCATATTACATACGGGACTTGTAAAGGTACCTTTCCGAACGCACGGTAAACTCATTACTCATTGACGTACAAAAGTGTCAGATTATGATCTGTTTGAATAAATCTTTTTGATTTTTGAGTTTGAGTTTGACTGGAATGGCTTAGAGTTGTTGTACCTACTTCCCCTTGGGGAAAAAAGGGTGTTGTTATATAACATTTATGGGAAAGTTTGGTGGAAAGTGGGATATGATTTGCGGTATATCATTACGAATACCATTCAAAGCAATTACAATTCAATGTATTGGTTATAGTATGGTATTATAAGTATGTATTATATATTAATTTTATGTATTTTATTTGTTTATTTATCATTTAAGTATTTGTTTTTGAAACCACCGTCCCTTCAGCATCTGTATTTTCTTCCTCTGCATGGTTGTCTGGAAGAGATCGCTCTGAGCCACAAGGCCGCCAGTTGTTACTATTTCTAGTTTGAAGTATTCATTTTGTCATTTTCTGTATTATTGTGGTACCAATAAAGTGTTATCATTCATTCATTCATTCATTCAAAGCCAATTTGTACAAACTATACGTACTGTTTTACACCGCATTGAATGCGTTTCTGGCTTGAATATAACATCTTATCGTGAGACAGTCGATCACGTTTCTATGTCTCGTCTGGTAGCTTTTTGTGTAGCTTTATTGGCTAATTTTGTCTACAGCCTACAAAGTTATCTAGACTCCAAAGAAACGCATAATCACTCGAAACTTGAGACCGTGTGGATAGTTTAATATAATATACTTACTTACTTACCTTTACAACGTGTTACCAAAAATTATAGTAATAGTTAAGGGGGTAGTGGTAATCTATTTCGTCTAACTGAACAACTTGTAAAAGAAAGCATTGCGAAATTACAAAAAAAAAAAAAATCTACTTCTTATACAAATTTAGCGATCAACTGATCCATTTTGTACGTTAAGTCTAATTTTTTTCAAATTACACTATACTCTCTTTTGAAAGTTGTTCTGTGTGATGGATAGATGCATATTCTTAAGACCCGCTCCGGCTTCGCACGAGTATAATTCATTTTCCACCTCCTGCAAATTTTGGGCTGGTTGTTAGTTGTAATAGAGCATCCGTGGCCCAGCGGAAATATCATCATCATCATCATCTCAGCCATAAAACTACTGCTTAACATAGGCCTCCCCATAGATTTCCATCCAGTCCGGAGCTATTCTTCAAAAAAGGTGATAAGTAACACCTTGTTACTTATCACCTTTTTTGCTCTCGCTTCTGAGCCATGTTTATAAGTTGTTTTCAAGGTATCATAATCTTATCTAAATATGGTAAAAAACACTAAGAGAGCTGATGTCTCTCCGCATACTGAATAATTGAGGAAACATGTTCTGTAGTATAAATTTAAAATACCTATTATTATTATAAACCTTTTAAAAACTATTCAACTGACTCGACGATAAAAATATGAGAAAATCCTAGAATAATATCAAAAACGTTAAAAAGGTTGGTTTAGTTGAGTTAGTCGATAAGCAGACAACCGCTGAAAGAATCTTTGTATTGATGATAGATAATGAACCCATCAACCCATCACTAAATTGTTACTTAAACTATTAGAAATAAGTATGTCATGTAAGTGCATAAATTTTTCTCATGATAAATCAAATTTTTTAATCTCTAAAACATTTTTATATACACATTTTTTATTTTAGGATTATACCTAAATAAAATGACTTTACTTATTCATTTTTCTCAATTCCAACTAGCTTCAATGAAAATTACCAAATACTTCAGAGTGTTTAGTGTACGCAATTCAAACGTCATCCAAAAGTAGATTATTAAAAAACCATGGTATAAAAATCGTCTGCATAAAATTACCTTGAAATTAAGTAATAGGTATCGTTTATCTGATTTTTAAAAAAGCCCCAATTAGCAAATGAACTGTACATGTATCGGTCCGATAACGTAAGTTTTAGGTATAAAAATATGAGGCTAAGAGCTACCTGTTACCTACTATAATTAGGATAGTAATTATAAATAAAAATTATAGATTAGGCCATCCATAACAAAATTTTTAGCAATTTCAGATCAATCATTGCCGATAAAGTTTTTAAAATCTTAACTTACGACTTAAATGTTAGGTCTTTGAGTGAAATTTTATTCACATAAAAATGAGAATATCTATTAATATATCATCATATTTTAATGTACTTACCTCTTTTTATAGTGCCTTATTAAAACGTGTGGTACCTCTCTGACTACGTTATCTCCAAGCGTCCTTGTGAGGTAACTGACACTCCCACACGCTCTAGTTTTACTCTGTACTTTCACTGTTATTGTGCGCTTGCGCAATCTCTTTACTGTACGAATACCTTATTAAGTCATTGCCATACGAATAGGTACGTACTTTGTTCATTAATACTAATAGCTACAATATATAGCATAAATTCCCTTTACTTAACTTTGTTTAGCTGCAGAGGATGATAATATTTATAAAATAAAATGATAAGGATTATTTTACTGATTTATTTATTGAAAAATTATTACGTATATTTAATTTTGTTTAAAATTAAATTATGTACATAATCTTATTTAAAACAAAAGTTAGCAAAATGAAAATGCATTATTACTTATCAACAACTTCTAAATCTGATTGGTTAAACCTATGTAATAGTTTGATTATAAGAATCACTTTTGTATATAAACAGTGCTCAATTAAATACAATTCACTCTAATTGAATATTATGTAGCAAAAACTCACAAGAATTAGGCGTAAAATGCACTAGGTTGCTGTGAGTTTTAGACATTCGATTTAATCATTTAAAAACTCAACAATTCAGACTGTTTAAGTAATACTAAACACGCGTTCTACTTTTTCTTAATTTATCTGGGCCTGTCTATTTATAAGTGACTCTACTTTTTGTCTATTATTATTTTATTATAATTTATATATCAAATATATCTAACAGATTTATCACTGGTGGCCTCTTTTTCTTTATTATTTTTCGAATGACTTCTTTGCTGCCAGTGTTTCCTCGTACAGGTTGATATCTATCCTCATCCTCGTCATAATTACTCGAATAAGAAGGACGATCGTAACTGTCTGACTCGGGTCGGTACTCGCTTTGTTCGACAATCCTCGGCTTGTACTTCTTTTTTGGAACCAATATGTAATCATCCAAATCGTCACTCGTATACTCTTGAATTTTTGTAGGTCTATGTTTTTTCTTGGGTCTTGGGGGAGGTAAATCTTCTGGGTAATATTTGTCGAGAGGTGGTAAATCTGGTACTGTTTGGTACCCATACTTCAATGATGATGACGGTTTCTGCTCCTCATATTTAGAAAACTTATTATACCCATAGGGCCTGATCTTCTCGAATTCAAAGTTAGAAGACTCAGCGTATTTATCGTAAGGCTCTCTAAACGGTTCGGCTTGATGATACTTCAGTTTGCTTACATCATAGTCAATGTTAGAATACAAATTGTCGTCGTTTCCGTAGCTTTCTTTTTTTGGTTTAGTTTTGCAATTGGGATCAATGCTGTATCCAATGTGACTGTGCGCCGCCTCGAGCTGAGCGTCCTCGCGCGGATGCTTGATCGTAATGCTATGTGTGTATTCACTGGGCTCTAGATCGAAAGGGTACTTTGGCCTTTTTCGTGGTGGATATTCTTTATCTTTAAAATCGAAGGGACGTTTACTTCTTCTATCATAGAAATCTTCTTCATCCATATCTTCTGAGATATCGTAGAATTTTTCAAAATCTCGCATAGCTTTCGGTTCCGCCATGCTTTTATTGATATCTTCAACAGGTAACTGACCATTATCATTGTTGACCACTGCAGTGAATCCCGTTTTAGGACCTGCAGTGTATTCAACAGATCTCATGGTGCCGTCAGGTTCTAATACGCTGTAGTGACCTGAAAGTAACAAAAGGACTTAATAAACTCAAAAGTAAAAATGTTTCCCAATTTATATAATGTTGTCAACATTTATTAACAATTACTTGCTTAAATTTTCTTATTATTTCAAATAATAGTCCCTTATATTATTGTTTATGTGTAAATTTAACATTTCTATTACGATTTTAGTATATATATAAATTGTATCTACCTTTCACAGTGTCACCTTCTTTTGTCTCCCACACAGCCTTGATGTCTCCAGTATGGGCGTCAGACACCCCGTAGCTGAATGAGTAGCTAGGTTTTCCCTGCAAAGTAACAACACACATGCTCATTAAATCATCGATCACTTTTTTACTCTCCCCTACAATTACTGATGTCGTCCGATGGAAAAAACCAACAAGAATGTGTGAAGCGATAGCTCGCGTGCATTAATTCGGTATTTTACCAGTAATGACAATTTGTTGCATGCTCGTCGATTAAAGTTTAGTATTCTGAATAAGTAATGAGAGGTATAATCGTTTCCATAAGTCTGGTATGCGGTAATTACAGGTAGAGTGAGTGTTGTCAGACTGTCCGTCAAACCGCAAACCGCGTGTGACGCCGCGCTCTCGAGTGTGCATTGCCTAACAAAATATCCGACCAATACTGGAAGTTGTCCATTGAAATGAATAGAAATCTAACATGTGCAGTCTATTATTAGGCAACCGTTGTAGCATGAACGCATAAATTTAATAGACAACATAACTCTAACTAATTCTGTTATATTCTAAACTGATGAACACTGAATCCCAAAATTTACCACAATACATTTTTAATGATAAGCAGGGAAAACTATTACACAATAATCTATGTATTAGATTTTTCCTTCAAGAATTGACTCAATGACAGTGTGGAACTGTGCCCGGTAGATAGCAAAGGGCTCGCCCCCTATTAGATGGGACTTAAAAACAACTGATAGAGTGTGTGTGGATGTACTTAGGACTGGGTCCTGGGTACACCTCTGTCTACCCTTTTGGGCAAAAGGTGTGATGCAATGTTACAATATTTAAATAATATTGGCACGTCTGCAGGCTGAAAGCAGTGATTTAGTTTTAAGATACCAAAAAACCTTTGTAATATTATGCATTCTGGCAAATAAAGATTTGATTGATTGATTGATATGTTACTATGGGTAAATAGTAAATCTCAGCCCAAAGCTAGGCACTGCACTGAAATCGGCTTCATCCTATACTGCATATCTAATTATTTAATAGGACATTAGTGCCAGTTTTCTTCGCGTGAAATATCCTATATAACAGCTGCATAACATAAAGGGATCTCACAGCAGTTTCCCACAATCCTCAATCCACAATCCAAAAAAAATTACAAAACTAAACAATACAAAACATCGATTTGGTAAATTTTTTATAGGATTATGTCAAATTACTCGTAACCAAGATACACTTTTAAGAAAAAAGATTCCAATGTTTGTAAACAGAGTTAAATAACATAAATGTCACACGTACAAGTTCAAGATGCAGGAATGTGAGATGAGTCACGAACGTGCTCATTGTTCCGCTCAATGTCAATGACTAATTCACTTTCGCTCATTTCCGCTACGTGGAATCCGACGGCTATTAAACTATTCGAAACATGATATTACAACTTTTCATCGCAGAATATTTGCATAACCGTATTACATTAATATGTTGTTGAGACAGTGTTGCCCTGAAGAAAACTGGGTGAACGAGAATAAGTTTGCGATAGTAGGAGTACAGATTTCGAAACTCGATCGATAGTTATTGCCAATACTAATATATTAATATGTGGGTTTTGTCAATTAAGAGCCCTTAACAGATTAAAACCAATGTTGAAAGAGATGAATAGTAAATAAGCCTTTATAGTAACCACAAAACACACAGTAAATTTTAAATAAATTGTAATTACTATATGTTTAATAATGATTTAAATTATTAAACAAGTGTCAATATAAAATTTAACGGTTTGTTTGTAAAATTAAAGGTTTTTACTAAGTGTATATGCTCTTAATACTTAGTAGTTACTTTCATCATCATCATTTCAGCCGTTAGAAGTCCACTGTTGGTCATTGTCCTCCCCCATAGCTGTATTCTGTGCCCATAGGGTAATTCGATGGTTTTTACACAGAGGTCGCTGCTGCCCGTAATACCTATACTCATGACAGGCTTTATTTATAACAAAAATTATAATCCTAATCTATTTATTTGTACCAGTGAAAACTATTTAGGCTAAGTGTTTATTGTATCCCTGTTTATTTATTTATTTATTGTTAAGGACTCCCAACACAATGATACAATATTCTTATGACTAGGAAATTAAGTAAATGTGTTCCCGCAATTACAGCGAGCCACAGCATATATTCTCATAGAAAAATATTTATTACTGCAAAGATGTTACAATAAAATATACTTATCGTTAGACGTTAGACTTACAAACAATTTTTTTTTGCAGAAACCACTTTAAATATAATGTGATACACAATTATCTATTGATTGCCTCAATAGACAAGCTTGCTTAGCCTGAATAGCTTGTTAGCATCAAAGCATTAGATGCATTAGATGGGAAATGGCAACCGTATTATTAATTTAATTGACATACGAGTGGTAACCGTTACTTCTGCAGGTTATCTCAGGCTTTGTGAGGTTGTTCAAGATATACCAGTGTCTCCTTTAGAATTTCTTAACATTTTGAGATAATTTACAATTATGAGATATAATTTAAAATTTTGTCATTGATTTCTCTCTAAATTCACCATTGAATTGACTATTCGTCTAATTTTCTAACTCGATGGAGTTAACGATTGATAAATTAGCAAGAAAGACAATAATATGTAAATAACTTTTTTAATGAAAGTATTATTTGTTTAATGGATAACACGGTGTACATACATCATCCATGTAATTATGATTTCAACGGCCCCTAGTGACGACATGCGTGTAAAACGATAGTGAAATTCGCGTGCTCGTGCGTCGATATTAGTAATAAAACATTATATTTTATGTGCAGTCTATGAAATATCGTTGAGTTATCAGAGACAATCTGTCTGAACACTTAACACGCTAGATAATATACTTCAATTATTTTTTAATTAAGTACTAGTAAATTGTCTTACAGGGCGTCTACAATACAATAGGTATATACAATAGATAAAACCTTACATAATACGTCACGGGAAAAAGGTACTTTGTAGATTTTGTAATATAGGAATATGTTAAGAAGACAAATATTATAATATGTTACTCTTATAATAGTTGAATGTAAATATTGAATTCAAAATAATCGCCAGCATCTTGGGTACGCTGCCATCTGATAGTAGTATACCTATGGATAGAGCATTTGGATTTTCTAAAGGCTGACATGGCAGCCCTATGGATTTACAAAGTGTTTTATAGTATGGTGTATTTAGTTAGAGTAGATAGTATGTACGTAGCTCTAGAATGGTTTAGTCTTTTTTCAATAAAGACACTTTGTCAGTTTTTACAAGGTCTATATTTATGAAAGTTCTTATTAAACCACACACTTTTTTTGCTTTCTATTTAATGATATTCTTTATAGTTTTATCTGTATATTAACTTCCGTATGACTTGGGTACTCACATTATTTATCTCCTGATCTTCCTCAAGTACTTGCACTATGTCCTGTTCTTGACATTTCAACGCCAACAAGTTCGCCAAGAGGATCTGTTACAATTCAAACAAAACTTTTACCTTAACTGCACTGATTTTATGAATCTGCTTATTTCACTTTCATCATCATGATGATGATCATCAGCCGGAAGACGTCCACTGCTGAATATAGACCTCCCCCATAGAACGCCATAAACTATTCTTAAGGGGGATTTTGCTGTAATCACCACGCTTGTCAGGCGGCTTGGTGATCGCTGGAATACTTGGGAACGGAGAGCGCTGCTGCCCTTTTTCCGAATCATGTCCCTCTGCTGGGCCTCACGGCTTCCACGGGATGAGAAAAAAGTGGCCCTATAATATAGCCAGAAGCACACGGCATTAACTATTTTTACCTTAACTCTATAATATATCAAAAAAGCTTACGTACCAGTACAGTTAACTCCTTAGCCATGACTATCTCAAGTCCAACATCCGTTTAAGAGAAAACACCGCACTGTGAAACTAAAAGCAAACACTGAATAAATATGTCCATAAAAGAACAGCAGTTCTGTCCATAACCAAGGTCGGGGCTACGTGAAGACGCGCCGCGGCGTCCATCTCTGTCCTATATATAAACGCACACATGACAACCCCCGGTGCGTAAACATAAGGGGCAATCACCCACTCACACCTGTACAATCGCTAGGATGCCTGCCAATTAAATAATTTACATTGTAGATCTTCTACCTGTAAGTACTGATAGTCACATCTATTACTCCTGACATTTCCTTTGAGAAAGTGAAACGGTCTATAGAAAAGTAAATGTTTTCGCGACCGTACATCTTGTTTGTATCGGTGGCAGGTGTCATTGTAAAAGATGAATGCTAGTTAAAATTATTGGCAAGATTTGCGAGCCATATTTCAAAGGTGTCAGAAACAAATTACTCATGTCGAATCAACATGTTATTTATGAAGAAAAGATAGTTAATAAATCCAAATTGTGCCTTCATTGGTGTTTATATCATTTTTGTGTTATTGTCTAAGAAAAAATCAAACATATTTAATCTAATTAATAAGGATAATAGTATCAAACGTTGTCATTTGTTTTACTTATATTGGTGTTATTTAAAAATTAAACGTAACTTAAACAAAATAATGTTAACACCTTAGTCTTTGAATATTTAGCACCATGGAATGGTCATGGAATGGACTGCCTCGGTGGCGTAGAGGGCGCATGCTCGACTGCCAATCAAGAGGTCCCAGGTTCGATCCCCAGGTCAGGCAGTGTTTTAAATATTGGAATTTTCCATAAGGAATTATCTCAATAACTGCCTGGAGTCTGGAACTGTGCCCGGTAGATGGCAATAGGCTCGCCCCCTATTACATGGGACCAATAACATACTGGCGAAAAGTGGGTGTATCTACAATGGGACTGAGTCTTGGGTACACCTCTGCCTACCCCTTCGGGAAAAAAGGCGTGAATGTATGTTATGTATGAATGGTCCTGAGGTACTTCCAGTACAATTTTTTCTATATTTTTTGCAGGGGATGAGGTAAACAGATATAACACCCATTGAGCATAATTATGCAAACAACCGCAATCCTACTTTAGGTTGCTCGTGAATAACAGTTTTTTGATAACGTATATTTGGGCTGCTGCGCACCATATGGTCAGAAGAGAGGAAATCCTTGCAATGAAATTTCTTTATATTATTCCTTTATTCTATATACTCAAAGCTCTTAGTATTTAATACATTATGAATGACCTTCTCAAAAATAAAAGAAATGTTTACGATACGAAAATACGAATAAAAAGTCCACTTAATTATAAAATGTAATGAACATTATTACTGTGATTTTTTTTATGGTAGTGAGTAACAAGACTACAAATCAGGTGCCTGCTGGTAAGCACCATGATTGCCCATAATATCAGGCACAGTGCCACCCAGTGTTTTAAAATTCAAAATACTGCGCGGCACTGCACTGCGCCTGTCACCCTGAGATATTAGTTGTTGAAACTCGCTGGTAAAATTGCCCTTCAGACCGGAACACAGTAATGTTTGCACATTACTGCTTGGCAGATGAATAACTGGCAAAGGTGTGGTACTTCCTCAGGCAGCCCGCTTACAAAAAAGACCTACCACTACAAAAATCCCCTAACAAAATAAGGGAGAGTTTATATCTTTAGATAATAAACTCGTACCTTGATTTTAAAATGAATTTATAATTAATGGATAAATGTAACATAGAAACAATAACAATTACAATATTTACTTACAATCATCAATCTAATATCAATATAATAAAAGTGTTAATAAATTATCAATACATTGCGATCAAAACGATTTTAAAATGCGAGTAATTATGAAATGTGTGCAATCGATACAGTTTTACGACGCTGTATTTCTTTCTATTAACGACGGTAATTTTCATAAACAATCATTATTACGAGTAATATATAACGTCATGCAAATTATGGAAAGTTATCAGGCATATACAGGAGTTAAGAATTATGAAAAAGAGCTACATTAATATTATCATTTATAGACAGTAACAAGTCGTGTCTCCTTCTCTCTAGCAATTTTTTCGGCTATAGCCAAGGTCTGCTTTCCGGCTATTTCTCCTCAACTTTGCTCGGTCTTGCATCCTCCACGGAGAGTTCAGTGGCACTCGTGTCATCCCTTACGATGTCAAGCCAGCGTCGCTTTGGCCTTCCGCGAGGTCTTGCTCCTAGGTCTAGGCACCTGTTCCCTACATACTCGGCTGGTCTACGCAAGACATGGCCATACCACCCAAAGCGAACCTGAAGCTTATCCGCTACGTCACGTACATGAAGGTTGCCACGGATGTATTCGTTACGAATACGATCATGTATCATAACGTCACACATCCATCGCAGCAAATTGGACCCCACGTATTCTGGCGAGACCCAAGCCGAGGTACCCTTAAGCTAGTCGCCGTTAAACTTAAACCTCTCTTCTTCTTTTGTAGTGGTAGGCCTCTTTAGCAGGGCGCCGCCTGGGGAAGTACCACACCTTTGCCAGTTATTCATCCGCCAAGCAGTAATGTGCAAACATTACTGTGTTCCGGACTGAAGGGCAATGTTACCAGCGAAATTACTGGGCATGATGAGATTCAACAACTAATATCTCAGGGTGACAGGCGCAGTGCAGTGCCGCGCAGAATATTGAATTTAAAAACTCTGGGTAGCACTGTGTCTGATATGGGCAATCATGAAGCTTACCATCAGGCGCCTGATTTGTTCGTTTTGTCATTCATTATCATAAAAAAAAATAAAAACTTTGGGTCACCCGCCTCCTGCGCTCACCAATGCCCGGTAAAGCTGTAGAGGCCATCTGAGGCCAACGGCATAGGTTTGTTTTTAACATTAAAAAAATCACATCAAAATCGGTTTATTCGTTTAGGAGATCCAATGATACAGTCAGACACATATACACCTCAAACTTACAACACCTTTTCCATTTTTGGTAATGGATAAAAAAATAAAGTATTGTCTAATTCATCCTGGAATTACAAAGATTATTTGTTAATTTACAACAAACACGAGGAACTAGTTAAAGTAATATACAATGAACAAATTGTAGATTTTAATCTATTGTAGTTGGGGAAAGCTATAGGTGGCAAGGGAAATAGAAAGTAAATAACTGTCAGGGACGATTTATTTCACACATATTTCTGTATTTCCATATTCCTAACATTTTAAATAATTTATTATTAGAATTTTTATATTGGTGGATCTGGTATGCACCACCACCGAAATTCGAGCGCTGTTGCTTATTTTGGTAGGAGCGGGTGAACATAGCTCCGCCGATCTGACGGCGGTGATAGAGTCGTCCGGGTCGTCCAGGATGTCGCAAGGGCGTCTACGGAGGGTAGGGTAGAACGAAAAACGGTCATTGATATAATATAATAATAATATTCATTATTTAGGTTTGGCTGAAATGCTGATAATATCTACACTTATATGACCAAATATTATAAAATAAACGCAACCATACCTAACTATTTGAATGATGCCTATTGAAGCGAAACATTATTAGCAAAATAGCTTGTCACTTATTTTAATATATATTAATGACCATTCAACACAGCGTAGTTAGATAGTTCATGCTTGAATTATTTAACTAACGATGACAAATTTGACCAGGAAAACCATCAATAAATTATTAACTTTCTTGAAGCGCTTGGATTCTCAATATTATGCTTCTATCGCTTTCCAAGTGATTTATTCTATTGTACTTACCTATAGTAAATAGTTTCGAAAGGGACGTTAAACTTTGGGTCCCGTTGACTTCGAATAATGATAATATTTATTATATATTTATTTTCATTATATTTTAATCTTTAAGACATGAGAGGCCTTCGAGTGACCTGGAAACGCTGACATCACGCGTTCGCATTGACTCGACAAGAAAATCGTTAGAAGACATTTCGATTCTGTAGAATTTTCTTTCCATTATTATTATTATTAGTCATCATTCAGATGCCCATGAAGGCGGTATACCTTAACAAGAGATTTCTAGTCTAAAAATCTGTTTTACTTCACTATAAAAATATCATGATATAAATTAGAATGTGATTATGTTCGAAATAAGCAGGGGAATGCTAAACATCGGTTTGGTATATGTTTTATAGGATTGTGTCAAATTTCTCGTACCCAGCCCATACCGGTAATAGTCGGTACAGCATTGTTAGCAAACTAAATGTTTTGAAGCAATAATAAATAATACCACAATATAATTTCTTAATATGTTTAATTTTTATTCGTATAAAAAAACATGAGTCGAAGTCATGCCGCGATACTTACAAACTAGATTGTTTCGCAACGCCTACTTTGATTGTGAAACATATAAATTAACTCGAACTTTAATATCACAGGCGACATTGATTTCGCGAGCTAGAATGCACGTTTAAGTGTACCTGTAGCGCCATCTGTTATTTGGTTCCGTAACTATAGTAAAAACTATAAATCGAACTACAACTTTTACTCATAGTATTGAAAAACAAGAGAATGAGTCTTGAAGATCTAGACGCGTATAGCTTGACAAAAAAGAGAAATTGTAGGGGCGAACAGCGTTATGTTCAGGTGGGCAAAATTGGAACTACGGCTAATTAGCTGCCATTATGAGAACTCGCAGTTAAGATGGTGGGGCTGTAGGTACATTATGGAAAAAATTCATGGTCACCAAACAATGGGAATCAAAGGCTAAGAAAAATAATAAGTCCAAGTAATAACAGTCCAAGCATCTTATCTGTTCTGGTAGGCAAAATTAGAACTACGGCCTGCCATTTTAAATACAAATTCCTCACTAGCGCCGCTCTGAACATAAGAATTTGATTTGGCGTTTGACATTTGAGGCTACAATTTGCGGCATCCATTACACCCCTTATGGCGGAGACTTTTGTCCAGCAGTGGACTTCAAAGGCTGCGATGGTTATGATAAAATGAACGCCTAAAGAGTAGGTACTAGTTGACAAAATATTCGATTTATAACATTAACTATAGGACCCTGTAGGTTTATTAGCGCCATCTAGTGGTAGCCGTAGTATCCCGAGTCGTGTCCGTAGACTTGCGGGTGGATGGCGTGTCCCACTCGCTTCACTACTGCGTTGAAGCCGTTATGCTTGTCTGCTGTGTATTCGACTATGCGAGTAGTACCGTCGGGTTCCGCCAGAGAGTACGCTCCTGAAATTGAACATTTATTTTTAAGTAGTTAGTTAAGTCATGGTAAAAAGATTTATTCAAGTAGGTCACAATCTGATACTTTTGTACGTCAAACATAAACAGTAATGAGTTTGACACCATCCTTTGAAAAATGTACCAAATCGATGTTTTGTTTTCCCCTGTTTCCTCCAAATATCAATTTATTTGACACTATATAATATCCTGATATTTTGAAGACAAAGGAAACTACGTCCGTATCATTTTAATTTTTGTTCATAAACTCTTCATTACACTTCACTACAAAAGTAGTGAACGTCTAATCACGGGAGTACAACTGGGATTTTTAAAAATTCACTATGAAAAGACCGGGTGTTTTTATGAGAAATTGAAATGAAAGGGACACGGTTCACTATAAAAATATCAGGATATAAATTTATAGATTGAGTTAACTATATTCGGAGGAAACAGGGGAATACAAAACATCGATTTCGTAATTTCTTCATAGGATTGTGTCAAATTTCTTGTAGCTAGGATACGTACACTAACAGGCGGAGTGTTGGTGTACCTACTATGGGCCTGAGTCCTGGACTACCCCTTCGGGAAAAAGACGTGATAATATGCATTACCAACCAGGCACAATAATTCCAAACTGCGCCAACTAAGTACCTATATCTATGTATGACAATTCATAAATTTTGGTATAAGCGGCCTTTATATCTATACTAATATTATAAAGAGAGAAACTGTTTTTTTTTTTTTAATGTATCGAATAGGCTCCGAAACTACTGGACCGATTTAAAAAATTCTTTCATTTATGGAAAGCTTAATTCAGTGTGACATAGGCTATATAAAATTTTTTAAAATATTAGGAATCGTTAAGAAAACTGCAATATTGTGAACCAAGGTATCACATATATTCATTAATTTGCGTGCGCTGTGAAATCTATTGATGGTAGAATAAAATAATGTACTAGGGGCTTGTTATAAATAAAATGTTTAGGCACACAATGTTTGCATAGTGCATAGTTAGTTCCATACCCAGATACCTGAACGAAACGCTTCCAGTCTCAAAAACAGCAAACATGAAGGAAGTATCCCAGAGTTTTCAGTCCCTTGCGCAAAGTATGGAAATATAAAGTAAAATCATAAAAAAACTATCATAAAAAAAATCCGTGTACTGCTGCCTAGGCCTTTTTTAGGCCTTCTGGATGGTTTAACCAAAAACCTGCCTAATCAATCAAAATAAGTACCTTTGACAACATCACCATCTCTGGTCTCCCATTGCGACTTGTGGTCTCCCGTGTGAGGGTCATTCACTGCGTAGTCGAACGCATACTTGGGGTGAGACTGAAATAGAACAAAACAATTATAAATGCAAGGCAATTTATAATATAACATAACATAACATACATTCACGCCTTTTTCCCGAAGGGGTAGGCAGAGGTGTACCCAGGACTCAGTCCCATAGTAGATACACCCACATTTCGCCAGTATGTTATTGGTCCCATGTAATAGGGGGCGAGCCTATTGCCATCTACCGGGCATAGTTCCAGACTCCAGGCAGTTATTGAGATAATAATTCCTAATGGAAAAATCCAATATTTAACACTATGCCTGACCTGGGGATCGAACCCGGGACCTCTTGATTGGCAGTCGAGCATGCGCCCACTACGCCACAGAGGCAGAGGCAGATTTATAATATATATTAATAAAAATAAACATAACATAACATACGTTAACGCCTTTTTTCCCGAAGGGGTAGGCAGAGGTGTACCCAGGACTCAGTCCCATAGTAGATACACCCACATTTCGCCAGTATGTTATTGGTCCCATGTAATAGGGGGCGAGCCTATTGCCATCTACCGGGCACAGTTCCAGACTCCAGGCAGTTATTGAAATAATTCCTAACGGAAAAATCCAATATTTAACACTGCCTGACCTGGGGATCGAACCCATGACCTCTTGATTGGCAGTCGAGCATGCGCCCTCTACGCCACCGAGGCAGTCTAATAAAATAAAAATAAAATATAATATATTATTCATTCAACAAATAAAATATATATATTCATTCACAAAAGACGTCAACGCGTGACTTTTGCATACGTTGAGATCTTTTTGTAAGGCGCTATGTTTTAGAACTTGTGTTCCTGTTATAATAAATAATTTAATAATAATAATTCTCAATTCCATTCAAAATAGTTCTTGCACCTATCTCTGAGCTGTCTCTGAACTCATCTTTAGAAAAAAACTGTAGATGGTTTCAGTTTCATTTCTAATTCACACTCAAACTCAAAAAGATTTATTCAAATAGGTCATAATCTGACACTTTTGCACGTCAATGAAGATTAACAGTACTGAGTCTGAGTCCGTGCGTTCGGAAAGATACCTCTACAAGAAGAACGCACAAGAAACTTGTAGGGCTTAATTTTTTCAACAGATAGTTTCACAATATTTGGTTTGGTTACGTTCGCTTTCTTTGAATGTGCCGCGAGGCAGCTATGCAGAAGTTTCTAGGCATCTTTGTCGTCTATGTACTGGTTGACTTTATAATAAGCCTTCTTTAGTAAAGTAGATTTTATATAGGTTTAGAATTTACCCTCTGAGAGCCCAGTTATCTCTTTTGGGATTTTATTATAGTAACGTACACTATTTCCTAAGAATGTATTGTTATTTGTTTTAGATAATCTAAAGCTACGTACAGCTATTTTGTCTTTAATCCTTGTATTAAAATTATGGAGGTCACTATTTAATTTGAATTTATGTAAATTTTTACGCACATACATGATGTTCTCATAGATGTATAAGGATGGTAGGTTTATTTTTATATCTGTAAATAATTTAAATTTTTATAAATAATTTAACTTTAAATTTTATATATGTTTATTTCTTTAAATAATTCCCTCAGGGATTCGCGTGGACGCATCTCATAGATGGCACGAATCGCACGTTTTTGTAGTATATAGCCCCTCTACTAATCTCTACCTAATTAATTTAAAGCTACGTTCGCCAAAATAATTGACGTTTTGCATTAAGATCCCTGACGGATTCCTTGTTCCTTGTATTCGGGTACAAAGATTGACTTTGACGCTTCTGGTCCAACCGCAACTAATTGCCAGACTCAGCCACATAGTCGTTTCATCTCGCCGATTGAATTGTGATTCACACAAGAGAATATAGAATAGAATAGAATAATACTTTATTGCATACCAAAAAAAAAGAAACAATATCACAAAAAGACACAATTCAAGAGACATGGTAAACAACCGGCGGTCTTATCGCGTAAAGCAATTTCTTACAGACAACCTGGGGATGGAAAAGGACAGTAAACATTTAACGACGGTGGTGTGCAATATACAGGTATTTACATAGATAATATAGCTACTTACATATTATATAAACATACTATATAAAACTATTTAATTTAAAAAATATAAATACTTATAATATAAATATTAACATATACACGTACAATAATATGATAATAATATAATACATAATAATAAACTTAGATATTATAATAATAATAGGTAATATATAAGCATACAAATTAAATACATACATACATTGAGCCGCAGACCTGTCTATGAAAATGAAGAGTAGTGTTCTTTTACAAGTGTTTTGAAAATATGGATGGATTTAGCATACCTAATGGACACAGGAAGAGCATTCCACAACCTAACAGCTCGCACTGTAAAGGACTTGTCGTAGTGCTGGGAGCTGGGCAAGGTTGTTTGCAACAGTCGCGTGTTTGTGGAACGCAGGTTAAATGAATGATAACAGGAAATATAACAACAGGAAATATAATATCTATTCAGACCGCAAGAACGTAACTTCATAAGTATAAAGCCTTTATATTAAAAGCTCAAAGGGGCCTCTGCACGTAAGACTAAAAAAATAGTTAAAAACTCCAGAAAACTTAGTGTCACTAACAACAATAATACTTAATAGCATTTCCTCTTTGCATGCAATTTTGTGGGCGGGAGGGCGGTGCACTGTGCATGTTGTTTTTGACACTAAAAATCGGAACCGAAAACTAAATATTCTTGTTCTAGGAGTTTGCAATGGAGTTCCGAAAAGTAACGCCAAATTCAATCAATTATCTTAAAAAAATAGTTGTTAAGGCATACGCATAAATATATACGCATAGTGTAGAGTTCCATATCTATATACCAGAAAAATACGTTTCCAATCCCGCAAAGCAATCCACCTACAGAATATAAAAAGTGTCTTGACAGACGGACAGACGGACAGACAAACGGACAACAAAGTGATCTTATAAGGGTTCCTTTTTTCCTTTTGCGGTACGGAACCCTAAAAACGACCTATAGGTAGCAATATTCAGTATATACTTGTATAACTTGTATACTATATATACTTGTATACTTGTATAAAAGGTATGATGCAAGTATGGGACGTTATGGTGACTAACCACCATGACCGTTACGGACTGCAACGTTTTATTACGGACTACAATCAAAATAAGCTAAACGCTCCCTTTGGAAATAAAGGAAATGTCTTGAGCCACACTACGGTACATTACCTTACTTATACAACGTGATTGGAATTTTTAGTAATACTATAGCGTATCCTAACTCGTAGCTAAGATGCCCTACCTTATCTAAGGTCTGATTTTTTTTTTATGATAATGAATGACAAGACGAGCAAATCAGGTGCCTGATGGTAAGCATCATGATTGTCCATATCAGACACAGTGCCACCCAGTGTTTTAAAATTCAAAATTCTGCGCGGCACTGCACTGCGCCTGTCACCCTGAGATATTAGTTGTTGAATCTCATCATGCCCAGTAATTTAGCTGGTAACATTGCCCTTCAGTCCGGAACACAGTAATGTTGCACATTACTGCTTGGCGGATGAATAACTGGCAAAGGTGTGGTACTTCCCCAGGCGGCCCCCTGCTAAAAAGGCCTACCACTACACGTGTAATGTGTAACTAATAGACCTACACTCAGCGCCTAAAGATGCCACTGCGATCCATTCTATAACGTTCCACATCATTAACTTCTGCAAAATAATAATAATAATAATGGACAACTTCCACACACGGTCATCTGGTCCCAAACTAGGCTAGAAGCCTGTACTATGGTAACCAGATGACTGATATACATACTTATATACGCTTATAACACCCAGACACAGATCAAACAGACATGTTCATGCACACAAATGTTTGATCTGGCCGGGGATCGAACCAGGGCGCTGCGGCACAGAAAGCAGAGTTACTACCATCTGGGCCAACGAGGCTGTCAAAAAAATTTACATTTCCTTGTGAGGTAGGTCATATTTTATCTCCTTTCTCTATTCTCCAGACTGCGCGACAGTAGCTATAGCATTCTTAAGACTATAGCCGAGAAACCAGATAACCCTATCCAGCTGCACTGGATAAGGGTCATAACTGGTCAAATTGTATAGTAATTAAGTATAACACTAGAATTGATCACAATTTTGTAAAAGTGTTATTTGTATGGACTTTGGTCTGAAATAAATATATTTTATTTATATTGATCATATTGAAAATACTAAAGATATAGTGGTGAAACCGCGGGACTTATATACCTCGAGGAATTTGATACAATCCTATGATAAATTTACCAAATCGATGTTTTGTATTCCCCTATTTCTTCCAATTATTATTTCACCCACTATATAAATGTATATCTTGATACTTTTTTAGAGAAGTAAACTATGTCCCTATCATTATAGTTTCTTTAATAAACTGTCAGCTTTTTTTTTTTTTTTTCAAATCAATCATTCAAAAATTCAAGTTTTACTCGCGTGATCAGACGTTCATTACAAAAAATTAGGGTTTAGAAATATAAGTAAAATGATAAAGACTTCATTTTCAAAATATCAGGATATAAATATATCAAAAACATCGATTTGGTATATTTTCCATAGGATTATGTCAACCTACTAAAAGATTTCCTGGTAATTCAATGAGTAACAATAGCAAAAATCATGAGAAACCACCATCATTTTCACGATTGATTCAATAAAAAAATGGCTCCTTCGTCGTTTTGTCCTATGACAGGTTCGTCCCATTGGACGAATTGATAAAACTTTAGATTTAGATAATATATTTTTTGTTCGACGATGCGACTCATTATTGGAAATTTCTTTTGAATACTTTATTTAAAAATGATGTAACAAGGAATAATTGAAGAATTCCCGATATTCTCACAGAACATAAACTCGTGAAAATAACGTTTGTATTTAAATAATGACGAATCGAACATTTCACTAAAAGTTCGACTAAAGGTAAGACCTCATTTTACTTAAGATATAGGTGCCTGTTAGCAAAGAATACTAACTATTACTACGTAAAGAAGCCACACCAGTCAGTCAACGAGGCAGTAACGCCCGTACTTACGCACACATTTGACGTGTGTACACATGTTATGTTTTTAGGTTACGTAGTAGTGAGCTATTACGCGCGGCCAATTGTATGGAGTGACGAGATTTGCTATTAACCTCGATTTTTTGTAAATTTTTGCTAATTTACCTATCAGCAAAAATCTCATAAAAATCGAGGCTGATAGTCGCCTATAACATAAAAATGTGACCAAAAATATTTTCACTGAGAATTATTCTGCAAAGTAATAGATTTTAATTAAAAATCTTTTCCAATAGATTTTATTTGATCACTTACATAATAATCTCCATGGCCATGTCCGTCACCGGCGTAACCGCCATAGCCGCCGTAGTCCGCCACGGCGCCGTAACCGCCATAGCCTGAGTAGCCACCGTAACCTGCGTACCCTCCCACGCAAGCCGAGATGCACACAGCAGCAAAAACAAACACCTGAGGATACATAAACTATTTATTGGTACACCACAAACAAAAAACTTAATAATTTAAATATATTAAAACAAATATATAATGTTACAATTCGCGGCTTTATCGCTAAGTGAGATAGCACTTAGCGATTTGTTTATGTTATTTTTTTTGTGTTTAACACTGTTTGTGTTGTACCGAAGTTGTTCAGAGGGAAAAAATGCTAATTTTTCAAAAAAAATGATGATTAGCTCTTAAAGTAACTTTTCTATTTAGGTAAATTTCTATATCTCTGTGATATGCTTGGCAGGTTTTTGCAGTTTTAATAATTAATAGAGTTGACATTGTTATTGACAGCCAAAGTGCTCACCATCAGAAAAACCTCCAACTTGTCGTGTCACTCAAAAACGTCTCTTTGTTAATTAAAGTTAGCACTATACTAGAACAATAGGACATGTGAACAAACACAGGAAGTTTAAGGTCAATATTGTAATGAGCTGTCCTATTGATTGTGTTCTAATTAAAAGACAATAAGATAAAAGAGACGATGTAAAGGGATAGGTTAAAAATGGGTACAAAATTCTTACGCATATCTAGGATCTTGCATTTTTGTGATCCACAGTTTTATCTGCATTGTTATAACAGGGTTTGAGCTATGTACTCAAAAGATTTTGTCTCAATTGGTTCAGTAGTTTTGTAGTGATGAGATAGCAACATAATATAGCGTACACTCATGTTAAAACGTAGAAAACGTATATAGGGTCTTAGCGAATCGTCATTCTTGCATACGAACTTTTCCTGACTAATAATAATTGTATCATTTTGACTCTATTTTCTTTGGCCTGACATATTATTTATAAAATCAATAGAATCCATTTTTTTATTTTAATTTCATTATGACATTATAATATTAATATATTAAAATTTATGTTGCAATATTTCATATAATTTGTACCTTCCTATTTGATATACCATTATAACAAAAATAGTCAATAAAGATACCAAATCTATAAAGTTATTAGGGTATTTAGCTACAAACATAAGTGGACAAAACTTTTACACCACCTGTTAACAATCAAAGAAATTAAATGGGTATTTGAAGAAGCGTTTAGACACATTTATTTTATGGCAAATTATGAAACAACACATGATGTGTGGTTATCATTTATGTGACCTAATGACATACAGAAAATAATATCGGTGTGTCTTAAGATATTCTTTTCTTAAACTTACGATACTAAATCTATGTTATTTAACCAACGATTTATTTTATATTAATATTTTATATTGAAATTAATGGTTTTTAGTCTAACATTACTTATATTAATGACATGTAAGCCGCGGAGGAAATGTGGGCACAGAGTAAAACTCAGTGAACACCACCAGACCGAAAACGACGTCGCGGCAGGCTCAGAATGCGATTTACATATACCTGAAGGATTGGCACCAAATAGCTACCCAGAGATGGAAATGGAAAGAGAGAAGAGAGACCTTTGCCCTGCAGTGAGACAGTACATACTGAATAATAATAATAATATTATCAATTGGGTAATTTTATCCTGTTTTCAAACTTTCTCGGTCAGACAGACATACTGGTAAATAATATAAATATGATTTATTTATGTAGTGATATTATATATTTTTATAGATTACGGTTTATTCGCTTGATATATAATATGGGATGGATGGATGGATATGGGGCAAAAAATCACTCACGAGCGGGACGCCAATTTTTCTCATATTTCATTATGTACTGACCGTTTTAACAAAATTACACTTTTCTACAACAATTTTTTTAGGAATCCTCTTTCGGCAAACTGCTTCTTAGTCAATTTTGTATTTCAGTCCTACTGCTTCATCGTCATTTTTCGTTAAGGGCTAGCAGCCTTTTGGACAAATCTATTGTATAGGTATAACACCTTCATGCGCATCTTGCGTTTAAGGTAACTCGATCATAAGCGCATTTTAAATCACTCACAAAACCGCACAGTATGTTATATCATATTATTTTAAATTGATTTGATAACAACACTTAAATCCTTCCCTATTTTATATCTCTTTAATAACACTTTTAAAAACTTCGGTGTTTTAAAAAAAACGCGGCACTTACTTGGAAGGCGCGCATTTTCAAATCTTCTAAACACAAGTCACTTTCTTCCTCTTCGGCGAGTCCGACAGGAGTGGAACTGACAATGATACATGTACGCGGAGTACAACAGTATTTATAACTGTCTTCGTTGCACCACCACTGGGGCACCCGTTGCCTTCGATGACGTAGATCTGCTCACATTTGGGAACATAACAAGGTGATTTCTTGGAAAAATAGCAATATACCTTGAAGATATTAGTCCAATTGAACGCGTAGTGAGGATATCCGACAAATCCTAGTGTGTTTGTAGGTGATGACGATTTGCCTAAACTTTGTGAACTAACACCAAATACTGACCTACTTACTTTGTAAACAAAGTGTACTTTTAACTTGTGAAAAACGAGTATTACTTACGTGACTAGCTTAGGGTGCTTCAGTGCTTACCCGATACACTTAAATTTTTTATTAAAGTATAATAATATAATATTAATTATTAGAATCAATAAAACATCAATACATGACACAATCAATACGACATGTAATACAAATATTTTATAAATATACCTCGACTGCCTCGGTGGCGTAGAGGGCGCATGCTCGACTGCCAATCAAGAGGTCCCGGGTTCGATCCCCAGGTCAGGCAGTGTTAAATATTGGATTTTTCCATTAGGAATTATCTCAATAACTGCCTGGAGTCTGGAACTGTGCCCGGTAGATGGCAATAGGCTCGCCCTATTACATGGGTAATAGGGGGCGAGCCTATTACATACTGGCGAAATGTGGGTGTTTCTACTATGGGACTGAGTCCTGGGTACACCCCTGCCTACCCCTTCGGGATAAAGGCGTGAATGTATGTTATGTTATGTTATCATTTACTGCTCATCAGGGTTGCCAACATTATCCAATCTGGTAACGCCTCCGTCGCAATTTTACCATTGAATTTATTATTAATGGTAAAATTGAGATTGTTTTGTCCCACTAGGTTGGTAAGTAACACACCCTTGATGGTAAGTAACTCTCATACTCGCAGCATACTCTAGAACCCGTTTCGCTAGAACGCATGCCGTAAATGTTATAATATTATAGGTGATTTAGCAGTATTTCGTTACAAATACCAAACCAAGGAAGACAATCTAGTTTCAAAGTGCGTAAAATCAACTCCGGCACCTGTTTAAACGTGAAATGGTTTAACATTATGCAAGTGGAAAAGTGGATCGAGTCACAAGTCCTTTAGATCGATAACAGTTATTCAGGCAGCTTCAATTATAGACAAATTGCAACACCATCGTAGTTGCATAGCGAATACCCACCGCTTTATAATAATAACGAGTAGAAAAGTTATAGAACGAGTTACAAACATGTATAGTAAGTAATACATAAGAGGTTGCATCTTGCATCCATCGGTTGTCTGGAAGAAATCGCTTGTTATCGATGAGATCGCCGCTTATACATTTAAGTTTAATTTCTGTGTCCTGTTATGTTATTTCATTGTGTGTGGTGTACAATAATTATAAAGGATTTACCTGTCAACATAACCAAGTTGAAAAAAAAATGATTGCGAAATTAACCAAAATAATTCGTCTTTCAATATCAATTTACTGATCAGCTGATTAATTTTGTATGGGAAGTCAAGAATTTTTATTGGAAATTTCGCAATGATTTCTTTTGAAAGTTGATCAGTTTGACGGACAGATGCACACCCTTATGTATTACTTCAACTTTTTGTAAAACATTATAGAACCCGTATATTAACTAGTTATAGAATTTTTAGTGCACAGCTTCGTGACCGGTGGTGAAGAATACTTTCGACGGTCGGTGGCTTCGACGAATGATGATTCGATGTCTCGTAGGTAGCTCGTATAAATGGCCTCGTTGCTGTAGTGGTCACAATCGAGACTGCTGATCATGATGTCCTGATCCTGATTCGATTTCCAGGTAAGGCATAAAGTGTTATGAGATTCTTTCATTAGGAATATTCTCAGTAAAACAGCTTGGAAATAGGATTTGTGCCTAATTAATGGCAATAAGTAAGCTCGCCCTTTATTACATGAAAACATAACTGGTGCAGTGTGGGTGTACCTACGTTGGGACTGGATCTTAGGTACCTACACCTCTGTCTACCCCATGATGTTATTTTAATGTTTAATATTACATTTCCTATTATCGTTAACATAAATGTAATTTCCGTTTTATTATTAAGACAACCTTTGATAAATTTAGTTTTTATAATCACGACATAATAATATTTATGAAATGTAATAAAAATTCGTATCATTGCGTAAACCAATATATGTTTATATAATTTAATTATTTTATGGTGCTGTTAATCTATACTGCATGTAGGCCTAAGCCGCTGCACCGATTTTGATGAAATTTTGTATAGAAATAGACGGGACCTTAGGGAACGACATATAAGTCATAGGATACTTATAATCTCTATATTATCACAAAATCTTGTCTAAATATTATATACGAAGAAAATATTATTATTAATGACTATAGGATACCTACCTACCTAGGTAATATACGACCTTATCTAGGTCTATTTAAGTGTGTAATGTTAACTAATACACCTACACTCAACGCCCAACGATGCCACCAGGATTTATTCTATAACTCATTAACTTCTGCAAAATTTACATTTCCTTTCGAGGTAGGTCTTTTATTATTAATAAAACTAAAGATTAACTGGTAAAACCGCGTGATGTACTTAATTATAATTTTTTTATCTCGAGGAATTTGACACAATCCTCTAAGAAAATTACCAAATCGATCTTTTATTCCCCCTGTTTCCTTTAAAATAACCAATTGGATTAACTGATATTATATATATATGAATCTATCTATAAATATTTCTACACCTTTAAATATTTCGTAGAATTATTCAAGTACATGCATAGCTGGTTGTATCTACCTAAGAAAATAAGGTAGGTAAGGTTGTATAATGTAAGTCTCAACTCTAAGTATTTGACTTATTCAACTAAGTTAATAGGTACGTATTATTATAATGTTGTAATTCTTAATAATTTGTTAAAATAAATAAATAATATTGCCATGTATTAATGAATGTTGTTTTGCACGCCGTAGACCTGGCAAAATACTGGACCAAAATTTTATAAGTAGAAAACTAGCCATTTTGACTCGAAAAGAAGAAGAAGAACGAATGTTGTATGCGACTGTACCGATTATATGTTTTTGATATAATTTTATCACCGGTCCTTTGGAACAGAGTCGATTTTTGTTTCGATGGGCCCGCGGTCTTTTAAATTTGGTCCTTAAAGACGTAGTACACAATTATCGTGGTCTGGAATCCATTTGAAAGAGCATTGCAAAACCACCATAACTATAGGTACATGCTATTGGATTCACATTGTGTTACATTGTTATAATAATTATACCTATACGATCAGATTTTGAGATAATGTTCAATTTATCACGTACTAAAGCATGCATAAAATAATATTATATGTAGATTATACGAGAATTGGGCGCCTATCTCTAGGAGATATCATTGCGTTTTTTTTTGTTCGAAAATCGCGCGTTTATACGGTTCCAATATTACTCATCATCATCATCTCCACTGGTGAACATATGTCTCCCCATGTGGGTTTAGCTAATACTCGCTATCTTGTACGGGGGGTTGGCGAGCGCAGTTGGATGGTTTCATGCAGAGGACGCTGTGCCCGTCCTTTGAATCTGATAACCCTTACGATAACCAAGGGGGAGGGGTACTATTCTAAATCCCGTACCGCCACGGTTAGCGGAATTAACATATTTATATGAAAATTTATAAGTCGAATCACAGGAACTCTGATATTCGAAGGATATTTTTAGAAGGCCTCGGTGGTTTGATTGCCTCGGTGGCGTAGTGGGTGCATGCTCGACTGCCAATCAAGAGGTTCCGGGTTCGATCCCCAGGTCAGGCATTGTGTTAAATATTGGATTTTTCTATTAGGAATTATCTCAATAACTGCCTGGAGTCTGGAACTGTGCCCGGTAGATGGCAATAGGCTCGCCGCTTATTACATGGGACCAATAACATACTGGCGAAATGTGGGTGTATCTACTATGGGACTGAGTCCTGAACACCTCTGCCTACCCCTTCGGGAAAAAGGCGTGAATGTAATGTTGTTTTTTAGAAGGGGCTTTAAATTAAACCCTAATAAGTATTATTAAAAGTCGTCTTTAAAATATTATGTTTCCGCAACTCGCCTAAGTATTATGTAAATTTGAAATATCGTTTATACATTAGTTTTAATCTTTTAAAAGTTAGTGTCTTATACACCATCGGTGTCTTGTACTTATTAACACAATATCATTTTCAAACGAAGATTCAGGTTTCTCAATTCATAATAATATTCAGAGCTCATCGGTACGTTAATTGGCGAAGATTCGATAAAAACCGATATTCCGGTCAGAAATAGTACAAGGCTACGGTTATTGCAGCTGGGGTGATGACGTATTCAGGACAATATAAACAGGGGGAAACAATTTAAGGGCCCCGCATTTTTTCACTAATGCTATCGTATCGTACCGTATATAAAATATTAAATTGTCGTATCTTGCATAATATTTTTGCTCGCTTCAACTACTCGCTTATTTTACGAGCATGGTTTCGTTGGTCAAAAAAAACCGCGCCGGTTACTTATAGAATAAATAGTATAGTAAATTACAGATCTGTGATTTCTTGATATTTTATGTTTAAGTAATTAAATAAATCGCTATAAAATTTTATTATTTTAATTGTTGTAAGAAGTCAAATTGATAAGTACTTATTAATTCAACTTTATATAAACGTAAATTGTTATCTTATACGGTAGGTAGGTGCTTAATTATTTAAGAAGCCTACTTCACATGCTTCTTGATACATCCCTGGTTGGAACATTGTAATGTTTTACCTAAACCGCTCATTAGTTTGACCGATGATAAGAACAAAGCTTTGATAATTGCTAATCGGTCTATCGAATTATTGGCAGCAATCGATTCAAAGAGTAAGTACTTACCTAGGTTCCTACCTAAAGACATATAATTATTCGAATATGAGTAAGTATGCCTGTTTTCTATGAATACCCAATATAGACCATATAATACATAGGTAGATATGCTTATCATTAATTGGGCCTTGGCATTTTTACAATGTTTTAGCTTGCTACAGCGCATGCTTTACACATCTGCCCAAATACTTCATCTGTTTTTTACTTTATTATCAATCAATAATATAATTTGTTATCTTTGTTGTTGTGATTAGTGAATTTTTGTAGTGTTTGTGCTGAGTACAAAGTGGGTACAAAGAATACATGAACAAAGTGTCTTCACCCTATTAGAGACAATAAGAATACGTGTTGTTGGACACATAGATAGATATACTTCTTCTTAGCAGTTAAAGTTAAAACATAATTACTTATGAAGTAGTCTAAATAGGCAAGATTGTAGTTTATTGATATGTCAGTTGTTCGGTGTATCATTTATAGAAAAAATTCTTTGTTGTTGTTTGTTATAAGATAACATACATTAATATTATTATTAGCCAATGTCGGTCGAGAGCTTTGTTGGGCCAGTCTGTACAGGGGGAATCAAGTTCGTCCCGACACTCTTCCAAGATTTTAATTTTCATTTTTTTTTTATTTTTTATTATTCATTAATTAAAATTTGGATTTTCATTCATTCACACATTCCATCTCACAAGAAAACATTCAGTTTTAAAATAATATTATATTGATAACCAGCGGATATACTGGTTCTTTTATAATTTTCAAAATGTATTTAATTGACAAAATTAGAGTACATAACATTACATTACGCCTTTACCCCCAAAAGAGTAGGCAGAGGTGTACGTGGGACCCGGTCCCATAGCAGGTACACTCTCTCACTTCTTCAGTTATGTTTAAAATCCCATATAATAGGGGGCGAGCCCATTTGATATCTACCGAGCACAGTTTTAGACTCCAGGCTGTCATGAGAAAAGTCCTCATGGAGAAATCCAATAAAAATTTTGCTTGATCTAGGGATTGAACCCGAGACCTCATGATCGGCAGTAGTGCAGTCCTAATTATGACCTAGAGATTATATTGCGATAAATGATAAGAAAATATTATTCCAAAAAAATACGAGAAAAAAAAAACATGCACCATTTCTTTAACTTTACGACCCAAGTCCGTAAGTGACCTCTAAAACAATACGTACTTATATAATATTAAAAAAATAACTGTATAATACCTATATGCGTGTTAAAAGGCAAATTACCTCAAATATTATTACACCGGCATATTAATTGAAAATAACACACTTATCCTAAATACTAAACAATTTACGTTCTACTGAGCACGGTCAGTTAAATAATTATCTAATGTTTGTAAATCTAAACTGGGGCAGTATTTTTAAAGTCTCGTATACATCAGGCGACAATTATTTTCTAGATTTGTCACTCAACTTTTCATGTGACGTTGAATAGTGAGAGCGTCGTGTAGTCTGTAAAAATATGGATATTTAGCGACGTCCTTTTGTTTTTAGCTACGTTCACAACCTCGAAAAAACGCACTATTGCCTGACTTATAATGGGTCCGGCCGTTATGGTCCCATTCCGGTACGCTCCCGGCCGGGACGCTCCCACATTGAAATATTTGTTATTCTGATACACTCCCACTATGAACCAACCGTTTGGACAAGACACTTAAGCAAATACTGTTGAAAACAAAAGTGTTTAAATATTAGTGAACGACGACGTGCAACAGCGCGACAATGCGTGACACGACGTGTTGCGTGACAATGTGTCCCGTAGTAATACGAGGCTTTAAATCAGTGCAGCAAAAAACTTATACAAACCATTAACCATAAAGAAATCTGAGGCAAAAATTCAAGAGTCCCATAAAAAGTGTATTGAGAGATGAACGTTCTAGTCGGCCAAGGAAACAGCATAACTTAGGTACACGTACTTGACAAGGTCGATGTTGTTATGGACTACGATTTACTCCGCTTTGTTACAAAACATAGGAAACTCTAGACGACAAAGCGCCGTGAAAGAGTCGAATCGGATAACGCCTTAGTGTGCTGCTTTAAAAATCGGGTAACGTTATTTCTAACGCACTCTTTGAAGATCTGTACTTATATTTAAGTAAAGTAATAGTAATAATCATCATCATCACCCCAGCTACAGGACGTCACTGCTGAACATAGGCCTCCTCCGTATATTTCCATCTAGTCCGACTGTAAGTGGCCTGCATCCAGCGTGTTGCTGTGACCTATTTTAAATCATCTGTCCACCTTGTATAAAGCAGCATTGCTGTCGCCCATATGCAAGACACCCTGTTTATCAAGGAAGCCGCTACGACACAATGTCTTACGCCTTTACATCAGAACGACAAAAAAGCTTCATTGATATTTGATAACTCATTGCATAAGATTTATTGCTGTGACAACGTTCCATACAATTCAATACCACGGACTAAGTTGTTTTCTTGTACGTTATTGAATTGTTTGGTAGGTCTTTATGCAGTCGTTGAGTAACCAATGGGTGCCATTATGTTTTTATTTTTCCAAGAAAATTATAGATATTCACCTTCTATTGCTCGTGAAGAAGACAGTAATAAAAAACTGGTTATATAAGAATAGGACTTGAGGGTCAAATCAAGGGTTCTTACTTCCTACCTACCTATTTATAGGTGTCAACTTTCCTTACATACCAAATTAAAATCTTATTACTCGCAATATTCTAATTGGTTTAAGAATGTATTCATATTGCAGTAAAAGTCTTTTATGACAATTTAATAAAAACGTTGGTGGAACGGAGAGCACCTTTAACTAAGAATTTTATTATATTTTTATTATTTATGGTTGTGAATTTGTTGTCAATATAAATACATAATATTGTAAAAATTACAAGCGTCTATAGCTATTACGGTATATCAGATAGAGCCCTGTGACAGTCGGCAGACGGAAAGATGGACGGACGGCGGAGGCTTATTAATAGGGTTCCTTTGGCACCCTTTGGGTACGGAACGCAAAAAATGGGATTACATGTATGAATAATTGTGATTTAAATAACACTCCATCTACCTGCACAAATTGCTGAACATCTAAGTGCTCATTTAAGAATTAGACTACCCAACATTTCTTTTCTTTACACTTACGAGTAGGTATTTTAATAGCTCCATTCACGGCCATGTTATTTCATAATATTATCTCGTTCATCTACAGATAATTAAGATCAAATGCTTATATTTCTTAAAATCTTCATAGCGCTAAATAATTTACTCGAATGAGTTGTAACTGGCAAAACTACATCAACTTATTAGCACTGACTGAAAGTAGGGCGAAAATATACAGTTCTCACGATAAAATGAACTGCATTGTAACCTTCAAAGAGATGATAATTTGTTGAACCAGTCATGGGGAATATTAGAAAATCATGTTTATGTAGGTATAAACATTTTAGTTTTAAATAATAGCAGCTATTATATAAAAAAATGTCTAACCTCCTTGTAATAATATTTGAGAACGTTTGTGGTATTATACATTGCAACAATCAGTTAAAACAATGTGCACTTAGCTTCATTAGCTGCTGTATTAATTAATATGCATAATTTAATAACTGTAATAACCACTAAGCATCAAGTAATATTAACTGTAATATAATAACTGTAATATTTTTTTGAGCATTAAATTTATTTGTATGGTTTGTCCATATAACCCGTATAAATTATTACAAGTATAGTGTAATTGAGGAAACCCGTCCTGTTAGACCATAACTTCAAATTAATGGTGCTTTTCAGCATGCAAAGCAACGGAACGCAGCTTTATAATATAATACATAATGTGTAAACCTAAACAGAAATAAAATCCAAGGCACCACGCCATCTAGTTTGCCAAGCATGAATTGTTTTGTCTTTCCATTTCAGGTGCGCATGAGCCGTCTCAGCGTTGCATTGCGAAGGTTTAACTATCGCCACTATACTGTACTGGTAGAGATACTAGACACTGCTGTAGGTAGAGGTAACTCCGACTTGTGTTATTTGCTAAACATATTTATTCGTGAAAACAGTAGATTGAAACTTACGGAGTATCCGGTAGATGGCATTATGTATATTTAAAAGCCTCTATCCTTTCTTGAAGTACCTTAGGACCTAGTAATATACCTCTATAATAAATTATTTGGTTTGATACTACATTACAAGAAGTGGGGATACTGTTGTTTGTGATGTAGCAATAAATCTAAATAAAAAAAAATCAAAAATTATTTATTTCTCAAGTGATTACTTACAATAATGGTGTCAGCCAATAAAGAGTTTACACAAATACCTAGTTATGTAAATGTAAATATATGTAGCATGCTGCATTATTTGAACTCAAAAGTAATATTTTTCCACAATATTCATACCATACAGGTAACTACAATGTAACTAAAGTCAGGTAACTACTCTTATACCTATCTCAATCCACCTCCTTATGTGGAAAATGATGAAATTTTCAAAACAAATTGCTTCAGATTCCTTGTTTCCAATTCAATGACACATTTCATTATAATTTAAAAAAAGTAAGGACTACAATACAATAAATATGTATCACAGTCAACCAGTGTGCTCCTGCCGTAGCTCCTGCCGTACATAACAGATCGTCCGTCCACCTTGTGGAAGGATATCCTACGCTGCGCTTACTAGTCCGTGGTCTCCATTCGAGAACTTTACGGCCTCATCAGCCATCAGTTCTACGTGCTATGTGCCCTGCCCCTTGCCAGTTCAACTTGCTTATTCTTTGGGTTATGTCGGTAACTTTCGTTCGTCTATAGATCTCCTCCTTTCTGACTCGATCTCGCAGAGAAATCCTGAGCATAACCCTATCCATAGCTCGTTGCGCTATTTTGAGCTTACTGATAAGGCCACAGTCAGAGACCACGTTTCAGATCCGTAAGTCATCATTAGTCTGCTTAATTTTATAAAATTTTAACCCATTCGTCAAATTCGATGCACATTCTTTCATTATTATAATCGCGCGCTTATGCAATTAAAACGTATAAGCATGAAAATAATTCAAAAACCGTCCGTACTCAACACCGTGTAGTATCCGCATAATAAACGACTTTGCGTCACTCTATCAAAACCTATTTATTACGTTACAAAACACTGTTAGTCTCGCAGTGAACCAACTGTGGCGGGCTAGGCTCATTTTGCATTACTAAATAATAAATGAAATTATTTACGAGCCTGCGAAGTTGAGAAATCGGAATATTTGTTAGGGAATCCGTTCCGTCCTTTGATAGCGCCTCGCCTCTTATACCGTACCGACGCTGGTGCCTTCCATTTATTATTGCGAAACACTGAAACCTACAAAGCTAGATTTGACTGATCCTTTTACCCATATAATATTATATTATTATGTAAGAATTATTTAAATGTAGATTAACATAATCAAGCGTTTTTCCCAAAGGAGTACCCAGGACTCAGTCCCCTAGTGGGTACACCCACCCTTCGTCGATTATGTTATTTTTAGGTATAGGGGTAAGCCTATTGCTATCTACCAAGCATTGTTTTTTTCTTTTTTTTAAATGAAGGAACATGTCGTCCATATATACTTACACAGACTTATCTATATTTTAATGACTGATTGAATGATTTTTACAGAAAAAATGACAAATTACCTATTAAGCTTAACTATTCCATAGATATGTGAATATTTAGCGCAATAGATACATTTGAAAATAAGCGGTGGGGTTACCGGCTATAGAATAGTACCCCATCCTCTCTACTCATGGTTCCCGTAAAAGCCGGCTAAGGGTTATGACATCCAGAGGACCGGTAGCAGCGTCCTCTGCGTAAAAGCATTGAACTGCACTCGCTCACCCTCCTCTCCACCGCCAAGCGTGGTGAGTATTCGCAAGGGCCCCTCTATGAGGCAGGCCTATGTCCTACAGTGGACTTCCTACATCTGAGATGATGATGATGATGAAAGAAAATTAGAAACTTATTCTTTCCGTATTATAATTAAGCTTTCTAATCAGACTAATGATTTGCATTTTGTTTTTAATTGTTAATGTTTTTTAAGATTTCATATATACTAACAATCAATAGATAATTTGGTCTGAATATTTTTTTTTATTATTATAGTATTATAATTAAAATACTTATTTAAAAGTAGTATTAAGTACTACACTAACATACCACCTCCATATAATTTGCATCAAAAGCATGTTATGACATTTTCAAATTTGGTTATAGATCCCTGACCTTAAGTAAGTGTAATGTTAACTTAAATTTTTAACACATGTTTTACAGTCACTTTTGGAATTGTTACTGTCTACGCTTTTTAGTGAGGGCGCTAATGTCTATGTGCTAGGAAGTTATTACAATAACTCATTAGACAAAATGATAGTTCTATTTTTTAATACACTCTATAGATTGTAGACAGAGCGTTCTAACAAACAAATGTCGAGTTTTGTGCTCCTCAAGGCTTTGTTGCAGTTAAAGCTTATCAGATCAAGTTCTCACATTATCGTTTCAGTTTTTTCAAGGTAACGTGTAAAATTTAAATCATTAGCTTATTATTAATTAGTGCATTCAAATATTCCACGAAATATATTTTTTTACAAAAATATAACATCACGCCTTATTGTCGAAGATGTAGGTAAAAAGCCCACTCAGGACACATTCCCATATTAGGTACAGCCAGACTTAGCTAGTTATGTTTTTTAAGTCCTATGATATATTTTGTACTACTTAAGTAATCTATTTCCTAAACGTGCTTATCGATTTGTTATTTTTTCTTCTGACTACTGAAAGAACTGACCAAGTTCAGCTACTTTTATGTAAAAGCACCTTAAAGTGAATAATATGATCTTTATTCAGCGGTTTCCGAATCAGAAGAGGTTATCAGTCCATATAGCGAACAACTTTTGGATTTATCCTTCATTAATATGTTAGAAAACTCTTTTTTAATAAGTCTTTTAAAATTGTTGGTAAAACACAGTACCTTTAGGTATCAGGTACACATAAGTACTATAACATACTTTATTATTATAGTAATAATAATTAAAATTAAACGAGCATTAAATATTATGGTTATGATTAAAGTATGAAACTGAACGGTAAGCTGAGATATTTATAGATAACCCGTGCGAATAACATGTGGTTTACCACGGCTTAAATACACGAATCATCACTGAATATCAATCGTGGTGGTTACTATTCAAATAACTTATGTATAAAGATAGTAATGTCTAAGTTAGTTGACCTAGCTGACTAAGGAGTATACGGGTGGTACGATGAGATGTTTGCACGCTTCTTCACCTTTATCTTGAGCCATATAAGGGGCACTTCTGCACATAGACATCTCCTAATTTCTTCCTTGGCATCTGTTTGTTGCTCTATTTCACGGCACGTATGTCCTTGGATATCGTCTAACTTACCCGTCGTTTAGGTGGGCGCATTACTCCCGCGTCGAAAGTCTCATGGAATCTTGACATCAACAAACTTGACATCTGCCCATGTTATATTTTCACGTCACGTCGAACTGCTACGTTTGTAGCCCAGCTGCTAGGACTGATAATTCGAATAAATTCTAAATATTTTTGAAGAAGTCCTCAAATATTTGCGCTGTTTACTTAAATTTTACGCATCAAACTATCATTGAAAAAACACATAATATTTAACGGGCATGCCTAATTGACGTCTAAATTAGGCCTAAGGATAACATTAGGCCATTTTGGTGTTTAGATATGTATCGTTACATAGTTCTGTAAGTGCATATTCAACAGTAGTCGCTAAAGTAATAAAGATAGCGTGTATAACCTTGCATAATTAGTTTGGGCAAGTTTTATCTTTGATCAAGGAATGCCGGTTGAGTCCAGTCGCATTATGCATCTATATATTGACCTAGAGATGCCTAGGCTCATCAAATTTTGTGGCTTGAACTTTATGAATACATACGAGTACAATATTTAAGTTACATCTATTTATATTATAAAATCCTCAATTACTCACTGACTGACATGCAACGCAGAGCCTAAATCACAGATCCTCGAGACTTGCAAATTGGAATGTAGGGTTATTTTCGTTGTCTGGACGTGTATTAAGAAAGGATTTTTGAAAATCTACATTCTAAGGGGCCAAAAGGGCGTCATGGTTTTGGTATAAAACCCCCTTTTACCATTACCATATACGAGTATATTATTATCCTGAATACCTACATTTATTTACAAAAATTCATTCAATATTATAAAATAGATATTTAGTAATTTAGCAAGTACTTACTGTTTGTTATCCATTGTAAATTGTAAATAATTCCTTAGGCTATCCATACAGCTGACACTGAAGGGACTACATACCTTACAGCACAAGAGCAATCTTAGTGTAGGTCTGTAGGTCACCAATTTTTCAGAAATTCAGTTACACCAAGGTAAACATAACTGCAATATTTACAATATTAGACAATTGTTATTTAAACTTGTAATAATAGATACTTAAATTTTGTACTTAACTGTAACTTTTGGGTGAAATAAAAATTTATTTATTTATTTATCCTTATTTCGTTTTTGCGAGCGGGCAAAGCCGGTGGCGTTACTATAGTTATAATATTATATATTTTTATAGATTAAGTAGTCTAATCGCTTGATGTACCATCTAAACTCAAAAGAAAAACACACCTATATTTTTCAAATTTCGCCGATGACTACCTCCACGGTAGCTCAAGTGGTAGAGTTCCCACCACGCGCGGAATAGTGCGGAGGGTGCGTGGTTTGAATCCCGCTGGTGGGTGAAATTTTTCTTCTCATTTCATATTACACAAGTGTATACTATGTTATTACATAGTCCCACCACCTTAGCGACTCTAGAGGAGAATTGGGTAATGACGTGCCTCGACAATATCGGCGGATAGGCTGTAGTTTTAATTTTGACCACCTAAACAGCAGCAAGGTAAGTGGCACTGCAGTTAATTATTTAGTGAGATCAACATGACTTTAACAACCGATTGTTTACCATATAATATCTCATATGGCAGTATATTCAAGGTGTTAACATCAGTAACAAAGTTATAAAGATTTAGAAGGTGCCTCTAACAGTCTTAACTAAACAACTTGCAATATAAAGAATTTCTAGGTACATAAAAGCGTTTAATTTCCGTACAAAACCGATCAGCTAATCAATTTTGTTTGTTAAGTCGATTATATTAATTACTCGTACATCTCAAACTTCATAATTGTTTCTTTTGCAAGTTGGTCCGTTTGCCGCGTAGACGCACTTATTTGAACATTAATAAATACACCATTATGTAACATCTTGTATAATATTTTGAGATCGTCCAAAACAAAACACTTTACTGCAATACTCTTCTTTTTTTCAGAGTTTTCGTTTCAGAGTTTGTAGGAGGATTGGATCTCCTAGTCTCTTTGCTACATTTATTAGAGCGCACGACCTACTCATTAAATAATTATTACTAGCTGTGCAGCTGTATGTTCCCGTGGGGATATCCAGATAAAAAGTACCCTTTGTTCTTTCCTGGGACTTAAATGGTCTTAAACCAAATTTAATCTTTATCAGTTCGGTGTGGTACTTCCCCAGGCGGCCCCCTGCAAAAGAGGCCTACCACTACAAAAAAGGTGGTAATCAAAAAGTGTAACAATCGTTATTAAATATTAATGATCCAACCAGTTGTGTGAAAATGTCAAATATAGCATCTGACCTAGAGCTGACACCTAAAAGCGCTTTCACACGTGAGGCTACGGGCCAGGTTTGCTCCGGCGAGTTTGGGAATACAAAATAAAGAGTGTGTTTGTATTGAATTGAATTATTCATATATTCCATAAATATTAATCGAGAAACCCAATTGTCAATCTCAATTGGGTTTCTCGATTATAATAGAAATAAGTCGCTTTTGTTTTAAATCTTTTCAAACCGATCAAAAAGTGTAATATTTAAAATTCAATAAACATAAAAGTCGTGGACTTACCGGCATTTGAATAGTGCTCCACCATCTCTACCCGCAGTTGCCGTAAGAACCGGCTAAGGGTTAACAGACCCAGAGAACGGGCAGCAGCGTCCTCTGCAAAAACCATGCACGATGCGGGTTGTCGACCTGCGCTCGACAACCCGCCTGGCAAGCGTGTCAAGTATTGGCAAAACCCACTTTTATGGGGCAGGCTGATGTTCAGTAGTGGATTACAAACGGCTGTGATAATGATGAAACATAAAATTATTTAAATTTACATACATACATACAGTCACGCCTTGTTCCCGTTGGGGTAGGCAGAGACTATTTCTTTCCACTTGTTACGATCCTGACATACAACTTTCGCTTCTTTCACTTTCATCACATTTAAATTTAATTTTTAAATTTATTTTAAATAGAAGTCGATATTTATTGATTGCTTATTACTTACACTGTACTATTTATACAGTTTTAGATTTTATCTCTCATACAGTAAAGTACTAATTGGCAATTTTTTTTTAATTTTTAATTTATTTATTTAATTAAAACGGTTACACACCAATTACATTAATTAATTAAAGTTACATTAAATTTAAGAATAAAATATTTACAAAATAAAATGTCACACAATATAATTAAAATAATAACATAAAAACATATTAAACAATAAAATTAGACAAAATAATAATAATAATAAAATTGATCATAAAAAATAAATAAAAAAAAAATGTAATGTAACAGAAAAACTGTTTTAGCGTTTCCGATGCATCGCCGTTATTGTAAAGGCACTCTTACCGCATACATTATGGCGCATCAACATAACTAGCCTTATGTCGTCATTATGCAACTGACCGATGGACCTTGGGCTCATTTCTATTGTATGCGCGACACCTCGCAGTTTCGTGATGATCGAGAGATTACTCTAACTCCAGTAGTCTTTTTGGTTTTAAATAATCCATATTATGCACGATATGGTCAAGTTGAAAGAACTTTTGTTTATTCTATGTATCTGTTTGGTTTACATCTAAGGACATAAAGATAAGTGGATGTCAAATATTTATTTGCGTATTATATTGAATGGCTCTCGACCGTGTTTGTTATATTTTACGTAATCAGTATAAAAATAATATCTAAGTTTTATATTATTATTTCAACTTGAGGTTTAGATTGCATTTTCATATTTCATGCAGTTAAAAGTAATTCAAGATAATGTTTTATCATTCACTAGCTAACTCGGTAAACGTTGTACTGCCATATAATTTTGACAAAAAAATGTTTTAGGGATAGCTTAGCGGTATTAAATATACTTTACGTTTTATTCTCATAACTACCAAATATATACAAAAAAAATTAACATACATAAATCGGTCAAGCCGTTTCAGAGAGTTTGGTTAAAAAAACTGTGACACGAGAATTTTATATACATTTAAGATATCATTTTAACTCGCTTGTTGCATTTCGGCGCAGGATGCAGCGTGCCGATAATGCAGTCGCTACAGTGTCGCAGGAGGGGCTCGTGCTGTGCCAGGAGTGTCCCCAGGCGCGCTATTTTAAGGGCCAGAAAGGTCTGAAAATTCACCGCACAAAATGTCATGTCCCTAAATTTCCCCTTTCGGCCCCGGTTCCAAATCAAGAAATTGGTTTTACGAGCACTCCTATTACTTCCCAACCGTTTTGGGAATTAATAAGCTCATACAAAAATAATGTCCCGGTTCTAAAACGCATCCCGCGTGGTGCTCGCCTTTCTGTGGCACAATCACTTTCATTCGCAATCAGACACGTAGTGTCTCAAAATTCTATCCAGGCCTGGGAACACTTGTTATTGTTTCCTTACCATGTACTTCACGTACCTTTTGATCCGAACAACAACGTTTCACTCACCCGTAGAGTGAAGCAAAATTGTGTGAAGTACAAAGATCAGACGCATTTTCAAAATTATAATATTATTGCTCCGCTTAATAATAGGCGAAACAATAAACAAAATTCTAATCAACAACACATTGATTCGGCAATATTGAAACATGTGGAAAACAAAATTAGTGATGGTGACATAAGAGGAGCAGCTCGAGTCCTGTTCTCCGGTGACTCTGTAGCGCCAAACACTCGTGAAATTTTTCAATCATTACAGGACAAGCATCCACCTGCCGCTGGTAACCTTATCATACCTGATCCACCTCACGGTGAGGTCGCTGTTGAGGCGACTCCCAGTGAGGTCTCTGGAGCCACCATGTCCTTTCAAAGCGGCTCCGCCGGTGGCCTTGACGGCTTAACACCTCAACATCTCAAAGACCTATTATGTGGTATCTCTGGTGAGGTTGGCGAAGCCCTTTTGAAGGATTTGACGGATCTAGTGAACTTGATGCTGGCAGGCCGGGTCAACGGTGATATCACTGATATTTTATATGGCGCAAATTTGTGCGCTCTTATAAAAAAAGATGGTGGCATCAGACCCATTGCGGTCGGCATGACTTACCGCCGCCTTGCGGCCAAAGTCTGTTGTGGTAAAAAGTTCGCTACCTTAAGCGATCTTTTTCAACCGGTACAGCTGGGCTTTGGCTCGCGGGGTGGTTGTGAGGCAGCTGTTCATTCACTTCGCACTTTTTTGGCTCAAAATTGTGGTGAGGTCTTGCTTAAGGTGGATGTGAAGAATGCTTTTAATTCAGTGGACAGAGGGGCCCTGTTGACCGAAGTAAAAGATAAAGTTCCAGATATCGCTAACTTTCTTTGGCAATGTTATGGGAATCCCACTAAATTAGTTTTCAAAAATAACCTACTGTTATCTTCTGTGGGTTGTCAACAGGGTGATCCACTGGGCCCCGCCATTTTTAGTCTTGCCATCCATCCAATCATTCGGCGTCTTAAGTCCAAACTTAATGTTTGGTACTTAGACGACGGGACTTTAGGAGGTGATGTGGACACTGTTCTTGATGACTTAAAAACACTTATTGACGAATTCCGTCAAATTGGTTTGGAACTAAATTTCTCAAAATGCGAACTTTTTGTTTCGAATACCTGTTTGGATAGAGATTTGACACATGCAAAATTCAACCGTTTGGCACCTAACATTAAAGTTGTTGATAAGTGCTCCCTTCGCCTCCTTGGTTCCCCGATTCTCGACGAATCATTCCCATCTTTCGTAGATGAAAAAATTCAAAATTTCAGCTCAGCTTCGGACAGATTACTGAAAATTAATGCCCATATGGCATTCACCATTATCAGATTCTGCTTATTTGTGCCAAAATTTACGTATGCTTTACGATGTTGTCCGTTGTGGAAACACAATGAACTTCTCGTAAGCTTAGACAATGTCATAAAGAATACCCTAATGTCTGTATTAAATTTAAACTTGGATGACAGGGCTTGGTCTCAAGCCTCCTTACCCGTCAGGTTTGGAGGCTTAGGGGTCCGCAAAATTTCAAGTGTCGCTCTCCCGGCTTTTTTGTCCTCAGTGCACAGTTCGGACAACCTAATTCAAAAAATCCTCGCTCCCTCGCGAGTCCCCTCTTTAGGAGCTTTCGATGTTTCTAATTTGGCTGAGGCAAAGAGTGCTTGGGTTGCGGCTTGCCCCAATACCGATTTACCTAAACTACCATCTTCACAGAGACTGTGGGATGGGCCCCTCTGTGCGTTGGTACGGAATTGTCTCATACAAACGTGCGCCAACTCCACAGACAAGGCCCGACTCCTGGCAGTCTCTGTTAGGGAATCTGGTTTTTGGTTGCAAGCAATCCCATCTTTCAATACTGGCAATCTATTAGATCCATCTGCTTTTCGTGTAGCTGTCAGCTTGCGTTTGGGTGCACCTTGCTATGTAGGTCACCGTTGCCAGTGTGGTACTGCCGTCGACGAACGCGGTCACCACGGTCTCTCATGTTCCCGAAGTGCTGGCCGGATCTCCCGCCACGCTAGCCTTAACGACATCATCCGCCGGGCTTTTACCTGCGCCAATGTACCAGCCGTTCTCGAACCGAACGGTTTGATGCGTGACGATGGTAAAAGACCTGACGGTATGACCCTCGTTCCTTGGAAGCTGGGACGGCCGCTGGTGTGGGACGCTACTTGCGTTGACACACTAGCGCCGTCACATGTACCAGAGACCCAAGGTACGGCTGGTGCGGCGGCGGGTTCTGCCGAGCAACGCAAGCGGGGCAAGTATGCAAACCTCGGTAGCGGTTACATATTTGAACCGTTTGGAGTCGAGACTCTGGGACCGTGGGGGCCGGGAGCTCATCGCATTTTCAAAAATCTATCTGAGTGCTTGGTCGAGGCGACGCGTGATCAAAATGCTGGCGTTTATCTGGCTCAACGTATAAGCATTGCTATTCAACGTGGCAATGCCGCCAGTATCTTGGGTACGCTGCCATCTGACAGTGGTTTAGAGCACTTGGATTTTCTATAGGCTGGCATGTCGACCTGTGGATTTTCGAAGCGTTCTATGGTATAGTGTATTTAGTTAGGGTAGGTAGTAAGTAGGTAGCTCTATTGTTTAGTCTTTTTTCAATAAATAACTCAGCCTAGATTACGATCAATATTTACAACAAACGTAAAGCACTTCGCTATCTTTGTATCTATAACTTTAAACTTAATAATTAATGCATAATGCAACACATTATTCTTTACTGCATCCCACGTTTTCACTGCTGCCTGTAGGCTCGCCCGCTATTACATGGGAGCAATAAAATATTGGCGAAATGTGGGTGTGCATACTATGAGTCTACTATGAGAGTTCTGGGTACATCTCTGAATACCCCTTCGGGAAAAAGGGCGTGATTGTATGTTAAGTTAATTCAGATTAGTTTAGACCTCAGGGTCTAAACTACCAAATTCTTACCAAATGTGTTCAGTAGTTTTGGCGTGATGAGATTAGAAGCATACACGATACAGACTTACTTTTGCATATAATATAACATGAATCATTCCCGTTGGTCCCCACTGGGGATACATGGGAAGCTTTTAAAAAAGTTGTCCCATTAGTCACCACTAGTAATGTCAGTGGGGACAAATGGGAATTATAGTGCGATTAAAGAAATGCTTTACTAGTGCTTCTATGCGTTATGCTTATATTTCAACCAATATAAATTTCGCTGCATAATAAATTCAATAAAGCGTAGAACTTTATTAAATTTTTTAGAATTTTCTCCAATTGAAAAAGTCCAAGTAGGTCAAACTACGACAAACAAAAGTGAGTGTCAATATCGAGAAAGTGTTACAGCCTATGATACTGTTTTGACCATTACACTTTTGATTTCGTTAGAGGTGACCCCGAGAAAGTACTACGTCAAAATCGTCACTCACGACGTCACATTATTGAGTAAGGTCACTTACACTTTCGACGAAAGTGAATGTGCAAAAGTGAATCTGAATTTGGGCGTCGAAGTCGCTCAACGTCAGGCGTCGATGAAAGTGAAATGTTTGAAAAGTGAGCGTTGACTGACGTTGTTATGACGTCATTATAGGATTGATATATCGAAAATATACCCAAATAAATAAACGTGGCCTCTCTATGCCGAGCATGTATGGAGGATTCCTCGAGTGAGGAATCACACCCAACCCACACGCAAAATAGGCGCATTAGCGTCGAGTTGCGGAGAACTACCTGCGAATTTGAATTGAATCGAATTGAATAGACGTGGCACGATGTTGATTTTATTTGAGATAAATATATTTTTCGTGAGAAATATCACTGAAGTGACTGGAAGGTACTAAGAAAGAGCGTGTCATTTGTTCCGTTTTAAAGGCATGTGCATCTTAGCCAAACGGGATAGTATTAGAATAATTAAATACAATAAGTAGGAACGACATTTTCACGAAGCAGCCACGACTATACTCTTTAAAGTATCATATAGGTAGATCGAATATTCATATAGACTTTTGCACGTAGCACGTAGAACTGATGACAGATGGGGGTGTAAAATTTTCGAATGAAGACCACAGACCGGCAAGCGCAGCGTAGACGATCTGATAACGTAATTCCTTAGGCTCAAGCTGCGGCAGGCCGTTTACGACCGGACTAAATGGAAATCCATATGTGAGGTCTATATTCAGCAGTGGACGCCCTATGGCTAAGATGATGATGATGATGATGACTTTTGAAGTGACGGACATGTCGCCCCTTTTTAATACAATTAATTTAATTAATTCTTTTATTTCAGATAAACTCCATAGGTAACATTAAAAATCATGATTACATTAAAAATATATCAGATTCCAAAATTAAGGACAAAAAGTCGAATAGAATTAATTGATTTTGTATAAAAATAGATAAATGTCGAATTTTAAAGTATGTATTGTGACAATGTGCATACCACGGCGCTTGACATAAAAACCTGTTGGAATTTCATTTAATCCAAATCAAAACACGTGCCGGCCTTATACGGCAGACATTAATTTATAAGTATATCACAGATGTGTCTATTTCATAGCGCATATTCCGAACGTTTTGTACGAATTGAATTCGTTAGTTATGAGTTTTAGAATATGTAGGCCAATTAAACATTGACTGCGTGAATTTTATAAGAACCAAATGGGCTCTAAATGGGATAAAATAAGTTATCAAAATAGTTGGAACACTATTAAGAACTACATCTAGTTAGCTAAGAAATTCACAAATAAATTCATAGTAAATTTTAACCCCCTTTCATATTTTGTTTCAACAGTTTGACTCAAGTTTTACTAAGAACCCGATTTTATATTGTCACTAATTATTATTAGCAGTGTTTTTATTTAAAATTGAATAACGAGTATTATACAGGAAGGTCCGTAGCTTAATTTAATTGTAATTATTTAATTATTTATTTGTTATCAAACAATCTCTTAATTTATAATTTACAATAGCAATGAGATAATAATTTATAGATATGTATAATGTTTTAGGTATGTATTAGGATGTACTTTCACTTTTTCACGCCTAAACTATAGATTAAGTGGTTGAGGTTTAGTATGTAGAGTGCCGTGGGGTGCCATAGTACCCCACCCTTTGTACCGGTGGTCAGGAACGATCACCAGCGTCCTTTGCGTTAAAAACATGTAATGAAATAATTGTTGAGGAGGCCTATGTACTTGCTACGGCTGGGATGATGACGATGTAGTATTTTGGTCTATGATTTCATAGTTTAGACCGTGGGATAACAAAACAAGGACGTTTCAATTAAATAAGGCTAGAGCAATAAGAAATAATTAATTTTTCTTCCCTGTGATTTTTTTATGAAGTGAAACAGGTGGCTTAATATTTATACCGTTGCATTTATTTCTTGGAAATATAGATCTTTGCGCTTTACGTCATATATGCTTAGCGCTTTTTACTGAGAGTTTATTGACGATCCACTTCCTTTGCCGGCTTGTCGAAGAATGTGTCATTTCCTTCTAACGCTCTATTTGAATCACCACGGCGTAGATAAGATGTAGATGTATCTCATAGACAAGCCTATGACTGGCTGGTGAGCTTGACGAAGGTGGGTATACTTTGCCAAGCATACCAATGCTTGGCCAAGGCTAGTGGTGACATAGCTGGCAGTCGGTTGTTGTGCGCGCGTTACAGAACTCAAAAAGTATCGGGGCGGCCAAGTCTTAGTTCACTGCGAGCTGGTGACATACAAGACCACAAATTAAATAATCAAGTCGTGTAAGGAAGTATACACAATAATATGAAATCATTTCTAATATATGAATTTGTGACATTTTACCAACTTCCTGCTACATTTTGCACTTAAAAGCTACCACGCCGTGATATTTCCTGGTTCTTCAGCGAAAAAGCGAATGGCACAACAGCCAGTTTGAATAGTTAAGTATAGGTTTATTTAATTTTTATAGGTAGTATTTAATTAAATGTCAGCACTTGAAGCAAAAATAAATCGCATACAAATACTTCTCAGTGCCTACAGGCAGCACGTGCAGATGGTTTTCGCATACGTTTAAACAAGTTTTGTTAGCCTTCAAATGATTTAATGATTCTTTGGGCAAAAACAAATAAACGTGCAAGGACATAATACCAATATGTAATGAATAAAAAAATGATATTATCGACAGTAAAAAGGTCAATTTGCACCAACTAACTTTAACAATAACCAATGCTTGCCCAGCCCAGATCAATATTAATTACGAGTACCATTTTAACAACTGATAATAAATTGTTAATGTCTTGGTATAAGTACTTGGAACCCTAAAAATAACGTTAACATTAACGTACAGCACATATTATTGTTCTAACTAGAGATATTACGAAGGTCGATTAATCTTTAGTTAATGTTAAATTTAGCTGGTGCAACTCAGCTTAAAATTAGTAGAAAATCGCAATTTACAACTCGATTCAAGAGCAGGGCGGACAATTTTTAGTCTGATACCAGGCTTCGCTCGTCCATAGTATAATTCCTCTCTGTGCTTCTATCTGATAAATTCTACTTAATCCTACTAACATTATAAATGTGAAAGTATGTGACGATGGGTGGATAGATGGATATTGGTTAGTCTTTCACGCCAAAACTACTGAACCGATTGTGCTCAAATTCGGTATGTAGATAGTTTAGACCCTGAAATAACACATATGGTATTTTTATTCCGATATACCCACGGGAACGATGACTATGCGGGTGAAACCGCGGGCACAGTTATTTGTTATATAAATTATAGATATACGAAAAATACTAGACATAATATTATTGAGTATGCAAGGTGTTACGGAAAGATTTAGGTGCAACTGATTATTATCTCTCCGCGCCAGATCTACTGAACCGATTCGGCTTTTTTTATTTGATATACTGATGTGAATAGCTATGACTCTGAACTATACTCTGTATGGAGGCTGAATTACACACAGGCAAGCCTGGGACACTCCGCAATAAAGGTATGTGTACATACATACCTTTAGAGCTTTATTTTAAACAAGCTACAAGAAGCTGCATCGGTGGCGTAGAGGGCACATGCTCGACTGCCAATCAAGAGGTCCCGGGTTCGATCCCCAGGTCAGGCAGTGTTATATATTGGATTTTTCCATTAGGAATTATCTCAATAACTGCTTGGAGTCTGGAACTGTGCCCGGTAGATGGCAATAGGCTCGCCCCCTATTACATGGGACCACAAACATACTGGCGAAATGTGGGTGTATCTACTATGGACTGAGTCCTGGGTACACCTCTGCCTACCCCTTCGGGAAAAAGGCGTGAATGTATGTATGTATGTATGTACAAGAAGCTGGGGCACCAATTTCTATGGGCTAGACAGAGAGAACAGATAGAGAGATACTCGATAGGAAGTAGATAGGAAGGCAGCTTGTAGGTTAATATAACGATAATTAGGCACTGTGCGACCTGAATTACTCTCTACTGCGTCGGAGCTAGAGTCCCTATTTATTCAAATGATTTTGAGGAGTGTCTCTTCTGTCCCATTATTATTCTGTGACACAAGTTACTTTTCAGTTTCCAATGGGTAAAAATCACGCGCTACAGCAAATTTTTCATATTCCATTCAAATACTTAAGTGATGACAGTACCAGGAAGCGCCGTCAGTCACGATCACGAAGACTCGTCGCTAAATTAAGGTTGCGCACGTGTCGCATAGTCACGACCATACACGCAACTTTGATGGATCCGGAGCTTTGAAATGTCATCTTTTACTTGGGGCTTGTGCTTTAAAATACCTTAAATGATCTTGTTACTCATAACCTTGTTTTCAAATACATAGTATCATAACATTCGGCTACAGAAAGTTTCTCATAATCACGACATTCGACCCCCTTCGTTGTGGATGAAGCTAGAAGCCTGAATTTTCTGTGACTGAGAGAATATATTTTATACACCATAGCTAGCTTTGTTCATAAATTACAATATCAAATGTTATCATAGTTTACAAATAATTGCTTGCCGAAGTTCTCTGAGTATGTCATAATTTTATAGTCATCAATAATTGTAGATACTTGTAGCAGCAAACTTTTGTATTTAGGTTATACTTAGCCAATAATGAAAGGAAAAAATTGAATTATATACTAAAATTTCAGTCCTGTTACTTCCCAATGCAGGATCTAAAAAAAAACAGAAATCTGCACTTGATGATTATAAGATCATCTGCCAAAATAATTATTAGAAGTGACACGGTAAAAGTGGCACGATTTAAAACTAAATTCCAGAAAAAATAAAAATATTAATCTCGCTACGCCTTTAAAACATCGCTTGAGGAAGAATTGTGCCATGTTTGATAAAAAATATTTGCATTAATTGGTATCGAACTAACAACCTAACAAGTATAACAATAATAGGTAAGTTACAGGAATACCATTTGCAATCTTTATTAGGACCCATAAGACAGCAGGATATCGCTTAATGCAGGCCGCTTACAACCGAAATAGATAGAAATCTATAGGGAGGCCTATGAATGTTCAGCAGTGGACATCCTATGGCTGAGATGATTAGGACCTAAGATAGCTACCTATAACTCGGTAAGTGTAAGTTGCCAATCAAGAGGTCCCGGGTTCGATCCCCGGGTCAGGAAAAGTGTTAAATATTGGATTTTTCCATTAGGAATTATCTCAATAACTGCCTGGAGTCTGGAACTGTGCCCGGTAGATGGCAATAGGCTCGCCCCCTATTACATGGGACCAATAACATACTGGCGAAATGTGGGTGTATCTACTATGGGACTGAGTCCTGGGTACACCTCTGCCTACCCCTTCGGGAAAAAAGGGGTGAATGTATGTTTATGTTTTATCTAAGTGTAAGTTCAATGTCAATGAATGCAAATACTTTGCATACTTGGCATGATAATATAACCTTGAGATCTTATTTTTGTAGATGTTTTGAAGGCGTGGCGTGACTTGCATTTTTCTTACATTTATGTTTTTGATGGGATACCTATATACCGACACATACTACAAAAACTTTAAGAGCTTTGCACACGGCATTTTTTTTATCACCGCCGACAACACACGATACAAGCAAGCGCGCACACGGCGATAAAGATTTCCAAGAAATTATTTCTAGATTACGTTCAATTTGGGTTCGAATTGCGTTTGTATCGACTTTTTGCCCATTGTTGGAGATTATAAAAAGCGCTTTATGCAATCGATTAACGAATGTTACCTTTATTTATTTTGGATTAGCTGCCGCGGTCTTGCGCATTCGTCAATGTGCATCTTAATAATTCATTCATGTGTATGAGAAGTAAATGAAACCAACTACTTAAATTTATCGTTATAATATTTATTATTTTACATATTTACAAGCGTAATTACAGCTATTCAACAATCATAAAAATATATAAAAATATCAAAGAAACGTCTAATTCATAATCTTGGAAAGTGAACATTAAATCTCATTTAAGTATTTCTTGCCGTGCCGTGGAGTTACCGGCTTTAGAATAGTGCTCCACCCTCTCTACCCGTGGTTGCCGTAAGAGCCGGCTAAAGGTTAAAAGATCCAGAGGATGGGCAGCAGCGTCCTCTGCGAAACACCATCGAACTGCGCTCGACAACCCGCCTGCCAAGCGTGTCTAGTATTGGCAAAACCCCCTCTTTATGGGGGAGGCCTATGTTCAGTAGTAGATTACCAACGGCTGAGATGATGTTGATGATGATGAAGTATTTCTAGAAAAACAACATTATTCTAGGAAAGTTTCTGATAAAAAGTATACTTTTGTATAGATAAAGAAAATAATAGTTGGCATAAATAAAAGAAACAACGGCTTTCGTCACGGTATCTGAGTATACGAGTACAAAGCAGTTATTTGTAATTTTATATCATAACTATTACAAAGAACAATATCATTTACTATTGCCAAAACGTGCTTTGTTTCGACTAAAGGTTGATACAGACATAACGTGGCCGCGGGACGGGTTGGGTGTCAGACAAGAAGGAACGCCCGATCTTCACAAGCTCACAGTGTGTTACAATATCAGTCCGCTCAGTCAATAAAAATATAAAATTATCTCAGTGTCTCTTTAGTAAAAATACAACTAGACCCGACCCATGCCCGCGTTGATGTATGAATAAACCTTTCTTGGCATGCCTACCGCAGAGTAGTGAAAAAAAAATTGTTAGTATAGCAGATAGACGTTATTTACTTACAATGATAGTAGTACCTAATATTATGTGAAAAGAAACTATACATTTACTTCTCGTAACAAAATAAGTTATTTGTGATACAAAGTTGTCTGTTTCCAACAAATATTATCTAGTTTCATTTCAGTAACATCAAATAAACGAGAAAATAATAGCTCTACCAATAATAGTAGTTGAATTATATAAGGCAATAATGTACGGTTACGCGTAAAAAATATTTCATAATGGCAATCCCTAATACTAATAATAAACTTATTTCTACGAAATTATTTACAAATTGAATGTTGAAACCATTTTAACGACTTTACATTGTATAGTATATTGCATAAATCAAGATTATAGTTGTCAATTATTGTAAAGATTTAAGGTGTTAGAAGGAAGGAACACCAATTCAATAAATACAAATTTTAACACTGTAGACTACAACAGTCTACAGGTCATCAGGTATTCTTGTGCAGATTAAAATTTTGTGTTACTATTTATTTCTCTATTTTGTAGTTATGTTATTTTGTTCTTAAATTCCGTAGGAATACAATCTGGCACGTTTGTTTAAGCCTAGACCTAATGTCACTACATACTTTAATGAACTCATTAAATTAAAATTAGCTTAAAATTACTGATGCGCTCTAGGAATGTACGCAGGGAAAACGTAGACCGGCACTGGTACAGCCTGAAATAAGAATGTATTGTTATATATTTTATTCATCATACGAAGGTGCCAGGGACTAATATATTACTGTTTGTTTTTGACAGGAACAATGATAATTTGTGAAAAGTAAACGTTTGGGCAATTGTCATAGATATCATAAAGTTTTTTGCAAGTCCAAAAAAAAATGAAAGAGATGTTATGTCAATGTTTTATTACATAATAACTTCTAACATTTGTGCCACCATAACTACTGAACTTATATCCAATTTCGATGAATAAGTTGTCAATCGACTCGTTATTAGAGGTGATACAGTCTTCATTATGCAGTTGCGTTTAGTTACAAAGATGGTGATGTCTTGTTAAGATAAGCAATCTGAAAGTCTGTTTTAATTAAAATAATATTATTTAGCACGCAATAATAGTTGAGAACTAATAATATCAGATGACCTCATATCGGATTCACAGACTTTACTAAAGAATAATGTAATTATGACGCCGTCAATAAAATATCAAATAGCATGTTGTGAAATACTTTTTTAAGATATAAATCGTTTTATATTAGCCGCAAACTTGCTCGTAGGTGTCTGCTTATCTATGCATTGTCTAAAAATTACAAGCTATTATTCTCATTGAACAAGTTATTTTGTGAAATGTTGTAAGTATGTCAAGCTTCTAGTAAAGACGATGAACCTTTAGTTTTTCTAAGTAGTCTAGTAAAGGCCATGCATTAAAAAAAATTCTAGTAGTCATTAGTATTATATACTTGTTAAAGAAACAACTTACGTTTTCCGATTAAGTCAAGACGAGATTCCAATGAGTCTATAAATCATGAATGCTAGCATCTTGGGTACGCTGGCATTAATGGTTAAAAACTCTTGGATTTTCTATACCTAGACTAGCATTTGTATGGCTAGGCTAGATTTTCGATGTGCTCTATAGCATTTCGGTTAGATAGTAAGTAGGCAGATGTAGTATTGTTTAGTCTTAGTAATAAAGGTACTTGCTCATTAAAATTAATGAAATCCACTTACTTCTTGCGTGGTTCTAATGTTTCTTCTCGTTAGATCCTTTTCGTATTTCCACTGTAGATCACTGGCTGAGTCATGGCTTCCAGAGCTGATGTCATTCGTTTCTATGTGATTATGTTTGGCGTCTTCTTGTCTATGTTGTACCCTTTGTTCTTGTGTGAATGGGACGAAGTATCTCAGGCCAATACCAGGTAGGCTTTGAGAGCCGAGGACTTGGGCTGGTGCGAAGTAATTTTGAGCTGGCTGGTATTGGTTCGTGGGTAGGTATGCGTTGACGAAACGCTGAGCGTTGTTGAGAGGTATAGGTGCTAAAGCTGGTGCAGGGGCCGGAGGTTGATAAGTGTGAGTGTAAAGAGGCTGAGGTTTGAAAAGTTGGGGTCGCCTGTGAACAAAAGTCAATTTTTATAAATTTAACATATTTAAGCATAACTTCAATGTTACTATATTTAACAAGGTAATAATTGATTAAGAGTTTCAGTTGAAAACTGGGCTTAGGAAAAGAGTGGGCGGGTTTCCAATTATAATTATTGAAGAAAATGTGTTTGCCATGATTGTATGTGTCACTCTTCTTGGAATAGTCAGGGAAATTACTGGGCATACGAAACTTAACAACTCATATCTTGGGTGACTATCACAGTACAATTCTAAGAAAGACTTCGTGTTTATGTTCTGTTGTCGGCCCTAAAAGTTTATTTATTTATAAACTACCATTGAGCATTAGGATCAGGAGCGTCGTTGGTTCGTTCCTCCCAGACCGGCGCGGGAGCTCTATAGGGCTGCTTCACAGGCAGCTCTGGCTCGGGCGTCGGAGGCTCGATGGGTCCACCTTTGGTTCCGAACTTCACCATGATTGCTTGTGCGCTGGATGCGTACAGCATCAGGTATGCTAGGAACTGAAATAACGATAGTAGTTTTCAGTTCAGTTACATAAGGTGATAAAGTAGGTTTTTCTGTTCGATTCAAAAGGTACTTGTAAAGAAAAATGTAGCCAACTTCCTGCTCCATCATTAGACTAGCTGTTTTTTTGTTATTATCATTTGATTAACATATTCATCGTCATCATCGTCAGTCCGTATTTCCCAATAATGCTCAGGCCTATTTCCTTTGTATCCATTCTTTTCTGTTTTGAACGGATGGCGTCCACATTATTATTTATTATGCTAACAAAACAAAATACAAACTAATAACAAAATAGATCAAATATTTTAATCGGATTTCGCAATTCTTTCATTAGATTATTAGATACTTAGCTAAAAAATCATAAAAAAATAATAATACCCTTTATGTAACATGTAATTAAAGGAAATAAAACTTTTTATTACTTTTAATAAATTATTCTCGACAACGTGTAAGTGACAAGCCAATGTCTGACCTAAGTATTTGACACCGACCACTATTACAAAATAAACCTTGAACTTGACCATTAAATCAAGCAAACTTTGTTACTAAGTAGCAAATAGTTAAGCAACACGAAACGAAACAAATTACATGGATATTTTCATTGAAATAACTTTGTAAGTGTAGCAAAACAAATTGCAAGTTACGCAACCAAATCAGCGACTCATCCGACCACAAATAAAACCGACAGAGCATCAGATAAACCCGTCTTCAATAAAGCGTTGTTTCCACATAAAAGCTGATTGTTTCGCTGTCAAGAGATTCTATTTTAATTAAGTTTCAATCAAGATCAAGCTTTCAAAGTCAGCCTTGAATTATGCTTTGTTTTTCTCACGATAACATCATTCCGCTTCATAGGAAAGATGTTTTCGCACTAAGTTTAAAATATAAAACCTATTTCAATTACTTACGGTTCCGTTTCTATCCATTTATTTTAGCAACACTTTTGTAAGAGTTTCCAAAGATTTTTGTACAATGAACTGTTATCGGTGGATCTTGACGATTTTATTAGTGTTTGTATCTAGCCCATTTGTAATTGTTGAAGATTAATGTGCCTCATCTTATGTGTGGTAATAAGAACTATTGTGCAGGTTGTTGAGTTTCAGGGCCTCGTAAAGAGCGGTTTTGTTTTTTATTGGCCCTATATAAGAGACCATTACGAGATCATTAAATAATTTAAGCTGCAATTATTAAAAATTATCAAATACCTGTAACCTCGCCGAATATCCCATGGTTGTGTCCCAAAGGTGTTTTACGTTAACATCCGGTTTCTTCTGTAATAAATTTGATAGATTAATATTCTGAGATATTATCTAACTTATACTTAATCCATATCCAGATCAGTTATAAATCTAAATCAAGTTTAGAATTAGAACAGGCTGATATGTCAGCATGTGGATTTTCGAAGTGTTCTATGGCTTAGAATTTATTTTATTATAGTTAGTTCGTCTTGTGTCAATAAAGGCACTTTGCCAGTTAACTTATAAATAACACTATGTAAACCACAATTTACTTATACAGTAGGCGCGAAGTATGATTACACCAGTAACAGAAATAGGTATAAACCATATAGCTAGTTACAAACATAGAGTCTATTGAGAAACCTGGATAGAAGAAAGGTGAACTGGTCTGCAATATCTCTAACGCACATCACAATACTAGTAAATAGAGCCTGACATATTACGCTAACCAGCTGTGGATTTAGAACATGAGCTGCTGTCATACAATGAGAATTTATTTGGTAATGATTACTTTCGCATGTTGGAAATGAACGTGATTTTGTAAATCCATTTATTAGATTATTTATTAATATCTGGATGATAGCGTGCGCGCAAAGCGGTTGCGTTGGACTCTGTAATAATTATTAGGCCATGTGATGATTTATTAGATTATAAGGAGACCTTCAAACGACCTGACAATTGACAATATCTTTGAACATTGACTAATTCGAAAAAACCTCAAAATAATGATCGGTGTCACGACGTATAATATTACATGTTACAAGGCGACCATTAGTGCAGTCAGTATATGGCAAACGAGCACAAACACGCTACTAACTAACGCATTTCCACGTACTGAGTCCACGAATGCCGTGGGGTTACCGGCTTTAGAATAGTACCTCACCCTCTCTCCCCGTGGTTGTCGTAAGAGCCGGCTAAGGGCTATAGGATCCAGAGGACGGGCAGCAGCGTCTTCTGCGTAAAACCATCAAACTGCGCTCGCCAACCCACCTGCCAAGCGTGGCGAGTATTGGCAACAAACCCCCCCTTATGATGGGGGAGGCTTATGTTTAGCAGTGGACTCCTAACGGTTGGATGATGAGTCCAAGAATGCGCGCTTTGTAACAGATTACGTTACGCCTTGTACCACCCAGGTGAGTACGTTATAAGTAGATAGATATGCATCTCTAGCAAAAAACCAGAACTCAAACATACGCAAGAATTTTGGCCCACCGCTTGACACCGTTGCGCGCTCAGAATAAATGCACTTAATTTTTCCTTATCGATGCTGCCAATTTGTAAATAACGTGACTCGTAAGCACATAAGGTAAGCCCATTTTATCATAGACGAATTTTATATCAAAATGACAATTTTGAAAATATAAAACTAAGTCACCAATTCAATCAATTTCGATAAAATTATATATGGGACCGCCACTAAAAGTCTATCAATAACAATAAAAAGGTAAATCCATTTTTACACGGTACTGGTGCTTTATTTTACCATGCAAAGTAAAATACAATAGAAGCTACAATTAAATTTTGAAGCCATTCATTACACGCCTATTAATTAGAAAAACAATAGCCTTAAATAAGTTAATATCTATGCTACATTTCACTTGCCATCAAATTATAATGGACGCGTGTCCATTTGCCGTCACTCAACTTTGGATGCGGTCATTATTTACTATGGGCATTATGGGTTAGAGAGTTAGGGCTTAGATACATTAGAAGCGCAAAGCGATTTATGAGTAAAATCTCTATTAGGAATGATCTTGTTTTTACAAAATTAGTCTCATTATTTAAGACTTTTTTAATTGACATTCTAGATGTATGCAATTACCTTATTGCATTAGCGCTTACGTAAAATATGTTTTCATGTTTGGAAGATGCTTTATAAATTCATTGTTGGAAGACATATAGACAATGATTTCCAAAACATGAAAACACACTTTCTGTGGAAACGGTTTTTGCTGGTATTTACGTCTATAGGTACTAGATACTATCTCATAGAATATTCAGTTAACGTGTTATGTTATCTGAAGTATGATAGTAGTCCCATAGTAGGTACACCCACTCTTCGCCAGTATGTTTTTAGGTTCAATGTAATAGGGGGCGAGCCTATTACCATCTACAGGGCACAGTTCCAGACTCCAGGCTGTTGTTGAGAATATTCCTAACGGGAAAATGCAATAGTACTTTTTGCCTGACCAGGGGACAAAGCAGATTTTAAGATAGCAGTACTTAGATGGTTGTGTTTTGCTCAAAATGCGTCAGACGCGTGATTAAAAAGATATTTCGAGGTATAAGAGGCTATTAATTATCGCTGCCGTCTCTCACCATCGCACAGTGATAGTTCATGAACTTCAACCCAAATTCCACGGTTATTACTAAAATTACTTACTGTTAGCAAATAGGCGTTTCCTGATTACACAGTTCACAGATCTGGGTTAACATTTTCGCAAGGGTCATTATGAAACTGTACATTGGGCATCGAAACCCGCAAAGGGCAAAACGGGTAGAGACATAATATATTTAACGCCATTTCTCATTAGACATTTTATGCACGGCTAATCGCAAGAATTTGGCCACAAGAAATAAGTATCATTAATGATTAGTCACGAAGGGATTGATATCAAACGTCGGCGGACCGTCCAGATTCAATAAATTATACGGCCTGTGCTCGTTGCCAAATCAACCGCTTAATTCCTTAAAGGCGTAATGGAATTAGTCATTAAAATCGATTAATCGCAACGATTGATTCTTACAGTGCTTCTACATAAATCAGTACCGCGACCGCTTCCTTTTTTAGTATGTGTGTAATGTATGAGCCTCACACGGCTATTGAGAAATAGTTTTTGCTTTGGGCTTCTCAAGTGTGATTTACTACTTGCATTACACTTGCTTAGGTCTATGTTGATGAATTGAAAGAAATGTGTTAGAATTAGTTATTATTTTGGAAGGCACTTTAATCCTCCACTCCTATGCAGGGGAGGCTATGCCAGCGGGAAAGTCTCACATAACCACACTCACGTACCCCCGGGCCCCTGGTAAAAAGGTTATATTATATTCAGGAGTGTAGAGTCTCGACTGTTTGGAGACTCTGCATACATTGATTTTATAGTGTAGTTATAAGTTAGAGTTAATAGTTAATTGTTTCGTTATTGAGTACGGGTGCGCGACGCCAGGACGCTTAGTTTAGAAATAAAAGAGCAGTGTGCTCTGAACGACGCCTTTATTGGTACTATTGATTTTAACAAACTTATGGCTAAAGAAATCTGTAGAGTTAAGTTAAGTGTTAGGTTAACGTGGGAACTCAAGTGCTCTGTATGGTGAGCCCATACAAGGAGCAATCGTTATGAAAAGTCAGAATTATGCGTTGGCCACACAATCCATACTGACTGTTGTTAAAGTGTAACTGAAAAAAAGCTAAACAAATATTTGAAGCTAAAATTGGCTACAAACACCAAATTTATACGAAATTTTAAGTCGCCGTAGCCAAATACGGCCAGGTTGACTATTATACAATTAGAAAAATCAGTTTTTTTTCTCAAAACTTATTCAGCTGCTCGATTAAAACTTACGTTTTCCTAAGCTGTTTTGACAAATTTTATGAACACAAAAAAATGTAAACGTATAATTCAAAAGAACTTACAAAAAGCTTATGTCATTCGAAACTAGTTTAAAGTATTGAATATCAATCAAATCCAACTTGATAATGATATCGATTCGTTAATTACTGTATTTAACTTAACAACTACCTGTCATTATAATTAATACACGATTGTTTTCTCTACATTCCTGCAAGTGGCATTATCAAGTGGTTCATACCCATAATTATTATGTGAGCAACAGATGCGATTAAAATTGGACTCTATAATTATAATGTCAAGAGTTAAACTTCAAGTTATTTAGGTGCGAGGAAGTATTTTAATGCTCTGTCTCCTTGAATCAGTGCCTTGACAGTGCGTCGAGCGACAAAGAGCAGCAATTGTTAGGACAGGTAATGCAAATGTACCACCTACCCATTGGCCTTATTGCGTGCCTATTACAAGTTTTGTAAACGAGTTGTTACAAACTTTGCGATAGCAGTGCGACAGCAGCGCAATAGTTATTAATTTGCGGAATTACATCTGTCAAATATTTTGCCTTACTCGGTGGAGCAAGCTCGACTACCGATTGAAAGGTCCCGGGTTCGACCCCAGGTCAGGCAAAGTGTTAAATATTGGATTTTTCTAAAAGAAGAAGAAATTATCTGACTGCCTGGAGACGGAACTGTGCCCAGTAGATGGCAATAGGCTCGCCGCCTATTACATGGGACCAATAACATACTGAGGAATTGTGGGTGTAACTAGTAACTACTATAGGACTGAGTCCTGGGTACTCATCTGCCTACCCTTCGGGAAAAAAGCGTGATTTTATGTTTTATCCAACGATCTTAGTGTCCCCACCGCTCATGCGTTTGCCCGAACTAGTAAGGGTCCCGCGACTCATTTAATTCAAGAGTTAGTAATCAGCGAACCTTTCAGACCTCGCGCAATAAAGTATTTGGTTCCGACTATTTTAAATAATACTTTTACTGGTAACTGTGGCATCGTTTACGTAACGCCACAATGTTATGTTGTAAATATTTTTTTGTAGTCTAAATAATACCAAAAAGTTTTTGATAGCATTATACTGTCTCGTTGCTATTGCAAGTCTAAAGTAATAACCCAAAGGGCTTAGTAGCTTTTAGGACGTATTTTAATTAATTACCTATAATATGTTTGTATTTTGTACCTATATCACAAAAAAACCATAACTGACAGATGAACTGAAACCCAGCGCACTGATAGTATAGTGTATCTATTAAAAATGTTTCTTAAAACTCGTGAAACTATAGATAATAACCATGGGCTACATACAATATAATAACGTTATCAAATTCATGGAAGATGAATACCATGAGGTTACTCACGAGTATGACCCTAGTTACTGTTCATTATCATGTGAGTGTTATATTAGATGATTGAGCGAAAGGGTCTTGATTTTTTGATGCTTTGTAAAACAGGTGCTTCAATTCATATATTCTTTATGTGGGATTTAGTTAAATCCCACATAAAGAATATGAATATGAAAAAAATTTAGTATTATTTATAATTCGGCACAAAGGCCTACACAAATACTAAAATGGCATTACTACCAGTTATAGTGGAACTGGAGCAGATGTCACATACATGGGGTGGGTTAATAACATCAGTATTGCTTTTTTTTCTTTTATGAGGGACTTTCCCTTTTTTATCACTATATGTTATAAAATCCTATATGACTCACTGACTGAAATGCAATGCAGAACCCAAACTACTCATCCTAGAGACTTGAAATTTAGAATGTAGGTTCTATTCGTTGTCGGGACGTGTGCTAAGAAAGGATTTTTGAAAATTCACATTGTAAGGGGTCCAAAAAGGGCGTTGAAGTTTTGATATAAAACTCCCATATTTCATAATTATATTGCGAGCGGGCAAAGCCGCTGTGCTCACACTAGTGTGATATAATACGTAAGGTACATACATCCTACATAAATATTATAAACGCGAAAGTTTTTGAGGATGGATGTATGGATGGATGTTTGTTACTCTTTTAAGCCAAAACTACTAAACCGATTGGGCATAAATTCGGTAGATAATTTAGACCCTAGATTATCACATTGGGTACTTTATATTAATCCTGATAATATATTCACGGGAACTAAGATTACGCGGGTAAAACCGCAGGGCGCAGCTAGTTCCTTATATTTTATTTGTAGGTATGTAACTAACATGCAGCCTTTTGTTGGTTTTAAAGTGTTATATAGTATTGTATTTAGTTAAATTAGATAGGAAGTAAAATAGCTGTAATATATTTTTTCCTTTATAAGGGCACTTTCCCCTCTAGTAAAATAATATACCTATAGGTTAGGTAGGTACATACATCCTATCCTACTTCCTACTAATAATATAAATGCGAAAGTTTGTGAGGATGGATGGATGGATGTTTGCTACTCTTTCAAGCAAAAACTACTAAACCAATTGGCCTAAAATTCGGTATGTAGATAGTTTAGACCCTGGACTAACACATAGAACCATGACTGATAGGACACATAACTGCCTCGGTGGCGTAGAGGGCGCATGCTCGACTGCCAATCAAGAGGTCCCGTGTTCGATCCCCAGGTGAGGCAGTGTTCAATATTGGATTTTTCCATTAGGAATTATCTCAATAACTGCCTGGAGTCTGGAACTGTGCCCGGTTGATGGCAATAGGCTCGCCCCCTATTACATGGGACCAATAACATACTGGCGAAATGTGGGTGTATCTACAATGGGACTGAGTCCTGGGTACATCTCTGCCTACCCCTTCGGGAAAAAGGCGTGAATATAAGTTACTAACACATAGGGTACATTCAACCCGCGATATTTCCATTGGACCAAAAACTACACGGGTGAAACCGTGGGGTACAGCTAGTCGTGTATAATGCTTAGCCATTAACAAAATTAAATTCATATTGACTCAGTGATCAAAGATTATAGAATTTATGTATCAGATCAAGCCCATTTGACAAATAAGTAAAAACGATCAATGTGTGGTCAATCAGAATTAAATTGTTCTTTGTTTAGTCAATCAATTGTAGAATATAGACCGAAAGGGCTTGCTCCAGATAACTTGTCCATTCTGAATTAAATATGTATGAGCTTTTTATTCAGGACATGTGGCGTAATTTAAATTTATAATATTATGTTTTATCATATAACCGATTAAAGATATTAAATATAAGCACTTAATATCTGGAATAAGTTATAAAAAATTTCGAGTGTGATAAAAGTGTGATATTATTAATGAGGATAGCATTCTTAAATTATTATTGATTCTCATATATTTCGTTTAATTTAGTAACTTATATTAACTAAGTTATTTTTAGTTGAGTTACTGTCCTTTTACATACCCAGGTTGTCTGTAAGAAATAGCTTTACTATATAAGACCGCCGGTTGCTTACCGTGTCTTGTGTAAAATTGATTCTTTTTTCGGTATGCAATAAAATATTATTCTATTCTATACTAAGTATTTTACAAAACACATTGGAAATGTATCATGCAAACTCATTGTCACTAGATGTTCATAGATAAACGTCTAATATGGATAAAACGTAACAATAAGTATGAGGTTTGTATTCGCGAAAAGTTTAACCTGCCTCTTCTTATTCTGTAGTCTACGCTTCTGTATTTACTATTGACATGCCGTTGTAGCTACGTACATAGATACTTAGTATATAGTGTAACGTAACCAGCAGATTGAGTAAAGGGAAGAGTAAAACTATCTGATACGCCCTTTCTCTTTTCATTCATACACACGTATTTACTATCAAATATCAGATTACAACTACATTACTGACTGACCTTCTAACAATATAAACTACTAGTGGCCCGCCCCGGCTTCGCACGGGAGAAGTAGAAGTGAACGTTTTAACAGGAGTAAATTCGTGATACATTGTATTTTTATAGGTATAACCCTAATGGTTTACGCAGCGCACGCAAATTAATGACTATTTATGTTACAGTGACCAAATCTTAACAGATGGAAACAATTTCCGAGGTCTATTTTGATGATAAGTACTACAAATCCCTAGTACATTATTTCTACCACCATTAATTTTCATACCGCATAAAAATAATGACTTTTTCGATTATTGTGACTAAACCAAAACAGACTGATTTAATGTCCGTGGACTATTTTTTGTAGATAGTGATAATTACTACAAACCCCTAGGCCTAGAACATTACTTTATTCTACCATGAATAGTTTTCACCGCATCCATATAATGACTGTTCGATAATTGTGACTAAACCAAAATAGATGAATATAATGTCCGTTCACTATTTTGTAGATATTGGTAAATACTACAAACCCCTAGTACATTACTTTATTCTACCACCAATAGATTTCCCAGCGCATGAAAGTTAATGACTGCTTCGATTATTATGACTAAACCAAAATAGATGGATATAATTTCCGTAGACTATTTTGTAGATATTGATAAGTCCTACAAACCCATACTACATTACTTTAATCTACCACCAATAGTTTTCACACTGCATGAAAAATAATGACTGCTTCGATTATTGTGACTAAAACCAAAATAGATGGATATAATGTCCATTCACTATTTTGTACATATTGGTAAGTACTGCAAACCCCTAGTACATTACTTCATTCTACCACCAATACTTTTCACAGCGCATGCATATTATAATGACTGTTTCGATTATTGTGACTAAACCAAAAAAGATGGATATAATGTCCGTGGACTATTTTGTAAATATTAGTAAGTACTACAAACCCTTAGTACATGTAAAAAGATTTTTTAAATCGGTCCAGTAGTTTCGGAACCTATACGTTGCAAATAAAAAACAAAGTTTCTCACTTTATACTATGATATTGGTATTGGTAATAGATTAAATAATCTGGAGACATAATATACGGATTACGGAAACAGTGAAAACAGTAAGAAGAGCATTCATAATTCGATGTTGTTGCAACCCAGTTTAATAGAGCTATGATAAAGAGAAGTGAAATCATAAGCGACTGCCTCTATGGCGTAGAGGGCGCAAGCTCGATTGCCAATCAAGAGGTCCCGGGTTCGAAACCCAGGTCAGGCAAAGTGATAAATATTGAATTTTTCCATTAGGAATTATCTCAATAACTGCCTGGAGTCAGGAACTGTGCCCGGTAGATAGCAATAGGCTCGTCCCCTATTACATGGGACCAATAACATACTGGCGAAATGTGGGTGTATCTACTGTGGGACTGAGTCCTGGGTACACCTCTGCCTACCCCTTAGGGAAAAAGGGCGTGAATGTATGTTTTTTTTTTAAGTCATAAGTGCGTTTTAATTATTTACAGAACGCCATCTATTATGTAATGTTGGAACTAAATTACCTAAAAATGTTGCTTTAGGGTAGTTATGTCTTGCAAGAAAATATTGAAATTTTTCTGTAGCGCCATCTAGTAAGCATTGTTGGAACTAAAATATTCATAAGAAACTTTAAAACTGTATTTTTTCACAAAAGGGCTGAAATTTTTGAAAACGCTGAAACACGTGTTTAATTATTTTCATTTTAGAATGTTTCTACAAAATTTGAAATTAATCGGCTGAAAAATGAAGTCTAAACCATAAAAACTTTCAACCCCTATTTAATACACTTAGGGGTAAAATTTTGAAAAATCCTTTCTTATTACTTGTCTAGACTGTAAAAATAATATATTGTCAAAATTTCATCATCATCGGTCCAGTAGTTTTGGCTCTGGGTTGATGAGTCAGTCAGTCAGTGAATCACTTTCTCTCTTTATATAATAGTATATATGTAGTTTAAGCAATCATAGAAATAACATTAACAATAGCGCAATTAACTGAGGGCTTAATAGGATACGCCACCTTGTAGGAATTTAACACAATCCTATGAAAAATTTAGTAAATTAATGTTTATAATGTTCATCATCATCTCAGCCATAGGACACTGGTGAATATAGGCCTCACCCATAGATTTCCATTTAATTCTGTTGTAAATTCGTATGGTCTCGAATGGTCCCCATTCGAGAGCTTTACGGCCCCATCGGCCATCAGTTCTACGTGCTATGTGCCCTGCCCATTGCCACTTCAACTTGCTAATCCGTTGGGCTATATCGGTAGCGGTAGCTATTTCTACCTGTTTTTGGATAAGTGCTTGTAAACAGAAATCCATAAGAGGGGCAGCAAAATTAGATTTTATCAAGGACGGCTAAACTTTTTCTACCTTTTGTGATTATAATAAAACCTATATAATTGGTTTTATTTATTTTAATATTCAAAATTCGAATTAATGAATGAACTTTAAGTATCACTTTAAACTCCTAGAACAAGAATATTTAGTTTTTAGTTCCGATTTTTAGTGTCAGACTGCCTCGGTGGCGTAGAGGGCGCATGCTCGACTGCAAATCAAGAGGTCCCGGGTTCGATCCCCAGGTCAGGCAAGTGTTAAATATTGGATTTTTCCATTAGGAATTATCTCAATAACTGCCTGGAGTCTGGAACTGTGCCCGGTAGATGGCAATAGGCTCGCCCCCTATTACATGGGACCAATAACATATGGCGAAATGTGGGTGTATCTACTATAGGACTGAGTCCTGGTACACCTCTGCCTACCCCTTCGGAAAAAAGGCGTGAATGTATGTTTATGTGAATGTATGTTTGTTTTAGTGTCAAAAACAACATCCACAGTGCACCGCCCTCCCAATGGAATGGAATGGAGTTCCGAAAAGTAACGCCAAATTCAATCAATTATTACTTTAAAGTCTTAACTTCTCGTAAATTTAAATGAATATATAGTGTGACCTTTATGAAGTCTTTAGTCTGCATCCGCCTACTATAAGTATAAAGTGGTCTGCTTTAAAAGTACTGAACGTTTAATGTCACTATAATTATTTTGATATATCATAGCACAGGTCTATTAACAAAAATAGGGGCGATCACATTACATATTATAAACACGCCAATAAAAATTATTAAATAAGAGCTGAAGAAAAATTATACACGCCATTTTCCCAAAGGGGTAGGCAGAGATGAACCCAGGACTCAATCCCATAGTAGGTAGACCCAGATTTCGCCAGTGTGTTATTAATCCCATGCAATAAGGGGCGAGCCTATTGCCATCTACCGGGCACAGGTCCAGTCTCTAGGCTGCCATTGAGAGAATTCCTAAGAGAAAAATCCAACTACCGTGCACTTATGCACAGACATTATGATTAAAGTGTTGTAGGGGCCAGATTTTGATAATAGACCTGTAATATTGTTTAAAGTTTGTGAAGCATTAGAAAAACAATAGTCATATTATAGGCGTGGAGGTTTAGGGCTACTTACCATGTTTCTGAATTTACGAGTAGCGGTAGGTATTCTGAGTAGCTATATAATTTTATTATAACAGGTATAATTCATATTATACCTGTTGTTGGCGACAGCCTTTTTAGTTCGCGCATTTGTACCTTTTATTTTTGAAAATATTTCTTTTTGTTTTTTAAGTTTTGTGCCAAAATTGTCAAATAGTCCAATTTTTCCCTTTCATTGATATATTGATCAATTTCGCGCTATTCTTTATTTTCCCATTTTGCGTCGTTTTACACCTGTGACAAAATTTTATATAGTCATATTATATGTAGTCATCTACATAATGTTTTATTTATATAATAATAATAATAATAATAAATTATAAAGGTTGAAAATCGTAAACTTTGTAAGTAATTAATGTAAAAAGTGCGTCAATTTGTCAAATGACATCAGAGCTTGTGGGGCAAGGTTGGAGCTCTATAATCCAGTATTATGTAACAGATACATATTAATATTAGTAAAATTTATACACTATATGTACCAAAAATATACAAGAAAGATCATGGTGATAAGACTGACCTTGGAGGACTGACTTTGAATAGATTTGACATTTTCCCCGGAGCAGTCTAAAGTTGCTTCAGACGTCAACTCCAGGTTCTAAACTATCTACATACTTACCATATTTTAGCCTATCTTGTAAACAATGAGCTTAATCATTTATATTTAACACCTAAATAACGCTAGAGTTCAATGAAGCAAACCCTGTCCACGTCCAAATAACAACATACCTTATAAAGACACAGGCCGATTAAAAAATATCACGTTGTAACAAAGTAAAACAGTTTTAAGAAATAATGACTCTATTTTTCAACGTTTTGTCTCTATAACATAAAGGTCGGTAACTCAATAGAGATTGAACAACATTGTTGTAATCAGTGCTTGATATTAATATTAAACATCTCCTTCGGGTGATGTAAAGTGTCAATTTTATCGTTGTTCTAGGCAAACGCGTTGCTCGCCATGGATGTAGAATTGCCTAGTGTCACGTCAGAATTCAAGGGTGCCCGTATATTACAGTATCTTGTTGAGTATTCAATTAGATAAGTAACTAGTATAGAGGTCGTATTAGTAAGTTAGGTGATTACCACTATAACTTTTCTTAGTCTTTACTTATGGTGCTTTATCTTTTACAAAGGCTGGTTACCGCACAAAAAGATCGTTTAAAGTGGTAAGGCCGCGCGTTGATAACCATCAATAACTGTCTTTAGTCTAAAGATAAACAACGTGTTAAAAGAGGGTGTATAATACTTACGGAGGAAGATCCACCCGTCAAACAGAACAACTTCCAAAAGAAAGAATTTTGAAATTCAGGAAAAAAAAAAAACGACTTTCCACACAAATTCGCCGATTAGCTGATCAATTTTGTAAAAATTCGTAATTAGAAATTTTTTTCGCGAATTTTGCAAATCCTTCTGAATTTTCTAAAATCTTTAGATTTGCTTGGCTTTAGATGGAAATCTATGGGGAAGGCCCATGTTCAGAGGATGATGATGAAACCTTAAAAGTTTTCCATTATTTACTCGGTCCATTGTCTTCAAGTAATAAATAAACAGTTTCAGTATAAAAAACCAAATGCCAGATACCCAAATGCTAGCTTACACTGCGACTGAACTTCTCTGTCATATTTTAACCATTAAGTCAATCATTGCAGTAACAGCTATTTACATTAATGTTGTTATTATGTGATCTATTAAGAAACAAGCCTTTTTATTTCCAATACCTTATTAAAATTTATGAATTCAAACACTTCAATCAAATCTAATAAATCATAAAATTAGACTATTGTGCTTACACGCAGATAATAGATAGATAGATAGATAGATAAACGCTTTATTGGTACACCACAATAAGAAGTTCTTAAGACTAATAATAATTTATAATAACTAGTGTAACAATGAGCGGTCTTATCGCTAAGAGCGATCTCTTCCATACAGCCGTGCAGGAAGAGTAGAGAACCGTAATAAACATTTGGTCGGTGGTGTTACAGAGACTTCTCAATAAATAAATATAGAATCATAAAGGTGACTAAATTACATACTTGGTCCATATACCTATATACATACATAAACATATACATACATAATATTGGAAACCCAGGTGATTAAGAAAATATAACCAACGAAAACAAATCACAATATATTCCATACATACATACATAAATACATACAGTCACGCCTTGTTCCCGTTGGGGTAGGCAGAGACTATTTCTTTCCACTTGCTACGATCCTGACATACAACTTTCGCTTCTTCCACTTTCGTCATATTCTTCATGCATGCTCGTCGGTTGTTGGTGCTTTTGACCTGGCCTTTCCTTTAGATAACATCAACTTGATCATGAAAGGTACGCCTAGGTCGACCCCTACCGACTTGACCATTCACACTAGCCTTATAAATCTCCTTTGTCAATCTCTTTTTGTCCATCCTCTCCACATGTCCGAACCATCTAAGCAATCCTTTCTCTATCCTTGTCACTACATCTTCTAACACGCCACAGCGTTCCCTTATCACACTGTTCCTCATTTTGTCCATCAAGGTCACTCCAGTCATACTTCTCAAACTTCTCATTTCCACAGCATTAATCTTACTTTCATGCTTCTTCTGCCAGACCCAACATTCACTACCATACGTAAGTGTGGGGATATTCCATATCCTACTAATATTATAAATGCAAAAGTTTGTGAGGATGGATGAATGTATGTTTGTTACTCTTTCACGTCAAAACTACTGAACCAATTGGGATGAAATGTGGAATGTAGTAGTTAGTAGTATCTTAGACCCTGGAAAAACACAGGGTGCTTTTTACCTCGATATTCCTACGGGGACGAAGACTAATTGAGTGAAACCACGGGCCAAAGCTAATCTACAATAAAAATCGTTCCACACATAAAAACTGGTCTATACGTATAACAAAAATATATTGATTCGTCTTCCTAAATAAAATAAATATGTTAGCAACAATGTCAGTAACATATCTATCTATTATTATATCTCTAAAGAATTTATTGAGACCCAGGATTCCAAGATACAGATGTGAAACTCAAACAAGACCATTGTTTTATCTTCCGCAGTATAAGATATTCCATATTATTATTAAATTCACTCATAAAAATAACTAGTAGTTCGCCTCGAACTGAGACCTAGCAAACCCCAATTTCCTGTAACTTCTAGACCTCTTAAGGTCTAGAAGGGTAAAGTCTAAGGTCTTTAGGTATAATTGAGGTATGAGATAATTAGTTTTTAAGATTAGCTCTGAAATTCTGATTAGGGATGTGAAAAAATAATCGATTATTAAAAAAAATATCGATTATTATTCCTAAAAAATCGAATTTATTTGAACGATTATTACGTTAATAAATCGATTATTTATTAATCGATTTTTTATTGTGTAATCTGTTTTCGATTGACTGCCTCGGTGGCGTAGTGGGCGCATGCTCGACTGCCAATCAAGAGGTCCCGGGTTCGATCCCCGGGTCAGGCAAAGTGTTAAATATTGGATTTTTCCATTAGGAATTATCTCAATAACTGCCTGGAGTCTGGAACTGTGCCCGGTAGATGGCAATAGGCTCGCCCCCTATTACATGGGACCAATAACATACTGGCGAAATGTGGGTGTACTACTATGGGACTGAGTCCAGGGTACACCTCTGCCTACCCCTTCAGGAAAAAGGCGTGAATGTGTGAATGTATGTATGTCCCATGTAATAGGGGGCAAGCCTATTGCCATCTACCGGGCACAGTTCCAGACTCCAGGCAGTTATTGAGATAATTCCCATGGAAAAATCCAATATTTAACACATTGCCTGACCTGGGGATCGAATCCGGGACCTCTTGATTGGCAGTCGAGCAAGCAGTAATATGCAAATATTACTGTGTTCCGGTCTCAAGGGCAATGTTACCAGCGCAATTACTGGGCATGACGAGTTAAGTTACAACAACTAATATATCAGGGTGAAAGGCGCAGTGCAGTGCCGCGCAGAATTTTGAATTTTAAAACACTTTGTGGCACTGTGTTTGATATGGGCCATCATGATGCTTACCATCAGGCACCTGATTTGCTCGTCTTCTTACTCATTAACATAAGAAAAAAAAAACAAAAAATAGTTCTAAGAGGGTATTTATTGATTGACGCTCTCCACGCTCCACGCGTTCGTCGTGGCTCTCCACGGTAGCTCAAGCACAGGGTAGAGTGCCCCAGTGCCCACTAAGCGGAATAGTGTGGAGGGTGCGTGGATCGAATCCCACCCGTGGATGAAATTTTTCATTTTTAAGCTTTGCTTGGGCAAAGTTCGTACATTAGCTAGGTATGATTATTATTGAAAAAAAGCTGATTTCTTTCGTTAGGATTTTTTTTTAATAAATATTTTTAGAAAAGTCGATTATTATTCCATTAAAAATCGATTTTTTCATTAATCGATTTTGTAGGAACAAATATAAATCGATTATTAATTAATCTTATTTTTTATGATAATGAATGACAAGACGAGCAAATGATGGTAAGCATCACGATTGCCCATATCAGACACAGTGCCACCCAGTGTTTCAAAATTCAAAGCTCTGTGCGGCACTGCACTGCGCCTGTCACCCTGAGATATTAGTTGTTGAATCTCATCATGCCCAGTAATTTTGCTGGTAACATTGCCCTTCATTCCGGAATACAGTAATGTTTGCACATTACTGCTTGTCGGATGAATAACTGGCAAAGGTGTGGTACTTCCCCAGGCGGCACCCTGCTAAAGAGGCCTTTCACTACAAAAATCATTTTTTTTACTGTTTAGTCACATCCCTAAGCAAATGTTGTTCTAAACTCTTCACTAATATTAGTTATAATAATCTATTCAACATTACGATAGTGCGACTTAACGACATCAGCGCGCCATCTAGTTGTTTTGAGAGGAGATGGAATTTTATCCCTTGAGAATCGGGGTATCTTTTATAACTTGACAACACCTTAACTGATCAATCTGAAACTGGATATTATAAACAATATAAGCCTATCCTACGTACATATTTAATTTCATAAAAATCGAATTGATAATTTTCAAGTTATAATCGAAAAATATTGAGATCTTATAATAGCTACAACTCTAGGACCCCTTGACCGATTTAGCTCATCTTCGAACTTGAAAATTCTTTTATCCTGTACTACCTATCTGCAAAGTTTCATCAAGATCGGATCATCGGCTTTCGAGTTATCGCAAGACAAACATACATACACACATACATACATACAAACTTTGGCTAATATTTTTATGCAAGTCCTAAACTATGTGTCTAAATTTGAAAAAAAAAATCGGACCATCGGTTTCGAAATTATCGTCAGACCTTTCATAAATACCTTGTGGCTCTTATATATACGGAACCCCTCGACCGATTTTGCTCATTATCTAAAGTAAAAAATTTTATCACTTTAAACTACATGTCTGCAAAGTTTCATCAAGATCAGATCAATAGTTTTCAATTTATCGTCGATCAAATTTACATACCAGAGGTCAACCCTTAAGCTGGTACAAGCGCAGGTTTTTCCCACTTGTCGACTCTAAGACCTCGCTTCGCTCGGTCGACTAACATTGAATCAAACATGTCATACCGAGACACCTAATTGGAATTGTTTTTCTTACAAACCATTGTTTCAACCGCATTTAACATAAACATACATTCACGCCTTTTTCCCGAAGGGGTAGGCAGAGGTGTACCCAGGACACAGTCCCATAGTAGATACACCCACATTTCGCCAGTATGTTATTGGTCCCATGTAATAGGGGGCGAGCCTATTGCCATCTACCGGGCACAGTTCCAGACTCCAGGCAATTATTGAGATAATTCCTAATGGAAAAATCCAATATTTTACACTTTGCCTGACCTGGGGATCGAACCCGGGACCTCTTGATTGGCAGTCGAGCATGCGCCCTCTACGCCACCGAGGCAGTCAACCGCAACCAACCGCAACCGCAACAACCGCAACCGCATTTATAAAGGGTTATTAATGTGAATAGAACAACTTTGAGGAAGTAATTTATTCTTTACTCTTAATTAACAGGTATGTGAATCGTCTAACGACTGGAACCGAGTCCTTTGTTTGTACGTTTTATTAAAATATACTATTTAAGATGCGTACATCCGCCGCGCTTAGGTTTTCCATTTCCGCTAGATTCAGTTGAGGCGGCATGAAGTATGCTAGGTCGGCTAATATTATTACATATCTTTTTTAAATTTATTAAATCATAATTGTAAAGTTCTTTTAAACTAATAATCACGCACACTTTTCCTCCTGACAGTCTTTTCCATATAGTTCCATCAAATATTTGACCAAAATAAGAATAAGGGACGAATCGACTAACGAAAATATATTAATTTTAAATTTCGTCGATTCGTCCCAATGAGACGAACCTGTTCTGGAACGAAACGACGAAGGAGCCTAGATATCTACTATATTATGAGTATTTGCCCGAAAAAGGAACATTTGCGTACAGAACCCCTAAAATGTTGAGTAACAACTTTTAGTAACAAGATAGGCATTGAGAGAAGTAGAAAATTATTATCGTGCTCCATCTGCTCGTACTTATCCCTTTCAATCCCGAACAAAAAATTTACAAATGACATACCATTAAAAAATTAGTGTATACACAATTATTAAAAATCTTGTATATACTTCTAAGTACCTGATAATTAAAGTCACGGTCTCTCTACAATGAATCTGCATACACAATAGCAGGAAAGCATCAATTAGGGATGTACATATTATACTTGTAGTTCATCCTGTACACCCAGCGAGTTCACGGTCAAATTTCGCATGTCACGCATGTGCTTCAACCTTAACGTACTTAAAAGACATATATTATATAATAGTTCTAGCATACTTATAAAAACATGTGTTTGATACACTTAGATAATAGGTATGTGAAACATTTTGTTGCTTGTTGTTCAGTTTCGATACAGATTAATCAGACTGCCTTTCAGACTGCCTCGGTGGCGTAGTGGATGTAATTTATTGAAACGACCAAGTACCGTTGACAACTGTTTATTAATACATATTGAAATACCCTCAACATCTTCCCCTTTCACAATATAAGTACGTATGTAAACAGAATAAACATTAAAGTTAATCAAATATATTATTTTGCTTACTTCTACTTCGAGTAGTAGGTGGATGACTGTGAGGTGACGGTGGTGACACAGTACTAGGTTCGTACTCCGACTCATCCTCACCCTTACTCATCTCATACTCCTCCTCACTTGACTCGTCTGATATGACTACTATTGTGCCGCGCCGATCATTCTGAACCTTTTCCACGACATTAGGTTCTTCATCAGGCATATTTTTAATTATCGACGTAATCGCCGACATTTAAGTCGGCGATTACGTCGATATATACCTAATTTATTTTTTATAATATATGAATGCGGTGATGGTGATGGTGACTGGTTTGAGGCACCAGTCTCTTCGGAGGCGTGGGTTCGTATCCCACCGCTGTCACCATGTAATGTATTGAAACGACCAAGTACCGTTGACAACTGTTTACTCGTATTAATACATATTGAAATACCCTCAACAGTGGACAAGCTCGACTGCCAATCATGAGGTCCCTGAGATGATGAGGGTTCGATACCCAAGTCAGGCAAAATATTAAATATTGGATTTGTCCTTTTGGAATTATCTTAATAACTGCCTGAAGTCTGGAAATCTGAAAACTAAATGGAAGTAGACTTACCCTCTATTATATGGAACCAATAACATAATGGCGAAATGTATGGCATAAATGTAATGGCATAATGACGAAATGCGACTGAGTCCTGGGTAAATCTCTGCCTACCTCTTCGGGAAAAAGGCGTGATTGTATGTTAAACCCTTTCAGTACTTCTAGGTATATCTACTTAAAACATGGTGTTTAACAAGAAGTGCCGTCTCAAAGTCACATCTAAGCAACGTGACTATGAGTCTCCTTACCAGACCATGGCCCATCTGCTCGAATGTCCCCTGTGCCCTGCACTATGGGAATCTTTATAACGCCACAAGAAACGCATTAGACGTGGCTACATTCTAGGCTAACACAGTCTAATCTGATTCTACATAATATACCTAATAAACCATTGACTTGATAAGAAGAAGAACACAAGGTGAGTGTTGACGCCTCGAGTCGAATACGGCGCGTCCAATGAGTTTAAAAATGCGATGAGTTAATGAAACCAATATACGAACAAGTGCCATGATACGTCTTGCAAAGGTCAAGCCGTTTCGCAAGTAATTGCTTATTTATAGCGCTATTTAAAGACTCGGTCGATTAATTTTACTATACATGGTGCGTATTCATCACAAATTGTGGCTGTCATTTGGCGCTGATTAAATATATATATGTCGTATAAAAGTTTTCGATAGTGCGCTTTTAGCTGATGATGAAGATAGTAATCATTTATTTGGTGGAGTTAATGAGGGCAGAACGCACAGTCGGCGAGAAGATTGTGGTAGGTTTGTTCCCGTTATTCCCACGGGAATGAAGTCTACTCGGGTGAAACTCTGAGGAACAGGTAGTTATGTATATATTTGTCACGTGAGGATAAAGTTATGAAATGTTATAATAACTATATAGGCTTTGTCGTTTATATATATTTCTTTTGTAGTGGTAGGCCTCTTTAGCAAGGGGCCGTCTGGGGAAGTACCACACCTTTGCCAGTTATTCATCCGCCAAGCAGTAATGTGCAAACATTACTGTGTTCCGGTCTGAAGGGCAATGTTACCAGCGAAATTACTGGGCATGATGAGATTCAACAACTCATATCTCAGGGTGACAGGCGCAGTGCAGTGCCGCGCAGAATTTTGAATTTTAAAATACTGGGTGGCACTGTATTTAATATGGGCAATCATGATGCTTACCATCAGGCACCTGATTTGCTCGTCTTGTCACTCATTATCATAAAAAAAAAAAACCGCTATGGAGACTGCATGATAGTCAGCGAGGATAAGATATGCACATCGAGCTCTAGAAGAGTATAATCCGCTAGATTTGGCTTTGTAAAGCGGTGCTACTTTCATACAATACACTGGTGTCTACTAGGAACTGCTAAAACAACTACGATTTGTTTAGTAAGTACATCACTTGTATTTTCCTAAATATAACAAAGGTTTTTAATTATTATAATTTTATTGTGATGTTATTTATGTTATTTTTAAAAATAAATTACGAAATTATAATAATTATTTAATTTTTGGCAGACTTGAGCGATGCGCAATATTTATCTTCGCTTACTGTATGTATTTATTTATATATTAGGTTCCCTTATTTCCAAATAAAGGACATTAATTATCGTCCACTGCTGAACATAAGACATTGACTGACGAAAAAATTCAAGTAAGTCGTTTCGAAGTCATACGAATCCTCCCTCAATTTACTTTTTACATCTAAGTACTTACCTATTAAAATTGCTTCATTGAAATAATCTGTTTATTAAACTCGTATTACATATAATAATATTCTAAGGCACTTCCACGCAAAAAGCTCTTATAAATCGTCTTATAGCATCAATAATTTGTTCCGCTCACAATCGATAAACGTTGTGCATTTATGAAATAGGAAGCCTTTACGTGTTAGGTCTACCCTTTTATTATTGTACCCAGCACCTTATTGTAGCTCGTTACATATTCTTTGATTGAAGACTCGATAAATCCACAATTTATATAACCAACTATAGTAGCGACTAGAGTTGTTCTAGAGTCTATTTTACTACAGTTCTGAGAACGCTAACAAAAAGCTCGCCGATCTGATAAGTCTACGTGCCGGGGACATATCTTCTAAACGTAGGACACAAAAAGTTTACAATTCAAGGTGTATTTCAAACTTAATTGGGTTCTTGTCTTATTCTAAGTTGCGAGTCGACTCGGCCGCTATTATCTCAACGGCGCGGATTCACCACCTCTTAAAGTTTTGCACCGGAGCGCAGCGTGCAAGGTGTCTAGCGACGCGGCGCGCTGCGGCGAGTCCAAACATATAATTATCGTAAAAAAGTCTGCCAAAAGAGGGTCCAAAAAACGTGTTTTTTATTAAGACAATTTGTAACTTTTTGAAAATGATTAATTTATGTGTTTTAGTTTTATTATTTTGTGGGAGTCAACTCGATCATAAACGCAAATTAGTACTCGTACCTTCAGCCAGAACAGAAAGTGTCATAAAGGCTTAATTCCAATTTTAAGTATGTTCTGATAGGTGATTCGTTATTTTCATAGTAAGTTACTATACGTTGGCACCTAAGCTTCGACAAGTTGTCTCGAAAAGACAAACGAACACCTTTTAAAATACGGAGTAAAAAAATCGTTACGGTTATGCTTAATCCGTTTGACGAATGATTACATCAAAGAAAGCTCATGAGACACTAGGCCTAACAATTATGTAACAATTTATCTATATCCATACAAGATAATATTGACATGGTACCATAATATAGTATTATCCACTGCGTTTCATCGATTACGCAAGAGAGGTCTAAAGTCAAAGATCCATACGTTACGTAATATGTTTTGACGGTGTAACTAAACTAAATAATAAATAATTCCCTAACAAATAATATTTGTTTCGATATAATATAGCCGCTTCTAAAGAGCCGTCTAACTAGAGATTTGTTAAAGTTAGTTGGCGCATCACAGCCTTATAATAAGAACTGAGATAAAAGTTCTAACCTCTTCTTGTGGCATATTTCGTATTTTAACTACTTACATAATAAATTCTGTGTTAGTTCTCAGCAATTTCACGCAAACTCCAAGTATTTGAGATGTTTAGCAAGATATTCTTGTTAGTAGCTCAGAGCATCCTACGAATTAAAATAATTGCCCTATTTGAAAATGAGCCAGTTGCAACAATTTAAAGGCATATTCACAATTTTTTTCACATAATAATAATAATAATAATATGGGACGACTTCCACACACGGTCATCTGGTCCCAAACTAGGCTAGAAGCCTGTACTATGGTAACCAGATGACTGATATACATACTTATATAAGCTTATAACACCCAGACATAGATCAAACAGACATGTTCATGCACACAAATGTTTGACCTGGCCGGGGATCGAACCCGGGCCCTGCGGCACAGAAAGCAGAGTTACTACTATCTGAGCCATCGAGGCTGTCAATAATATGTAGCACTAGTATGTAAAAAAATTGTAGAAATAGAAGTTGGCGTGAACATTACAACATTTAATAAGAAATAGATATTTGTTATACATTTATTATATATTGGCTCACAGATTCATTTACAATTCATAATGCTCTTTTAGAATCAAGATAAGATATAAAAATAGAATCTAGGGCAAAATAATTTAAATGAGTAGGTATAATATTTGTGTATATTTTGCAATTTTACATATCGCACATTTCGTAGGTATTCTACGTTCTCAAAAGAGATGATAAATGTTAGTTATTACGCAAAATATGTTGTGCATAATATAACTAATTTATATCTTGCTAAGATCTTGTATTGACCCACTAAAATATTAATGGTCAATCACCACCCAGCCCACTGTCCTCTAACTTATTGAAATAAACGTAATATTAAGGATATTTTATTTTCTATTATAAAATAAGACCCGAAAGAAATGGGCCCTCGCATAATTATACCCACTAAAATAAATGACCGAGAGAAGAACAGATATATGGTCAACTATTGCAGCTCCAAATCAAAGTCCAACATCTGCTATGGACTTTATTGCATGGAAATCTAAGAAAGTACCAAGCGACTGCACCAAGCATGGCGTGAAGACTGGAAGCTCAGAATGATTGGTAAATTGTAATGGAATTTATACTAATTTTGCAAATTGTTTAAGTAGACGGTTAGATGCACTTTCTTAAGTGTTACTACATCTTTTTGAAACACGTCGTATATTGACGGTCGCAACATATTTCAGGAGTGCAACTCGTTGCTATTATATTTTATTATCGTCTCCTTGCTGAGTGTGTATAGATTCAATAAATTATGTGTGAAAATGAAGCTGAAGTAGATTTTCAAGTATATGTATAATTTAATAGACCTTGACTGACTCATCAACACACAGCCCCAACTTTGATTTAGACAAGGAAGAAATAAGAAAGAAATTCCCGAATGTCCCACGGAAACGAAATCGCGAGAATTACGCTTGTTATATATATAACATGAACTTTTAAGTATCAATGAACTGAGGTCAATGGCAAAATTAACTGATCGTTACAAGTTACAATCACGTGAACCAGTGTCAATATTGCACTTGGTTTACGTAACCGGAACGAACTAGCGGCGCAATTTATAGGTAAGGATTGTAGTCAAACCATCTTTCAATCGATTTATAATGAATATCCTTATAATAAAATAAATGATACTATTAAGGGCAAGAACAGGAAGAATGTCTACGAAGTTAGTAAGGTTTTTTTTATGATAGTGAGTCGAACAAGAAGAGCAAATCAGGGGCCTGATGGTAAGCATCATGATTGCCCATAAAATATCAGACATATCGAAACCCAGTGTTTTAAAATTCAAAATTCTGCACGGCACTGCACTGCGCCTCTCACCCTGAGATATCAGTTGTTGAAACTCGTCATGCCCAGTAATTTCTTTGGTAACATTGCCCTTCAGACCGGAACACAGTAATGTTTGCACATTACTGTTTGGCGGATGAATAACTGGCAAAGGTGTGGTTCTTCCCCAGGTGGCCCCCTGCAAAAGCGGCCTACCACTACAAGTACTTTTCTTTATTTGACCTCTGTGAATTAAAAAATTATGAATATAATACGAACATTAGTTACCAAGGAGTGGCTACCTCTAGTATGGTGTACGGAGGTATACAAATTATGCGGATATTAATTAGTAAATATGACTCCTCCAATCTTGTTTTTCACTGTTTCTTAAGTCTTTTCAAACCAAGGTGTCATGAATAAAGAGCAAAGTAATTAATATAATACGTATACTTAAACAAGGATCTAAATAATATTATGAACTTGAACTAGCTGTGCCCCGCGGTTTCACCCGCATAATCTTCGTTCCCACGAGAATATCGGGATAAAAAGTACCCAATGTGTTATTCCAGGGTCTAAAATTTTTCCTGGGTATAAAAAAAAAAAAAAACAGGGTCTAAGCTACTACTACATACCAAATTTCAGCCCAATCTTTAGAGTAATTTTGGCATGAAATAGTAACAAATATCCATCTATCCATCGATCCATCCTCACAAACTCACACACTTATAATATTAGTACCCTATAGTATTCACATAGTATTCACATTTATAATATTAGTAGGATTATATATATTATTATATAACTTGTAGGATTCTTTAATAAAAAAATTTAGCTTATGAACCTAATTCTTTATAACTTAAAGATTTTAATATTATTGAATATGTTGTAAGTATTAATTAGACAAAACACATAATTAAATGTGATATTAAACTAATTAAACTTAAAGTAAAATATACGTAAAAAATAAATATAAGTAAAATATATCCTCTCCATCCATCGGTTGTCTGGAAGAAATCGCTTATTAGCGATAAGACCGCCGCTTGTACATTTAAGTTAGTTTCTGTATCCTGTAATGTTATTTTCTTTGTGTGTGGTGTACAATAAAGTATTATCTATCTATCTATCTACATATATTAATAAATATATAAGAGTTTAAGATATTCTCAGCAACATAGAGAAACTTTACTTGATTATTTCATATTATATTATATAATTTCATGTTGAATTAATTATATTATATATAGCTAATATATTATATTATATAATATATTCAATATGAAAGACACTATCACACTATCTTCAATGATTAGGTACTTCTAGCTCAACAAAAATTATAAGGTCTCTACTCTGTATAATTTTATGACATGTAATGTATATAACGGGACTGCCTCGGTGGCGTAGTGGGCGGATGCTCGACTGCCAATCAAGAGGTCCCGGGTTCGATCCCCAGGTCAGGCATAGTGCTAAATATTGGATTTTTCCATTAGGAATTATCTCAATAGCTGCCTGGAGTCTGGTCCCGGTATATGGCAATAGGCTCGCCCCCTATTACATGGGACCAATAACATACTGGCGAAATGTGGGTGTATCTACTATGGGACTAAGTCCTGGGTACACCTCTGCCTACCCCTTCGGGAAAAAGGCGTGAATGTATGTTATGTTATGTTAATGTATATAATATGAGACTTTAAAGATAAATAGAGCAAAACCAACGTCAGTTGCGACCTCAAGATGCAATTTGATTATGAAATGAGATACTTTAAATGGATAAAATATCATACTCATATCATTATCTCAATATAATGTGAAGGTCGGTGAAGGTTTGAAACAGATACTTCCATAGAAACATTTTGTATTCAGTTTCAAAAAATGTCAGTCTTTTGCTGATATATTATAAGAGTTGATATTCAACTTTGACATAATATTTTGACACCATAATAATAATTTTAATAATTATTATGGTGTCAAAATATTGTGGTACAATGAAGAATAACTCCGACCAGACCACCCAAGTTGCGAAAGGTCGATGAAAAGTTCACAAACAATTTACCTTTTAATTACTGTCTTATTCATAAGGCCCATGGGAAGATTCAGTGATGAAATTGAAACGGTAAATGGGCGTAAATTGAAAACCAACAATTTAATAGGTTGGGCAACTTTCGTGCAAGATTAGATTAAAGACAAGCCCCTAATAAGATAATCGCTTGATTTACGTGCCACTGTTAGCATAAACTACGTAATACAGAAGTAAACGTGCTTGCAATGAGCTTAAAACGCACTCACACATGGACACATTCATGAGATGCAAGACTTCTTCTAATCGCGACTGTATGCTGGAGATAGATGTATGCGATTCTCAATCGCGTGTTTTGCCATTGCAACGCCAATAGTAGCATTTTTACATGTAAATCTTAGAGAATTGGATGTGTCAAATGCTACTTCCAGCGCAAAGCAATCGAACGCATGGTTCCAGTACTACCTTAAATTTTTTGAAAGTTTTCACGGGGGTCTATGAACTCGTAAACAGGACACTTTTACATCATCACGCAAAGCAATGCAACAAATAAAGTGTCAATTAACAAATAAAAGCTGTAATTGATTGTTAAATTGTTCATGTATCTTGGCAGCAGAGGAGGAGGAGAAACGGTTGACAAATATCGTTCTGAATGCTCTAAGTTTGAAAGAGACACAGAACACAGAAAATATGCTAGAACAGACATTCTGTGTCTTGGTATTTTGTGTCGTTACTGTTTGCAATTCTAGCAATTATTTAATGCCCCAATCCAAAACCGGCTAATGATAATAACGCTCTTTGCCCTTTGAGCACTGGAAACTATATAATTTCAGCTCATTTGTTACTACGATTGCAACGCAGTACAAATGAAGGCAGTGAAATGCAGTTACATAGGTATTTGGTTTTTCTATTAAATTTTATGTTTAGGTAGCACTTTTTATTTCTCATTAAACAAAGCCTTTTGAGTTGGTGTAGTTACAGTGACAGTAAAATATAGTGTTATTATAAGTGTCATTCTACCTATTAAGAACACACGAACAAAGTGCCTCACCTCATCCTAATAGAGACAAGAAGAATAAGTGCCAATGGACACATTCTTAGTTCTAAATGTTTACGTTGCAATTTAAGTTAGATCTATATTACTCATTAGCCTTTAATTGAAATTAGACTAATAATATTGTGATTAATTAAAAAAACAATGTTAAGCCTATCCTTAACCCGTAATGTTTTTTGGTACCTGCTTTTATTTCTTCTAGGTTTCATTTGTTCTTGCATGCAATCTTTATTTTCTCAGAAGTTGTAAGTCTTATACGTTTTTCGTTTCAAAAATTAGCCACTCGATTTAGTGCACTGACGGTAAAAATGTTCTCCTGCAGAAACAATGCTATTTATTTATGTAACGTCAAACACTAAAGGGAGTATCAAATATTTAATTACCAGTGAGCTGTAATTGTTACACCTTCATATTTATTGTCATGTTTCGGTTATTTTATGTCCGTTAATTTAATATGCGTTAAATATCAAATAACTGGCGGTAATTAAGAGTTTAGTTTTGTTTTGACTGCCTCGGTGGCGTAGAGGGCGTATGCTCGACTGCCAATCAAGAGGTCCCGGGTTCGATCCCCAGGTCAGGCAGTATTTAAATATTGGATTTTTCCATTAGGAATTATCTCAATAACTGCCTGGAGACTGGAACAGTGCCCGGTAGATGGCAATAGGCTCGCCCCCTATTACATGGGACCAATAACATACTGGCGAAATGTGGGTGTACCTACGACCGAGTCCTGGGTACACCTCTGCCTACCCCTTCGGGAAAAAGGCGTGAATGTATTTATTTTTTTATTTTGTTAAAATATTATATCGGACATTGACATCTATTATTGTTAATCTTCCGTGTATGAGATTGAGTCTTGTTTACATCTCTGCCTACCCCGTCAGGAAAAAGGAAATTATATTCGGAGGAAACAAGGGAAGACAAAATATAGATTTGGTAAAATTTTCAAAGGATTGTGTCTAATTTGTCGTAGGTAGGATTACTAAACAATGAAAACATTCGTTATATACTTATACATAATAGGTATACTTAGACATATCTTTTATTATGTGTGTTGCGGGTTTACACACGGAAAAGTACTAATTCAGTTTCCTACCAACCTACGCACTTTTCCACTCAATCGGTTTAATAAGAATAGTTTTTGTATGAAATAATCGTATATGCTCTATAGTACAATAATCGTCTTTGGTATGAAGGAGAAGAATAAGAATAGAAGAAAAACAACAATAATATAACAACATTCATACTCGTATACACATCAACACTTTCATATCATAATAGGTTGCATCTCTTGCATAATGTACCAAACGAATACTAGAAATAGTGGAATTATCTACTTGCAAATAATGTCAGATAATCTGCAGGCACGTTTTTAGCATGGCTCATTAACTACACGTAATAACTTCAAGGTTCCCACGTCCCACTTGGAGACCACCAGGAAAATCCTTAACAGATGACTAACAACAGTCCTAACTTGTTGGTAGTGAAATGGTTTCCGAAGCATACCATAAATGATTCAGGAAGCGATGCGTAAGGCAGGTTATGGGTTGAGATATCGGGATCAAACTAATAAGTAGAATTGCAGTTTTAACTAGAACTGTACTGAATACAAATGCTGGGGTTCGTTACAGGAATACTATAATAAGTTGGTCTTGTTAAAAATTTCCTCTGGCTGTTCCTTTATTTGTATTAAAAACTAAATTATAAATTATGTTTGCAATATTAGTCGTATCGTTTATCGTAGTGGCAGGTCTTTCGTAGTGGTAGGTCTCTTTAGCAGGGGGCCGCCTGGGGAATTACCACACTTTTGCCAGTTATTTATCCGCCAAGCAGTAATGTGCAAACATTACTGTGTTCCGGTCTGAATGGCAATGTTACCAGCGAAATTACTGGGCATGACGAGTTTCAACAACTAATATCTCAGGGTGACAGGCGCAGTGCAGTGCCGCGCAGAATTTAGAATTTTAAAACACTGGGTGGCACTGTGTCTGATATGGGCAATCATGATGCTTATCATCAGGCACATGATTTGCTCGTCTTGTCACTCACTATCATAAAAAAAATTATAATATGTTACTTGCACGATTTTCTTGAAAATATCATATATTATTTCTATCGTAAATCTGTCATAAATTTATGGAGATTAACCTTAGTGACGATACAAGTTTGATACGATTACGATTTTCAATAAATTCCTGCCAAATGGTGGCATACATATATAAGTTTGCAATTTCACAAGTATTAAATCTATTAAACCGTAAAAACGAAATACACATAAATATGCATATTAAATTGATACAGAAGCAAAGATTACGCAGGTTTGAGTAACTTATTGGTATTGAGAATTTGAGGTCAACAACAATAGAGGTTTGTAAGCGTAAAAAGTTGACCCATTGAAGAAGACGCACGCAGAATTCTCAAGTACAAACGAGTAAGTACCTATGTGTAAAGTATTTGTATGTACGGCTGGTATATGAATCTGTAGATGGCAACACAGTAATAGTAACAAGCAATGCTTGCATACTAATTCAATCATTTGCAAATTAATTAGCTTTCGACAACATTGTAACCTTGACTCGAAATACTCTAGTCCCTAAAGAGATATTAGTAAAAGTATAATTTACATTAATTTGTAAATCAGAGGAATACCTACAGAACGTGTTATAAAAAATAAGCAACTTAGGTTTTTTTTTTTTTTAATTCCTCAAAGATATCTATAGGAAAAGTAAGAGTTATGTTAATTGATTTGTAAATCATAGGAATGTTATCAGAATCCGGGCGTGATTCCCGCGACTTTGTTCCTTGCCTACATCAAAATAAAATATATGTAAAAAAAATTCAGCGCTCTAGGTCCATGGGTTGGGGCTGGGCATTGATGAGTGAGTGTGTCAGTCAGTCAGACAGTTAATCAACTGATTAATTTCCTGACTGACTGACAAAATAGTCAGGACTTTGATTGTCATATATAAATGAAATGAAATGAAATGAAATGAAATTTATTGTATAAACTGTGTCAGGAGGGTCTTCAATTAACATTCGGGTGTCATAAAGTGTCGCAACAGTTTGCCCAGGACGGACGTACAATATTTATTACATTATAATACAATTATACTAAATATGAATTTAAAATACGAATTATACATGTCAGATACAATAATTTAAAATAATATAATCATAACTTAATCAAAAGAGAAGAAAAAGCCTAGATATTATAAATAAATTATCAAAACACCTTACAATAATTTAAAATGGTTTCAGTTCAGTTACTTAGTAAGATACATTTAGACATTAGTAACGAAACTATAATTTTAATATAGAAGGTAATGTAGAATTAATTTCGTATTAATTACCTTTGCATCACAGTTCAAAGCGTGTACAAACTATCTTACTTATGTAATTAACAATTAGAATATTATGGTTAAATCATCATTGAGGTAATAGCACTTCTTTAAAGTGCAATGTTAACCAATTGTTAGTGTTTATTTTTATATATTACTAGCTGTGCCCCGCGGTTTCCCCCGCGCAGTATTCGTTCCCGTGGGAATATCGGGAATAAAGTACTCCATGTGGTATTCCAGGGTCTAAGCTACCTACATACCAAATTTCAGCACAATCGATTCAGTAGTTTTGGCGTGAAAGAGTAACAAACATCCATCCATCCATCCTCACAAACTTTCACATTTTTATTATTAGTATGATAGTAGGAAAAATATATTTTTTAATACTGCTTACATAAGAGATTCAGTGTGTTTTATTTCAAGTTATTTGTATAATTTTAACCGATAATATTATGTCGGCCCATTAAACTCCTAGTAGGTGAACCTCCTTCCTACAAAATGTATTCCAAAACATGGGGTCCTGACACCAATCTTAAATACTAAACCCAACCTCACCCTTACAAAGCCTTACAAAGCCAATAGTAGGTGTAGTAATTTTGTAGGGGTAGGCCTCTTTTGCAGGGGGCCGCCCGGGGAAGTACCACACCTTTGCCAGTTATTCATCCGCCAAGCAGTAATGTGCAAACATTACTGTGTTCCGGTGTGAAGGGCAATGTTACCAGCGAAATTACTGGGCATGATGAGATTCAACAACTCATATCTCAGGGTGACAGGCGCAGTGCAGTGCCGCGCAGAATTTAGAATTTTAAAACACTGGGTGGCACTGTGTCTGATATGGGCAATCATGATGCTTACCATCAGGCACCTGATTTGCTCGTCTTGTCACTCACTATCATAAAAAATATAAAATAATAATACTATTCGTCCCTGATACTAATAGTCACTTGAAATGAAATTATTTATTTGCAACTTATAAAAATTACTATATACTTATAAAATATTATATAATATATATATGTATATCCTTATAAAAATTCATCATATTGATCGCCGGAAAAACTACCATAATATGCCATATCTTCATGTTTCGGGGAACTGTTAAGTATAGGTTAATTTGTGGTGAGTTCCTCCATTAACCGGTCATTACTAGATAATATCACCAGTGTTCGACCGCGGCTTTACGCGTCGTCGACCACAAGTCTCTTTGTACCTAATAATTGCGAAGTTTATGATGTAAAATACTTGTACCTAAATATTCTACTACGCGTACCTATTTATAATAAGTACCTACTTTTCAACAAATACTTTTGAAAATTATATTATATTTTTTGCATATATCTTAATTCTGGTAAAGTGTACGTAAACTCATCTGTTTTAGATTTATTTTCACTACCTACAAAGGTCAAATTTAATTATATTACTCATATTAAAAATAAATGGGTAACTTTTTACTCTAATATCTTAACAAAAAAATCTAGAGGACTTAATAGAGACAAAAACATTGCGCAGCCGCCCCAATTTCTTTTAGGAATATTATTATAAATATTGTGGATAACGACCACTTTAATATTCCTTCAACCTACATTTATTTAGAACTGTTAGAAAAAAAATTACTTTTACATTATTATTTTAGTAACCTACTTTAATTGTCCAATTAGACACAAAAACAACTAAGGTTCACGTTCAGTTAACATCATTAGTTGAAAACTATGCCATTTACCATTTTTGCTTCGAGCTGTAATCCTCAGCAGTCCGCAAACCACGCGACAAAAAGGCTCTAGAATCCCAATTACGGCGCAATGATCAATTAATAGATTGTTTTGCGCCATACAAGGTTGTGCGATCCAATGATCAAATAGCTTATGACTAACATTGTCAGCTCACTAATGACCTACACGTAAGAAACTTTTTTATCTCCTTAGGAGTGTTAGTTATGGTGTCGCACGACTTTGTTTTGCCAGTTAAAATGAGAACTTTGTGTGATGGACACTATGACAAGTCACGTCTCGTCTTCTTCAAAATGCTTTCAAAATCTCACCAATTTTTAACACCTGGCCAAAGGCTATTTAATCAGACATTGAATTTGTAATTCATTTGTATTAATATGAAAATGATTCTTACGATAGTGATTTGATGATTGTTATTGTATTATCTTAATGACAGCCTAGAGTCAGGAACTGTGCCCAGTAGATGGCAACAGACTCACCTCCTATTAAATGGGACTTAAAAAAATAACTGGCAAAGTATGAGTGCACCTAATATTGGAACTGGGTCCTGGGTCGTCCTACCTCCTTCGGGAAAAGGCGTAATATTTTGTTATATATTACGTACATATCACATACCTATTCTTATTTATTTTATAAATGCGAATGTATGTGTGCTTATGTCGTGTATGTTTGCTGCTACCCTAAACCCAAAAAATACTATGAAATTGGGCATTGTGTTGAATCTTAGACTAGACTTTACATACTTTTTACATATTTTTACTAGACTTTAGATCTTGACAAAGTTTTAGACACGTTTATCGGGTGAAACCGTGGGGCGTAAGTAGTATAATATTATGTAAAACAATTGCATAGTGAATCGTGGCATGTAATCGTACCTACCTACAATGTGCATCCTTAATAAGCAACATAGATAAAATCTCGCCTGTCGTCGTTTCAAGCATGGTGATTTACCGAACGTATATGTTTACTACACAAGTCTGGTTAACAATTAATTGATTGTATCAAAAAATGGGTGTTATAATGTACCAGCATTGGGTCCAATATATCAATGACTGGCGCCTGCATTACATTTAATTGCGAGTTTTGTCCAGAGCTCTCACTCACTGCCGTTGTCCGTTTTCCCCGAAAACTATAACGAGGTTTTGTTCAAGTCAAGATTTAAAAGGTTTTCACAGAACAAGCGTGCTCCAACATAGGCCGCATCATAACTGCAATCTCACCTGGTCTGGTAGCAGGTGAGATTGCAGTCTAACATAAAAATAAGAAAAGCTTTTAAGTATATTATGTCTACCTATATTATATTAGTCACAAGTGTCGATTTATTGAGACATGTTTTATCCTGAATAACCATAGAAAAATAGCAGCATTTTAATATTATTAGGGCCTCACCTAATTTCTGAGATTCATCTTATCATCTCGTATTGCGCCTAAAATATTCAATGTGTGGCCGCCGCATGAAGCTTCTTTTAAAGCGCTAAGTCCGTCGTAACTCCGAGCTTAAAAAGAAGTAAGTCAGTGGCGAGTTAAAATATTAAGTACGTAATAAAATTACCATGTATTAAAGTTAAGTGTTTTAGTCATACTTATATCTAGTTTTTTTTTATGACGGCACTAAACTCTACATTACTATATTATTGAAGTTTATAGAGAATTTGAATATTATTAACCAGCAAATTCTTAAAGCATTTTTTGCCGTTGTTCGTAATACTATGTAGGTATATTATTATGGTGATGACTTTGGTTTTATACAAACTCAATAATGTTCTCTAAAAATAAGGAAATTAGACTAAACTACCTATTACGGTCATTAAGAAGTCTATAAATACAATTAAAAGTTGTTCGATATAAATAATTACATTACAGCTATACAAGTGTATAGCTATGTAAGCCCAACGGCTTTGCCCGCTCGCAATTACGAAATATGGGAGTTTTATACCAAACTTTGACGCCATTGTTGTACCCCTTAGAATGTGAATTTTCATAAATCCTTCTTAGCCCACGTTCAGACAACGTTATGAACCGACATTCCAAGTTTCAAGTCTAGGATCGGGCAGCAGAGTCATCTGTGTAAAAGCTACAAACTGTGCTCACCAACCCGCCTGCCAAGAGCATAGCGAGTATTAGCAAACCCCTCTCGTTATGGGTGAAGCCTATGTTCAACAGTGGACTTGCAACGGCTCAGATGAACAATGATGTACAGATAAAATAATATTCTACAGACAGGTTTATTCCCAGATTTCCATAAAAAATAAATTCATTTCCTGCCTTCAGTTCCAAGGCAACTTATAAAATTATATTTTCAAAAAGGAAATACAAAAACATTAGGGTGCAGTTATACCGTTAACATCAGAGAATACATTTAATAAAATTAATGAGTAGGTCAGCTGTTCCCGCGAGATCTGTTCGAGGTGACCTCAGTTGACGTAAGAGCCCATTCTTAAACTGTAGCAAATTACTTATTTATTGATCACCAATGGACGGTCTTATCATTTTAAAAGATCTCTTCTAGGCACCCAACCTTTTACACAGATAAATAACAAAAATATGAATTGGTTTATATCCTATTAATTATCTCAGGACATTTTTTGCCATAAATACCGGTTTTAATATAACACTTTAAAGCTGTTATATATTTTATAATAGTTAATAAATTATTCAAATTAATAAGTCCGCTCAATTTATTCAAAGACTGCTTGTGGTATAATATGCAACTCTATTATACTTATGTTAATCAATTTATTGTCAACTTAGAGCTCTACGTAACAATATTCAAGACATAAATGTATTTTATTGTGTTATAAAATAAACATAAAATTGTTGTGTTACGAACAACATATTCGTAGAGGTACATTTTGGTCTAAAAATTTTATTGAACTGAATTAATAAACATAAGGTCCTTGTATTTTAAGCTGTATCGATATTTTGCCTCAGGACGCTAGCGCAACTGCCGATCATGAGGTTCTGGGTTCGATGCCCAGGTCAGGCAAAAAGTTTTATTAGATTTTCCAATAACAATTTTCTCAATGACCGCCTGGACTTTGGAACTGTGCCCTAGATGCCCTAAGTAGCAAAAGGCTCTTTTAGACGATATAAGATGTAATAAATATCTGCTAGAATATATTCTAGCACGGCCTTGAATCATTAGCCTACTTAATTGTTACACTGTTTCTTCTATATCTGGCCTTTATACCTAAAAATAAAACAGCTGCATGAAAGCCGCTGGAAAAAAAAAACCAAACTGGATGAAAATCTATGGGGGAGGCCTGTGTCGAGCAATGGACGTCCTACGGCTGAGATGATGATGATGATGATGATGATGATGGTGATAATGATGATAATAACAGATGCGTTCCATTTATGGCCAAGGAATAACTAATGTCCCACTGCCTTTGTGAGAGTAAAGTCGTGAAGATACAATATATTTAAACTTCAAAGTGTTCAATACATAATGTCTTACCATCGAATACCTACTCAAATAGACTTGACGTCATGTTGGTTTTATTCAAAATACTCCTCAAATTAAAAAAAAAATGACGCGCTCCCTTTAACTATGTGTGTGAATTTGTCACTTACTCACGCCATAACTGATAACGCTGTTAGCCTCATATTAAATTGTAATTTAAGAATCTAACAGAAAGTGTTTACCGAATTACACTGCTAGAGTCAACCAAGGAATGATCAACCAATAACCCAAATGTCGTAGTTTTAGGTAGCCATGATTCTTACAAGGCGTCCGATATGATATCGGCCTCTGACATATCTGATAGGCAGCAACCGGTATCTAAAGCTTAAGGTGTCGGTGTTTTTTCAGCGGAGCACAGCTAATCTATCTATAAACCTGTATCAACCCACCGCTGGAGGCCTTAAGTGGTTACGCCACTCTTTTCGATCCTGTCCAAGTCTCATCGAAATAGTTTTATCTCTCTCGGGTACCAAACTGTCACAGCCTTGGTCCAGTTTTCATCCACTCTTGCTATGTATCCTGCACATCTCCATAATTTAGCCTGACTATTCGTGTACCAACGTCTGCTACCGCTGTTCTACAAGACGTAAAAGTCTAACTAATCAGAGACCTTTTGACTGGCAAGTCAACTCTCAATGCCTCACAAAGATCCACATATGGAGCGTATTGTCTGACAAGACATAATATCCGTCACGGAGAGCGCGTCGGCATTCGTTTAGTACCTGCATTTAGTTATACAGAGAAAGCTTTATTATTATTACCTCAACGTAATTTTATGTTATGCAATTTTAACGTGGTTTAGATTAAGGTTTTTCATATATTTGCATAGGTTAAACTAGATTACAGAACATTTATGAGTTCTTCGTAAATCTACAAGATAATTCTTACTTAACATAACATCACTCCTTTTTTCCAAGGGTAAGGCAAAGGTGTCCCATAGGTACACCCATATTTCGCAAGTTTTTTTTTGTCGCGTATAACAGGGGCAAGCCTATTGCCATCAATCAGGCACAAATCCAGGCTACAGGCTGCTATTGCGAAATTCCTGATTTAAAAATCCATTAACACTTTGTCTGATCTGGAAATCGAACCCAGAACCTTCACCATTAGCGCTTGTGAGCCACATAGGCATTTCGTAATTGAGTACTTACGAATAGGTAGAGTTTTGCTAGATAGTACGAGTAAAGATACCATAATATCTAGTTTGACACAAAAGTAGAAAAGCCTACCCCACGGCCTCGCACGCGGAAAAATATAGGTAAGTATTTTCCGCTCTGTCTACGAGAAATTGTAAATGCAAGAACGATAGCATTTACAATTTCTCGTCTCAAAAGTTGGAGGCGTTAAAACAGATATTGACAGATCAATGTCACCTCTAAATCTTACCGGTAGTCTCACATACAGTCTATGAATATGGATGATTTGTTTGAAAAAGTATTCTACTCATAACGTATTCTGTGTCATAACATAGATTAAGAAGCTACATTATCGCAATAATTATTGATCTTAACATTTTCTATTTCCCACGTATTCAATAGTCATCATTAAACAGATGCGTCTATGCGTTCCTATACGACAATGTCTACCATTGTCACGAACACAACAATATACGGAAATAATAAAACTCAACGCACCCTTTAGATCCACAACTCCTGTTCCAAAGCAAGAAATACTCTAATTAATCACTCGTTAATATCACAGTCACTGCACGATGCTAGACGCGACTAGCTACGGATGTGTCTTCCTCGGCGCGCGAACATCAACTGTTCGTCGCGCGCGCTCCACCGACCTCTGATAACCGATAGCCGCAATGGATAAGCTTCGCTTTAACCGGCTATCACAAAAAATTACAAGACATAAGACAATAAACCAGGGGATAACATGTCGCTTGCTTATTAAAGCTTGAGAAGTCAGACTTTTACTTCTTATAATAAAATCGCTCGCTTCTATTTTTATATTAAATGGTAACATAATACAATCACGCTTTTTCCCGAAGGGGTAGGCAGAGGTGTACCCAGGACTCAAATTCAGTCCCGTAGTAGTTACACCTACATTTCGCCAGTATGTTATTGGTCCCATGTAATTGGGGGCGAGCCTATTGTCATCTACAGGGCAGACTCCAGACTTCAGCCTGTCATAAAGATAATTTCTAATGAAAAAATCCAATACCACTTTGCCTGACCTGGGGATCGAACCTGGGACCTAATGATCTTAATGTCGAGCTTACTCCCACTACGCCACTGTGCCTCAGTGTCTATTTTAGATTATATGTAATTCTAATTTTGGAAATTAAATATATATACATTTTTATATGTTATCTGCTAAATCTGCCTCACAATGAAAAAACTATGTGCAAATCTTAGCTTTAATAATAAAAAAATAATCTAGGAGATTTATGGCTGGGCGTTAATGAGTAGGAACGTAAGTGTGTCAGTGAATCAGGACTTTAAATTCTATGCATAAAATTAAAGATATTATTATTATTAATAAAAGTTGATGTCTTAACTCTTTGGATACCTATAATGCCAATGCAATAAATGTTTTATTTAGTAAAATGTCATGTTACGTCACTGCTTTTTGATGCACCGCAAAATCACTCGCATGTAAAATCTAAGAGAATATTGCCCAAGATACGTTATTCTCAGACATTATGTAGGTATAATAGATAATCAAAGTCTTCGTATCGTAAAATCTTTATGATTTATAACAGCCTTTCAGGACTTCGACACAATCAATAGATAAGTGTTGCAAGTCGTAATCATTTATGACAAACTGTGTGTAATAAATACAATAAGATGCGTCTTATGACTTATATTTATACTTGATGATTTTGTTGTCTCATTTTAAGCACTGGGTGGAGACCCGCTCCTTCTTCCAAATCCTTCCAGCATGCCATGTTTCGTCTTTTGAAATATATTATAATTATTATAATCATAGTAGTTTAATATTCCAAATTTCAATGTCATAATATTAAAAATTATAGTAATATAATTCCAATAATTCTTAAATTAATAAAAAAAATAATTTAATACGAAAGTCGAAAAATATCTTTATACACATTTGTCTGCTACCCACTGTGCATTTTTTTCCTAAAAATAAAACAAGATATTTAATAAAAACTTATTTTATCCATGCCTTAATAAAAGTTAACTAATCAGTTTAACATAATGCAATATAATTTTATTTAATATACCTAATAGTCAACTAGTTCGCGACTGCGTATTATCATAAAATAATTCATTTATTACAATTACAATGCACAGATGCAAGCTGTTGCATACAATAGCAATAATTTAAACTAAATTGTAGGGTGTCACTCAAACGTTAAGAGCGTACATGGCCTTCTTAGAATTTGACACAATCTTATGACAATTTACCAAATCGATGTTTTGTATTCCCCTGTTTCCTCCGAATATAATCAACCCATTCTACAAATTTGTATCCTGATATTTTTGTAATGAAGTAACTTCCCTGTCATTTTATTTTTTCTAAAAATGGCAGTTTAACTCGCGTGATTGGACGTTCACTAAAAAAATGTAGAATTTATAAACAAAAATAAAATGATAGGAACATACTTCAACTTAAAAATATCAGGATATAAATATACCAAATAGGTTTACTGTATACGGAGGAAACAGGGGAATACAAAACATCGATTTAGTAAATTTTCCATAGGATTGTGTCAAACTGCTAAGAGGTGCTGTATCCTACTATGAGTTCAGATTAACTCCAGTAAGTGACTTTGTATTAAGTTGATGTTATGTGAACTAGAATCCTGATTCAATGCAATTAGACAACATTTAACATATTCATAATATGGTACTCTGAATATTCTTATCTGTATAACTAAACTAAAAATAAATAAGCTTTAATGTTAAGGACAATGACATTAAATAAAATTATTCATGTCAATAATATTGCCAACTTAACTAAATATAGCCTGGAGCTTGCAGTATTTGACAAGTACCGAATTGATATAAGAGATAAAATATTGTATACTTACTTTTATATATTCTTATGTATCTCTCTATACCGACACAATGTCTTGTTTACTATGTAATTTTTAATGGGTAAGTTTTGTACTTTACCGCCAGATAAATCTCTGGTCAAAACAATATCACGCATTGTACGTTAATGTTGAGTAGATTGTCACACTAGGTACGAGGTAGTTTTTATAAAGTATATATAAACCGGGTTATAATGGGTTTTAGTGCCGTGTAGAACACTCTACTTTTCATTACGATTGTGATTGTAGAGGAGGAGTTGTTTTAGCTCCGCTCTGGTATGCAACAATGACGGAGTTTTTGAGCAAGTGAAATAGTAGATTCTTACATAAGGAGATAAAGAGAATCATTGTATATGAGGTAGTTTTCCCGAGCTCAAGCGAGTGAGTAAATAGAAACCGAGTTATAATGGGTTTGAGCGACACACTCTACTTTTTAATACGATTGTGAGACATTAAAATTAATAATTTCATCAAAACATTTAAGCTTATTAGTCCTACACGTGCGACACCAAACAAATATACTAAATCTCCTTGGTAATTGAAAAAAAAAATACTTCATCCCCTAGAGGTTGAAAACTATTTTAGCCCCGCTCTAGTTTGCAATAATGACTGACGTTTTAAAAAAAAAGAGTGATTTTTTTGAAACGTTATTTTTTATTTCATTCATAAGTTAATAACATGGGGCAACGCGTAATATCGATGTAACCAGAGACATGATGACTGTCAGTTAAGCATTAGTTAATGTTAAAGGTAGCTGGTTCCATTCAGGCTTAATATAGTAAAACAACGTAAAAAATACTAGTTATCCTCAACCACGCAAGTCAATTCACAATTACAGCATGCATTATACATCCACCGATCGCTCTTAGCCCTTTACTTTTTGTTTTATTAATCTTAAAATGTTTACGGAAACCAAGCGAACTCGCTCTGATTTACATTGTCGCATTTATTTAAACTCGTTCTCATTATGTACATGTTTTGGAATATCAGTAATTGTTAATTGACTGACGTAATTAAACTGTAGCAAGGTATTTATTGACAAAAGTTTAACAGGAAAATTGGAATAAATTGCATGATTAGGCAGTTATGAATAATTTATAGCTGTTAAGACGGTAGCTAGCTGGGGGTGCTTATAAGTCACACTTGCTTGTTGCTCTCAGTTTATTGAGTTTGTGGAATGGTATAAGAAATATTTAATATAGCAGAAATAGAATACATATCGGATAATTGAAGTGAGATGTTGAACTAGTGATATCTTGGTCAGCATTTTACTAGGGAAATATCACTATATTTCCTAGAAGGGGAAGCAGAGCAGGTTTCCCATAAGACACAATCCCATAGTTCCATTTTGCCAGTATGTTATTGGTTCCATGTAGTAGTGGGCGAGCCTATTGCCATCTACCGGGAATAGTTCCAGACTCCAGGCTGTCACTGAAATATTAAATTCCTAATGGAAAAATCCAATAAAACTATGCCTGACTTGGGGATCGAACCCGGGACCCTAGGACGATTTAACCACTTGTTCAAGCCGGGACCTCATGATCGGCAATCGAGCTTGGGACCACTAAGCCACATGTATGATTAGATGATAGGAAGAAAAATGGTGTTATAATCTATACTAATATTATAAAGAGAGAAACTTTGTTTTTTTGTTTTTTTGTTTTTTTGTTTTTTTGTTTTTTTGTTTTTTTGTTTGTAACGAATAGGCTCCGAAACTACTGGACCGATTTTAAAAATTCTTTCACTTATGGATAGCTTATTTCAGTGTGAGTGCCATAGGCTATATGAGATTTTGAAAAAAAATAGGGATCCGTAAGAAAACTGCAATATTGTGAACCAAGGTGTTACATAATATAATTACCATATTCATAAATTTGCGTGCGCTGTGAAATGCATTGATGGTAGAATAATATAATGTACTAGGGGTTTGTAGTACTTATCAATATCTACAAAATAGTCCACGGAAATTTTATCCATCTATTTTGGTTTAGTCACAATAATCGAAACAGACATTATATGCATGCGCTGTGAAAAGTATTGGTGGTAGAATAATATAATGTACTAGGGGTTTGTAGTACTTATCAATACCTACAAAACAGTATACATAGATTATATCCATCTTTTTTGGTTTAGTCACAATAATCGAAAAAGTGATTATTTTTCATGCGGTGTGAAAACTATTGGTGGTAGAGTAAAGTAATGTACTAGGGGTTTGTAGTACTTATCAATACCTACAAAACAGTATACATAGATTATATCCATCTTTTTTGGTTTAGTCACAATAATCGAAAAAGTGATTATTTTTCATGCGGTGTGAAAACTATTGGTGGTAGAGTAAAGTAATGTACTAGGGGTTTGTAGTACTTATCAATACCTACAAAACAGTATACATAGATTATATCCATCTTTTTTGGTTTAGTCACAATAATCGAAAAAGTGATTATTTTTCATGCGGTGTGAAAACTATTGGTGGTAGAGTAAAGTAATGTACTAGGGGTTTGTAGTACTTATCAATACCTACAAAACAGTATACATAGATTATATCCATCTTTTTTGGTTTAGTCACAATAATCGAAAAAGTGATTATTTTTCATGCGGTGTGAAAACTATTGGTGATAGAGTAAAGTAATGTACTAGAGGTTGGTAGTACTTATCAATACCTAAAAAACAGTATACATAGATTATATCCATCTTTTTTGGTTTAGTCACAATAATTGAAAAAGTGATTATTTTTCATGCGTTGTGAAAACTATTGGTGGTAGAGTAAAGTAATGTACTAGGGGTTTGTAGTACTTATCAATACCTACAAAACAGTATACATAGATTATATCCATCTTTTTTGGTTTAGTCACAATAATCGAAAAAGTGATTATTTTTCATGCGGTGTGAAAACTATTGGTGGTAGAGTAAAATAATGTACTAGGGGTTTGTAGTACTTATTAATACCTACAAAACAGTATACATAGATTATATCCATCTATTTTGGTTTAGTCACAATAATCGAAACAGTGAATATTATTCATGCGGTGTGAAAACTATTGGTGGTAGAGTAAAGTCATGTACTAGGGGTTTGTAGTACTTATCAATACCTACAAAACAGTATACATAGATTATATCCATCTTTTTTGGTTTAGTCACAATAATCGAAGCAGTGATTATTTTTCATGCGGTGTGAAAACTGTAGGTGGTAGATTAAAGTAATGTACTAGGGGATTGTATTAATTATCAATACCTACAAAACAGTATACATAGATTATATCCATCTTTTCTGGTTTAGTCACAATAATCGAAGCAGTGATTATTTTTCATGCGGTGTGAAAAGTATTGGTGGTAGAATAAAGTAATGTACTAGGGGTTTGTAGTACTCATCAATATCTTCAAAATAGCCCACGATAAATTATAATATGTGTTAAGGTTTGGTCATTGTAACAGAAATAGTCATTAATTTGCGTGCGCTGCGTAAACCATTAGGGTTATATGTATTAAAATACAATGTATCACGAATTTACTCCTGTTAAACGTCCACTATACCTACTTCTGCTACCCGTGCGAAGCCGGGGCGGGTCGCTAGTGTTATATATTTCAGCGGTGGGGGAAGCGCCTACAGATTTTCAAAATTGTAAAAAATAAGTGGCATGGTCATTGGTCATACTCAAGCGTGTCAGATATTAATATTTTTATGTTCCATCATGTCTCTGATACGAAATATGTATTATTGGTCGCAGACGACGTTAACTGGCGGGGGAGGTGAGCGTCCCTTCTTTACGTGACAATAGTTCATATTCTTTGCCAAAATCATTGACAAAATCTAAACTCGCTGTGCGCTACTAAGTTCATCTGTACCAAATAGCAGATAAACGGCATAATATATTTTTAGAAGACACCTGCCCGCCTAGCATGGCACGGGGATAACTAGTTTTCCCCGTTTTTTCTCTCTTTCGCGCTCGAACAATTCAAATCTGCTATCTCGTTCTAACCCCCAGGGACTTCGTTTTCTCCGGTCACTGTGCTACCGGGGCTGTTTAATACTCACTTATTTACAAAAGAATGCTAAAGGAAAAAGAGCTGATTGATATTTAGTTACGGCTTTGATTCATTAAAATTCTTTAGAGCCGTGATGGACGAGGAAACGGAAAAGGATGTTTGCCGTTTAATGTGAAGTCATTATATTTAAGGCTTTACCTAAAATGTTATTAGGCATGTTAATATTTTATTCAAAATGTAATTTTAAATGTTTACATTATAATATTATAATAATAAAGTTAATTTATTTCATTTAACTGCCTCGGGGGCGTGGTGGAGATTGAGACCTAATCTAGACTCCGTGAGCTCGGAACGCACCTCACGCACACTCTTGCGCGTGTACAAAACTACATGCGTGCAATGTCTGTGTAGTAGGTAGTTATATAGCGGCTTTTGTATAGGAATTGAGTCGAGTGTCCGGGGTGTGCTCCAAATCAGGCAAAGTGTTTAATATTGGATTTTTCCATTGGGAATTATCTCAATAACTGCCTGGGGTCCGCAACTGTGCCCGTAGATGGCAATAGGCTCGCCCCTATGGGACCAATAACATATTGGCAAAATGTGGGTGTTACCTACTATGGGGCTGAGTCCTGGGTATACCTCTGCCTTATACCCCTTTGGGAAAAAGGCGTGATTGAATGTATGCTAAGTATGGGTTAACTTAACTAAAGGCAACAACGTATACTGACTTGTACTGGCTATAAACTTATATTTATATATATAATACATTTAAAGCCTTATATAGGTTATACTGGCTTGTTGTTACTTCGCCAAAAAGTTATCTCGCCCTAGTTTTGAATTTCCATACATTCAAATAAGTATACCACCTTATACTACGAGTACCTTATTATGTTATCAATAAAATAATGTATTCTACCTGTATAAAGAACCACCAGCTCGATGGTCGCAGTATGACATCGTTAAATCTGTCTGAAATCACTGGATCATACTCACACAGGACCGAAAAGAGTGACGTAACGACGAGGTGGCCTTCACCCAGCAAAGGGGGGATACGACTGATTAGATAAAGTAGATTATACGAATATAGATATTTACATAGTGTAATTATTACACTAATGAATAGTGATGAATAATAATTATTTTATTACCCTCGACTGCCTCGGTGGCGTAGAGGTCGCATGCTCGACTGCCAATCAAGAGGTCCCGGGTTCGATCCCCAGGTCAGGCAAAGTGTTAAATATTGGATTTTTCCATAAGGAATTATCTCAATAATTGCCTGGAGTCTGGAACTGTGCCCGGTAGATGGCAATAGGCTCGCCCCCTATTACATGGGACCAATAACATACTGGCGAAATGTGGGTGTATCTACTATGAGACTGTGTCCTGGGTACACCTCTGCCTACTCCTTCGGGAAAAAGACGTGAATGTATGTTATGTTATTATTTTATTAGCTTTTTAGTGAGTGACAAGACGAGCAAATCAGGTGCCTGATGGTAAGCATCATGATTGCCCATATCAGACACAGTGCCACACAGTGTTTTAAAATTCAATATTCTGCGCGGCACTGCACTGCACCTGTCACCCTGAAATATGAGTCATGCCCAGTAATTTCGCTGGTAACATTGCCCTTCAGACCGGAACACAGTCATGTTTGCACATTACTGCTTAGTTTATATATTTAAAAATTCAAGGAATTCTAATCGAAGTCAGGGTTATAAAGACAGATTTTGAATAATCTTCAATAAGTTACTTTCAAGAATCCAAGCTTGATTGAACTCCGCTGTCAATAAATACAGAATAATTATTAAAATGAATGGCTGATTATCATAATCATTACTTAAGACACTTTTACATTAATTTGAAATTTAAATAAATAGCCTTATTCCATACCTAACGTATGAATACCTAACGTAGCTACATGCCAATATAGAAAAAGCTCTCAAAAAGACTATGTTTCCTTGTCAAGATTACCAAAAATTACGTACAGTCAATTAATAAATATTTCTAAAAACATTCGTCACAAAGAGGTTCCTTACTCTAAAACATTATAATATATAAGAATAAAACATACATTCACGCCTGTTTCCCGAAGAGGTAGGCAGAGGTGTACCCAGGACTGTCCCATAGTAGATACACCCACATTTGGCCAGTATGTTATTGGTCCCATGTAATAGGGGGCCAGCCTATTGCCATCTACCGGGCACAGTTCCAGATTCCAGGCAATTATTGAGATAATTCCTAATGGAAAAATCCAATATTTAACACTTTGCCTGACCTGGGGATCAAACCCGGGACCTCTTGATTGGCAGTCGAGCATGCGCCCTCTACGCCACCGTGGTAGTCAAGAATAATTCATCGCAATCTAGAAGAACTGTAAATAGAACTGACAAAAGTCACCTTTCTTTTTTTTCTTCAACTGGCTGTGGTAACGAAATTGTGGCTCTCCTCAATCGTGATACGTAACTCTCCGGGACGGTGGCTCTAAGGAATGAACCCTGGTAATATGTGACGATTACCTAAATTCTATTAGGTACCTTGGTATTAAATATTCTATTTCTAATACATACCTTCGCAGTAATTGTGATTAGATATCCTAATTCCTTATACATTGACTATTTGAATACTAAATAATTTGTTATACATACATACCTATATTGTTTCTATATTCTATATAAACATATATATATAGTTTCTATATCTTATATTCAATAAAAACTATAACTTACAATAATGTACCTTCATTTTATTAAATAAGAAAGATAGTGCAATATTGGCAGCTCACGACCAAGTGTGAACTCACGCTTAATGAAGCTACCTACAAATTAATTAAATCCTAGCACGAAATCAATCAGGCATGGATCTGCGTGCTACATCACAAGATTGCTAATAAACTGCTTATCGTCTGCAAAGAAAATAAATCTTAATATTAATACCTAGGTTGTGATATTAAATAATAATAAAAATAACATACATTCACGCCTTTTTTCCCAAAGGGGTAGGAAGAGGTGTACCCAGGACTCCCATGTAATAGGGGGCGAGCCTATTGCCACATACCGGGCACAGTTCCATACTCCAGGCAGTTATTGAGATAATTCCTAATGGAAAATGCAATATTTAACACTTTGCCTGACCTAGGGATCGAACCCGGGACCTCTCTACATATTACACCTCTTTATTGTCGTTTTAATAATAATGATGTACTTATTATAACGTACTGTCTCTGTGGCGTAGTGGTTCCAAGCTCTACTGTCAATCATAAGGTCCTGAGTCCGATCCCCAGCTCAGGCAAAATGTTTTTGGATTTTTCCGTTAGGAATTACTTCAATGACAGCCTGGATGGAGTCTAGACCTGTTACCGGTAACTGTGACCGAAAACTGGACTGCCTCGGTGGCGTAGAGGGCGCATGCTCGACTGCCAATCAAGAGGTCCCGGGTTCGATCCCCAGGTCAGGCAAAGTGTTAAATATTGTATTTTTCCATTAGGAATTATCTCAATAACTGCCTGGAGTCTGGAACTGTGCCCGGTAGATGGCAATAGGCTCGCCCCCTATTACATGGGACCAATAACGTACTGGCGAAATGTGGGTGTATTTACTATGGGACTGATTCCTGGGTACACCTCTGCCTACCCCTTCGGGAAAAAGGCGTGAATGTATGTATGTTATGTGACCGAAAACTTAACTTGCAAAGTGTGTGATAGATAGATAGATAGATAAATTCTTTATTATTACACCACATCTATAAAACTTTAAACTAAAATGGAATATGTCTAGTGTGACAATTGGCGGTCTTATCGCTAAAAGCGATGTGTTATGAGATTGAATCGTATTTCGTACACACTCTAATTTAATAAAAGCTAAACTGAATGACAGCCTCCTTGGCTCAGATGGTAGTAACTCTGCTTTCTATGCCGCAGGCCCCGGGTTCGATCCCCGGCCAGGTCAAACATTTATGTGCATGAACATGTCTGTTTGATCTGTTTCTGGGTGTTATAAGCGCATATAAGTATGTATATCAGTGGTTACCATAGAACAGGGTACTAAGCGTAGTTTGAGACCAGATGACCGTGTGTGGAAGTTGTCCCATATTATTATTATTACCTATATGTGGTTAAGTGAGATTGAATCGCAATTCGTATACACAATAATATTATAAAAGCCATACTGAATACAAATCTTGGGGTGCTCAGGACTCAATCCCATAGTATGCAAACCCACACTTCACCAGTTATGTTTTTTTAAATAACGCTTTTTGTCTGACCTAAGGATCGAACACGAGACCACTACGCCACCGACGCAGTACTAATTACATAAAATTTCGTAGATATTTAAGGCCAACTACACTTCTAACTGCTCTGTCTCTAGTCAGACGTTATTACGTCATTATATTTAATTTTCTTACACAAATGCGTCTTGTTTATTTGGATGTTATTATTATGTACCTATTACCTCAATATTAAAGTCCTGCTAAAATGAAATATTATTTAGCTAATTTCTGCAAACCTTTTCCATTTTTTTTGTGTAATTTTAATGAATAAGTGACTTTAAAAATGTTTAACAAGATGTACCTACGCTGCTTTATTAAATAGCTTAAGCACATTAGCTCCTTTTCATTGATATATTGTTTCATATTGAGCATAATAGGTTTTTTTTATTTTTAGGTAAAATGTGTGAATAAATGAAGAATTGCCTATAATTTACTATGGCATACAAAGCTATACAAGGTCTCCCATAATGTCCATCATAAAAGCTTCAATCATGGGAATTATCAATATATAAATAAACTGTACCTAGGCGATAGCAATAGGCTCGCCCCATATTGCATGGGACCTAGGACATGGGACCAATAAGCACACTGGCGAAACTTGGGTCTACATAATAATATGAGACTTTATCCTGGGTATAAAATCGATCTCTACGCATTTAAGGCCAGCGCTATTAAGCCGTGACGGGACCTGTTTATGTCGCTTTTTATCATCTACGACGACACGACGTGCAGATGCTGGGCGTATATACGTGATTCAAAAATAAATTGAACGCAGTCCCGTACAAATGTTTGAAAATCTACGCGCGTCTTTGGCGCTGATACAAAACGCCGTGTGCAAAGGCTCTAAATCTATTAGCCTAAGTTTGGTATGTCGATCCCGGAATAAAACACATAATGGTACGCTAGTAGTTACTATTACGTTTTAATAGTGCGTAGTTGAAATATTCAAACCGAATAGGCAGCCATCTTTTCGAGGTCAGCCATAGTCGGCTCGTAGATGATCTATTGGCCAAGGTTTTAAATACATTATTTATGTAGATTTATTCACCTATTTATAGAATAATTAGTGTAATCAAATTAAAATACTTGGCCTCAGGCTCAGTTTTATGGTATCATCAGTCCTGGTCGTATTATAAACATATTTAAATGTTAATTATTTTATGCCAGGTTAGGTGGGTTAGTGGCAAACAAGCAGACGGTGTGCGTGATGGTGAGTGGTTACCGCCGCCTATGGATACCTGCAACACCAGGGGTATTACCAGCATGTTGCCGACCCTTCAATACTCTTTTCACTCTCCTATTGAAGTGCCTCATGTTGTCTCAACAGAGATAGTTCTTCTCAACGGGAAGACCACACCAGGGAGATTATTCAACAGTTTTAAACATGATGATTGTCCATAACAGACACACTGCCACCCAGTGTTTTAAAATTGAAAATTCCACGCGGCGCTCCACTTTACCTTTCACCCTGAGATATTAGTTGTTGAAACTCGTCATGCCCAGTAATTTCGCTGGTAACATTGCCCTTCATACCGGAACACAGTAATGTTTGCATATTACCGCTTGGCGGATGAATAACTGAGGCAAAGGTGTGGTACTTCCCCAGGAAACACCCCGCAAAAGAGCCCAACCACACCCAATACAGTCTGCACGTATGCGGCTGAAAAGAACGATATTATATAAAAAAGAGGATGTGAACAAATTTGAATAACCTAGGAACAACTAATTATAAATGCATATTTTCGTGAAGCTGTAATTAAAGACCCTTTCATAAATAAATTACAGATATGTGATGGGTAGATACCTATATTTAATGAAAGTGTTTAAGATAACGAAATTCCGAGCATAGCCCTTCCCATAGCATTGTGCTACTTTGACTTATTTAAAAGTTTTGTGATTATTATATTTATATTGAGCAATTTTTTAAACGATCGATACACTTAAGTATAGGACCTTAATTCTATGAGTTATGAGACAAATTCATTCAAATGCCGACCAATTTATTAATTCTGAACGTTTCAAATTACGCATTAAGATGTGGACTTTAATTAAATCAGACAAAGGAGTTATACTATTTTCGAATCAAACCACGGTAGCCATTTGATTGAGTAAAGTATAAAGTTACCTAATCTCATCAATTTGTCAAATGTCTAGTTCAGAATACAGGCCACTCAATCAGAAGTAGAGTAATAAATCCAATTTAAAGTAAGATATATAAGCTTGTTATTTAACAAGATTAAACCTTTAAAAACCTTAACCCGACTGCGAAATGTATTTGCACCGTAGAGGTAATGACTTATCTCAAAAGGGAAAAAGGAACTCTTATAGGATCACTTTGTTGTCTGTCTGTTTGTCTGTCCGTCTATCAAGACACTTTTTAACGAGAACGCGTGGAGATATAACTACCAAGTATCAAGTTGAAATTGATATCAACTACTCAGATCTTCTCAGATCAGTCTCTTGTGGCTGTAAAAAAATCATGAGTAGGTACTTCTAAGTTGACGCAATTAAAAGTTATGGCCATTTTACTGCATATTTCCGTACTCTGTGCAATGAACTAATAGATGGCGATGTATGTTTAAAGCGATTTAAGCGTTTTGTTCAGGTATCTAGGGAAATCAATAATATAATGTATAATATGCAGGGGCAAGGGCATGTTGAATTATTTATAAGGGCCTTCAGAATCATTAAAGCCGATTTTATTAATGTCTAAAATTACATAATTACATATTATTAGAGATACTTACTTAATGATTTCCTCCAAATTCATAATAATCTTAATCGATGGAGTTGAATTTGAAAAAAAATCATAGCCTGTATTATCTGGGAACTTCTGGGAAGTAGCATTCAGTGGCGAATAAATGAATGATACACAGTTTTAGATAATATAACTATCGGTCACATGATAATGATACAGAATATTTCGAAATTCACTCTTGTTTCGGAGATGCCCTTATAAAAAAACCTTGTTTAGACGTATAGCATTTTTCTTATGGGAAAATGAATGACGATAATTATGTGTTTCTTAGAAGTTAGTGTAGTATGTTATGGGTATGCATTATTTCAATAAACATATTATATTCTAGTTTGTTACGTTCCGTTCCATTCCCTTCTATTTTATAAACTAACTAGTCTCATATTACCACTAGTTACAACTAATATAGGACGGACAAAACTAAATATTTTCCTGTAGGTAGGTAAGTACTTATTCAAGTTAATAGCAGCAACTTTTATGTGCAATAAAACAATTCTATACTCTTCAAGCATACAAAATGACGTGTGCCTTTTACTAACTGACAAAAGCCTATCAAAACGTTATAGATTTGATTACATTTATTGTTGTCATTGATTTCGTCAACCGGTTGATATTACAAATGTCCTTATAAGAGATATGTCTTCGAATGTTCTCAATTAGGAACGCATATAATTTGCGACTGCCTACCTAACGCCCGCCACAGTGATGTGCCATTTAAAATAATTGTAGTGGTCTGATTGACAGCGGAAAAATAAATTGATTTTAAAGTTCACGAATTAAAATCCCACAAATAATCAGCATTAACTTAGCCGTAGGTGTAAGTACTCATCAAATTATCAAAACTATAAATTTTGAGTGATACCACAGGTGACACTTTAATTTGTTTGTCAATCTTCGTTGTTTTTTTTTTTATTTCGTCTCTTACCTTAGGTACTTAGGTTAGGTAGGTTATTTGTAATGTAAGTAGTACAAATAACCTTTTTCCCGCAGCAACGTTGCCGAGGATATTATATGCTCGTTGAAGTACTATAACTATATTTCAGCTGCCTGTACAAGAAGAAAAATGGGAAAATTAAGAATATTGCGTGGATTTTCGGAAAGAAACTGTGGCTCTGAGGAACAAACCCAAATAAAAGCTCCGGGCGACGCTATGGAGCACAATTTATGAAGCAAATGTTAATAAGTATTTTTTTTAACGTCTACCTAAAGAGTTTAAACGCTTACAGTAGCACCACACCTTGAGCAACGTGTCATTACTCGACCCACGCCAACCTTCATGAAAGACATGCCGTTTCATCCAAATGGCTTCTTAGGTTTACTATTTATAAATATTGCATTTTATTGAAGTTTGTTTGTGTGTGTGCGTGTATGTTTGTTAATTGGTTATGCCAAATTACCAAACCGATTAAGTAGTTTGTTTTATAAAGGGTGACGTTCTAACATAGCAATAAAAAACTTGGGCTTTATTTTTTTAGCGGGTTATATTTTTTAAATACGGTACAATCCTCGCCAGGATACGTGGGGTCATGACTTGCCCTGGCACCCCAGAAGGGGAGTGCTCTAGGGCCCTACCTGAAGTCAATTAATTTGAGGCGACAACATTTATTAGAGTCATTCCGGAGTAGATGGTTTATATGGTTATTGTTTAACATGGTCATGATGTTGGTTTCTTAAAATAAGGGTAATATTTTTATTTCATTTTTATGCAATATATACGAACAATACTTCGTTCTAACCTCAAAATTATTTGTGTTGTGTGACTTATTTTAGTTTTTGTTGTGGCCATCTCTCCCAGAAAAAAGGGATAGATGGCCAATTGTAGTCAGTATTATATGCCTTAGCGTCATGGTACAGAAATGGTGTTTTATTGAATAAATAACTATAATAAATTCATATTTGTTTTAGATGCCTAATAAATAAAAGAGAAAGGTATTGGCAGAAAGAGAAAACTGGACAAAGTAATTACCAAAAGCAGCTATTAATCTATGCTGTGAAAAATTATTAGTACCCGCCGCAGGTCTCCAATACCAAATACCTAGAAAAACAATATGAAAGAAGATTAAAGAAAAATAAACAAGAATCCACCTTTTTTTATTTGGTAAAGAAAACGTGAAGAAATTGGTTACTAATATTAAAATAATGCAAGCTGAAGGCTTTCCTTGATTTGATTAGAAATACAATTTTCTACAATAAATTGTGATATTCTTTTTACCAAAATTTTAAAAAATTATGGCCATCTAGCTCGGTATTACGACCGACGAATCAAAGCGAGTTACACATCTATTTATTTTAGTCGATGTGTAGATAGATAGCTTCTTAGCCAGCTATCTACTCACTAGAATCCTTGAAATAACACAACTGGTGAAACCGTGAAACCGAAACACAAGTAATAGAAAATAAATTATATATTCAAGTGTTTATAAATTTAATAGCGCTGTTTACCTTTTAATAGATACCTGTATTAGAAATGCTTATCATAATTAATGAACTCACTTTAAGTCCATGACATTTGACAAAATAACCAGATAGTATATATAGTCATCATTGATTGCAAAATAAGCTTGAGACAGCCATAAAAAACCTAACTAGATTGCAATGTTAATACAAATTAAACAATGTTAACTCTGATTTTTTCAGGAGTTATTATTTTCTATTATATTAAGTTAACAATATTGGTCGTCTCTTTGGGTTAGGCACGATTCGCACTACTTTCGATTCACACTGCTCGAAAAATACCTATGAAAACATCCCACATATTATGCACGGAATAAATTATGTGTACAGTCGAATGAAGCGTCCATACAAAATGACATTTTCCAAATATGGATAAATAGAGACTAATATTCCACTCAATTGTTTGTTCCTCTATATATATCCTCCTCTATATATATAGGCTCCATATATATCCAACCATATGGTTTTTATAAACCAAATATATTTTTGTGCACATAATGGCCAGATTAAGAGCCAGCCACAAAAAATTGAGTAGAAAATTAGACTCTATTTCTCTATATTTGGGAAATGTCATTTTGTATGCACGAGAAACCCCTATAATTAGCCCGTTTGCTAGTATTTGACTACTGATCGGACAGAAGTGGTTATCCCTGAAGCATTAAAGAAATATGAACCGATTGACTTTATTCTGAAGCTTCAAGCAGAAACAGAATCATTATCCTTACCTCAACCGAAATTAAGGAGCAAGTTCAATGCAACGCAAATTTCAAAACATTGCAACTTTGCCTGTATATAAAAAAAATTAAGAAAACTTATTTTTTTTCTACTGACTAATGTATTTTTTGCAACATTGAGATGATGTGCATGGATAAGTATAGTGTTATAGTATAGTGTTTAAATTTTTAAGACAATATTTATTACATGATTACGTTGATTTTGATAGAGGACGAAGTTATCTCTGCTTTTAGTCAACATTACCTTAACTTCTGGTATGCCGAGATTCCAGACTCAATAGAATTTGCATTGTGTCTCACGCTGATCCACGTTCCGGTATACTACGGTTTAATATGCTTCTCTGTCTTACGTAATAAAACATAGTCGCTTCTCGCCGTCTATACGGGCAATAATAAACTCAAACTCAAACTCAAATTCTGCGCGACACTGCACTGCGCCTGTCACCCTGAGATATGAGTTGTTGAATCTCATCATGCCCAGTAATTTCGCTAGTAACATTGCCTTTCATACCGGAACACAGTAATGTTTGCACATTACTGCTTGGTGGATGAATAACTGGCAAAGGTGTGGTACTTCCCCAGAAGGCCCCCTGCAAAAGAGGCTTACCACTACAAAACATTAGTAATATATTATACCTCTATACATAATGATAGAACCAATTATAGACACACCTCACTTTCACCTTCAATTAGTTTAACCGTAAATGTAAAACGTAAAAATGACATTTACCTAGTTTACTAATTGTTACAAGTGTGAGACGATAGGGGCGTAATGCCACAGATTTTAACATTTCAATCATTGTGATGGCAACAAACTGGTTCGAAAATCAGTCGTGCTTTTGATATCAAGTCCACTTCCTGTTCTACGTTTTTTGACTTCTCGATATAGATCACCATTATGTGCTTTTTTATATACATATGAGCGTAGGTACAAAATACAAATAGAAGGAAAAGCACACGCAGCGTACTTTATGTCAGTGTGAAGGGTTGAGATCTTCATGAAGTGCGCGCATGTGTGTGTTGTTGAAGCATTATATGCAACTTATACTTTATGTTTGTATAATTCTATTGATATTAATTAAGTTTATCTTAGGACAAGATCATACTGTGATAAATTTTCCATAGAATTGTGTCGAACTTTTAAGAGGTCCCCTTTCCTGTTAAGGGCCTGAAATAACGGGTTCGGTCCAATATTTGTGCATGCCTTTTTGATCTGTGACAGTCTTCTCGACACCTTAGTATAGGCTTCTAGCCTAATTTGAGACAAGAAAACCACGTGGAATAATTCTATATTTATTCTATAGTTATTCTATATTTATTTATTTTATTTATAAAGTAATCACTGTGCATATTAAATTACTCGGCTACTTATTTATTATTCAAGAGTTAACTCTAAATACATCCTACACTTAATAATAATGACTTTATTTACTATAAATACCTAACCCGTTTTGTTCACATTAGATGGTCGTATCAAGGTCAATTAAAGCTGACCAAAAAGATCTATATTTCTACATGACATCTTTAAGTTATTTTATCCACTGTATCTCTACTCAGATTTCGCAAGGACTCGCCAAGTTATGGATTATGAATCTTGACCCAAATCCAAAAAGGGGTACTTACAAATATTTTGCCTTTTTAAACTAAGAACTGTATAACTTCTTATCTGCAATTATCATAATAAATCTGCAATATATTCAGAATCCAACGACATTTTGAGAAGCGTTTATCTTTTGCCCTAAGAGTATATACTAACCAGCACAACTGTTTTTAAGAGAAGCATTTTTTTAGACTTTTTTGATATAATATTATTATTTTCATGTCACAATATTGGCAAATATTTTTATACTAGCTGTTACCCGCTACGTTGACCAAATCCAAATCAATTAGGGAGGTGAGGATTAAAAATTATCTAACTACGTTGGTATACAAATTCATAATAAAATAATTCGAAAGAGCTATCAAAATCGGTCCAGCCGTTTCGGAGATTAGCTGGAACAAACAGACAGACAAACAAAAATACTTATTTTGTATTTTTGTTGTGACTATGGAACTATTTGTCGAACTTTCATATGCATTTATAAAAACCTATAATTGTATTATTACTCATACTTAATTTAATTTATTTGTATATAATGTTATTTTGTGTTATTCGTTCTAGGGATTGTTGTTACTTCGTCTCAAAGTTAGCTCGTTACACAACAAAGTGTTGTCTCGTTACAGTTTTATTTTGGTATTGTTACGTCGTCGCAGGTTATTTTTAAATATTTTTATTTCGCCACGGTGACTACTTAACAGAGAGTGGCGTACAATAATCTTTATTACATCAAAATATGACGGTTTCCATGCCGTCATTAGGAAAAAGGTAGAGTCACTGGTGCGGAGGCTTCGAGGGAGTAGCAACAGCATCCTGAAATTCGTGGCTGATGACCCGAAAGCTCCTGTGCTGAGGCATCTCGCGTGGGTATGATTCCACAAAAATGCCTCGGAACTACATGAATAAATTTAACAACATTCGTGTATTTATATTTATAAGCCTAGCAAAATATGTATTACTTACTAACCATAGTTTATAAATTATTTTCTATTTTTAAGTTCTAACAATAATGGATTCATGTTGTCCGAAATAAAGATATTTTGAATTTTGAGTATGAATAAGCCTATATAATAAATCTAAGTACCGCTCCTATTCACATTGCTATTGACAGCTCATTACTAAATAGTTATCTTATTGAGAAAGCCTCAATTCTAGGGCCTAAGTGGCGCATGTCAATGGATTAATAGCCATACCTTTCCTTTGTACTTGACATAGTGTAGGTAGTTTAACAATTTGCTGTTTGCATACATTTGCCAGCAAATTGACGTGTGTGCTAGATTTTGTAATTACAGTTGTTAGTGTTACACTTAAAACTGAGACACCACCTTGTGCTTGTCATTAATCTAGCAATCTAGCAGTATAGCATGCTACTTCGTTAGTTGAAAACATAAGCTACTATATAAAAAATGTCTTAAATATAACAAAACAATGTAAAAAATCTCTTTTAATTCTAAACGACTATCTTATGTAAGTATTTAATTGATTTAAGAAGCTTAGGGAAAATAATCAAATTTCTTGAACATAATATAATATTATGTAAAAATGACCGACTGATTGTCCGATTAGTCATTTATGTATAAATTTGTTGCCCATGGGAATTCGATAATTTCCCTAAAGCTGCGTACATATCGCGGGTTACTGTGTTACGCGTAGTAGGGATTTATTTATATTTATATCATCCATATGGACCTGAGGCCGCCATTGCTGATCTATTGTGGCAGTCCATATAGATTTAGCATTGTAGTAGGGATACGCTGTCCACGCGTACATTGGATACGCGAAGAGTTCCTGTACGGATCGCCGCGAACCTGAACGCGAAATCAAACGATTCATAGCGCTACTCGAGCCAGTCATGGCGGTCATGTGTGTCTATTTATTTTGCCGTCCAAATATAGCATATTCGGGCGTGCGTCCCGTTTGACGCGCGACAAAAAACTGACTCACAGAACAGCTGTTAGCTAGCTCGCGCGGCATGCGTTCCCCAAGAGTGTACGCGTAGCTGCAAGTATGGACATGGCGTTCCAAGACATGCGTAACCGACTACGCGTACCAATGTTCGCGCTGTCCGCACGCAACTTTATCAAACGGCCATTCTATTACCCAATATTCAGAGCCAACGCTACTGCCGCTGTACGCTACTGCCTTCAGGCAGTAGCGTATCCGAATTCTGCGCTACCGAGGCAGTCTCGAGGAATTCTGTATTAAATCTGTGAAACGTTATAGTTGGCACCATTAGACTGATCACGATGACAAGTCAGATAAAGTTATTGTTCAACTAACAAGGGTTCCACATGAAAGGTGAAACGGAAACCATCAATCATTAATAGGAACTAGCCTCTGAACTCATATCAATACAATAGCTTTGTTAACAATCATCGTGACATACGAAACACATATATTAGAGAGAGTTCACAAGAATGGCGATGAGACGTAACTGCAGCGTTCAAATGCGGTCGCGTTCAACTGTTAATTTTTATACATATTTGCGACCCACCACATCATCGTGTTGTAGTTGCGCTGCAGTTACGCTGCAGTCGGCTGCAGTCACATTGCTGTTGTCTCTCGTGTGAATTGGCGTGTAAATAAATCTAAGAAGGTTGAATCAGATTTGATTCAATGTCGTAAGATATTGGCACCAAGCACACAAAAGCTAGCGATGGCAATCAAAATTAGTTTTCAATAATTTTTTACACTAGATTAGCCCCACTTAATTAAACTTTGTTAATTTCAAACACTCATCATTGACCAGGGAACATATCATTTCTTTGTGTTTAAAAAAAAGTGACTGGCAATGATGATAAATTTGTTCAACAGACTTTGGATTTATTATACATATAACTTGGCAGACAACGCCGATTCTAAATTGTTAACTGAACAGACTTGTATGTTTAATGAGTGAGTGTCTTTGGTGTGATCGGAATACTAATTTTAAGATTATAATAACTAAGGCACATGTCTTTCTAATGAGTGTACACCACATAACTCCTAAGGAAGGCCAAAGTGGTAGACATAACAAAGTAAAGCTATAAAATACACAAGACATGTTCTTTAACTTTAAGAACGAATTAATTATTAAAAAGATAGAAACAATAATTCTGGTATAAGTGAACTTATGGGACGATGTAGTCTCTCAGCGACCAAGTCCCGAACAAAATAAAAAAATAATAAAAACCTGGTAAGTTTTTGCATAAATTATTATGATATGAGCTATCCTTTATCATGTAGCAAAGCTTTCAACAGATAAGAGAAAGTACCTTGGCATTAGATTCACATGACAAATTAATCTCAAAGACACGCCTCGAATATTTTTAACAAGAAGTCTATCCGCTTATAGTTCCTACCTTGTATTACTTTTGTATGGTAATGTGCAAATCGCAGCTAACCTCCCATTCAGTGTTCAGAATATTCAAGCACAGAATTCAGACAATGGTTACCGCCCACTACTATTTACCGTGATTTGATAAAGTAGCTAAATGGAGATGTCATTAAGCACGTACTCGTATATTATTTAGGTAAGTATGCCCTTTTACGGATGAAGTCATTGAAAAGATTGTAGATAAAATAATTCTAAAAATTACTACCACTTTGATGCAAGGTGTTACAAAAGGTGAACTAATATTTAATAATGGAGTTACAAAATTGACTACTTGGCCATTTGGTATGGGAGACGAACTTATTTTCTCGGGCTTCTTGAAATTACTCTTTTTTTCTTGAATTGACTGCCTCGGTGGCGTAGTGGGCGCATGCTCGACTGCCAATCAATAGGTCCCGGGTTCGATCCCCAGGTCAGGCATAGTGTTAAATATTGGATTTTTTCCATTAGGAATTATCTCAATAGCTTCCTGGAGTCTGGAACTGTGCCCGGTATATGGCAATAGGCTCGCCCCCTGTTACATGGGACCAATAACATACTGGCGAAATGTGGGTGTATCTACTATGGGACTGAGTCCTGGGTACACCTCTACCTACCCCTTCGGGAAAAAGGCGTGAATGTATGTTATGTTATGTTCTTGAAATTATTATTCTTTACCTATGTAAAATGTAAATGTAAATGTAAAGTGGACTCTTTTTCCTTTCCGCACTTGGACTCTAATCTGGTCCGATGTGCGTGAAGTCCTGGCTAATCTAGCAAGCCTAGAAGCCGCCCAGAAGCTCAGAAGCTTCCTAAAAACTTCGCTAGCTTCGCGGAGTGACCTCACTGTTCCGAGGATTTGTTCACGTTGAAGGGCTACTGCCTCGCATTCCAGGACAACGTGGGCAACCGTTTCTTCCGCCTTGAAACAGCCTCTGCATAGAGGACTGTCTGTGGCGTTTATGGCGAATAGATGTTTGTTCAAGGGGCAGTGACCTGTTATAGTCCCTATCATTATTTTAAGGTTCTTTCTCTTTACCTATGTATTGAATTGGACTGCCTCGGTGGCGCAGTGGGCGCAAGCTTGACTACTGATCAGGAGGTCCCGACTCGATCCCCAGATCAGGCAAAATGTTTAATATTGGATTTATCCATTAGGAATTATCTCAATAACTGCCTGGAGTCTGGAACTGTACCCGGTAGATGGCAATAGGCTCGTCATTACGTGGAACCAATAATATAAGTACTGGCGAAATACCGGTGTACCTAATAGAGGACTGAGTCCTGGGTACACCTCCGCCTACCCCTTCGGGAAAAAGGCGTGATTGTATATTATATATGTATTAGTAAATTTACATGTTGTTTGTATTTAAAAGGATTACAATTGTGCCACGACTGTAGCAAATAAATCGAGCTTATTTGGATCATTACAAAATCAAATTACTTCACACCTTGCCCCAGGCCGTTCGTGTATCAGGACGAATTGAGGCTTAAAAGGAATAAACAGATTTACTTTTGACCAAAAAACTTACTCATTGCGACCATCTTTGAAACACAAGTCACGTAGCTTAGACATGTAACGAATAAAGATCAATTCTGTCGCAAAATACTGATTTTACTGAACACTTGCCTAATATATATTAATGCTGTATCTATCATATTGAAATTGCGTATATTTAGAGCAATTATGATTTATCACTAGTGACGTTCACTTTTAAATATGTACAGGTTATTTGGGCTTTCATAATTTACAAATTAACGTTTATGCGAAATTAAAGTGTTAGTTGTGAGGGGTAATTAACTTTGATAGATATTGAAGGCTTCGGTTGTAATTTTTGTACTTAAATGAGTATGAACTAATACAATTAATTCGTACTACATTTTGACATGAAATAGCAAATTGTAGCAATAAAAATGTTTTATGTATAGCAGGATGCTATACATAAAACATTTAAACATAACATACGACATGTTATAAATAAATTGTTAAGGCATACGTATGTAGGTATGCATAGTGTAGGGTTCCATACCTAGATACCTGAACAAAACGCTACCGTTTCATTCGCTAAGAACATACAGCGCCATCTAGTTTCAAACTACATCAAGCAACTACAGGTTTATTGTGTCAAAGTATGGATATATTATGCAGTAAAATTGCCATAACTTTCGATTGCGTCAACTTAGAAGTATGTTTTTTTACAGCCACAAGAGACTGCAGACCTGAGTATTTAATATCAATTTCAACTTGATACCTCCTCGCGTTCCCTTGAAAAAGTCTTAACAGATGGACAGACTGACAGACGGACGGACAACAAAGTGATCCATAAAGGGTTCCTTTTTCCTTTTGAGGTACGGAATCCTAAAAAGTGTACGGAATACTAAAAAGGCAGTTCTACCTGTCAAATTAAACAGCTTGCAACAGAAAGAAAGCGAAATTGGCAAAAAAAAAGTTGACTTTCCATAAAAATTGGCTGATCAGCTGGTCCATTTTCTATGGGAATTAATGGGAAGTAATTTTTTTTGTGAATTTCACTATTCTTTCTTTTGTGAGTTATTTAGGTTGACGGATAATATTTATGGCCTATATGAATATTACCTTTTTTTAACACTAAAAAGCCAAAATAGTAAGTAACTATAGTTGCTTAAATGTCTAAGTATTTTTGAGGCAGTAGGTAATGGCCCAGAGCTACCGGCGTATCTCATTATTAATTTTCCAGATAGTTTCAGCCTCTTGCTTAGCAACTGTTCAACTTGATTGTGGTTATTAAACATCTCAAATTATAGCCACTGTTACTGTTTGTACATTCGGTGAACCTACTACGAGTATATTTTGTAAGTAAATGCTAGTGGCTTGATTCTAACCAATCTGCGATCAAAATTAAAATGCTCTAAATATAATATGTTACGTCATCTCACAACATTTTTAAGTAATCTACACATTACACACATACACCCCGTAGAAGTAAGCAGGATCGTGTACCCAGGGCTCATAGTCCCATTATAGCAGCGAGCCTATTGGCATTTATCATCTCAGCCATAGGACGTCCACTGATGAACATGCATCCAGCGGCTTGCATCAACGTGTTCCTGCCGACTTTATCAGATGTCTGTCCACTTTGTGGTTGGACGTCCTACACTGCGTCCTACTCTACATTCGAGAACTTTTCACAGACTCCAGGTTGTCATTGAGAAAACAGCTTTTTTTTCCAGCATTCTAAATACTTATACTGGACATGGTGAAACGCGCTAAACTATTGGCTCTATAAATACACTAGTAGTTCGCCTCGAACTGAGACCTCGCAAACCCCAATTTCCTGTAACTTCTAGACCTCTTAAGGTCTAGAAGGGTAAAGTCTAAGGTCTTTAGGTATAATTGAGGTATGAGATAATTAGTTTTTAAGATTAGCTCTGAAATTCTGATTAGGGATGTGAAAAAATAATCGATTATTAAAAAAAATATCGATTATTATTCCTAAAAAATCGAATTTATTTGAACGATTATTACGTTAATAAATCGATTATTTATTAATGGATTTTTTATTGTGTAATCTGTTTTCGATTGACTGCCTCGGTGGCGTAGTGGGCGCATGCTCGACTGCCAATCAAGAGGTCCCGGGTTCGATCCCCGGGTCAGGCAAAGTGTTAAATATTGGATTTTTCCATTAGGAATTATCTCAATAACTGCCTGGAGTCTGGAACTGTGCCCGGTAGATGGCAATAGGCTCGCCCCCTATTGCGCGGTAGCTCAAGCACAGGGTAGAGTGCCCCAGTGCCCACTAAGCGGAATAGTGTGGAGGGTGCGTGGATCGAATCCCACCCGTGGATGAAATTTTTCATTTTTAAGCTTTGCTTGGGCAAAGTTCGTACATTAGCTAGGTATGATTATTATTGAAAAAAAGCTGATTTCTTTCGTTAGGATTTTTTTTTAATAAATATTTTTAGAAAAGTCGATTATTATTCCATTAAAAATCGATTTTTTCATTAATCGATTTTGTAGGAACAAATAAAAATCGATTATTAATTAATCTTATTTTTTATGATAATGAATGACAAGACGAGCAAATGATGGTAAGCATCACGATTGCCCATATCAGACACAGTGCCACCCAGTGTTTCAAAATTCAAAGCTCTGTGCGGCACTGCACTGCGCCTGTCACCCTGAGATATTAGTTGTTGAATCTCATCATGCCCAGTAATTTTGCTGGTAACATTGCCCTTCATTCCGGAACACAGTAATGTTTGCACATTACTGCTTGGCGGATGAATAACTGGCAAAAGTGTGGTACTTCCCCAGGCGGCACCCTGCTAAAGAGGCCTTCCACTACAAAAATCATTTCAATTATTTTTACTGTTTAGTCACATCCCTAAGCAAATGTTGTTCTAAACTCTTCACTAATATTAGTTATAATAATCTATTCAACATTACGATAGTGCGACTTAACGACATCAGCGCGCCATCTAGTTGTTTTGAGAGGAGATGGAATTTTATCCCTTGAGAATCGGGGTATCTTTTATAACTTGACAACACCTTAACTGATCAATCTGAAACTGGATATTATAAACAATATAAGCCTATCCTACGTACATATTTAATTTCATAAAAATCGAATTGATAATTTTCAAGTTATAATCGAAAAATATTGAGATCTTATAATAGCTACAACTCTAGGACCCCTTGACCGATTTAGCTCATCTTCGAACTTGAAAATTCTTTTATCCTGTACTACCTATCTGCAAAGTTTCATCAAGATCGGATCATCGGCTTTCGAGTTATCGCAAGACAAACATACATACACACATACATACATACAAACTTTGGCTAATATTTTTATGCAAGTCCTAAACTATGTGTCTAAATTTGAAAAAAAAAATCGGACCATCGGTTTCGAAATTATCGTCAGACCTTTCATAAATACCTTGTGACTCTTATATATACGGAACCCCTCGGCCGATTTTGCTCATTATCTAAAGTAAAAAATTTTATCACTTTAAACTACATGTCTGCAAAGTTTCATCAAGATCAGATCAACAGTTTTCAATTTATCGTCGATCAAATTTACATACCAGAGGTCAACCCTTAAGCTGGTACAAGCGCAGGTTTTTCCCACTTGTCGACTCTAAGACCTCGCTTCGCTCGGTCGATTAATGGTGTAACCGATTTGGCTAAACGTTGAACAGTTTGCAATTATTCTGTACCTGTACAGTAAGATAGGAGCTCACTATTCACGGAAACAATCAAGAGCGAATTAAGATTCCATCGTCAATACAGATTAACCAACCTTTACTTATGGCAACCTCCCCTCGGGTGAAATGTTGCAGTGCAATTTGCAGTGCCAGCGGCTTCTATTAATGAATGTTTGAAATTTCAGCCAATCACAGAAGACCATCCCAACAAGAACTTCTGCGATTGCCTTATTGTACTTTATCATGTTTTGTGTAAAAATAAATTAAAATTTGATAATCGTTAGGGCATGATTATGATAGGACTGACATACCTATGGATTAAAGCCTCACATTATGACGCATGGGAAAAGTGGTTATGGTGAAAGATGCTCCTTATACCATAAGAAGTAATGAGTACATTTTAATGGAGCAAAAGATCCAAAAGAGACTCAAATCAAAATCAATCTTTGCCGTATTCCATGGACGTGTTCTGAGCTTCTTTGGACACATCATGTGGTCTCCCAGACATGAATAATATAAGTTCATAATATTGGGACTCATAGAGGGCAAGCGCGCCACGGGCAGAACACCAGCCAGATAGTCAGACATGATAAAGAAGATGGTTAGTGGCAGTTTTATATCACGCAGTCTATGCCACCAAGGACTGAACACGATGGAGGAACTTATGGACATGTGGTCGCGATCCTCAGCAATATAATAATATACTAGTAGTTCGCCTCGAACTGAGACCTCGCAAACCCCAATTTCCTGTAACTTCTAGACCTCTTAAGGTCTAGAAGGGTAAAGTCTAAGGTCTTTAGGTATAATTGAGGTATGAGATAATTAGTTTTTAAGATTAGCTCTGAAATTCTGATTAGGGATGTGAAAAAATAATCGATTATTAAAAAAAATATCGATTATTATTCCTAAAAAATCGAATTTATTTGAACGATTATTACGTTAATAAATCGATTATTTATTAATGGATTTTTTATTGTGTAATCTGTTTTCGATTGACTGCCTCGGTGGCGTAGTGGGCGCATGCTCGACTGCCAATCAAGAGGTCCCGGGTTCGATCCCCGGGTCAGGCAAAGTGTTAAATATTGGATTTTTCCATTAGGAATTATCTCAATAACTGCCTGGAGTCTGGAACTGTGCCCGGTAGATGGCAATAGGCTCGCCCCCTATTGCGCGGTAGCTCAAGCACAGGGTAGAGTGCCCCAGTGCCCACTAAGCGGAATAGTGTGGAGGGTGCGTGGATCGAATCCCACCCGTGGATGAAATTTTTCATTTTTAAGCTTTGCTTGGGCAAAGTTCGTACATTAGCTAGGTATGATTATTATTGAAAAAAAGCTGATTTCTTTCGTTAGGATTTTTTTTTAATAAATATTTTTAGAAAAGTCGATTATTATTCCATTAAAAATCGATTTTTTCATTAATCGATTTTGTAGGAACAAATAAAAATCGATTATTAATTAATCTTATTTTTTATGATAATGAATGACAAGACGAGCAAATGATGGTAAGCATCACGATTGCCCATATCAGACACAGTGCCACCCAGTGTTTCAAAATTCAAAGCTCTGTGCGGCACTGCACTGCGCCTGTCACCCTGAGATATTAGTTGTTGAATCTCATCATGCCCAGTAATTTTGCTGGTAACATTGCCCTTCATTCCGGAACACAGTAATGTTTGCACATTACTGCTTGGCGGATGAATAACTGGCAAAAGTGTGGTACTTCCCCAGGCGGCACCCTGCTAAAGAGGCCTTCCACTACAAAAATCATTTCAATTATTTTTACTGTTTAGTCACATCCCTAAGCAAATGTTGTTCTAAACTCTTCACTAATATTAGTTATAATAATCTATTCAACATTACGATAGTGCGACTTAACGACATCAGCGCGCCATCTAGTTGTTTTGAGAGGAGATGGAATTTTATCCCTTGAGAATCGGGGTATCTTTTATAACTTGACAACACCTTAACTGATCAATCTGAAACTGGATATTATAAACAATATAAGCCTATCCTACGTACATATTTAATTTCATAAAAATCGAATTGATAATTTTCAAGTTATAATCGAAAAATATTGAGATCTTATAATAGCTACAACTCTAGGACCCCTTGACCGATTTAGCTCATCTTCGAACTTGAAAATTCTTTTATCCTGTACTACCTATCTGCAAAGTTTCATCAAGATCGGATCATCGGCTTTCGAGTTATCGCAAGACAAACATACATACACACATACATACATACAAACTTTGGCTAATATTTTTATGCAAGTCCTAAACTATGTGTCTAAATTTGAAAAAAAAAATCGGACCATCGGTTTCGAAATTATCGTCAGACCTTTCATAAATACCTTGTGACTCTTATATATACGGAACCCCTCGGCCGATTTTGCTCATTATCTAAAGTAAAAAATTTTATCACTTTAAACTACATGTCTGCAAAGTTTCATCAAGATCAGATCAACAGTTTTCAATTTATCGTCGATCAAATTTACATACCAGAGGTCAACCCTTAAGCTGGTACAAGCGCAGGTTTTTCCCACTTGTCGACTCTAAGACCTCGCTTCGCTCGGTCGAATAATGAGGGAACGACGGAAATAAGAACAAAGACCCAAAATTTAAGTTGTAATAAAATAGCCCATCTCAAGAAACTCAAGAATCTCAAGGACCTCATTCCGCGACTGCGACCGCGCGATGGTGGCTCGTGCGTCCAAGCAATATCACCTTCGTTACAATCAATAACATATTTATTTTATGGTCGTCAGTCAATAACTTTGGTAATTGGTACGAATATAGGTTTTACACTCTAACATAATCTGTGGTAGTTAATGGATTGGTTTGGAAATCTGCTATTTTACTTTGCCACGAAGAAAATCGCAAGTTCTTGTTAGCAAGTAATAATGAAGCTCAATGATTGTTACTCAGAAATAATAGCTAATAAATGAATAGACCACCAAGTCTCGGTGCACAATATTCGTATTTACATGATTGGATTGAGTTTATTTAGTTGAAAGTCTGGAGTCTTGGGTGCCCGATGGATGGCAATCGCCTCTAATGGGAGTTAAAACATAAGTGACGAAGTGTATACTTAGGTTACTGAGTCTTGGGTATACCTCTGCCTACCCCTTCGGAAAAACGTGTGATGCTATGTTATGGAAAGTCAATCTCAGATGTTGTCAATGTTGGAGTAGTTTGTAGTATTCTGTGGTAAAGGTATACACGTAGGTACATAATTGATTGCAAAACGCGAAGATGTATCTTAGATTGGCCTGCAATTTCGCCACATGGATTAGGGTTTTACACCAGATTTAACGATATCTCGGCCCATCCATGATGAAACTCTAAACGTAAATCGTGACCTATTTAAGTAGTCTATTTACTGCAATACTGACAAAATCAGATTTTAAGAGTCTGTGCACATTGCGTTTTTAAAATTATCGACACGACGGCGTCGTAAACTTTAAAAAAATAGTACTGGATTGTGTTTGATTTGCGTTTGAATTCCGTATATGTACGAGCAGCATCTCTGCGTCGTCTATGCGATGATAAAAAACGCAATGTGCAGACTCTTATGTACAAACATCATCATAATCATCATCAGCCGTAAGACGGCCATCTCTACTGAACATGGCCTCTCCCATGTAGAACGCAACTTTGCGCGATTGCTCACCGTCTGCATTATAAATAAATTAATTGAATGCAATGCATTTTAGATTGTATAGATCTGTCTAATTGGCGGTATAAGGTATATTATTAATTTTTTATTCTTTTTGGAATGGTTTGTCTTCCCTTTTATTTATTTTATCAAACACTAAGATCAATTATTTAAACTTGTTATAATTCGCAATTAGCAAATAATAATAAAGTTCAATCAATTACCTTTAGTATTATTAAGACTTCAAATGGGACCATGAACATGTCTGTATTGATCTTGAAATTAATTGAATATCTTTTCCAATCACTTATATCAATACATACGTAAACTCAATGAAATAATGATGTACAAAAAGTTATTATTGCTTAGGAGGGTTCTATCTAGACCGGCATTTACAGCGTAGAACGTCCAACCACAAGGTAGACAGACCATCTATTAAAGGCAGTAGAAACGCGACAGATGCAAGCCGCTTACGACTGAACTCGATGGAAGTCCCTGGAGGAAGTCAATATCCAGCAAAGGAAGTCCTACGGCTGAGATTTCTTTCTTACCATCAAACCGTACAATTAGCAGAATATGTACCTACACCAATGGTCAATAAAATAAATCATTTGACATACTCGTACTATTCATAGTGTTACTTACATTGCCTCGGTGGCGTAGTAGGTAGTAGTAGTTCATTAGCGCTAGTGCCAATCATGAGCTCCCAGGTTCGATTCGGTCGGGAAAAATGTGTTTTATATTTCCAATTATTGTGCCCGGTTATTGGCATTAGGTTCGCCCCCTATTACATGGGACTTAATATAATTGGTGAAGTATGGGTGTACCTACTATGGGTACACGACCTCTGCCTGCCCCTTTAGGAAAAAGGCATGATATTCGTATAAAAAAAAACATACATTCACGCCTTTTTCCCGAAGGGGTAGGCAGAGATGTACCCAGGACTCAGTCCCATAGTAGATACACCCACATTTCATCGGTATGGTTAAGTTATTGGTCCCATGTAATAGGGGGCGAGCCTATTGCCATCTACCGGGCACAGTTCCAGACTGCCTCGGTGGCGTAGATGGCGCATGCTCGACTGCCAATCAAGATGTCCCGGGTTCGATCCCCAGGTGAGGCAGTGTTAAATATTGGATTTTTCCATTAGGAGTTATCTCAATAACTGCCTGGATTCTGGAACTGTGCCCGGTAGATATTCGTATATTATGTTAATTTATACTAATATATCAATTTAACACTTCACCTTTTTAAAACACCTATGGGTTGACAAGCCCTAGTTTTAAAAAGTCTTATCAAATTCCGTGGAAGATTGATTTCCAAATCGATCACAAATAGGCAACACCTCGTGATCCACGTGACGATCTGGCTCACGTCGCCGGCGCATCTCACGACTTATAGGAAACACATCGCAAGGTATCTAATGAAAACGTCGACAATATATCAAAATAGATCTCAGACTTGAAGAGGAAGCCAGGTTCCTTAGTGTAGTGGTGGTATTTAGGTAACTATGTTAGTAATTTAGCCCTTTACTCTGTTTAAAATACAGAGAGAAAAATGGTCATAGATTAGAGTGAGGAGTAAAACAATCTATCTCTCTCTGTACCCTGTATGAAATGCAGTTATCATTTTCCTTCCTGCAACTGAAGTATATAGCTCGACAGGAAAGAGTAGAAACGGAACTAATTTAAAGTGTATGTGTTGACTAAATTGTTTTTACTCTTGTAAAAGACAGTGGCGCCCCCATTATTTTCTACTCTTTTGTGTCGAACTATACCTTCGGAGCATTAAAGTCGTTGTCGACGGTTCTTGCTCCGACAGTAAGAGTATCAACGCTGGTGGCCCACAAGGTTCTGCGTTATCACCGACGCTGTTCATTCTGCCCATCAATGATATGCTATACATACCAGTAGCATGCACTGCTATGTAGACAATAGCACAGGCGATGCACAGTATACTGGTCGTATCAACGCCCCTCGCGCTGAAGTGGAAGAGTGCAGGAGCAGACACTTATGTCTAAAGTTGAGGCCTCTTTCCAGCAGGTCTCGGATTGGGGTGCACTAAATTGAGTCCAATTTAACCCAACGAAGACACAAGTTTGCGCGTTTACCGCCAAAAAAGCCCTATTTGTTGTAGCTCCTCGATTTCAGAACACTTCTCTCAAGGTTACGGAGAGCATCGGAATTTTAGGCGTCGATATTTCTGCAAATGTACAGTTCCATGGTCATATAAAAAGCAAGGCCAAGCTAACATCAAAAAAACATGGTGTGTTAGGCGAAGTGGTAATTTACGCCAAGCCAGCGACTGTTGCCTTACAAAGCGTAAGTTCGCCCTCCCGTTAAGTACTACTCCCATCTATGGAATGGAGCACCAGTTTGACCAGCTAGATGCTTTACAGCGCAGAGCTGTCAGAATAGTCGACGACCCTAAGCTCACTGAACACCTAGAACCACTCAGTATCCGCAGAGATATCGGGTCTCTTAGAATTTTTTACCGCATTTACAAAGGGGAGTGTTCTGATGAACTTTTCAACCTGATACCGGCGTCACGGTTCTATCACCGTTCTAGCCACTATCGCCTGAGAGCTCGTCTGCACATAATCGATACGTGGGCTTCGCACTTTCTGTGATTTTCCCGTTCTTTACTGCCGCATACGTGCAAACTGTGGAATGTAATCCCTGTTCCAGTCTAGCCGGTCTTGAGCTACAAGATGGAGCTCATCAAAAGGAGAGTGAATAGAGTCTTGAAGGGTCGGGAACATACTGGCAATACCTTTGGTGTTGCAGGTATCCATAGGCGGCGGTAACCGCTCACTAAAACGGCACGTCTGTTTGTTTGCCACCTATGGCATAAAAAAATCCCTACAGCTTTTCAGACCGCCGCTTTGTTGACCGTGATATTATGTATTGTTTATATATATTATTGCTTTTTTATTCCGACTGCCTCGGTGCCGTACTGGTCGCAAGCGCTGCTACCGTCCGTGAAGTCCCGTGAATGCTCTTAGTGGAAAAAGTCTGACTAATGGGAGACATTTAATGTAAGTCTGTCATCATCTTGATTAAAAAGCAATCGATGCGTTCACATCAAATATTGCAGCAATGCGCAACGGGCACTGCAATGCTTCGGCATACTAAATTTTAAGGTAATTATGTATGAACGTTCCAGTAACTCAATGTAAGAGGTACATCGAATTGTGATTGGATTTTGAAACTTTAGCTTAGAAAGAAGGTACATATTGTGTTTCATGCATGTTTCGTCAATTCTTGAAATAGAACTAATACTAAACCGCTGCACTACTTTTGTAGTGGTAAGCCTCTTTTGCAGGGGGCCGCCTGGGTAAGTACCACACCTTTGCCAGTTATTCATCCGCCAAGCAGTAATGTGCAAACATTACTGTGTTCCGGTATGAAGGGCAATGTTACCAGCGAAATGACTAGAATTTTGAATTTTAAAACACTGGGTGGCACTGTGTCTGATATGGGCAATCATGATGCTTACCATCAGTCATCTGATTTGCTCGTCTTGTTACTCACTATCATAAAAAAAAAACTATGTTTCAGGGAGAGAAATAATTATGTGATTTCTTCCATTTAATTGCTGATGCATTTTATAAGATCGTTTAAACTTTTATTGCACCACTAAATTATTTTCTAATAAACGAATGATATATTGGAATGGCGAAGTATAATAATGAAATACGAGTATAGGAATGATCGTATCATTGCAACAAAGATAATTCAAGCAGAGTAAACGTAAGCCACGGCACTTGACTGCATGGTCGAGTTACCTCTCCGAGTCCGCAGTATCGTCTGGGCGTATTGTATGTAGTGCATGCAGGGTAGTCTGGGTTAGACTACCCTCTCGACCTATCAGGCAAGATCTACATGAATGACTAGTCACTACGTGTGGTGCCAGGTTGGTTGCAGGTCTATTAAATATACCATTCGGATGCTATATAGGTTGGGTCTGCCTAAGCCTCGCTTTTGTTACGTCAGCAAGGTGTACCATTTGAAGGGGAGACTAGCTTGGATTCTGAGTATTATGGTTCGGCCTCATGTACCTCAGGTACATAAAAGTAACCTAAGAGTATTACATTATACATTATATTGTTAATTTGTGTCGTTCATTGCATATTGTAAATTATTACTAGCGATTTATTTTGATTGAGAGATTAATCTTAATAAATAGTGAACAAGATTCCATAATGTGTAAGTGTAACCATTCCGCGGCAGAATGTAAATTAAGCTTTATAGTTGTTATAATGTCAGGGTCCAGGAAAACTACTAACCTTAGGCGCGAGGTAATTAATCAATCGGTTTCGATTTAACGACATGTCCTCGGGCGATACTTAAAACGTTTTTTGATTTCGTGAAAATAATCAATATTATGTATTGCTACATGGAAAATAAATCTAACTCTCGACCTGCCGGTGGTGAGGTAATTAAGGTAATCATCATCATCATCATCAGCAGTCTTTCTGCTCCGTCGACTGCTGAACATAGGCCTCCCCCATAGAACGCCATAAACTATTCATATGAGGGGATTTTGCTGTAATCACCACGCGCTTGGCAAGCGGCTTGGTGATCGCAGTATTTGGAATACTTGGAGGCGGAGTGCTGCTGCCGTCTCCGCATATGTCCCTCTATCGGGTCTCACGGCTCCCACGGGATGAGAAAGGGATGACCCTATTATATATATATTATTATATTATATATATATTATTATAGCCGGGAACCATACGTCGATTCTCATAATGATACACATTATTATAATATTGTTGTTTTTAATGGATCTTTGGCCTGGCTTCTGGAATTATGCCCGGTTAACAACCTGCCTGCCAAACGTGTCGAGTATTGGCAATACTCCCCTTTATGGGGGAGGCTTATGTTCAGTAGTGGATTACCAATGGCTGAGATAATGATGATGAATGGCAATAGCTTCGCCACCTATTACATAAGACTTTAAAACATAACGCATGAATTGTGGGTGTACCTACTATTATAGGACTATGGAAAAATCCTATATGTCTAACACTTTGAACTGATTAACTTTCACAATAATTGTGGGATAAAATGCGTGAACAACGAACGTCATTTGTGAACATACAAAAAATATTTTTTAAGGCATACGTATGTATACATAGTGTATGGTACCGTACGTAGATACCTGAACAAAACGCTACCGCTTCATTAGCTCAGAACATATAGCGCCATCTAGTTTCAAAGTACAGCAAACAACTATAGGTTTATAGTCCCGTGCGCAAAGTCTAAAAGGAGCAAATCAGGTGTAATATATGCAGTAGAATGTCCATAACTTTTGATTGCGTTAATTTAGAAGTATGATTTTTTTACAGCCACAAGGAACCGTATGCCGTATATGGAACAGAGTATTTTATGTCAATTTCACTTTGATACCTCCACGCGTTCTCGTGGAAAAGTGTCTTAACGGACGGGCAGACAGACAGATGGACAACAAAGTGATACTATGAGGCTTCCCGTTTTCCTTTTGAGATATGGAACCTTAAAAATACACCACGAATCATAGTCATAGTCATAAATACATAACAAATAGTTGTAGTTAAATATTGTATGCAATCAATAATGTCAATGTTAAACAATAAACAATAGGTCAACAACGTTTTGTACCTTCTGCTTCGGAGTGACATCCACCTTGACCATACTATATTGATACTAGCACTATGTAATATTATACGAGTAATGTACTCACGGCAATTTACCTGCAAATATATTACTTTGTATACAGGCTGTTCTCTACAGCTTGTATAAGTTTATATCTCATTTTAAAACATAAACATACATTCACGCCTTTTTCCCGAAGGGGTAGGCAGAGGTGTACCCAGGACTCAGTCTCATAGTAGGTACACCCACATTTCGCCAGTATGTTATTGGTCCCAATTAATAGGGTGCGAGCCTATTGCCATCTACCAGGCACAGTTCCAGACTCCAGCCAGTTATTGAGATAATTCCTAATGGAAAAATCCAATATTTAAAACACTGCCTGACCTGGGGATCGAACCCGGGACCTCTTGATTGGCAGTCGAGCATGCGCCCTCTACGCCACCGAGGCAGTTCATTATGTTTCATTTTATTCTTTTATCTTCTTTTATGTTTATGTTATTTCATTATATGTTTGATATTATTGAAATACATCTTAAAATTTGATTGCTGGTCATTGCATACATATATACATACAGTCACGCCTTGTTTCCGGTGGGGTAGGCAGAGACTATTTCCCTCCACTTGCTACGATCCTGACATATAACTTTCGCTTCGTTCACTTTCATGGCATTTTTCATACATGCTCGTCGGTTGTAGGTACTTTTGACTTGGCCTTTCCTAAGAACAATATCAATTTGTTCATGAAAAGTACGCCTAGGTCGACCGCTACCGACTTGACCATTCCACACTAGCCTGTTTTGTTAATCTCCTTTCATCCATCCTCTCCACATGTCCGAATCACCTCAGCATTCTTTTCTCTATCTTTGTCACTACATCTTCTACCACGCCACAGCGTTCCCTTATCGTACTATTCCTCATTTTGTCCATCAAGGTGCTGGTCATTGATATAGAGAAAAGGGGAGATGAGGTACTGGCTTCTCGAAAATGGCAAGCTCAAATAAGGTCCCATTAGGTCCACATACGTCAGTAAAGTAAGGTACGTCGTACGAGCGAATAATATTGTTGTCTCGGTCGTACTTCGGTCTTAGGTACGTATTTCTATCTTTAATTGTTAATTATATCTCACTGTGCAAACTTCACGTTGAGCAAATTGCACGTACCAGTTGTTGAGTTAGCGCTGGGAGAACGTACCCTATCTCCCCATTTCTTTATACCAATGTTGCTGGTACGTGATTCATAGAGGTTAGTATATTTCAACGTTATTCCTAATTTTTGACAAATGATAATAATATGGGATATCTTCCCATATTATTATTATTTTATTCTGTCGCTCAAAATTACGAGCTCTATTCGATCTTTTGATAGATACGAGTAGATGTACACGGAGAGCATTTTATTGTTATTTTTACTTAAGTTGTTTTTTGACCAGTTATTCTTTATTTAATTTTGTAGCTCTATAATTTTAAATACGTAAAATAAACTTTTAATCATACCTATTCACCATAATAACATTAAATTTAAACCTGATGTTTACCTATATATTATATTTTTCAAAATATAGCATTATAATGTTCCATCCTGTATAAGAGGAGCTATTGCCAGCGTCGTCTGGAAAACAAAAACTTGTCCCAGTACGAAGGCTACCCACTATAGTCGGTATAAAAACATCAGTAGGCGTGTATAACTTCAACACGACTTATGAAGATAATATGATAATGAAATCTCGGTGATGATACAAACATTATATTATAACTCTGTAACCTATATTTATTGTGCACTTATTTACTACCAGTGTGAAGGTTATAGGAAACTGCCTCGTCGGCGTAGTGGGCGCAAGCTCGACTGAAGATAATGAGGTCCCGGGTTCGATCCCAAGGTCAGGCAAAGTAATTGAATATTGGATTTTCCCTTTAGGAATGATCTCAATAACTGCCTGCGGTACCAAGAACTTATAAAATTGATAATTTTCCCTAGACGTTAGCTTCTTAGTTTAGAAACTAGTAGTGTACAAAAACTGGGCGTATTTATAATCAGCATATCTAATAGGCATGCATAGTAAATAACATACCAAAAATATTCGTCGCCATAATATTTATTGACGCATTAGAATTGACATATTGATATCGCTCTATTTAGTTCTTTAACAGACTAGCAAATAGTTATTATGCACATAATAATTACAAAAATACAGTTTATAATAAATCTAAAGTTAATGTTTCACAGTATTTTTATATCCCAACCGTAAAAAAGAAAGAGTCGTTAGCAATCTTGACTTGATGCTTCAGCATCAGATTTAGTAGTCTAATTTGTCGTGATTGGGCTCAATGCAATCGTCTGCAGAATATCAGGAATTTTACTGATACTTGGTAACCAGGGTCTTATGATAGAGCAAGGTTTATATTTTATTTCTTAATTTAAAATGGTTGCAAAAGTTGACTCTTATTATATTTTTCTCAAAGTAGGTCTAATTCCCAACCCCTTAATTTTTTAATTTCTTCTAACCTTGCTAAGGTTATTTATTATTATGATCATTTTACAGCAACAATAAGAGGAGCAGAAAATATCCTTCGTAATAATTCAAAACGTGATTTCAATTAATTTCACAAGCCTTACCACGTAATATACCTATGTTTGTATTTAAATTAATTCTTAGAATGAAGTCGACAATTAATAAAAAACATTGGCATGCCAACGCACTTTAGATGCAATCTTATTCCAACGATTACCTGTTTATCTTCAATGCAAGGTATAACTATCAACTTACGTACTTAGCTCACACGACTTGGTTAATAAATGTGGACTGTAAACTATGCCATTTATTTACATAAAATCTTAGTCGCGACTCACAGTTAACGACATAACAAGGACCATAATATTCAACGCACAATCTTGTGGTGCCTTACAAATAATATGGGCAATAAAAAAGTGCGCGGATGCCCTTTTAGCGGTCAGTGGACCACATAAATAGAATTACTCAGAGTAAACCTGTAAACACAACATAAAAAGGTGTAGAAGACTGCCTTTACAACACGCACGTGTAGACGAGTAACTGTAGGTGCAGTGATATTATCAAGGATAACTATTATACAAGACCATAGGTATGAATGCGTGTTCCAGTATTTCCGAGCTGCGTAATTTACGCGTCGGATACACTAGGAGACATTTTGTCCCGCAACAGGACGCGCAACAAGTTCCGCAACATTTTACGTGACGCGGGAAATGTTGCTCCCGCTCCAGGAGCGAGTACATGTGTCAATGTTTCACGGCATGGTCTCTCGGGACACTCACGTAGTTGTCGAGCAACATGTCGCTACATTGGTCCCCTAGTGTACCTATACGAACCTTTAATTTATACTTTCTGTAGCTATTATTTTTAGTTGTGTAGTCTAGCAAGTAAAATAAGCACAACATCGACTTTTATAATCTTACTCAAAACTTATTTTGACCACACTATCATTTCATATTCGTGGTTAATTCGTTCAAGTATTCAGACGATACTAGACTGATATTGTATCGTTTTAGGTAAAGTACCTACCTATGTCTCAACTAAACGCATCGAAATCATAAACTCCACCATATAAGAATTATTTCATGTGTATCAACTTAGATAATATAATTATGCTTCATAATATTAGTTAAAACTAGTAGGTACCTCTACATCTGTATTAATTTATGTAAATGTGTACAGCTAACCTAAAAGCATGTGAATTGAACTTATATCAACTCTATAATATCAACAATTACAAGCTATTATACATAATTAATTTATTCTCAATCCCAACAGTTTACAAATAAACAAAAATAACTTTAAGTTCGCGCTGATAGCGAAAGTTTGTGTGCGTATGAATAGGTATATAATATGTATGTTTTTACCTATGTACTTGCTTAAGTAGGTACATTAATTACGCCTATTCATATATTCATTGCATTGATTGGGCAGTGAAATGTGATATATAGACAACTTTGACCATGGAATATCACAAAACACATACAAACAGTAACAAAGATATAGTATTAAAGCAAAAGTAATGACTTAAATAAAAAGGGTTTTTCCGTTTCCTCCAAAGGCCCATTGTTTTCGAAAAATACCTTTTCATACATTGATAAATAAAGACTGTGAGTTCAACACAAGTATTGGTAGGTTAATTTATTTTTATGATAGTGAGTGACAAGACGAGCAAATCAGGTGCCTGATGGTAAGCATCATGATTGCCCATATCAGGCACAGTGCCACCCAGTGTTTTAATATTCAAAATTCTGCGCGGCACTGCAATGCGCCTGTCACCCTGAGATATTAAATTATTAGATATTAGTTGTTGAAACTCGTCAGGCCCAGTAATTTCGCTGGTAACATTGCCCTTCAGACCAGAACACAGTAATGTTTGCACATTACTGCTTTGCGGATGAATAACTGGCATAGGTGAAGCTGATTTAATTATGATTCCTATTGTGGGCCAGTGCCACCATAAAGCTATTGATAAGGTTAGCGTTGTGCTGCATGTAGAAACACAGAGCTACTTTCTGTCAGCGCCCATTTTACCGGGTAAAATCGTGGAGCAAAGCTAGTGTTCAGAAAAAACACGATAAACAACTGATTTCTCAATACAAACATAATGGTGTTATTAACGAGACCTGTACTGGTGTAGCATGTTATGATGGTATCGAGATAAGAGGTAATTGAAGACTCGTCTGCCGATTCCAGGGTCGGCGGCTTCACGATACACGACTGCAATGATCTGATTCACGAACCGAATGTTTTATATTATTACTATTAAAGGAAATCGAACAGCTGGTGATTTATTATGTACATTTATAGGTACATCTTGGGCACCCTATCATCTGACAGTGGTTTGGAGGACTTGGATTGGCTGGCATGTTGGCCTGCGCACTTTCAAAGTGTTCTAGTAGTAAGTATATAGAAATATTTTTAAATACTATTACAGTTTAAATACTATTACAGATACCAACGGTCCTACCTACCTACCCTGTTATATTTATTTATATACACATAACTTGTAAGTATCTAAATGCATGTATTCATAATGGTCAATAAAGATTTTTTTTTTTTTTTTTTTTTTATTTTTTAGTGGTAGGCCTCGTTTGCAGGGGCCTCCTGGGGAAGTACCACACCTTTGCCAGTTATTCATCCGCCAAGCAGTAATGTGCAAACATTACTGTGTTCCGTTCTGAAGGCCAATGGTACCAGCGAAATTACTGGGCATGACGAGATTCAACAACTAATATCTCCGGGTGAGAGGCGCAGTGCAATGCCGCGCAGTATTTAGAATTTTAAAACACTGGGTGGCGTCTGATATGGGCAATTATGATGCTTACCATCAGGCATCTGATTTGCTCGTCTTGTTACTCATTATCATTAAAAATAATTATAAGTGTTGTTTTTTATTGTTTTTAATAAAGGTACTCATCATCATCATCATGATCATCTCCGCCGTAGGACGTCTACTGCTGCACAGTATCCCCATAGATTTCCATCTAGCCCGGTTGTAAGAGGCTTGCATCCAGCGTGTTCCTGCCGTCCTTATTAGACTTTTAGTCTGTGATTGTTGTTAACTATAATTTTTTTGTGAACGGATTTTCATAGTTTCTACTAATGGCAGGAACATTTCAAAAAGGAATGTTTAAACATATAAATTTTGATAATTTTCATGTATATTGGCTAAAAACTGACAATGAATATTGAATGATCGTAAAATATGCCATCTTGGAACTTTTATATTGTGTTATATGGAGACAATACACTCATTACGGAATATATTTATATAAAAATACAAATTTACTTATTAACTATGATCTGCAGTGAAATTGAGGCAGTTTGCTAGTTTATATTGCTGTAACGGTATTCTACTTATCGTTGGTCAGAAATTATTTGGTTATGTTGATTTGCAATATTCGCACTTAAGAAATGTTTAAAAATTAGGTTAATTAATTATAATTTGCATCAATAAAAACATATTGGTTTATTACAAATTAAGTGTTAATTAATTTAAATTGACCTTTTAATGCTTTAATATCTGATAAACATTAATATAACTATCTGATTGAAATCTTTATTGATCAGTGTAATTTCACAATAAAATAATACTGTTTGTTTATTAGTTTTAATTATAACACAATAACCCAGTAACAAAGCATAAGAGACAAACCTAATATCAGCTTTTATACCTAATTAGGGCCTCTTTCACCATCCTCGATTGAAGTGTTGATTAACTACTCGCCGATTAGAGCTACTCGGCGAGTTTGTAGAAGTCCCAAGTAACTTTTGACAGTTTCATAAAAAAGGTCAGTTTATGTGCCGATTAGCATAATTCAGACATAATGAAATTAGCACTGCGCCTTACTCGCCACTTTAAGGTTAAACGTTAAAAACATATAGGTACATAACATAATCGCGAAAACATATTTTGTTAAAGAAATCCTTACAGTTTCTTCATATTGATGAAAAATAAAAAAAAAGTAATTTTTAAGTTATGTTATTGTTTTTTTTAAATAGCAAAAAACCATACTATTTTCTTTAACAAAATATGTTTTCGCGCAAATAAAGACCAGATCCAGAGCAAACCACAAACAATTGAGTGGATAATTATTTTCATATCTGTTATATTTTCATTTTGTATGGGTGACGTTTAACCTTAATAGATGAGCAACTTACACGGCACTTTACTCAAGGAGGGTGAAAGGTACTAAGTGTGGTGTTCATAAACGACTTGCAGTTGACATACTACCTTATACATCACGGCTGGTGTAACTTGGCGCGTCTGAACATAGGCTCTGCGAACTTAATCGCATGTAAACTCATTAACAAAACTGTTATTGCCAGATAAACAAATTTATACTGTTTATGTTATGTTTACTTCAGTTCAACAATAATAATAACAGTTTTCTTCACGATTTTACATACTTGCGCTGAAGTTCGCAGAGCCTCTGTTAAGACTCGCCAAATCACCCTGTACATTATTTCATACCTATATCATTTTAAAAATCATGAGGTTCCACAGCACAAGTGTTTATTGATGTTCCTTACAATGTACGAGGTTTTCAGATTACAATTGTTAAATTCAACATTCAACTCTTTTTAGAAGAAGTTAAAGTTAAAAATGAGTTGACAATTCTCGATGTTACGTATCCGATTGGCAGCCGCAGATCACTTGACACATACATTGACTAGAACACTTCGAACATAATATTATGAAATAAGTAAGTATGTAAGATATTTACTAATTCGAATTCAAGTTAAGTACAATCGACGCAATAATTGGAGGTTTAACTTTAAGTGCAACAGTGCTTCCACACAGATCGCTTTAGCTGCATATAATTTATTCACAGCTCATACTTGTGAATATTGAATGTGCTCATGAAACATATTAATGGGTATTCATTATTACACCTGTAATAGATCCAAGAGGAAAAGTGTTCATAGATCTTACCGTGGATTCAAGAAGAAAAGTAAATATCCATGGTTTCACTGTGGATTCAAGTGCACAAAATGGTGTGCATGGATCCTCATGTGGAGCCATGCTGTGGTTTTCAGTGGAAGAAGCCTTATTATCTTCATCAACTACACTTCATGTACACTTCACTTCACTTTATATACATTAATAATAATTAATATTATTATTATAATTCATCGCACTGCTTGGCATAGGTCTTCATATATTTTTTTCTGGGCAACAAAAAAAGGCCTTCTTATCATGCCACAACCCCTTCCTGTGCCAGCCGTGTCCAGATCGACCCACCACTTTTGCTCATTTCTTTGATTCATGTGACGGATAAACTCGTTTCGTTATTTGTTACAATATTTCGTTTCTACCACATGTTTCTGAAATCTCTGATTTCTGATTCCTTTTGACTTCTGATTTATGATATCGTGAATCCTACTCAGAATCTGACACAGGCAAATGCACTTGTAAGCGATCTATTTGCCTCAAATTACTAAATCGAGATTACGTAATAAATACTTAAGTATGTACGCTCCTACATGATATATCTGTTTTGTGATTATGTGCCTTCCAATCACGTACCTTAGTATACGTAATTGAAAAACATCCAACTGTAAATAAAGACCAATAATATACCGTGGCAAACTTTGTCCGATTATTTTGTGTCCGAATCATCAGCAAGTTGTATTTTATCAACCGCAAAACCATTTATCAATACAATAAAGTTTCGTATAATTACGCCAATTACTTTATCGGTAATTCTTGTCTTGCCTAAATGTTCTCGTGTTCATTTAAGATTAAACTTAATGTACAAATTACAGCCTAATTGTAATTGTCTCTAAGAGTTTTTTATGGCTTAGGTTAAACCCTTAAAGGATATCGAAAAGGAACTACGATGACTCATTTATTTAATATGTTTATTTTTAATTTATAAGTGCTTTAACCTTTTAGTTTTTGTAAAAATATTTACTTATTTTTATCTAAACAGAACAGAATTTGAAAAATTTAACGCAATTATTTAAATAATCGATTACAGAAGCCCGTTCCCCAATGAGTCGTGTCGTACACTCAAGTTCAGAACAGTAATATAATAACATGCTTATAGGCACTTGCTACAACCCACCTTTCAGCAATCAAAATTGATACTTAACTAGAAATTAATCTCTATTTCAAAATGAATATTTGATAAATGTCCCAGACAGATTTCGTAACGTCTACTAACTGTATGCAAGTGCCTTAAATGATATCGTTATCATTACCACACTTCGACTGTCACGACGCTAGTTTATTTTGTCGTTCATCGGAAGCTCTGACTTAAAAGTCAAGGGCGGTTTACACTGGACCAATGTGAACTTGTGTTCTTTAAATATCAGCTATGTGCAGCGATAGCTGTCAGAGGTTCCTTTCGCAACGATATATTTTTAAAGACATGACAGTACCGAGGATGCCTTATGCCTTATAAGGATGGCAGTGGAACATGTTGAATGTGTACAATAATGTACATTATATGGCCTTAATTAGCACAAAATGTTTGAAATGTTGAGAGTTACTGTTTTATGTATACCTAAATAAGTAAGTTAAGGCTCGTAAGTTATTTATTGATCGTGTTAGTTAGCTCAATATAAAGTGAATCGATATAGGCTTATGGTTTGCTCCTTCTAAAGCAATCGTGTGCTTACGATCCCTTTTGAAAGGTAGCATTTCCACTTAAAGCTAGCGCTGCTATATAAACGTAACCTAATTTTAAATTTATGGGCATTTTAGAAGCAGTGTTTTCATAATAAAATACGTAGATACATAATATAATGTATACATCTTTCATTATTATGGATACCATCAAGCATCTCTCTGCTCGCTTCTTTAGTTGCTACGTTCATTGCTACGCTTGTTGCTACGTATATTTGCTACGAGCGTCTAGTTGCTTCTTCGTTGGTTCTACGAGCGTAGTTATATACTTCTTTCTTTTAGATGGTGTATTCCGAACCTAACCCGATATCCAGAACCGGTTAAGAACTAGGTTAGAAAATCAAAATACCTAACTAATATTTTTATTGAAAACGTAACCGTCGTCTTAATCTGACCCAAAATGACGTTTGTGGACCGTATCGGGTTTTGGGGTCAGGTTAGGGATAGACCCTTAAGGTCTGTATAAGTGTGATTGGCACGTTAAAATTTCAAATCCTTCTGTTGCTCGTTTAAATGGGTGGCACTGTATCTAATATGGGCATAATCATGATGCTTACCATCAGGCACCTGATTTGCTCGTCTTGTCACTCATTATCATAAAAAAAAAAACTAAAAGGTACTACAAATTATACTGTTGGAGAATTGTATCACTGTACTGTAAATAGGTTATACATTTTAATACCATCCAATAAATTAGACCTTCCATTGGAAAACAAGTACACTAACATAAGTGTACGTAATTTGTCGATGGAGCACGTCTGATCGATTGGTATCATCGTAATTGGCTCGTAAACTTGGTCCAGCGGTAATAAATCATAATTATAAAAATACCGCAGATCCGTATAGGAAGCGAACTGAGGAAGCACCTTCACTCTTCACGTTACGTTTGACCTGAAACTTGGTAGACAATGACATAACATCAAATGTGTTATTTTATACTACCTCTTAATTTACTGAGTACTTCGTAATTGCTCAGTAGGGTTAACTGTTAAAAGAATTTTATAGAAAGGGTTACAATAGGTAAAATAATACTAAATTGAATTATTTGTAGGAGCCGAACTGAATAACTTGTTACAAAACAAGAGGATGTATATGGAGGCCTATGTCCAGCCGTGGACTTCCAACGGCTGAAATGATGATAATTAAGATTTTGTCAATTTCTTAAAAGGTATCATAATATCTTATAAGAAATCTCTCATGAATAAATGAAAGAACCGGAGGAAAAAATAACAATAAGTACAATTTATTTTATGTTAACATCAATCAAATTTCTACATTACCAACAGAATCAATAAAATAATTAATCTACAATTGGAACTTATGTTATTCTTCGTTCGGGGGCACCTCAACATTTCTAAATTCTACCAATAATTTATGGTTATACTTAACACTTTTATAATCTACTAAGCAAGTAGCAAATTATTGCAGTTAGTTGTCCCACAGCAATAATTTGAAAGGTCTTGTTCTCATACTTTTTAATGTCACTAGACAAATATCGCCGGAGGCGCTCTTTAAAATTGCGCCGAAATGATGTAATTTGATAGTCCTATGATGATTTTAACTGCAATGTTATCTACTATGCGACTGTATCTTTAAAATACATTTTACTTACTCTTACATCCCAGGACTCAGTCCCATAGTAGATACATACACATTTAGCCAGTATGTTGTTAGTCTCATGTAATAGGGCTCGAGCCTCTTGCTAACTAATGAGCACAGTTCCTAACTTCAGGCTGACATTGAGATAATTCCTAATAGAAAATACAATAACACTTTGCCTGACTTGGAGATCGAGCCCGGGACCTCATGATCGACAGAGTCGAGCTTGTGACGAATACGCCACCGAGGCAGTCTTACTTTAACGGCAAGATTATCTTAGCAAGATGGGAGGAAAACCGGTGGCTCAAGGTTGTGTGATAGTTTGGTTGGTCCCCAGGGGCAAGACAGCGATCTCAAAGCAGACCACCGGCCCAAAAGTCAGTTGACATTGTCAAATTTGTTGGAAACCGCTGGATGAGACTTGAGACTACCGTAAAAATTAGATGGGCTATATATACCCAGCCAAAAAAATACATTCTAAGTAGATAGATGAGCAATAGGCGGACTGCCTATACATATTTGTTGGGTGTGTAGCCGCTCCTTTCCATTAAATAATACTAGAACACTTCGGCATATTTTACATAATTTATTCCAAGCCTTCGCTCTACAATCATCCGTCGCTCTAGCATCCCCTCCCTGGTGTTGTTGCCATCGCGCCCTCGCACATAGCATAGATTCTGCTTAAACCGTTCGTTGCCAATAATACATTCCATAAAACCACCAAAACGTTCACAGAATCCGTGGCGCGTCATAAAATAACATCATCCCAACAAGTGTTAAAATATAACTTTAACCCACATATTCCCAATAATAGGTCAGTAACGACCCAAAAAATATTGAGTTGAAAATTAAAAAAAAAAAGGCAGAGGTGTACCCAGGACTCAGTCCCATAGTAGATACACCCACATTTCGCCAGTATGTTATTAGTCCCATGTAATAGGGGGCGAGCCTATTGCCATCTACCGGGCACAGTTCCAGACTCCAGGCAGTTATTGAGATAATTCCTAATGGAAAAATCCAATATTTAACACTATGCCTGACCTGGGGATCGAACCCGGGACCTCTTGATTGGCAGTCGAGCATGCGCCCACTACTCCACCGAGGCAGTCTAAAAAAAAAATTGTACAAAGTAATAAACCATTTAAAACATGTTTTCTGGGAATAATATGGGTTAGTTTCCTTAATGACTAGAATTACCTAGAGGGAAACAGATCTTGGATTTAGTTTCTTTGATAAAATATAAGTATCTTACGTATTTTAAGCTAGAGATAAACAAAAAAAAGAATGTTACAATGAAGATGAGTCTGACATTTAGATCTAAGATAGACACTCACGATTTGTACTTGAACTACTCATTCTTTGCATCTTCATAATAGATACAAAATAACAAATAACGTTCATTCAACGTGCAAATAACACATTGACAAATTAAAGAAGGTAAGTATACTTCATACAAAACCATTTCAAATACAATAAATGTTCTCGTATGTAGGTACATTCTTAGTTAACAATTTTTTAAACCTTTTTATTAGCTAACTATGCTTTTTGTATCCAAACTAAACCAAAAATTAGCAAAATTTCGGCTTAACCGCTTGGGGCAAATTGTTTGAGTTCAGTTACAAAATTTGACCCAAACTAACAATACAAGTAGATGTAGATGTACTTAAATCTTTATTGATCAAAATAATTTTACATGTCAATGATCTTATAATAAAAATTATGAGACCACATTATTTTAAATTCTAGTTCTTAAATAATATGTACTAAGTACTTAGATATTATTTCAAGTTTGTAATTAATTCAAGTTAGAGAACGGGTTGTTCCGTATTTATCTAATTACGTCTCGTCCAATTTAGTTTTTATCCTCACTCGTCCCATTTCTATTCCCCATTTTTAAACAGCTTATACCTATAAATACAATATGAATATGGGAAGCCAAATTTCACCCACGAGAGGGACTTGAACCCGCACCTTCCGCACTAATACGCGTGGCGTGGCATTCTTCCACTTGCGGTACTGTGAAGATACTAGTCAGAAGTAGATTTTTTTCTATCCCACCTACCTACCGCCTTAAGGGGCGAATAGACCGCTCAGTCTATAAAAATATAAAAGCTTATAACATAACATACATTCACGCCTTTTTCCCGAAGGGGTAGGCAGAGGTGTACCCAGGACTCAATCCCATAGTAGATACTCCCACATTTCGCCAGTATGTTATTCGTCCCATGTAATAGGGGGCGAGCCTATTGCCATCTACCGGGCACAGTTCCAGACTCCAGGCAGTTATTGAGATAATTCCTAATGGAAAAATCCAATTTTATATATATATAATTGGATTTTCCATTATATTATATATATATATATATATAATATATGGGACTACGTTCCACACACGGTCATCTGGTCCCAAACTAGGCTAGAAGCCTGTACTATGGTAACCAGATGACTGATATACATACTTATATAAGCTTATAACACCCAGACACAGATCAAACAGACATGTTCATGCACACAAATGTTCGACCTGGCCGGGGATCGAACCCGGGGCCTGCGGCACAGAAAGCAGAGTTACTACCATCTGTGCCAACCAAGCTGTCAATATTGAACACTGCCTGACCTGGGGATCGAACCCGGGACCTCTTGATTGGCAGTCGAGCATGCGCCCTCTACGCCACCGAGGCAGTCAAAAAAAACTTATAAATAGGCTTAAAAGCTTATAAATAGGTCACAAATTAACAATACGACAAGCGCAACCCGTTAGGCACTTATCTCCTAAATCGATAAGCGCCTAACGAATTGGTAAGAAGCCTCTAGTAACTAAATGCTACGTTTACCTATGTCATTAGCAGTAGGTAAAGTGCCTAACGCAAAATTTTAGCACAAAGCATCGAAGTTCAATCGAAACTTTTTTTAGAAAACGCCTGCGAAATAATGCCTAGCTATTATAACATATCTCATAGGCTTGTAACACGAATCGATCTCCTAATAAATTGTAACTACAATTCTTAGACCATCTTTTGCTTGGTGCTTTATGTAATACGTTTCCAGCGTGTTTTACTGACTTACTCGTATCTGTGAATACAAGAATAATCGGGTTGTTTTAAGGCGTATTGATTAATGTTACTGTTTCATGTTATACCAATTACTACTAATATTATAAAATCTCTAATCTTAGTTATACAATGTTAAAAGAGTTACCTTTGTAACAGGTAAACAAAACGCTAGCGTATTCTAACTCAACTCCGGCGCCCAAGCGCTGTTTTTTAAAAGCTTTTTTTTTTTTTTTTTTAACTTGCAATGTATGTAAGTATGTTTGTTCGGGTGAAATCTTTGAACTCAATTTTGAAATAGATATCTTCAACCGATTGAGCTGAAATTTTGTAGACACGTTTAGTTTGGATGACAATGCACGATATGGTGTGTGACATCATTCTAAATACCATATGGTGGACCATCCAAGATGGCGGAATAGTTATTTTTAATGCATTTCTACAATATGGATATGAAATGAAAGGGCTTGTTGAGAGTAGCTCGAAAAATAATTTGGCGTCATTCTAAATCCAATATGGCGGACCATCCACGATGGTGGAGTAGTTAAAAGCTTTTTTTAAAAATGTTTTTTGCTTTTAATTTATTTATGAGTATTTTTGTTACGTTTTCGCGCTAAAACTACTAATAATAATGTAGTAACGTAGTTTATTTAAATATCATCAAGATTACGCACCATTGCCTCAAGTAGTGGGCGCAAGCCTGTTATTGCTGGATATTGGAATGTGTTATTGGATTTTTCCATATAGATTTATATCAATGACAACCTGGAGTCAAGAACTGTATCTAGTAGATTGGCAATAGGCTCGCCCCCTATTACATGGGTCCAATAACATACTGGTGAAATGTGGGTGTACCTACCATGGGACTGAGTCCTGGGTAAACCTCTACCACCGCCTCTGCCTGGGTACCCCCTCGGGAAAGAGGCGTAATTGTTTGTGATACGGAGAGTATAACACAACATAAAATCACGCATACAATATATATATGGCGAGATATAGCTCGACAGAAAAGAGTAGAAAATAATGGGGGCGCCACTGTCTTTTACAACAGTAAAAACATTTGAATCAATACATACTGTCGAGCTATAGCTATTTAAAAAACTTGAAACAATTTGGTAGGTTTTATTTATTTTTATAATAACTTAATTAAATAGATGACATAATTAACTTATAAATATGATTAAGTTTAGTAAAATCTAATAGAAATCTTGAGGGAACTGCTGTCCGCCGACATCAAACATTTCGTACTCCGGGAAATGCGGCGATCCGACTGTGGTATTTATGAAAATAAAAAAAATTATTTTGATTAGCGTTTTACAGGGACGTTATAATAGTGAGTATCTGGACAAGCAAATCAGGTGCCCGATAGTAAGCATCATGATTACCCATATCAGACGCAGCTGCCACCCAGTGTTATAAAATTCAAAATTCTAACTGCACTGCGCCTGTCACCCTGAGATGTTTGTTGTTGAAACTCATCATGCCCAGTAATTTCGCTGGTAACATTGCCCTTCAGACCGGATCACAGTTATGTTTTCACATGACTATTTAGCGGATAAATAACTGGCAAAGGTGTGGTACTTCTCCAGGTGGCCCCCTGCAAAAGAGGCCTACCAATACAAACAATCATCAAACCCTGGTAACTGTAACATATTCATTGAGATCATTCGAATGAGCCCAAACACGATGTATTTGACTCCTACCCTAACTGCACCTGGGCATCAGGTCAAATTACAAAGCCGTTGCAATAATAATGAAGCAACAGTGTACTAAATTTTGATTCGATCAGACCACTGCAAGTCGCTCATATCCCTTCAGTTATTATAAAATAGCTGATAATCTTCAAACGGTTGAATTGACTTTCATGAGACAAAATATACAACTAAGGACACTGTCGATCACGGTAGCATTCAAACAAAAAAAACGCACCAAAGACGGTCTATTCGTTCAGAAGCTACATAGTCACAGACAGGCAGATATGTCAAACATAATATAACCAAAGGAACGGGTACCTCTTGCAATTGGGGGACAAAAAGCAAATTCAAAATGTAACTTACAAAATTGTGAATTGGGAAATGTATGAGGTTGTTCCTTGTAAACGTGATGCTGAGGAACTTCCACCGGAACTGGGATGGTCTTGGGGATGTATCGTACTGGATGTATAATCTCATTTAACGGAATCTGGTTATACTGAGGCTGCGGAATAGGGTTCAGTTGTTGGGGAAAAGGCCCTTGCGGTATTATTCTCCCTTGTGGTAATGTCTCGTAGATATTCGGTGGTATGGGGCCGATAGCGTTGGCTGGACCAACATTTTGAGGCGGGCTGGATGCCACGTGAAAGTTGGGCCCAAGTTTGGAGACCACGGCGTTGAATCCGTGAACGGAGTCTGCTGTGTAGTCCACGGTGCGGATTGACCCGTCCGGCTCTACTAAGGAATATTGACCTGGAAAGTTAATTGGTACAGTTGTATTTTATGAAGTTGTTAATAACATGCCTATGTGTAAATCAGTGATTCAATTCAATTAAAATATTTTTATTTCAGACCATGTCCATAAATTTAGTTACATTAAAATTAGGGTTATGCCACTCCACTCCACTAATTACAATTATTCAAATAGGTAGGTACATTAAAATCTTGTCAAAAATTATAAAATTACAAAAATTAATAATAAACATAAACATATATTTTATGATGAACGATATTACCATCAGCGTAATGTAGGGCTGGACTGATTCATATGACTTCTATTCCAATTTTCCAATATCTGAGTATAGGCGAAGAGTACATTGGAGAGAAGACATCTTTACATAGTATAAATTGAAGTCGCTTCCGCTGTCTATTCGCTTAGATCTTTTAAAGTACCCAACGGATTTTAATGCGGTTTTCATCAATAGATAGAGAGAGAGAGAGAGAGAGAGAGAGAGTTCTAGACTTCAAGAGGAAGGTTAATATGTATAATGGTACCTGGAGCGAAACGAAAAGGGTCGCTAGTGAATAATGATACCAGAGGTACCCATTTCCATATAATTCAGCAATCATATATTATAAAGCGCTTTAATATGTAATACAAGCTTTTTTTTATGATAGTGAGTGACAAGACGAGCTTATTAGGTGCCTGATGGTAAGCATCATGATTGCCCCCATATCAGACATAGTGCCACCCAATGTTTAAAAATTCAAAATTCTGCGCGGCACTGCACTGCGCCTGTCACCCTGAGATATGAGTTGTTGAATCTCATCATGCCCAGTAATTTCGCTGGTAACATTGCCCTTCATACCGGAACACAGTTATGTTTGCACATTACTGCTTGGCGGATGAATAACTGGCAAAGGTGTGGTACTTTCCCAAGCGGCCTCCTGCAAAAGAAGCCTACCACTACAAACTATCACAATACAAGCTATCTTATTACATATTATTATGTTTGTATATCACATTCTTATATGAAAATAATCTTAAACGACAGTCAACTACGTTCCAAAGGACCGGTGCTAAAATTTTGTAACAAATTTAATGTCATAAAATATATTAATTTTTATAATGAGCAATACTATTTAGTACCTATTTTATTCAGGTTTTTGTAGGTATTGCACAGTTAGGTTGTTGTACAACAACAATTATGGTACAGCTTAGCGAACAATGCATGCCATTGAAAACAAAGTTCGTTACTGAGAAATGTTTATATGGTGTTGCCGTACGTTTTATGATAATGTAAAACCAATTTGAGCGAAGGTTTTTAACTGGACAATGGGTACTTAGCAAGTATATGTGTTCCGGTATACTCTAATGTTTTAATTAGAGAATTGTAGCGGAATGCAACTGTAATAGATTGTCATCGGATAATTTTATGAACCTTTAGTTTATAATCCCGTCTTAAGATTTATTACTCGTATAAAGTAACGGTTTTTACGATTGGCGAGATTAAATAGGTAAACGACTCTTTAGAGCATCTGTACATCGCAGACGATGCTGCACATATACGAAAACTCAATCCAATGCATTTTTTTTCAATATCATTTCATAGTCAAGGACCTTTGTGAAGCGCGCGTCCTCGTCGTTCATAAAATGCAATGTGCAGAGGCTCATAATACAGTTTACCGGTGACATACATAAGGTAGAGATATATTTTGTTAACAATGTGCCCACCTCTCCGCTAGTTTTAGGTTAACATGTAAGGTCGGGTACATTTAGAAAGAAGCAAGCAATTTTTCAAGCAAATTTTAACGACGTTTCATATTATCAAGCAATTTTAAGCCATAAAAACCCAAAACTTCAATAAATTTCGCCGTAAAACTATGAAATAATGAACTTTATCACAAGATATATAATTTCTTAACACTTAACTTATATACAAATCTCTCATACAACGAAATATAAGAACGGCTAAACCGTACCTTACAAATTTGCTGGGCTATGATTTGTGTCTTTAGTAATAAAAAAATTACATTGGGCATAATTAAAATGACATAAAATTCATCACCATTTGTCACTTATTTTTATAAATGCGAGAGTCTGTATAGAATAGAATAATTCTATTGCATACCAAAAAAGAAACAATGTTACAAAACGCACGATACAAAAGACATATAAACAACCGGCGGAATAATATTATATAGTTACTTGTATATTGTGTCTTCTTCACACAAAAACTACTGAACTGATTATGTAGGACCTAAGTTTCGGTCCTTGGCTTTGACTGAGATCATCATCATCAGCAACTTAACCACAACTAACGTCCACTTCTGAACATAGGCCTCCCCATAGATTTCCATAGATTTTCTACCTTTTTTAGATCGTCTGTTCACCTTGTGGGTGGGCATCCTACCTTCGCTTGGCGGTCCGTAGTCTCCATTCGAGAACTTTATAGCCCTAATGGCCATCAATTATTCGTGCTTTGTGCCCCGCACATTGTCACTTCAACATGCTAATCCGCTGGGCTAAGTCGGTAACTTTTGTTCTTCTACGGATCTCCTCATTATATGGCATATATAGACAGTAACATAAAAAGATACTTCTAGGTTATTGAAACCGTAGGGCAAAACTAACAATTTTTTTTATTATATCTAGTAATTATTAATTAATAAATACCTTTAACAACATCACCATCTCTCGTCTCATGCTGTGACTTAACATCTCCAGTAGTATGGTCCGCGACACCATAGTTGAATGTGTATTTAGGAGAGTCCTGGAATCATGATTTTAGTAATCCTTATTATCCACGTTTATCCATATTGCACTCACTATTATCAGACCACACAGTGAAGAAAAGTAGATTATTTAATTTCAGTTAAGAAAATAGTAATTGTAAAATCCTAAGTGTGAAAGCACAAAGAACTAAAGTACAAAAGAGATAACAATAATTTTCACAGCCGTCTAATAAAAGTTAGATAACAATAAAATATATGAGACATATTTATTCCATGATGTGAGATAAGTTCAACAATGAAAATTATAGAAAGAGCACACGTGTAAAACAAAGTTCCATCATTGAATTACCATCAGTTTGTTGTGTAATAAATTCCCTCGTAGACTCTAAAAGACGATAAATAATATGATAAACATAACTAAAAAAACGCTTTATTTATTATTTATGGATAATATTAGCAACTTACATAATAATTCTGTCCAACCTCATGGCTCGGACCAAAAACCGTGAGTTTTCCGTGCGCTGCTGCCAAAACCACTGCGATAATACACTGATAACGCCACATTTTCACCACTTTAATATGACTACGATATGTTTCTATGACTACAGGATTTGCGACTGCCTCACTGTCTGTCTGATCTCAGAGTACTGTAGACTAGGGATCACTAGCGTTTATATCTGGCCTTATTTGAGGTTTGTCAGCCTTGGATAGCGGGGCCAAAGTGGCTTCCGAAAATGAAGTTTCCTTTACGGCTTGACGATTGAAACTGGCTGCTAAAGCTAATTGAGAAAATGTTCGCACGGCACAATGATCGCATGTATATTAAATTGCGACATAGGCTATGGGAGCTGGGATATGGTTTTGTGATTATACTCTGACCAAGTTGGGAGGTTTAATTTTTGGGCTCTTAGGAAACACTGCAGGCATGAAGATACGATTGCATAATATACAAATGCATTTCATATCTCTTTTATACAAGGGATTAATGTATTGAAATTCAGATTTAGGTTGGTTTTAGTTGAGCTACAACGTAGGCCTCTTCAAAAGGAGAGTGAATATAGTTTTAAAGTATCGGCATAGTGCTGACATTAACCATGGTGTTGCAGGTCCGGTGTCGGTAACTGCTCACCATCAGGCGGCCCGTCTGCATGTTTGTCACCTATGATATAAAAAAAAGATTTAATCTTGAATTTTGTTAAACTATTAGTAGAAAAAATTAAGCCCTATAAGTTTCTTGTGCCTCTACAAGATGTTCTTCTTGTAGAGGTATCTTTCCGAACGCACAGTAGACTCATTACTGTTTAACTTCATTGACGTGCAAAAGTGAATCAGTTTGTGACCTAATTGAGTGAATATTTTTGAGTTTGAGTTTGAACACACGATTACTTTTAACAAACGGCTTTATTTTGAGGCTTGTAGCACTAAGTTGTGTTTTTTTTGTAAGCAGATTGAACCGTGTGAAATAATCTCTACGCTATGGCATAACGAAAATTAAGGCTTATTAGAGAAATATATAGCTTGTGTGTGCATGACACAGAATTTCAATACTTGCATGCCTTGCAATATTCATGTTTCTTACTTGCATATAGCTATAACTTGTATTATCCTGTAGTTAACCTATGCTTAATATTCATTAAATAATAACCTTGGACCTTATTGCAACTAGAGTATACCTAGCAGTAGACGTACCATAATATAACATACCATCACGCCTTTTTCCCTAAGGACTCGGACCCCAGAACTTAGTCCCAAAGTAGGTACACCCACATTTCACCAGTATGTTATTGGTCCCATGTAATAGGGGTGAGCCTATTGGCATCTTCCGGGCACAGTTCCAGACTACAGGCTGTCGTTGAGATGGATAAATCCAGTAACACTTTGTCTGACCTGACATTCGATCAAAAATCACTTTAAAAATATATATTTGATAAAATTCCAATAAGAGTCACTTGATCACGAACTCGCTACGAGTATTCACCATGATTGTGACGTCATTATGTTATAATTATGTATGGGAATTTATAAAATAGTGACGTCACTACAGGTAACGAGCTTGTTCGGGTACTATGGTTGTGTTTTCGATACTGGATTAAAAATGATTTTTTTATTTGATATAACTTTGTAATTATAGCGAATAAAAAAAAGAAACTTATATGTTTCCATTTATGACAAAAAAAAATCAAATACGAAATTGCATAAATTATTAGCAAGAACTTATAGACAGACTTATAGAAAACTAACCTATGCCAAACATAGGCTAGTTAGGTCTGAAAGCTGTGAGCCCTGCGGTTTAGAGCGATGGTCGGACAGATGAACGTCCACCCAATGCTCAACTCAAACGTCCTTACAATAAGAACAACACAACCAAACAAACATAGTAATTTGTTTTTAAACAGACATTATGATGTTTTTCGTGATCACAATTGGTTTTCATAGTTATTGGTTGTTGTCTATAGGTACCCTTATTAGTTTTCAAACGTTCCCTTTTACGAATATTTCAAAGGCTTCACGTTGCCTGATCTTTTTGCTATAGTAGACAAGTACAGTAAAATTCTGTTTAAGCTGTTCTGTATTCATATCACGGAAGGCCTCGATCCTCATATGTCTCAGCTTAGTACTGAAGGTTAATTGGCTATTAGTACTTGTATCACTATATATTATAAAATCCTAAATGACTCACTAAGCCGCCGCCGCACGGCACCGCCGTGTGGTGCCGGCTAAAGAATTGTACCTCACCTTCTCTACCCATGGTTGCCGTAAGAGTCGGCTAAGGGTTGTCAGATCCAGAGGATGGGGCACCAGCGTCCTCTGTGTAAAATTCATCAAACTGCGTTCGCCAACCCGCCTGCCAAGCGTGGCGAGTATTGGCAAACCCCACCTTAATGGGGGAGGCTAATGTTCAGACTTCAAACTTGGAATGTAGGTTCACGCCCTTTTTCTCGAAGGGGTATGCCCCCAGGACTCAGTCCTATTTGAGGTACATCCAAATTTTGCCAGCATTTCATTGGTAATAGGGGAAGACTATTGCCATCTACCGGGCACAGTTCCAGACTCCAGGAAGTTATTAAGATAGAAAATTCCAATAGAAAATACACTTTTGTCTGACCTGGGGATCGAACCCGGGACCTCATGATCGGCAGTTGAGCTTACGCCCACTACGCCACCGAGGCAGTCGATAAAACTTGCATAATATTGTGTTTTAAGTTGATAAGCTACTCTTTGGCAATGAAAACTATTATTACAAACACTGAACTGAATGTGACCAAAAATGGAACTAACGTGCCAGCATAATGAGTAGCTCTATCAAAAAGCATACTTTCTAGCGCACATTAACATTAATTAATATTTTAGTCAGAGTGTTCGCGGTAATACCTCTGTAGAATAGTGGCCAATCTGGAAGACATTAAACTGACTGGATTCAGGTGAGCTGCTGTAGACAGAACTTGTCCAAATGAGGCTTAAGGCGGACTAATCTAAAGCAATATGACTATGGGGCTCCTTGCCAGACCATGCCTCATCTTCTCAAGCTTATTCTGTGCCCGAGCACTCTGCACCAGTGAGGCCCTCTAAAAGGCATAAAAAAGCAATAGACGTGACTACATGGTGTGCTGGCGCAGTCTTCATCACGGACTATTATTGATCTCTACATCAGGGACAGAATCAACCATTGACACAATATAATGAAGAATAATAGGAGCATGCAGGATTCAAGTTGAAACATTTTAAGGACCGATCCCCATTGAAGATGCAATAGAAGTTATTTTTTAAATCAAACATTTCTTATTGTATGTTGTTGTGTTATTGATGAGATTCGTCATTCGGATATCCTGATGTACAACAATGGGACAGTCCTCTAAATAAATGTTTATACTTTCGTCCATTGAATTAAGCTAAAGTGTACTTCCTTTTGCTGGTTCTGAACATCAAGGGTATTTAACCTTTCTACACCCCGCGTATTCTTCAGCTAAAAGAATCCTATTTCAAAGTCAAAGTTATTTTTTTATTTAATTTGGTCACAATCCGTCAATGAAGATAAACAGTAATGAATCTACCGTGCGTCCTGAAAGATACACACATGAATACACATCTGAAAGATAAACGCACAAAAAACTTGTAGGGCTTTAATTTTTCAACTGAGAATTTTACAATTCTTGGTTAGGTTACATTCGTTTGTTTGGAAGATGCCGCGTGGTGACTTTGCAGAAGTTTCCAGTTTATTAGTTATCTAAACTATTTTACGATTTCATAATATAATAAGTAATTGCATTAATTTAATTGATACTGTTTAACTGAACCTTTACGCATTTTTGGCAGTAAAAAAATTCTAATGCGATAAAAGCGCTGGTTGTTTATACTTACAAAATATCATAATTTTTTAGCTTAATTTTGGTATACATTAAAAGTTTTTGGTGTAACACTACTTTCCTTCGACTGTACTTTGAATCGAAATAACAAGGTACTAGAAGTCACATATCCACGTAATCTTGTCGCTGCAATAGGTGACGTATTAGCCACAATTTATTTTTATTGTAGATATTTGTATATTATAGGGAACAGGTGCCGAGACCTCATTGTCACAGAAAGACTTCGCGGTAGGCCAAAGCGACGCTGGCTTGACGTCATAAAGGATGACATGAGTGCCAATGAACTCTCCGAAGAGGATGCACAAGACCGAGCAAAGTGGAGGAGAAATAGCCGGAAAGCAGACCCTGGTTACAGCCGGGAAAATTTCAAAGGAGAAGAAGAAGCAGTATAATATTTTATTACTTTTTATAAGTTGTTCTATCTCTCAATTAAAATTTACTTAATTTTATTATACTTTCGCGTGAAAAGTAATCCCGTGAGACTTATATTTCTTCACAGAGTGATTAAAACACTTTTGGAAATATACAAGCAAGCATAATAATTTTTAGGAGCATAAATGTAATCAATCTAAGACATATTCTCAGGCGTAACTGAAGTCAATTAATGTGAATGTTGACGAGGCGACAACATTAAGCAGGGCCAACCAATAACTTGTTTTGTTTTAAGTTGATTGCTTCAAAGTCTTTTCTACTCTTTTGCTAAAAAATATCACTTATGATACTTTGCTACAAATATTTAATAAGCCAATAAAGTGAACTTCACATACATACATACATACTTTATATATCTTTGTTACGTTCAATACATACAGTACATTGTATTTAATACTATACTCTTTTCTCACGGCTATATCGGTATCAGTACGTTATCACTATTGTTAGTTTTAACTTATACATCTTAGATTAGCCATAATTAATTGTAATTAAAACGCTATTACAGGAATGTCTTTGTTTTACTCTTTAAGTACCTACCTAAACTTGAAAAGAACTACAAATTCTACCATTCTACTAATATTATTATATATCTCAAATCTCAGTACCATGTAGTAAAGTCACGTTTGTAACAGATGAACAAAAGGCTACCGAGTTCTAACTCGACCTCAGCGCCATCTAGCACGGTTTTGGTTAGATAGATGAATAGTTTTGTTACTCTTTCACGAAAAAATTACTGAACTGATTAGGCTGAAATTCGGTATGTAGATAGTTTAGACCCTGGAATAACACATAGGGTACTTTATATCTAAATTCCCACTGGAACGATGTCTACGCGGGTGAAACAGTTATAAATGAAACAAATAAATATTTTAGTCAATTTTATTGACATGTGACATTGCATAAAACACTAAAAAATACAGAAATATTTATACCTACTTATATAAGATAAAACCTGCATTATTCAGGTACATCGTAACAATGCATTAAAAATAGTAATAGTACCTACATTAATATTATAATTAGCTTAAACATTTTATGGAGATCTAAAGCTCTGATTTATATTTCTTCTCACCGAATACTTCGCTCATAATATGTATTATTAAAGCATTAAACACGTTACTTACATGAAAATAATGAAAATACATAAATATCGTAAAAAACCACCGGTTATTTATCCTATTCATTGCTTTTTTTTTGTGGCATTGTGTTTTATTTTTTTGGATATGCCATTAAATATAACTTAACTCTTATTCTACATATGATATCTACAACATAGCAACAAAAAAATCAACAAATTCCCTATAATTATAGTAACTTGCATATTATACATTAATTTAAGCATGTAGCCCATTATTGAGATTATATATTATGTTTATATGAAGCGATGTCAATTTCATACCAACGACTGACTTAAAATTAGTTTCGTCAAGTTGCATATTATAATGATATTAAATGGTCTAATTAAGAATATCACGGACCGGCAAGCAAAGCGTAGGACGTCTACTCCAAAGGTGGACAGACGATCTAATAAATACTGCAGGACCCTTCTGGATGCAAGCCGCTTAAAACCGGACTAGATGAAAATCTTTGTGAGAGGCTTATGTGCAGTGATGATGATCATGACGAATTAGGAATATCTACCTACATAAAATTGGTTAATTGCTGGATACAACACAGAAACACCGCATAAATCGTTTATCAAAATTAAGGTTAATGATGATGATGATGGTGATGATGATGATGATGATGATGACGATGATGTCGCACATTATATGTGAAGTAATAATATGAAATAGTAATATAACATAATAATTTGAATAAAGGTTCGTCACACATCTGACGGAAAACGCGTCGCGTCTCATCGGTAACTTAACGTCAGAACAGACAAATGTATGGTAAAACATTTAACCTTGCACACGCAACCGATGATGTATTAGTACAACCGTTGGTACGCTATACGCATCTTCCGTCACATGTGTAACGACCCTTATTTTCTTACAGAACGGGTCACCCTAATTACACTGCTGAATAAACATCTTATACTCGTACAGTCTCGTTGAAGTAGCCCCTTAAAATAAGTTACATTCTTCATTGCCCATCAATGGTGATGATGTAAATGCAAAGCTTCGTGCTGGGTTATGGGCGCAGTCTTATGCACGACCGCGTTGAAACCGTTGTGCTTGTCTGCGGTGTAGTCCACTGTGCGGATAGAACCGTCAGGCTCTACCACTGTGTACTGACCTGTTAGAAGAACAATAAACATTTAAATTATCGTGAAGAATGTATAAAAGGATCATCAAACTGAACTCGCTAATGCTATTGTAAATATATTTCTGGTAATAAACGCCTTATATATAAAAAAAAATTACCGCCTGTCAAGCGTGTAAGGTGGCGAGTAATGGATAAACTACCATGTTTAGCATCGGAACAAGTTTCCTCAGAAATGCTAATCATACTTATATCGAGAGTGTTATTGGTCCCATGTTATATCAAAAAAAATCAAAAAGTTTTTATTTCGGACAGAGTTCATAATGTTAGTATACAATGACAGCTTAACCTATGTTAGTATTCTAATTCTAATTGAAAAAATTAACTAATAAAATGCCTACCTTAAAAGAACAAAACCCATCACTTAGCACTGGACCAGCAAGCATTGTGCATGCCTAGCCAGTGCCTCATGATAGGTCCGTCAAATCGGTCTACAAAAACCGCTAGAATACTGTTGGCGCTGCCTCGTACTCTCGCCATCAGGGAAGCTGCTCGCTTACGCATTATCACGTAAAATATATAGGGGTCTCAAAACAATGTTTACCTTTGACTACATCACCATCTCGGCTCTCATGGTGAGTCTTGATGTCTCCAGTGTGGAAGTCATTTACTCCGTACTTGAAAACGTATTTTGGATAAGCCTGCAAAGATAAATAACATAGATTTTTTTTTTTATTTTTTTTTTTTTATTACAAACACAAAATTTACAAAATCCACAGCTCTTAAAATTAAATAACATTTTTTTCCTACTAATATTACAGCCAATTATGCAAAAAGGATATATTATATGGATTAACTATTTATAAGACCACTTACAACAAAAATTTTAAACGAGGGAGAATGTGCATTTATATTTAAAAAAAATACAATTGGCAAGAACCTTCACTACCCTCTATTCCTGACCGACAGGAACCACAAAATATTATCGCTAAAGGCGATCTCTTGTGCAATCTTTCCAATCTTCAAGTATACAGACAAATAATAAAAAAAAAGAACCGTAGGTATAATGTATGCATTTACTTAATCATGTTCTTAAACACGGATCGGAAATGTCATTTAAGTCGCAGTGAAACTGTTTATACAAGACGCGTGCGGTTACGCAACCTTTTTTATCTGCTAACATAATAACACTGGATACAAGTTATGAGCTAGGAGCGATTTATTCCATTTGCCGTGATAATTATTGCTTAAATTCAAAAAGATGGATTAAGAAAAGAGATTCAAAATTTTATATAAATATAGTAAAGATAGTATAGAGCTAATAGTAAAGAGTTTATCACTCTTTACTATTGGCGGCTAGTCTTTCATTTACACGCAAATGTTAGTGTAAATGTGCCAGGTAGATGGAAATAGGCTTGCCCCCTATTACATGGCACCAATAACGTACTAGCGAAATGTGGGTGTTCTTTGTTTTTTTCAAATGACCTATACTGTTGGCTTTAGATGGCTTGTACAGCTTTACCGAGCAGTGGTGAGCGCAGGAGGCGCTCGACCCAAAGTTTAGGTTTAAGGGCGACTAGCTCAAGGGCACCTAGACGGTACGAACCTCGGCTTGGACCGTCGCCAGAATACGTAGGGTCAAACTTGCTCCGGCGCCCAGAAGGGGAGTGTCCTAGGGCCTTATCAATGGTTTGACCTGTTTGATTATTTGGAGAGAAACTAATCGATCTGAAGGATCTGAGAGATCTTGGACCTCGCCGGCGAGGTTAGTGTTGTAATTGTGTGAGTTGGTGGATATGGTATCCGGCACCAGAAAACTGAGCGACTGTTGCGTATATTGGTAGGATTGGGCGAGCCTAGCGCCGCCGATATGACGGTGGCGATAGAGTCATCCGGGTCGTTCAGGACGTTTCGAGAGCAGCTACGGGGAGAATGTGAGTGTACCTACTATGGACTGAGTCCTGGGTACGTTATCTACATAGCGGTCAGCACAAAACTTCTTCCATTTTTGTCTTTTATCCATCGTTTCAGCACTAACTCCTTTTTACGCATTCCGCGTTTCGTGGACATTCGTACTTGAAAGATTTTTATAAAGCTATTGTAGCGTTTGTTTTATAACTACATTTTAAATAACCGCATTATTCGTATCCCTTGCACCAACCATTAATACGCTACATTGGAATAGACCATCAAGAAGCGGAACGTTCACGAGGAAACGATCTCGTGTATCAATTCCTGCTTGTAAAGATGTACCTACCACTGGGTAAATAGTGTTTTTATCGACACGTGAACCGCATTGATGCAATCTATTGTTTTAAAATTGAACACAATTTAGTGATCAGTGAAACTGAAGCCACGCAAACTTGTAGAATAGTTACAGAAAGGTGATTTTATTACTTTGTAATTAATAAAATAGTTACATATATTGTAAGTTGGCTGATTGTTAGATTTGTTTATAGACAGACAGACAGATAGACAGTGTATCCTAATAATATCATAAGTGCGAAAGTGTGTGAGGATTGAGGATGGATGGCTGAATGTTTGTTACTCTTTCACGCCAAAACTACTGAACCAGTTGGGCTGAACTTCCGGATGTAGATAGTTTAGACCCTGGAATAACACATAGGGTCCTTTTTCCGATATTCCCACGAGAACGATGTCTCATCATCATCATCATCTCAGCCATTTGTAATCCACTACTGAACATAGGCTTCCCTCTTAAAGTGAGATTTTGCCAATAATGGACACGCTTGGCAGGCGGGCTGTCGAGCGCAGTTTGATGGTTTTTTGCAGAGAACGCTGCTGCCCGTCCTCTGGATCTGTTAACCCTTAGCCGGCTCTTACGGCAACCACGGGTAGAGAGGGTGGAGCACTGTTCTAAAGCCGGTTACTTCACGGCACATGAAACATGACACGAACAATGTCTACGCGGGTGAAACCGCGGGGCGCAGCTAGCTACGTTCATAACAATATCTAATAATTAAAGTTGATGCTAAATACACACTCCACTAAATAAAGTACTTTAATTAATTCTGTGGCAATGGGATACCTAGAGAATATCCACACAAACAATAGTTCAACAAAGAACTTTCTAATCCTGTTTTACCGTAACTCACAAATTAGTTCGGTAATGTATTTGATAATATAATGTTTCCAATTACCCACTTTATCTAATTACCTGCATTGTAACCATAGATCACGCGTGGCTTTATTACGAGTGTAGATATTACTTTCTATGGCATTACATAACTATTACATGGAAACATGTAACGATTTCTAATGTAAATAAAGTATTTACCGTTACATTATTTCCATCTGAAATATCATTATTAGAAGAATTCATTTACATACGCTAAGCAGATTATCATTATTATTGCGAAACAAATTATTTATGATAGAAGTCATGTCATTTTCATTTAAATGATTTTATTACAACAAAAATGTGAATCTCCGTGGACGCCGTGAAAGACCGTATATAGCATGTGATAAACAATTTGTTTTATGTTAAGAAGTTAATAATAACTATTATTATTAATATATGGCTTAGCCTTATTTTTTACTATGTGAAAAAAATATTAAAGCGCTGGCCAAACACGTAAAACGGCAAACGATTAAACCATGCTCAAACGCTACGGGCCATTTTCGTCGCCTGAGTACAAGCGACGAAAATGGCCTCTCTTCCAATCTAAATTTCGGTCGCTACATCGAGTCCATAGCAAAAACTGCTGCCAAAAAACTTGGTATCCTCTCTAGGGTGAGACGCAGCAACTCTTAAACCTTTACAAAGCTCAAGTTCGCTCTTGCGTGGAGTACTGTTCCCATCTCTGGGATGGGTCTGCCAGATATCAGCTGGATGCTTTGGACTAGATGGAGCGCCGAGTGAAGAGGATCATAGACTCACTAGTGGAGGCAAATCTTCTAAGCCTCGAACACCGTAGACGAGTGGCCTGCCTCTCGGTTTTTTATCGGTTACATTTCGGTGAGTGTGCGGAGGTTTTGCACAACCTGATACCCCCTTCCCCTTTCCATCACTGAACGACTAGGCGCGGCGAGCAGTTTCACCCTTATGTTGTAGACATTCCTCCATTACGCACGAAGCGATTTGCTTCTTCCTTCATTATGCGGACGGCTAAGGAGTGGAACTCTCTGCCGAGGTCGGTATTTCCGGTATGCTATAATCTGGACATCTTTAAGGCCAAAGTGAACAGACACCTTCTAGGCAAACGTGTACCATCTTAGGCCTCATCTTCGCCTCCCATCAAGCGAGATTGAGGTCAAACGTAAGCCTATTTTATGTTAAAAAAATAAAAATAAAAAGTACGTAAGTAAGTCGGTTGAGTTTAAGTACATATTCCTTTTTTTTTTATATATATGAAACTAAACACGCGTTTGACCGCAATCTCACCTGCTGGTAAGTGATGATGCGGTCTAAGTTGAAGCACGCTTGTTCAGTAAATACCTATTCACTCTTGATTTGTTCTTGACTTTATAAAATATATTTACGAGTATCATGAGTATTATGTCTCCTTCCGATACAAATCGATTCTTGACGGCAGTAAATTTATTCATTTGGACTATTAGCTTTAGCAAAATTTAGTTTTCTAGAAAATAAATTTAACAAAATTCTCAGTATGCCTTCTGGATGACTGAATGCTATAACGAAAAACTACTATGATAACATCAATCATGTCTGAACCGTAACTACACACTAGTTAACTAACGTAACCAATTAATTACTAGTTAAGCAGCTTCCTGAAATATGGATTGCATGTGCTGAATTACAAGGTATTTTAAAATGTTATCCAAAATATGAGGCAGGTATTGTAAAAGTAAATAGTTCATTAAGTGATTAAATTGTAAAGGATAATTTTTCCGATATAATATGTTGAAAACAGTTTGTATAATGAAAACAGACACTTAAGTAGTCACAAATAAGTGTTTTAATTACTTATATCAATTAATAAATAATACATACAGTTTATTTCTCTCCACTTGCTACGATCCTGACCTACGGCTATAGCTTCTTCCACTTTTATCATATTCTTCATATATCGTTTGTGGGTACTTTTGACCTGGTCTTTTCTCATAACAACATGTATTTTTGCATGAAAAGTGCGCCAACGTCGAACCCTAGCGACATCATCATTCACACTCACTTTATAAATCACCTTTGTCAACTTCAAACTCAAACTCAAACTCAAACAGATTTATTCAAATAGGTCATAATCTGACACTTTTGCACGTCAATAAAGATAAACAGTACTGAGTCTACCGTGCGTTCGGAAAGATACCTTCCTTTCATTCATCCTCTCAATATCAAACCATCTCAGCATTCCTTTCTCTATCTTTGTCATTACATCTTTTATTACGCCACAGCGTCCCCTTACTACTATACTATACCTCACTTAGTCCGTCAAGGTCACTCCACTCATACTTCTAAGACTTCTCATCTTTACAGCCATTACACTCCCTACTTAATCCCTACTAATGTGGATTTCAAATTATCCTGTATGGACAGCAGCAATCGTGCCATTTTAAACGATTTCCGGCTGTTTATAAATGCACATGATTTGGAATTTTTGAATCATTAATAATGTAAATAAAACTATTAAACTGACGTGGACTTTAAGCTGTAACTGATTTGCTACGACTTGATAACCAATTTAATTTACAAATTTTATGGTACAATTGGGACGGAGGCTCACCATCCAATGTATTCAATGTATGACCCATCTTCCAGGATAATTGACAGAAAATTATATTACGGCATTGAGTTGGTCTTAGCGTTATATAATAGTTGGTATAAAGTAAATATATAATAATTTATTAACTTACATAATAGTCAACGTGTTGATCATCAGATATGTGGTGGAGATCATATCCCAGCCTGGGCTGCGCGTGCACTACGGAGGCAGCGGGATGGAGGTCAGCCTTCGCTGGCCGTAGGTAAGTGAACACGCGCCCATACGTGCCAGCGACTAATGCAAGTGATAACAATACCAACTGAAAGTAAATAGAAAAATTGATAGCCATTACAGAAGGCACAGGCTACAGAAGTACTGAAAACAGAACTGAAAATGAGAGCACGGTTCCTCAGATATTTAGAATATTTGTAAGTACAAAATATTATGTCATCAAGGTGCCATCAAGAAACCTACTCTTAATCTACTTTTATTACATAATACCATAAAATAGGTACATTTTAAAACAATCGTACATTGATGTGTCATTTTTTGTTCATCGCCATCAATAACAATGCGTAGCGATGCCCTCACGACAAAGAGGCTGATTTCCGATGGCTTTCTCACAAACGCTTTCAACAATCTCATGGTAGATGTTGCATTTTCTTGCTCGTGACTGCACAAGACGGCGCCCACTTTTGTTTTCACTTTGACTAGGTATGCTGTAATGATGATTAGATATACCAAGTCTTTGTTTTATGAAATAATGGTCTGTTACCATTTTCGTGGACTTCATTTTCCAGCTTCCAATTAAATATTATGTTAGGTTATTAGCTATATACTAAATGAGAGGTACTTTATTATGGGATACTTTTACTACCAAAATTAAATTTCTGCGCCAACCTAGCTAGTTAGGGAATTACTTTCTTAATAAATAGGTGAAACTGAATCTAAGTAGGAATCATTAAATTGATATAACGGAAGAACCTCATGTTCTTCTTATTAATTTTTTTAATATTATAAATGTTGAAAAAGCGTACATGCCAATTGAGCTAAAAGCTGTATTTTCACAGGATTTATTTTAATTTTAATATAGACAAATAATACTTGTGAAAAAAGTAGTGGAATTATAATATAATAATAATAATATAATATGGGACAACTTCCACACACTGTCATTTGGTCCCAAACTAGGCTAGAAGCCTGTACTATGGTAACCAGATGACTGATATACATACTTATATAAGCTTATAACACCCAGGCACAGATCAAACAGATATGTTCATACACACAAATGTTTGACCTGGCCAGGGATCGAACACGGGGCCTGCGGCACAGAAAGCAGAGTTACTATCATCTAAGCCAACGAGGCTGTCAATTATTCTACAATGTATCATAGCATATAGAAATTTGACACAATCACATGAAAAATTTACTAAATTGATGTTTGTATACCCTTGTTTCCTCCCAATGTATATAACCCATTCTATAAATTTAAATCTCGATATTTTCATAGCGAATTAAACTATGTCCCTATTAATAAACATAGATTACCTCATCTTCAAAATATAAATATATCAAATAGGTATATTATTTTCAGAGGAAACAGGGGAATATAAAACATTGATTTGATAAAGCAATTCTCGTTACGTTATTAGTAAACAGAGCCCTTCCCGTTATTTATTCAACATTCAAACGTGGTGCTAGTTTTATCCAACTGATCGTTACCAATTGTTGTATCCGTTATGAGTTAAGTTCCTTTTATAATTCACCTGCAATATTCATCGGGTGATACTCTACGTACTACAAATACTTTAAACCTCACCTTAAGAGACATCTTCACAGTACTCTTCGTTTGTTTAAAGCACAACACAAATAAAATCAATGATAATAGTTAAATGTAAGGAAATAATAACACGAGTATGTCGAAGGCCGCATAAAGAGTGCGCGCGGTGAAACCACCCGTGTGTTTATATTATTATGTGAAGTGGAAGGGTGGTGGTCTCGGTGGATTAAATCTTTGGAATATTGTGAGTAATTTTATCTATAATTATAATTATATCTATAATTATACGCATGCTCGACTGCCAATCAAGAGGTCCCGGGTTCGATCCCCAGGTCAGGCAGTGTTAAATATTGGATTTTTCCATTAGGAATTATCTCAATAACTGCCTGGAGTCTGGAACTGTGCCCGGAAGATGGCAATAGGCTCGCCCCCTATAACATGGGTCCAATAACATACTGGCGAAATATAGGTGTATCTACTATGGGACTGAGTCCTGGGTATAGCTCTGCCTACCCCTTCGGGAAAAAGGCATGAATGTATGTATGTATGTTTTATAATATATTTGATATTTTAGATTTTCCGTACCTCAAAAGTAAAAAGGAAGATGATATGATCATATCTGTGTGTCCTTTCATCTGTCAAAACCCTATTTCTTGGGAACGCGTAGAGGCATCAAATTGAAACTTATATCAACAACTCAGGTCTATGGTTCTATGGTCTATGGTAAAAACGCGATCAAAAGATACAAGATCAATATATTTTACCGCACATTTTCCATACCTCTAGACTCTATACTCTATAATTCTACACATAACATCTCTATAATTTTAGAAAATCATAAAAATTCTCATGTTACGTTAACGTAGTTAAGATGACAATAATATGTCACTAGTTCGCGAAGTTACGCAAACGCACTCGAGTAGCCCACTTTCCTCGAGACACCTAATTGACAATTGTGTCCGATCTCTGTTATATCGATGACCATAAAATATATTATATATTTTACTTTTTTAGGGTTCTGTACCTCAAAAGGAAAAAGGAACCCTTATAGGATCACTTCATTGTCCGTCTGTCTGTCTGTCAAGTCCCTTTTTCTCGGAAACGCGTTGAAGTATAAAGTTGTAAATCATATCAACAACTCAGTACCTTGTTGCTGTAAAAAAATCAAACTTGTAAGTCAACGCAATCAAAACATGCGGTCATATTACCGCACATTTCCATACTACTTTGCAACACTACAAACCTCTAGGGTACTTTCCGTTGGCCCAACATCACGAAATTTGGCAAGAAGCCAGATCTTATATCACAAATAAAGGAAAAAATCCCGACGTAGATAGGATAGACGTACGATTTAGATGTAGGTAGGTATGGAACCCTACATTGAGCATGCGAACTAATGTATAGCTAAACAATTTATTTATCATAATTTTAATACCTAATAAAATGGTAATTTTATAATTGAGTGCTTAATATCATATTCCGATAGCATGACAAGTGCCTAATTGCTACATGAGCGGAATAATGAAGAACAACGGTATTTGATATAAAGAGACGTTTTACCGCTCTGTATTTTAGCCGGACTTGATGCAATTTGCGATGATTTTGCTATCAAATTCTACATTTGAGTGGCGCGTTTCATGTTTCCTGATGCTGCAAGTGACATCATTTCCACAGTAAATTCACCTGCACTTCACCAGTTGTATGATTTAAGTTTAGGCGTATTAGGGAGCGATTGATGTCAATGGGAGCGCCCATTGACATCAATCGGGCACAAATCCAGACTCCAGGCTGTTGTTGTGTAAAAATTCTAATGGAAAAATCTATGGTCTGGGGTTTGATCCCCAGATTAGGTAAAAAGTGTTATTGGATTTTCCATTAGGAATTTTCTCAGTAACCGCCTGAAGTCTGTAACTGTGCCCAGTAAATGGCAATACGCTCACCCCCTATTACAAACGACTTTAAAACATTAATGGCGAAATATGGGTGTACCTACTATGGGACGGGGTTACACACCCTTTGGGAAAAAAAATCCATTTTTGTCTGACCTTGGAATCGAACTCAGGACCTGATTCTCAGCGTTAACGCATGTGACCACTACATGATTATGAATAAATTTAAAGGTAGATATGGCATATATGGCAACAAAGCAGATATGGCATATGTCTCTTTCTTTAAAATCTCATTGAAATGAAACGATAAAGTACTTTCCTATCAGTGGTTTCTTAATTTGCCTATTGCTTAGTATGAATCCTGAGTGCGTACAACTGGATCGAATATCTATGGACTACTTTAGACAATGATAGAATACAAAACATTATTATATCACGGCATCTCCTATTACTTACGCTAGCTGTCGATAAAAACATCGGAAGTGTTCCCAATGCGCATTATCTAGAACAATTGCCATTATGTATTGGAAACGGATTCCTTTATAATTTTATGATCACAAGATTGATGTCGGATTTGTTGAATAATAATAATAGTCTTGTGTATGCTTAGGACAAAGAAATAAAGTATCTGATTGTATTAAATAAAGATTATATAAAGCCTGAGTTTTAGTAGTTTCGCTTATGCTTTTTTACATATTGTTAAAAAATAAGCATAAGTAATTAATTTTGTAGCCAAGATCGAACAAAAAAAGAACTCTCGTGCACGAAGCTCTAAAAATCTCCGTTAATAGATCCAGATGGCGATCTATTATAAAGAATTGCATCCTAGGAAGGGGTCACGACCCCCACTAGTAGTAATGGGGAATACGACTCAAGGAGAGGAATTTGGTCCTAAGAAGACACTTCTACGAATCAATGAAGCTATGAAATGAATCTATCATGCGTTCTGAAAGATACCTCTACAAGAAAAACGCTCAAGAACTTTTTAAATTTATTTGTCTCCTTCTAAAGTCTATGACTAATCTAATTAAATCGTTTACAATATTCTGAGGCGTCATTATCATCCAACATTAGACTCCTAGTCTTCCTCTTTTCCTTCACTAAATATACTTTAACCTTTTCCTTTTCGCATTGTTTCGGTGCTTTTACTTCGTTTTGGTAAAAAGTTTCATAATCTGGACTATTTATTTTAGTTACTTTGGCGTTTGAAGGAGGCGTGATATTTTTTATTTCACCTTTCTTGGTATTATTTGGTTTATTTATCGATTCTTTACTGAAACCTAATATTTCTGATGCCAAGTCCATAATAGGTTCCATGGGTTTGATAAAATCCATGCTGATATTCGGTTTGCTGTGGATTGAGTCGTTGGCCTTTAAGAACTTGAAACTGTTTAATTCCACCCTTTAACAAAAATAAACATTAAAGAATTGTCTATAGATTATTTTAGTGACAAATTGATGTAAAAAATGATCTACTTTTTACATCAATTTGTTACAGTAATTCTCGCTATAAAAGTGAATGCAATATCCTGTGTAAGAAACTTTGCATTTGCAATACTGTAGGCGGTATCGATCGACATTTATTGAGGTAACGAGTATAACTCTATTCTTTCGATTATAATATTAGACAGTCTATGTTTATAGTAAAACTAGGCATCGAATGTTTTCACCGAAAAGTAGGTCAAAGGTGTACCTACATATTGTGTTTAAGCTGCTTAATTCCAAATATCGACCCATTTTATTCAGTAGAATAACATACATACACACACATCTTAATGTCCGCATTTATACCTAATTCTAATATAATGGACCTGAAGAATGATAAGACTTCTTTAGAAACTGTATCAGTAACTTCCTAATAATATAACGCCTTTTTCCCTACGGGGTAGGCAGAAGTGTACCGAACGAACTTAATGCCATCTCCCGGGTACAGCTCCTCAATGACAAAATGACTCAATGACTGTCACCAATGATCGGGCTGTCTTTGAAAAAATGACCTGGGCATTGAACTTGGGACTCGGGACCTCATGATTTATAGTAGAGCTTGCGACCACAAAGCCACCAAGGTAGTTCCTGATTAAGGACTCAATAAATGATCTTACCCATAGCTAGTTTTATCAGCATAATACTTCACATTGATAGGGTTTCCCTCGTGGTCTTTGTACGAGTATTTGCCCACAACAGTACCGTTAGGATAGTGGATCTCGTCCTTCAAATCCGGTTGGTTATCTGCGCTAACTTTATCTATGGGATGACCTGATAAAGGACGTTCACCTTAGAAGTTATATAGGATTAAGTACTAGCCTAGCATGACACGGAAATAACTTGTTTTCTCGATTTCTTTTCTCTTTCGCGCCCAAACAATACATATCTGCTGTCTCGTTCTGATCATTTGCATCTTGGTTCCCTTTGGTGAGTGTGCTGTGCTAGCAGGGCTGGTATTAGAAGCTAGGCAGTTAGAATGCTCTTATAGGGTCATTGTATTCCATAAATTTTGTGGTAGTTTAACGAATATTTAGTATGAAACAGCTGTTTTGTTGGCAATTTCAGAGTTGCCCGATTAGTAAAAGTTGATCACTATAATATAATAACAATGATCATTTTAGGAGATGCCAACTGATTAACCGTAACTCTGTTTTAAATGATTATAGATATATATGAAAACGTTTTTGTGGAATCAAATGCAAAAATAAAGTATAATAAATTTGGGTTTGCTATTAGGATAAAGTGAGTTTAAAAACCCCAGTAGAAAGGTAATAGCAGTAAAAAGGTGAATATAATTATTCTTGTATAGGTAAATGCTGATGAACGTTGCTGACATAGAATTATGACTGTTGCTGATGAATACGACATTGATAAATATACAAGCAATATAAGTTACCTGCGGCAGTGTTGATTAAAAGACTCGTACAAATACAATAGATTGTGATAAAATTACTCATTTTATTTAAAGTTAATACACTATAATAATACCTAAAATAATAATTTACTCAAAATAATTATCGAAGTTTATTTCTTTTTATCTTGTCTTGAATATAATTTTGAAAATACACAAACGTTCAAAATTGTACTTCAACTTTGACATGTTCTTGGTTTTTTTAGCCACCATAGATAGCCACATATAAAAAAATGGTGAAAAGTTTCAATCACTAACATAAAACCTTTATCCATAACAAAAAAAATGCTTCTCCTTCTGCGTAAGGTCAGTAAGGTGGACTTGAGCATTTCCGCAAGCAGAACATCGAGCATTCGCCATTTTTCAATTTCATCGAAACGAACATCAAGCACGACGCTCGATGAAAACATCGAGCAAAAGCTCACATACCGTGAGCATTAAGCATTCACAAGAACTTTACATTACTTGGAAATGCTCAAGTCTATCACAACCTTTATAGCAATTCAAGGTTATTCACATTGATTTAAAGAAAAGGGGAGATAGGCTATGTTCTCCCAGTGCTTACTCAACAACTGGCACGTGGAATTTGCACAGTGACATAATATAATGAACAACAAAGATAGAGAGACGTACCTAAGACCGAAGTACGACTGAGACAACAATATTATAGAATATGACCTTACTTTACTGACTGGTACGTGGACCTAATGGGACCTAATTTGAGCTTGCCATTTTCAAGAAGCCAATATCTCATACATACATACATACTTACATACAGTCACGCCTTGTTCCCGTTGGCTGAGGCAGAGACTATTTCTTTCCACTTGCTACGATGTCAGGCATACTATGTCAGGCATACAACTTTCGCTTCTTCCACTTTCATCACTTTCTTCATGCATGCTCGTCGGTTGTTGGTACTTGGCCTTTCCTCAAGATAACATCAACTTGTTTATGAAAGGTACGCCCCCTACCGACTTGACCATTCCTCTTTTCTTTATATCAATGGTTATTCATATTGTAAATGCTTTCAAACACATAGCGAGTTATTATTATAACACTACAAGTGATATAATTAAAATAATGAGCTGGCATTAATAGTTTCACAGAATACTTGTACTTATAATAATTTTGTGGATATTTTCTTAACTTAATCGTATTGCACGTATAAACTTGGAGGTCCTATTAAATTATATCTTCGGTTTCCACCGCCGTATTTCCCAACATTCTTGTCTTTATTTCTGTTGGGTCTTTTAGGGCGAGTCCATGTCACTGATGCTTCCGTCGGATCAACTGCGAATTTATCTATTGGTTTGACTGTCGTCGGACCGTAGAATGGCTTGAAGTAGTCTCGAAATACTCTGAAACATGACAACAATATTTGCTGATAGAATATGTAATTGTGAAGAGAGAAACCTTCCTAGACCTGGGCCGAAAATCATACAATCTGATAAATATTATTTTTGTATTTATACTTTAACAGTACTGTTATACCTGTTGCACTTTAAAGTCAAACTTTATAACAAGTTATTTTACAATATAACATTTAATGTGTTGAATTATTCAACACATTAATAAATGTTCCTCCAGTTCCAAGATAATCTGGTAGAAAATGCTATTTCAGCATTAGTCCTAGCATTGTGCTGAATCCTACTTCCTACTTATCCAACTTAATAAATACGAAAGTTTGTAAGGATGGATAGATGGAAAGATGAATGTTTGACACTCTTTCACGCCAAAACTACTGAACCGATTGGGCTGAAATTCCATATGTAGATAGGTTAGACCCTGAAATAACAATAGGGTATTTTAATCCCTTATTCCTACTTTCGACTAAGCGGGTGAAACCGCGGGGCAATCATTACGAAAATCAAGTAAACAAAAACAAACGTAGTACGTATAAAATTCAATAATTACCTACTTATTAACAAGTCATAAAGACTTCTCGCATTTCTCCAGGCCCCAGGCATACTTTAATTTCTAGGACTAAACACTGTAGGTTTTCTGATCTGATATCTCGAAAAGTTCTAATATTTACCTGTATCCCGCCTGATCAGCAACGTATCTGAATCTCTGCGGTGCACCATACGCGTCGATATAGCCGTAGGCGCCGGTAACAGTGCCGTTTGGATGCCGTTCTTCGCTGCGATACTGTGTGTTACCCGTCCTTTCGTCTGAGATGTCGTAGTTGAATGTGTAGGCACCTGGGTTCCCTGGAATTTGGTCATAAATTAGGTTAAAGTATATAATATTATGAATAATCACCTCTTCTCAAAATACTTATTATGTCACCTATTATATCAGTCTATTGAGAAAGTTCAGCCCCACGTTCTATTATCCAGTATACTATTAAAATAAAATTTATAGTATCTAAGTAACTAATATATAACTATATAAATAACTATATAAGTTATGTGTAATAATTTTGTACCCGATCCCATCCCTACTCTTCCTATTACACCTTTCCGTCCAGACTGGTTGCCTGGAAGAGATCGCTTAAAGCGATAAGGCCGCCCATTGTCGACCAATCACTTTTTAGTTATAGCTTAAATTTTAAGTTATTATGTTGTAATGTGTAATATTATGTAAAATGGTCGAAATAAAGAGTATTCTAATCTAATCTAATCTATAAGCAGGTTTACTAAGTATATACTAAGTTATACTACCACTATATACTAACTTATCTAGTTAGGCTGAATTAAAGTATCTCGGAAACTAAAACAGCATAGGGTACTTTTCACGGAAGCTTCTAAAATACAAGCCTTTCATTTGGCCTTTTTATAGTTACCCAAATAATGCAACAATATTTCGCGTTCAATATTCTAACTATTAGTATGATCCATATGTTAGGGGATACATAATATTAAAAAATTCTCACCTTCAACGCTATTATAATAATAATTATAGTAAGCCGGTGATTTTTCAACTACAGAGAGTCGGCGCACCCTTGTTGCGGACTCTACGTGAGCTTGACTCATCAGCGCAGCAGATAAAAGGAACTAAAAAATAAAAAAGCTAAGTACACAACATCTAACATAACTTATGAAATAATTTTTTCTGGTGGGAACAAATGTTCGAAAATTATTTTTACGAAAACAATGAACTTTGGTTTAATAGGAACTATAAGCCTATTAATTTAACTTTATGTAGGGAGGTAATTAAAGAATTAGGTTGACTCGTTAAAAATAGATAACCAAGTTAAATCGAACAAGTCTAACTAGCCGTAGTATTGTCTTTCCTTTACTTTTCATCTTGCACAAAAGATAAGAAACAAAACCATTGGCAAACAAACCTTCACTGCGAAGTCCATTGCCACAAAAACCAATTCTTTAACAGATAAATTACACAAGAAATGTATCACTCAGGATAACCACATACGTGTGTCTTTCAAGAGAGTTTTCTCTAAGTGGCGTCAGACTATGTTAAAGGCTCGTGAGCTTGTAAACTTAACTCGTATATGGTTTACCTGTAGGTGCTGAGTTAGTGGGTGAAGGCAATTTCACCCATTTCTGTGGCAATGATGTCATGCCGATACTGTGACACAGGATACGCCTTTAAAGATAAAGATGTAGACTTAGTAATATAGGCACCATTATTACACTTACAGATTTGAACTATACTTAGGTCTGTATTATGAATCAAAGGCAAATCTTAATGTTAGGCATACCTACCTACAAGGTGCACACAAATTTTCGACGTTCATGAATTTTTTTTTTCATGAAAACCAGCTATTTAATTGGTTATAAGAAAATCATGTTGAAAACAATAAATATTAAAGATAGAGAGATGAGATAGAGATGAGAATGTATATCGATTGAGTTATTGGTAGAAGTTATTATAGGTACCTACCGAACTCTTTTTTTTCAGGATGTTTGTAAATTCGATTCTCTTCGTGAACATGCCCTTTTTGATTAATAAGTCTGCTGTAGTGATCAGTGAATTATGATAACGTAACATCCCTCCATTATTCCCGAAGGAGTAGGCAGAGGTGTACCCAGGAGCCGGTCCCATAAGGTACACGCACACTTCGCCTGGTATGTTTTTGTTCCCATCTAACAGGGAGCGGGCCTATTGCCATCTACCGGGCTCAGTTCCAGACTCCGTGCTGTCATGGAGTTAATTACTAATGGTAAAGGCTAATAACACATTACCTGACCTGTGGATCAAACCCGGGATCTGCAGTAGTGGTGCTTGCAACAACCGAGGCAGAATTAAAAAAGTGTCTGGATTGTCCCTATAAGATTTTACTAGTAACAAAACTAACGTTTACGAACATTTTATTACCAAAATCATAACCCTAAGTTAGCGATAAAAAATTATGAAAACGTAACATTTACAGCACTTTTATTGTCTTTTAACATGATCATATCCAAAAAATATTGCAATAATGATATTTTAGACGATAAGCGAATAAAATTGTTTTGTATGCAAGGATTATGAACTGTTATGTTACCAAATGAGTTGTTTTACAACGCCGCCTTATTGATCGCCCACAACGCAGAGCTATTTACCTGGAATTAAACTGTTAGGTATTTTATGTGACCGTGGCCCAGCGGAAATATGCCCGGCTTCAAATTCGAAGTCCCTGGATCGAATCTCACATAATATGAACGTTCTGGGCCGGATGCTGCCGTATTTCATATGCCACTTTAAACTGTAAATACTGGTTGTTTTCTATAAGACATTTAGGGGGCAGTTCTTTGGTCATTTTAGTGTCGGAAGTCTGATAGAATACTTGGCGACCTGAAACTCTGACGGACCACGCAGTAGGATCACTGGCGATAAATCGACAATATGGGAAGTGAGGGTATAATACTTGCTGTGCCCCGCGGTTTCATTTCCGTAGTCTTCGTTTCCGTAGGAATATCACAGTAAACAGTACCCTGTGTGTTATTATTCCAGGTACCCAATCGGTACAGTAGTTTTGATGTGAAAGAGTAACAAACAACCATCCATCCATCCATCTTCACAAACTTTCGTATTTATAATATAAGTAGGATAGTAGGAAGTAGGATAGTCACGAGTCCGCTTTACCAAAACGCTATCTTAGATAACTACATCCTCCTGTTTCCACTTTTTATTTAGCGATAGGCATTTTTTTCTGTGCGACAAAACGGCGGTTAATAATTTTTTTACGTCCCTAATAGGAAAGTACCTAATTAAGACATTGTGAAATGATACATCGCTGCCTAACGGGCTCACGTCCTCAAACTTGTTTACAGCTAGTCTTATAAAGAATTATAGCAAATAAAATATATTGTATAAAATATTATATGGTCATATGAATAAAATAAGGCCAATGAACCCTAACCTCAGAAGAATGTCGGAAATAAACTACAATAATAGCTACAATAATATACATGATACAAAAAACTAAAGTCATACATAAAGGGATGCATCTTGCAATGAAATTTCGACTTCCCATACAAAATTACCGATCAGCTGAGAGCTTTTTTTTGGTACTTAAGCACACCCCAGGCACTCGACTGCCCGGATACTACACAGAAACTGCACACATGATGTTTGTACACGTGCAAGAGTATGCGTGAGGTGCGTCCCGAGCCCACGAGGGCTCGTCGAGAGCTCAATCTCGCTCGCGGGATGAGGAAGGCCCAATTGGTGGGCGGATGACAGTGTCCATTCCATACATGAATTATATTTGGCTTAAGTTTATAAAAACTAACTAACTAAAGTATTATTATCTGTTTTGTGACTTAAATCGAAAAAATTAATTCAGTTCAATTCAGTTTAGTTTGAAGGTGGTAATCATTAACGTATATTCTACGATAGACAAGAACTTTCTTAAAAAATATTAGCTTAAATTCTGTTACTTAGTTCATTAAAGTTGCGTTTATTTATTAGGGTCATATACGTTAACAATAGTTCGTAATCAAATCAAACGAAAAATAAATACTCGATACGTTCTCCCGTAATATTATTAGCACAGCTCCGTTTGCGTTCACACTGCATAGATGTCGAAGCTACACTAAAGTAAGATGTACTGACTGCAGTACACTTTAGTCAAGCAAGGTAAGTGTTCGGAGTGGTGAAATTTAGTACGTAGTATTAATATAACTAACTATCTAACTAGGTTGGCGCGTGAACCCAAGCTGAGTTTTGGCCTCCGACAACAAGAGCTTCCACCTCGGCCTGTCCTGTGCCACCTCCTGCCAGTCTACGACTCGCAGTGCGCACACATCCTTTACCACCTCATCTATCCAGCGGTACCTAGGACGGCCAACCGGTCGTCGACCACTAGGCCGTCCTAGGTACGCTCTCTTCACACCGCGATCCTCTCCCATTCTTTCCAGGTGGCCGAGCCAGCGAATTCTGTGTGTTTTGGTCTCGCCGATGATGTTTGGCACATTAATATTGTTGGTGGTAATTTAATTTTATATTTTGCTAGTAACAATGATATTCTTCAGTTCCCCTTACAACAATGTCATTTTAGAATACTCGTAGAATACCTAACTAGGTACACAAGTATTATTATTCCGTTCACAAGATCTTGACCATAAAACAATCTTGACAGTGAACTTGCCGTTTCTATCAAGATTCCCATTAAGGCAGACCACCACTGACTTATGTTTTATGACCGTCATTTTTCTTCTATGCCTTATTTATTTTAGCCATCATAAACTCAGGTCTCTGGCCTTAATGATATGTATTTTATTATTGATATATGTATGTACTTATCTACATTTTTAAGGAATCAATGACTCACTGACTAAGGCTTCGTTCACACGGCATTGTCCTGCATGTTTTTTTCGTATTCGTTTTTTTAACGTACAATCATCCGGGTCTTCACACGGTAAATTATCATTCGTGTAAAAGACGAATAGCCGCAGTCTTCACACAGTTGTCACAGTGAGTAGACGTCACTGATGGATCCACGCGTGGTTGTACTTTTATATTGGTATCGTAGGCGCCAACGGTCTCGCCGCCGACAAAACAGAAGGTTTTGGGTACATCCTATTAATCAAGAATCTGTGCGAACGATCACATTTGAAAAATTATTCGAAAATCTTAGAAACGATGAAAAAAAGTTTTTTAATTACTTTCGAATGTCTGTTGAAAGTTTTGAAAAGTTATTAACTCGACTGGAAAATTCAAGCCTACCAAAATCAAATACGAATATGCGGAAATGCATTAGTACTAAAATGAAATTAGCCATCTGTTTAAGGTAAGTACACAAATAAAAATACACAGGTTGTGATTATTTAAGTTTTATTAATGTAATTATTATAATTAAAAAAATATAAAAATTTGACCAATTTTACTATGGTATATTCGTGTTTCGTATTAAAAGACATTGTAATCAATATCCGTGTAGTTAGAATAGCAGGATTCGACAGAAGACGGACTTTGAAGAGAAGCTGCTGTAGTTAATTCTACAGAGGCTGGACTTTGAAGAGAAGTCGTTGTAGTCATGTTTGTACTAATAGAATTTGTAGCTTCTTGTATATTACTATTTTGGTATTGTTGTGTAAAATATCCTCTGTGAACTGATGACAGATTGAAAGACGACGATTCACGAATTTGGCGACTGTTTTTAATTTTTTTCATTAACTGTAACACACCCATTTGAAATTCAAGGACTTCATCATCGTCATACTTATCTAATGATGGTAATATCCCATTAAAAAATGAAAGATGCCGATTCATTGTTTTAGGTTCGTTATTCGAATAAGAATCCATAAATTTCATCATCTTCGCATCTACAGGACTAATCATATTCTTTAGAGATCTTTTAGGTACACGATTAGGTATTGGGCTCTTTGCCGCCATTGTGTCATGTGTCTCTATAGAGTTTGTTTCCAATGTTTCATTTCCACCCTCAGAATTTTTTTTCTGGTTTTCGGATTCTGTGTTATTATTGGATTCCGTGTTGTTATTTTCGGTAGTAGCATTATTTACTGTCTTTTTAGGTTCTATTACTTTCTGCAGAAAAGATAACTGTTTACTATATACATAAGGCTTTGCTGTTTTGGCGCCACTTCCTGAGCTTTTCTGATCTTTTATCTTTTTATACGATCGATTATAATTATCTCTTATATGAGTCCACCGTTGAATAATCATTTTAGCTGTAAAAGACAAACAAAAACGGTAAACAAAAAAACTGATCTTGTCAAACCAGTCTGTGTAATGATGCCGCGTGTCAGTTTATATTGGATCTGTATAGAGGGACGTGCTGTTGACTGTACATATACATTTTTTTTTCAGGTATTTAGCATCGGGGTGCTCCATGAAAGATTTACACTATTCATACAAAGTTGGAGTATCGTCATCTGGGATGTTTGCTGGACTCTATGGCATGTCCTTCAGGGAGAATATCTTCAAATGCCTTCTACAGAAAGTGAATGGATAAAAATAGTGGAAGGTTTTGAAAGAAAGACTAATTTCCCTCATTGTTTAGGTGCAATTGACGGAAAACACATAAAAATCTTAAAGCCTCCTCATAGTGGATCCATGTACTTCAATTATAAAGATTATTTTTCAATTGTGCTACTTGCGGTGGTTGATTCGGAATACAGATTTATATATGTAGACATAGGATCATACGGAAAAGATTGTGACTCATCCATTTTGAAAAATTCCGTCTTGTGGAAAAAACTTAATGATGGTTCGTTGAATATACCCAAACCAAAGCCATTATTAGAAGGTGGAGAAAGTACACCTTACGTATTTATTGGTGATGAGGGATTTGCTCTACATAATAATTTACTACGCCCTTTTGGAGGAACACATTTAGATTTACGTAAAAAAATCTTCAATTACCGCCTGAGCAGAGCAAGGAGGTACGTGGAGTGTGCTTTTGGTATCTTAGCGGGAAAATGGAGAATTCTACATAAGGCTATTGATGTTTCACCAAGTTTATTGACAGAAATCATAAAAGCATGCATTGTATTACACAATTATGTTCGTGAAAATGATGGACACAATTTTGAAGATGTGGCAAATCCTTCATTATTTGAAAATATTCAAAGTACGGCAGTTCGAAATGTTCAAGCAAACAGCGTAAGGTCCATTTTTAGTCACTATTTTTTATCAAACGAAGGAGCAGTTCCATGGCAAAACGAATACATTTAGAACTGAGCAGAGCAAGTTAAAATATGTTGTAACTCAATTTTTATTATTAGTAATAAAATATACATACCTAAGGCTTGTCTTGTTTTTTCTTCCTTTGTCTCAAAAATTAGGATCAATTATTACCATGATTCCCTTCCAAGCCGCTTGAGTTGCGACGCGATTTTTATAAAGTTCCAAAGTTTTATCCCATAAAACGGGACATTGTTCCACTAAAGAAATTAATAGTTCGTTGTCTATAGAAGATTCCTCAACCATTTTGAATATCAAACCAAATCAAACATAAAATACGTGCCACCCGTCCAAAAGACGCTCAGGTACTAAACGCTTCTTCGGTTGCTATTCGATAAAAAACGTGTGAACATCGTGCCGTGTGAACGAGACTGAGCTATATTATGTGCCACTGCGAACCGAATACGTCAAAGTTCATTCGATTTGCTTGACAAGTCCGTTGAGTATGCGTTTAAACGTATAAGCGGTACACGTTTTTTTGCAGTACAATCGACGTGTGAATGGATATATGTACGTTGTATGGTCACTATTTATACGTTAAGACGTATACTGCAAAAAATCGTGCAGGACAATGCCGTGTGAACGAAGCCTAAACATGGGTTATAAAAAAAAGCTTAAATCAAAAAGAGTTTGCATTTATTTCTCATTTTGATTTTATAATTCATTTAAAAAATGTGTTTTCACAATTGAATGAAGCATTCATGATATCAAATACATCGTTATTAACTTACATAAATAAATAAAATTATGCAATAATTTGTACTTTAACCGCTACTTATTTATAGGCAAATGATCGCACTAGAATTTTGTGCTTGAGAAAATAATTAAGGAACAAACTTAGCAGGTTTGAAACACTCAAGGGTTAAGGAATTAATTGATGGTTATCTATACAAAGCGCTAATGCGATCAGAAAATATATAAATAAGCTCGTAATAACTTAATACTATCCGTAAACAATTTCTTAACTTGGTTTCGTGTGCCATTGGACATGCTACAGCCGTTTGACTTTGCCTTGGTCGATAGTCAATACTTCGAAATAGATTTGAAGCTTGTGTACTATATGAATAAGATTCAAATTTACATCAAAGTATTTAGTTAGGTAGCGTTTAGCCGAAAGAAGTTAAGCCAACAGTGGCCACGCCAACTGGTGATACAGCAGCTACGGGGCCTAAGGGGGCTAGAGGAGCTACGGGGGCTACAGGAGCAATAGCTGGCGCATAATGAGCTACCGGAGCTACCACTTGATGATGTACCTGAAACATCAAACTTAAATTAGAAACATTCAAAATTGTGTTTTGTAACTTAAGCAGCCCTATTCCAAACTGCCATTCTCTCTAAGGTATAACAACAAAACAATATATTAAGACAGCCTATCAATGGTCAATAGATGTTTAAATGATAATGTAACAGAAATTCTATATTGACCGTCTTTTTGGAATTCTGGGTATGGTAAAGTTTTTGCCTTCACAAAAATCCAACATTTCCACACACACAATGCCATGCACCATGAGTCATCTGTCTTTAGGAATATTGTGCAACGAGAACACTTCATGTAAATCTACTCTCCAGACGCACTGGTATTTACATATTAAAGTACTTAAACATTACAAATTACCCAGACTTCTGTGAGTCAAAACAGGATGCTGTTATATTTATGGTTTTGTAATTTATCATTGGATACTGTTGGTGTGTGAGAGATGATACTAATATATTAGTACTTATCTTGTACATTAATGAGCAATTTTTGTATATTGAAATGTTAATGACTGCCTCAGTGGCGTAGAGGGGTATTTCCCGAAGGGGTAGGTAGAGGTGTACCCAGGACTCAGTCCCTTAGTAGATACACCCACATTTCGCCAGTATGTTATTGGTCCCATGTAATAGGGGGCGAGCCTATTGCCATCTACCGGGCACATTTCCAGACTCCAGGCAGTTATTGAGATAATTCCAAATGTAAAAATCCAATATTTAACACTGCCTGACCTAGGGATCGAACCCGGGACCTCTTGATTGGCAGTCGAGCATGCGCCCTCTACGCCACCGAGGCAGTCAAAAAATAAAGTAAATGATACGTTATATACGTTATATACGATACGTTATACTTACCGGGTGAGCAGCATGTCCAGCTCTATGTACTACTGCGTTGAAGCCGTTGTGACCGTCAGCTGAGTACTGCACCGTGCGAGTAGTGCCGTCTGGTTCCACTAGTGAATAGCTACCTGCGAGTTGAATGGACGTTGGTTATGTGAGATTGTCTTCTTCTTGACGGATCGGTGTGAGTTTTTAGAACCTTGAGAGCTTATTATTGCAATTAATTGCAATGTACAGCTTCTCATGATCTACTCAACGTATTGTACAAACAAAAATTTACCTAGATAACAAATTGTGTATTATGTATTACCTACAGTTTTCTTTCTTTCTTTATTAACACTCAATTACCAAAAATCAATCAATCAATCATGGACTCCGGACTCCGGATCATTCCTTGTGCAAAGTATATAGTATAGTAGTAAGTATATAGTATGGGCTGTTCAACCCAAAAGTGCGGCGGGCGTCATGGACACCTTTGGCATCGGGATCAGTAAGGAGTATAATTAAGAATAATAATATGTTATTATTTTAATTATTATTAAAAATAATTAGTTAAATCATCAACGTAATTATTTACCCATTTATCATTATGAAAGAAACCATATAATTAGGTATACTTCTCTACAAACCGAATGTTTTTAGCAATAGGAAATGCACTTAAATGTGTCTAAGTGCCAACAGTAACATAACCCAACCATTAATTGACATACAGTTATGTACTCATTAGTTTTGGTAATATCTGTAACCTTTATGAGGATCGATCATAAGTGTCCATTTTTCTTATTTGGCTCATCTGATTTTGACTCATATAGATATAATCCATGTTATGTTAATGGGATTAGTCTAATAGGATTTTACCTCTTACAACATCTCCATCTCTCTGCTCTTGCTGTGACTTGATATCTCCGGTGTGTGTGTCTCTTACTCCGTAGTTGAAAGCATACCTTGGATATGACTGAAAAATACAAGAAAAAATATTGTAATTCTTATAATATTTTATATCTATATTTTATATCATAGTCCTCTTTTGCAAGGGGCCGCCTGGGGAAGTGCCAGTTATTCATCCGCCAAGCAGTAATGTGCAAACATTACTGTGTTCCGGTATGAAGGGCAATGTTTCCAGCGAAATTACTGGGCATGATGAGATTCAACAACTCATATCTCAGGGTGACAGGCGAAGTGCAGTGCCGCGCAGAATTTTGAATTTTAAAACACTGGGTGGCACTGTGTCCGATATGGGCAATCATGATACTTACCATCAGGCACCTGATTAGCTCGTCTTGTCACTCACTAACATAAAAAAAAATCTAAAAGTACAACATTAAGTCAACTTATAACCTCATTATATTCTAAATTTATGTTACGAAATTTTAATATATTTTAATTATTTTATTTTACAAGCTTTTATGATCATATAAATTGTATATAATGAGGTTATAATTTGACAGTTAAAATTTTTTAGGAAAAAATTATTTTCTTCTTTTTAGAGCGTTTAAATAAAAGCTTTATTCAAAAAAGTTTTTTGCTTTTAAATTATTTTTTATTTTTTAGTTATCGCTGGCTATGTTTCTCAGTCTGTTCATCTCATTCAACACATTATTGTTGCAAGGTCGTAGGTGGTACGTTCACGACATTATATTACACCCCGAAGCCACTCAGTCCTCGGCGCGGCCTCACCTTGACTTGGGTGTTTGGAAGAATGCGCCACTTATTTCAGCTTAGAGCTTACTTGTGCCTGACGAAACACAGTTCCGAGTTTGACTTTGGAATTGTCTTTCTCCTAGTTAGGTTGCAGACCAATGCTGATGACGTCCATCTCGCCAAATTACAGAAGTCAAACTTTGAAAAAATTTCAGCTTAGAGCTTACTTGTGCCTGACGAAACACAGTTCCGAGTTTGACTTTGGAGTTGTCTTTCTCTTAGTTAGGTTGCAGACCAATGCTGATGACGTCCATCTCGCCAAATTACACAAATCAAACTTATTTCAGCTTAGAGCTTACTTGTGCCTGACGAAACACAGTTCCGAGTTTGACTTTGGAGTTGTCTTTCTCCTAGTTAGGTTGCAGACCAATACTGATGACGTCCATCTCGCCAAATTACACAAATCAAACTTATTTCAGCTTAGAGCTTACTTGTGCCTGACGAAACACAGTTCCGAGTTTGACTTTGGAGTTGTCTTTCTCTTAGTTAGGTTGCAGACCAATGCTGATGGCGTCCATCTCGCCAAATTACACAAATCAAACTTATTTCAGCTTAGAGCTTACTTGTGCCTGACGAAACACAGTTTCGAGTTTGACTTTGGAGTTGTCTTTCTCTTAGTTAGGTTGCAGACCAATGCTGATGGCGTCCATCTCGCCAAATTACACAAATCAAACTTATTTCAGCTTAGAGCTTACTTGTGCCTGACGAAACACAGTTCCGAGTTTGACTTTGGAGTTGTCTTTCTCCTAGTTAAGTTGCAGACCAATGCTGATGACGTCCATCTCGCCAAATTACACAAATCAAACTTATTTCAGCTTAGAGCTTACTTGTGCCTGACGAAACACAGTTCCGAATTTGACTTTGGAGTTGTCTTTCTCTTAGTTAGGTTGCAGACCAATGCTGATGACGTCCATCTCGCCAAATTACACAAATCAAACTTATTTCAGCTTGGAGCTTACTTTTGCCTGACGAAACACAGTTCCGAGTTTGATTTTGGAGTTATCTTTCTCCTAGTTAGGTTGCAGATCAATGTTGATGACGTCCATCTCGCCAAATTACACAAATCAAAATCAAACTTATTTCAGCTTGGAGCTCACTTTTCAATTTACTCTCAATGAGCCCTATCATTTGATACCCATATTGCAGAAGTGCATTAAAAATAACTATTCCTCTATCTTGGATGGTCCGCCATATTGGATTTAGAATGACGTCACATTATTTTTCGAGTTACTCTCAACCATCCCTTTCATTTGATATCCATATTGTAGAAATGCATTAAAAATAACTATTCCGCCATCTTGGATGGTCCGCCATATTGGATTTAGAATGATGTCACACACCATATCGTGCATTGTCATCCAAACTAAACTTGTGTACAAAATTTCAGCTTAATCGGTTGAAGATATCTACGTCAAAATTGAGTTCAAAGATTTCACCCGAACAAACATACTTACATACATTGCAAGTTAAATAAAAGCTTTTAAAAATCTAAAAGTACAACATTATCCTACTCTGCACAGTTCGCTATCATGCCAGAGTAAGATTTTAAAATTATTTATTATATTTGCGGACAAATACCTTTACTTAAAGAAAAAAGAAACACAATACTATCATCTACTTACTATCTGCATTAACTAAATGCACTCTAATAAAAAATACTGAAAATCTGAAGAGCGAAATGTCAGCCTATAAAAAATCCATGTGCTCCAAAACACTATCCGATTACCGCGCACCTAAGATGCTGGCGGCATTGCTGGCAAATTTTAATATCTATATTATTATGCTTCATCATCATCAGCCAGTAGACGTCCACTGTTGAACGTAGGCCTCCCCTTTATAGAATCCCGTGGTTACTCATCGTTCGAATTTGACTCGAGCCTACACTTTGACAGTCGTCGCGTCAGTTCGTGTAACCTGTTCTTATCATGATAATTGTGTTCATCTTCAATAGTAATTTTCTTAACTTTTACATTTCCTAAATAACTTAAGGCAGTATACTCACAACAGGTTCGGCGCGTACTAGGGGAGCCTGTACGACGGGTGCAGGTAACACAGGCGCAGGCAGCACAGGCGCGGGTAGCACCTGCTGCAGCGCCGGAGCGACTACAGCCCCCTGTCCCAGTAGCCTCCCTCCGACGAAGCTACCTGGTAGCCCGCCGCCGATGAGCCCTGGCCCTAAAAGTCCTTGAGGAGCACCCGCTACCGCTCCCACTAATGCTAGTACTAGACACATCTGAAACAGATAAGACAAAGCATTTATGTGGCATCTAACAGAATTTTAACATTGGACTCAAATAGAGCTTCTATGGTTTTATTTTTGGTGGCTTCCCAACGAGTTACACTAAACGAGTCACACTGTGACTGATGGGGAAAAAAATCCCATCGAGAAAAAAATAAAAGGTGTCAACGGATAACAGTGTAACCCGTTGGGAAATTTAGCTTAAGCTATATACTTTATACGACTAAATACGACTAGCTATATACGAAAATAGTTAACAACTGTCTTATAGCAAAAATTATCGTGTAGCTACTTATAAGTAGCTACATAATTTTTGCTAGTGTTTTTGCTAGTGGTCAAAGCCATAGCTTTGAACACAAATATATTTTAATACAACATTTGTCATCACTAATATCACTAGTTGGAACAAAAAGTAACACACTTGGTTTTTGCGGTATGTATCTATCTATATATATATTTGTAGCTTTGAATAAGAAAACTTTTATATTTTGAGCTCTTACCCAAAATATTAGTACTTACTTATTCTTTCATAGTTAAAAATAACGACAAACTATTACGCCTTTTTCCCGAAGGGTTGGGCAGAGGTGTACCCAGGACTCACTTCCATAGTAGGCACACCCACATTTCGCCAGTTTGGTATTGGTCCCATGTAATAAGAGGGGCGAGCCTATTGCCATCTACCGGACACAGAGTTACAGACTTCAGGCAGTTATTATATTATTATTATTAATTCCTAATGTAAAATCCAATAATTAACACTTTGCACTACCTGGGGATCGAACCAGGGACCTCCTGATTGGCAGTTGAGCTTGCGCCCATTACGCCATCGATGCAGTCCAAAAAAGAGTTAAAAATAAATTCATATTATATCATAAGTTGCTTTTCTAACTGAACTTACCCACATATTGCCCGATCTAAACACACACACTCGGCTGACATGTTCTATTGCAAACGCCTTATAAATATACCACCCCTCCATGAACCTCAACTTGCCATTTGGTCCACAAACCAAATTTTCATTTTTTGCGATCAGAGTATGCCTACAAGCATTCCTGCTCAACAGAATTCAATCAACGTTCAGAACATTACTTAATATTCTAGTAATAAAGAAAGGTATGCAGTAAAATATTGAAACCTTATAAGTTCTACTATAATCATGTCTTTAAAAAAAATCGTTGACACACCGCCCACTTACCTCCTTACTACGTGTAGATAAACATTAAACATAACCCTAATTGGTAACTAAACGAATTAAGATCGAGGCGGTTTTGCTAAAATTGGTTTTATCAGCATTTTTTTGAAATAATTACAAATACAGATACAGTTCTTTGTATATTTCTCAACATGATCCACAAGGCACAAAAATCCAGGCAGGATGGTCCATACAGTCAAGACTAGACCGTAAAGGACAATAAACTCGTTCTTAGTTCTCTTCTATACCAAGAATACTTCCGTCAATTATGTCTCTGGCACAAGCGCAGCTATTTAAACTATATGTGTTATTAAACTCTTCCATATTACGATATTAGGGTGAATATATAATAATAATATGTGTTGGCTAAGAAACAGGGCCCGTACTCCGTCTCCGCCAGAGTGAAGGCAACCAGCGTTCCATTTGATCAACAATAAGGTCCAATTGAGGTGTCGAAGCGTTCAGGACACCACTGAGTCCTACAAGGGATTGTGAGGATTTGTGCAATGTGTGCATCGGCATAGACTGGGTTGCGGAGTCCGCTCATGCTGTCCCGCGACCTTGTTCCGACTGCGCGTTACAGGAAGGACATCGAAAGGTTTATAGTGACTAGTAGCACCCAGAACTGATCCCGACAAAATTCTCCCGATGCCCTAGCGTCTATGCGTAAATTGCATTTCCCTGTAAAAAAGGCCTGGCTCCAATCCAAAACCTTTCGTCCCTATATACGATACATTGCTGAGTGTGTTACTGAAATCATACACCGATAATGAAAATAATGCAATTCTGATGCGGCAAACGGACATCTAGGTCATTGCCATAACTGCTCTGTCAGAACTCACGGTGCATTGATAATCAAGAAATGAATTGCAATGCAGATACGGGATATTGCAGAGTCCAACAAATCATAACATAACTGCACCATATGACCGGTATAAATCATATTTTAATACCTACGTAATGAGTACAATCGCTGTATATTTTATGCAGAAGCCAATAAGTGCGTGCATCATGCATGACGTAATATCTTTTGTGCTTTGGACTTTTTAATGATTTATTATATACTAGTGTAAGACCCAGCGGCTTCGCCAACTTTCAAAAATATCCTAAATGCTCAAACACGTGTTGGGAGTATATCTACTAAAATTAAAATATCCAACATAATTTATAGTTTCGGAGATAATAGGGGAGTTTTATACCTTAACATTGACACCTTTTAGAGGATTTTTGAAAATTCATATTCTAAGGGTCTAAGGGTTTTCTTAGTACACCCCTACGCAGTAAAGGAAATACACCCACCAAATGCCAAATCTGTACGTCATGTGGTTTAGGCTGTGCGTTGTCATCAATCAATCAGTCACGTAAACCTTTTATTAATATACCTATAGATATATTTTCATATATTTTCAGGAAGACTACCGAAAATATAAGATAAATCATGAAACATTTTTCATCATCATCATCTCAGCCGTAGGAAGTGCACTGCTGAACATAGCCAACATAGACGAGTGTTGGCGGGTTGGCGAGCGTAGTTTGCTGGTTTTCACGCAGAAGACGCTGTGCGCTGATTGGTAATTTTAACTATGCCAATCTTATGGGAATAAAGAGCACTTGATAGAGAAAACCATTGCGAAACTCATATAAAATGCGTCACACGGAAAGATCGGCATGCCTAATAACGTTTAATTACATAATATTTCCTAGTTCATACTTAAAGAAATATACAGGCAGTATGGGCGGCTTGTTATTGGTTATTTAATTTCCCGATATATTTTATGAAAAAACAGCTCTACAAATCGAAAGTGGAATAGACATGGAGTGGCATATCCCGCAAAAATCAGTTCTAAAAAAATAATGGCTAAGGTGACTTATTTCCTTTTGTTGTATATGAATTACGATAATATTGACTCATTAGAAACAAAATGTTTTGTAGGCTTTTACGTCAGTTAAGCCCACTTCAATCTGAACCCACGGGATCATTTGACCAACTGACTGAAACCTGTTTAATTTTTTAGACCTGAAAAGTTAAATCTCTAAATAAATAGCAGGTAAGTAGGTACTTTTCTAATCAATTTTTTTGTGTCAATTTCATCATCATCATCAGCCGGAAGACTTGCACTGCCGAACATAGGCCTCCCCATGGAACGCCATAAACTATTCATATAGGGGGATTTTTCCGTAATCACCACGCTTGGCAGGCGGCTTGGTGATTGCAGTAGTTAGAATCGGAGATCGCTGCTGCCCACTCTCCGAAAATGTCCCTCAATGTGTGTCAATTTATCTTCAGATAAAACAATACATGTTTTTTCATTTTATGTTTACGAGTAATTCCGTGATTTACCTACTCAGATGGGAGAGCAGCCATGAGGATCTCTGGGTAGTTGTGGAGATAGATGATAATAGCTCATTGAAAAAAATTGCTATTTGTGTAGTTTACTTACCACCACCTATTAAACCAGAAATTTTGAAGGATTTTTTGAATAACTGTAATAATACGGTTTCTAATATTGATGAATGTATAATCTTAGGTGATTTTAATTTAAATTTTATAAATTGGACTTCTCAGAATGATACCTTAAAAGCCAAAGCGTCTAATTATGACTGTCCGTTGGGTTATTCTCTCATCGATTTCCTGTCATTAAATAATTTTAGTCAATTTAATATAGAACGTAACAGTGACGACCGTGTATTAGACCTAGTGATTAGCAATATTGCAAATGTCAAAGTCACCAAATCAATCGATCGCTTAACCAAATTAGACCCTAAACATCCTGATTTATTAATAACAATTCCATTCCTAAAATCAACGCGACTTAATCCTAAATCCAATGTACGATTCAACTATTACCTAGCCAAGTATCCTAAAATCATAGAAAAATTACAAGACGTAGACTGGCGTGAACATTTTAAACTCTGCGACAATATCGATGATATGGTAAAACTTTTTTACGACACAATTCAAATAGTCATTAACGAATTAGTTCCAACATTTGTTTTTACACATAAACGTAATAATAAACCTCCATGGTTAAATAAATCACTATCAAAGTTATTGTCGGAAAAGGAGAAATATAGACATAAATATAATATATACAATAATCCACGCGACAAACTAAGCTATGATATTTTGCGACAGAGATGCCAAGATTTAATTGAGAAATCCCATAAGGAATATAAAAATAAAATTGAATCAAGGATAGTCAAGAGTCCCAAAACTTTTTGGCGCTACATTAAAGACAAGCGTGGAGGTCAATCTAATCTCCCAGCTAATATGCATAATGGTGAAAATGACTCCGAATCAGGTGAAGGTATTGCAAACTTATTTGCCAATCATTTCTCCTCTGTTTTCAGCTCTAGTACTACTAGTTCTTCTAACACAAACACAAGTGGCATATCACATTATAATACTCTTAGCAAAATAAAACTAACTGAAGATGATATTCTTAAAGCTATAAAAAAATTAGATACCACCAAAGGGTCAGGACCAGACTCCATACCTCCCGTATTCATAAAGAAATGTGCACGCGTTCTTACACTTCCCATAAGTATAATATTTAATTTTTCTCTAGAAACTGGGACGTTCCCGAATGAATGGAAAAAAGCCCGAATCGTTCCAATCTACAAAAAGGGGGATCCGTGTAATGTTGCTAACTATCGTCCTATTTCTATCTTATCTTGCCTTTCTAAACTTTTCGAAACTTTAGTATGCCCAGTAATCACACGTCATATTGATGCTTTTTTAACAAAAGACCAACACGGGTTTAAATCAGGACGGTCTGTAGTTACTAACCTCACCAACTACGTTTCTGATCTGTCCGAGGCCTTAGATAACAGAAAAGACGTAGATGCAATTTACACAGATTTCTCAAGCGCATTTGATAGGGTTGATCACATACTTTTATTACAAAAACTACAATATAATGGTATACATGGATCATTATTGAACTGGTTTAAATCATATCTGTATAACCGTTCTCAAGTTGTTGCTGTCGATGGCTATGAGTCACACATATATTTTGCCACATCTGGAGTTCCCCAAGGCTCACACCTTGGACCAATCTTGTTCTCATTATTTATTAACGATATCACTAATCATATCTATAACAGCAAATGTTTACTCTTTGCAGATGATTTGAAACTTTATAGAATCATAAACTCGCCTGATGATATAACTCTTCTTCAAAATGATCTCAACAACATCCATAACTGGTGCTCAGCAAATTTCATGACCTTAAATACAAGTAAATGTTACCACATCCGATTTTCAAGGAAAAAAATTAATAACAATAATAATTTAAGTTACACTATTAATAACGTTACATTACAGTCCGTCAGTGAAATTCGTGATTTAGGTGTCACCCTTGACAGCAAATTAAGCTTTAAGTCGCACATAAACAAAATAGTAAAAAAATCAGCGCAGATGCTAGGATTTATAAAACGCAACACAAAAGACTTTAAACAGTATAAGACCCTAATGATACTCTACAATTCTTTAGTTCGAAGTCACTTGGAGTTTGCTAGTACTGTTTGGAATCCTTTTTACGCAGTTCATTCACAGAGAATTGAAAACATACAGAGACACTTCACACGACACATCAGCTTCAACTACAAAAGCATATTCTACCGTAAATCATATAACGACAGACTTAAATATTTCCAAATGTTAACTATACGCCATCGCCGCAAATTACATGACCTAATCTTTTTATATAAGTGTGTTAACTGCCGACTTGATTCGATTGATTTTACAGAACGCATCCAATACTCAGTTCCATCTAGACTCCCGAGATACCCTATCACTAATCTTCTTTTTACCCCAACCTGTAAAACAAACCTAGGACTTAATTCACCAGTTATAAGAATTTGCAGAGAATATAACTTAATTACGAAGTACTCCCCTGATATCGATTTATTTGGTGACTCTTTAAAACAATTTAAAAATAGTATAATCGCAGTTTACTCTACATCCCATCATAATTTGTAATATCTCTTATAATATAATATCTTCTATTTTAACTTTTTCCCAACTTGTACAAGTTATATTCTGTTTTTAATAATTATTATTAGAATTCTTTTTTATTTTATAAGACGTCAATCATACGCGCGAATGTTGTGGCTACCTATAATTGGATAAGCATCTTGAATTTGTTTAATTATGTAACTTTTTTTGTATATGTGATAGTTGCTTATTTGTTGGTTGCCCTTAATAAATAAATAAATAAATATTAACCTTATACCTATTTCTTTTCGTGTGAACCGATGCTAACAAAGTTGCCAGTAAGAGCTATTTATGTATATCGTTGTAAATACCAGATAATAAAATGTGGATTCCAGAGCATATAACATTCCTGAGGTGTTGAAACTTGAGCGAAATCACCGTTCAATGAGCTTCGAGCTACACTGGGCTATAGTCTAGATGATTCTGAACTCCTAACGAAATCCATACTATGTAAAAGTCGTAAAACCCAATGAATTCCTATTATATTACAAGAGAGAGTAATCATCCCAGTTCCGTACGAAAAATAGCTTTGGTTAACCTTACTGTGTGCGTAACGGTTACACGCATGTGTAGTGGTAGGCCTCTTTTGCAGGAGGCCGCCTGGGAAAGTACCACACCTTTGCCAGTTATTCATCCGCCAAGCAGTAATGTGCAAACATTTCTGTGTTCCGGTATGAAGGGCAATGTTACCAGCGAAATTACTGGGCATGATGAAATTCAACAACTCATATCTCAGGGTGACAGGCGCAGTGCAGTGCCGCGCAGAATTTTGAATTTTAAAACACTGGGTGGCACTGTGTCTGATATGGGCAATCATGATGTTTACCATCAGGCACCTGATAAGCTCGTCTTGTCACTCACTATCATAAAAAATTTAATGTGGCGGATTTTGTAGTGGTAAGCCTCTTCTACAGGGGCGCTCCTGGAAAGTACCACCATTAGTGGCAATAGGCTCGCCCCTATTATTTGAGACCAATAGCCAATAACTACTGGCGAAATGTGGGTGTGCCTACCTACTATGGGACTGAGTCCTGAGTACACCTCTGCCTACCCTTTCGGGAAAAAGCTGTGAGTGTCTGAGTTTCCAGTCACTGCCTGAGTCAGACTAATTGAAGGGCAAAGCATAGTGTCTAACTGTTAGACACTTTTTTCTACGTGTTTGCTGCTTCAGGTTATATCTATATCATCTACGGAAAACCCTAAATTGATTTCAGATTGTATTTTCAAAATAGATTTACGACCAATTGGTGTCTCGTGTAAAGTGATGGTGATTGAATTTGCTTTGTGATGTGATGTAGATACCTACTTACTGCAGAGAAAGATTGAGATTATATGCGTGAGAAGTGCAATAATTCTAAGTGTTTGTAAAAGCATATCGTATTTTTAGCGATTTATCGAGGGGACGTTGATAATTTTGGTTTTTATTAAGCTTAACGTATTTGCTAAGTGTTCCTTCATAAAATCTTTTTCCAACTTTTATATAAGTGCCTACAAGTGGAACCCTGCTATTGGCTTTACATACATACATACATACAGTCACGCCTTGTTCCCTGCCTACCCCGACAGGCAGAGACTATTTCTTTCCACTTGCTACGATCCTGACATACAACTTTCGCTTCTTCCACTTTCATCACATTCTTCATGCATGCTCGTCGGTTGTTGGTACTTTTGACCTGGAAATTGGCTTTAGTTGCAATAAAATATTAACTTAACGCTACAATATTTTTCACGTGAGAAAAATTGCCTCATTAGATAGAATGTACCAAACATAGTATGTTAACAGTTTCACGGAATTTAAACAATATTACAAAAGTGTCGGTATTCGGCTCGGAAAATATCGGTCGTATTATCCTAGAGTAAGTTCTACTTTTTTGTTTTTCTGAAAATTTCCAGATTTCTTTTCCTATTCTATTTGTACTTTATTGTACTTTATAGTAGAACACAGAAGTGTGTTCAAATAAATTTTAGCTTTCTTAGTTCAGGAGTGATCAATGATGATTGAGTGTGCCTTAGAACCATTTTACGATGGTAAAGATACAGTATAATCCTACTAAAATTATAAATCTCAATGTAAAAAAGTTACCTTTATAACAGGGTAAAATTACCCTAGCGTGTATTTTGTAAGTTGTTCCGTGTTCACGCTAAAACTACTGAACCGATTGAGCTGAAATTTGGTATATACCAAATATATTATAGGTATGCAGAGGTGTACCCAGGACTCAGTCCCATAGTAGATACTCCCACATTTCGCCAGTATGTTATTGGTCCCATGTAATAGGGGGCGAGCCTATTGCCATCTACCGGGCACAGTTCCAGACTCCAGGCAGTTATTGAAATAATTCCTAACGGAAAAATCCAATATTTAACACTGCCTGACCTGGGGATCGAACCCATGACCTCTTGATTGGCAGTCGAGCATGCGCCCTCTACGCCACCGAGGCAGTAAAACCTACCCCTTCGGGAAAAAAGGCGTGAACGTATGTTTATATTATAGGTATATTAGGTAATATATATTATTATAGGTATATTGGTATTTGTATATATATGATCATAGTGTAGACCCTGGAATAACACAAAGTGTACTTACTCTTTATCCCGATACTCGGAAACGAAGACTGTGCGGATGAAACCACGGGACACACCTAGTTATACATAAATACCAGTAACTAGAGCATCCCGCTATTCCACCCGCTTAAATCTAATATTCCAGATCCAAGGCTCTACATAAACAATGTCTAATTATATCTATCATTTTATTTTTTTATTATTACAATGTGTTACAAATATTATAGACAAACCAGTAAGACTATAAAATGGGGAGACGTCAATCCGAGATCAAAGATTCTGCGGCAGTCTGATGTGAACTGTGCCCTGATTCTAAATTTACTGCCATCGTTTAATATTTCTCTGCCAAATTACTGCACAAATTATGGTTGTTCTGAATATTAGTTAGGTTAGGTAGGTATAAGAACACGTCAATATTTACACTAACCACAGTTTAACAGTAGTTTAACCACATAAACAAAGAAACTACTAACATTTGAAACACTCAATGGGTGTTTCATATATTCCGAGTTTGTTTTACCTAATTAGCTCGGGAAAGTAATTTCAAATGTAAATAGACCAGTTTGCCTACTTCAGAATAGTATGTTTTTGAATTCCCATTTATAATATCTTTCATCATTACAAGAAAATATAGTGAGAATAGTAAAAATAAGTAGACAGGCACTCTAATTTCAGTAAAACGAAAATATGATGTGAGTTCTCAATGAAAATTATTACAGGTTCAAACATTCTGGGGCGATTGAGCTATTTTCTCAATGAGTTGTTACAGTATTGTAAACAATAAGGTATTCATAAAACGATTATCCAAACATCCTGCTATGAGTTATTCAGTGCAGCTCGGCGCAAATTCTTCCGAGACTGATTCCCGCAATTTGGAGCACCGCGGCCCGGAGAGCGCCCGCGCCGCGCCGCCCGACGATATGTCTGAAAGTGCGTTATTTATTTATTTTTATCAACAACCTGCTCTTTCGCGATTCTCACCTTAGTTCTGATATAGACTCCGCTTTGAAGACACGATCACTTACGTTGACAGATAAGTCAATGCGATTTACATCCCGCGAACTCTTGTCCAACATGGATTTTGGTTGCTACGACAAGGACTCGGGGGAGGTGGAGTGTTACCTCGAAATACGTAAATACATTTTGTCTAAACGCAATCGACGGCGATTTACAGCTTTCTTATTGTTGTGGAACATAGCATTGTAATTTATATTTTTAGTTGCGATCTGTGTAGTTTTTGGGTCGCGTAAACAGCTGGACGCTCTCTGGTGGTAGGTGTGGCATACGTATGTCAGCGCAGTCCGTGATTGTTAGTCGGTTCAAGCGCTGTTATTGCCACCTTGTATTATTTAATCCGATATACGTGATAGGAACATAACTTCCCGTTATCTTCATACTGTCACGATGCGCACTGAATTAAGAACTGTTAGCACAAGGCGTGACAACGTGCCGAGTCGTGAGTAATCGTGCAAATAGCGGAAATTCCAAATCCAAGTTTTTTTTTAAATAGAGCAAAGTTTAATCAACCAAATTTAAATATTTTAGATTACGATACCGGTACTTCTTGCGCTATCACAATACAAATGCGTAAGTAACTTGACAATCCAAGTGCAGGCTTGCCTGAAAGCTTATACAATAATAGTAGATGTGCACGCTTAATCACACATTATCAAAATAAAGGAAAAGTAGGAATAGAAACTGATAACTAGTAGAACAAAGAATACAAAGTATTGTTTTTATTTGTGACAGCGAATCCAGATTCGGTGGGATGCATAGAGAGATGTGCTACATTTCTTTCGTTCCTGCTTGTCGTCATCACTTTTCCATTTTCTTTATTCGAATGTTTCAAGGTAGGACCTGTGTATTCAAAACTTAATGTTACTAAACTTGGTTTTGCTGCTATCGCTTCACTAACACTCTCACTCATATAACTAATAATAACTTTTATATAATAAATTAACATATTTACTTAGGCCTACCTACTTAAGTATAAAATTAATATTTTATAAGTTATTTAATTCTACGAGTATAATAAAATTTGTTAGGATTTTATGCGACAATATTCTGATGGACTGTGCTCTTAAGAGAACGGAAGAATGATTTCAGACGACATTATAACGACAAACTAAATTAAGAAACAATATTATTTCAAACATACAGGGACGCTATGTGATTTTTTTTTGTGGTATGTCATATCCAAAAAGACGTAACATCTCATTACAATCTTGCCTAGTAAAAGACTAACAAGTAATTAATTTATTACTATTGATATGTGCTAAAACTACCAAGTCTTTGAAAAATTTATTATTAATAAATTAATTTATTATTATTATTATTTTTTTTAAATATAAAAGTTGAAAGCACTCAATGGCTTTTGGTCTCTTCCAGGTGGTCCAAGAGTTCGAGCGTGCAGTCATCTTCAGGTTAGGAAGACTAAGGAAAGGAGGAGCAAGAGGGCCCGGACTATTCTTTGTGCTGCCCTGTATAGACACTTATAGGAAAGTTGATCTAAGGACTGTATCCTTCGATGTGCCCCCACAAGAAGTAAGTACATGCTCACTAAAGCCCTTACCACACGAACCGAGTAGTTACTAGGCCATGCATACTATCTCGCCGACTTTATGACTTTTTATGTCTTGCCTTCTACTGATGGCAAATAGTACTTTATTTGTCTACTGTTTCTCAAATGTAAGTAAACTAATCCGTAAAATACCATTCGTATAATAGATTTTTAAAATTGCAATATCTGGTATATATTGGTGGGTAAGTACATAAAAAATAATAATTAAGTCAAACTTTTATAAATGTCAAATTCTTATTGTTATACTCGTATACCTATAGAGTTGATATTGTGTAGATTCACACTGATGTGAAGATGTACTTTGTACCTTTGTGAAAAACAAAAAAAAATTTCACCTGGACATAATGACTTTCCTTGCTATCATCATTTAAACATAACATAAATTCACGCCTTTTTTCCCGAAGGGGTAGGCAAAGGTGTACCCAGGACTCAGTCCCATAGTAGATACACCCAAATTTCGCCAGTATGTAATTGGTAATTGGTTGCCATATACCGGGTATAGTTCCAGACTCCAGGCAGCTATTGAGATAATTCCTAATGGAAAAATCCAATATTTAACACTATGCCTGACCTGGGGATCGAACCAGGGACCTCTTGATTGGCAGTCGAGCATGCGCCCACTACGCCACCGAGGCAGTATCATCAATTATCTTGAGTTAATGGGTATATGAGTACGTTTGAGTGGGTGTAAGCTTCCATGACCTCACTATCTCCGACCACTGACCACAATTCCCAAATTAGCTTCAATTTTAATTAGCAGTTTTTAACCTACATTCTGTTTTTGGCTTATTCTATTAGGTACATTTGCTCGAGCAAATGTACCGTTTTTGTTAATTTTGGTTAGTTTACTATCGATAGTAAACTAACCAAAATTATGTAAAGATATCAAATATCATATGTAAAGGATCAGGATGTAAAGATATCAAATATCATATTTCAAAGATGAAGAAAAGTATGTCCCCTATCATTTTATTTTTGTTTATAAACTCTACATTTTTTTAATGAACTTAGTCTTAGTGTACTTTTTAGTTTACGCGAGTAAAAATGGGATTTTTGGAAATTCTCTATGAAAAAACCAAGGGTTAATAAGAAAAATTCATGACAGGGACATAGGTTACTTCACTTAAAAATAACAGGATACAAATTTATAGAATGGGTTTGGTAAATTTTTCATAGGATTGTATCAAATTCCTAGAAGGCCGCATACGCTCTTAATAAAATCATTATTATTATAATATAACATTACTTACATCGCTTTTAGCAAAAGACCGCTAATTGTTACACTATTTGTGATACTTATTTTTTGTTTATTTTTAAGATTAATTGTTTGTGCAGTACGAATAAAGTGCTTATATATCTATCCTTTTTCCCGGGGTAGGCAGAGGTGTACCCAGGACCCAGTCCCATGGCAGAGACACCCACACTTCGCTAATTAACAATAACATTATATTATAGGTTTTTCACTTACTTACCACTAATTCGCTAATACCACGTTCACGATTCTTTGAAGCTAAGTAGGACATCAACAAATATCTATTTCCCCAATTACGTCCCCAATCACGAGACAAGACGAAAAACAGGTACTATTATTAGGTCGGCAGTTTCCAGACAATTGGTTTACACGATTGTTTAGCATCTCGTTAAACTTTGATTGATAGTTTACAACCACATCAATTAAATAGTACGCGGGAATGCCAGCAAATAGGTTAACCGTTTTCAATACCAATGCCGTACAAAAAATCCGGAATCGTGGTTAACACATGGTACAATACAACATGCTTTTTATTTACGTTAGCGGGGAATCAATGAACTGTAACAAAAACTGTAGAAAACACATTTTTATTTAGTATATTACCTTTAATTAAAAGTCCGTGTCATTTCACTACCTCTATATCACTCCATCCCGTAGACTGATCCTCGTCAGACATGAAGAGGATGGATGACAGAAGATTAACAAAAAAAATTGATAATGCGAATGTGGATGATCAAGGCGGTGTACTTTTCTCGAACAAGTTGATGTTGGCCTAAGGAAAGGCCAAGTCAAAAGGGAGTCATGAAAGTGGAAGAAGCGAAACCCGTTTGTGGAGCATGTGGAGAGAAATAGTCTCTGCCTACGCCAACGGGAACAAGGCGTGACTGTATGTATGTATGTATTCCGTAGAATAGGCAAAATGGCATTTGACAACAATTTTTTTTAATAAGAGTCTGGAACTGTGCCCGGTAGATGGCAATAGGCTCGCCCCCTATTTTTTTTTTTTTTTTTTATTTTTTTATTATTAAATTGCTTTTATCTTCCCTGACAGAATCAAGGCTTTCTTTGCTTAATGTTTATGAATAATTTAGATGTATTTATAACTTATTTTTACTATTTATTTCTACTTATAACTATATTACATATTTTATAACAGTATTCTAAAAAATTCAAAAGTCAAAATCGGTTGATAAAAATTTAGAGGGGGGCAGAAAAACCTAATTTTTTCACTAAATCTTTTTTAAATTCCTGAAAACTGAAAATATCAAAACTACAATTACTGATTCGTATAGGGGCCGTGAAAACGGATCGATTGACGTATCAAACGTCAAATTCGGTCAATGTTTGAGCACTCAAAAACAGTTGACAGTCTTTGGCGCGGTCTCACTTAAGAAGATTTTAACCCTTGAAAAAATGTAGGTGTTGAAGTCGCGGAAAATTTTGCGCCGGATCGCGGCGTGCGAGGTGTCAATCGACGCGGCGCGCGACGGCGAGTCTAAATATATAAATATGTTTTGAAAGTTGCATACAAAAATTTTGAGGGGGGCCAAAAAACGTGATTTTTAACAATAAAAAATTGATAAAATCCTGAAAAATAAAAATTTTGAAATTTCGGTTACAGTTCCAAATAGGGGATGTAATGACGCGTCAAATGACGTGTCAAAAGTCAAAATCGGTTGATAAAAATTTAGAGGGGGGCAGAAAAACCTAATTTTTTCACTAAATCTTTTTTAAATTCCTGAAAACTGAAAATATCAAAACTACAATTACTGATTCGTATAGGGGCCGTGAAAACGGATCGATTGACGTATCAAACGTCAAATTCGGTCAATGTTTGAGCACTCAAAAACAGTTGCTCGCCCCCTATTACATGGGACCAATTACATACTGGCGAAATTTGGGTGTATCTACTATGGGACTGTGTCCTGGGTACACCTCTGCCTACCTTCGGGAAAAAGGTGTGAATGTTTTTATATGTTTTTTTTTTAATAATCATATTTTGAAATAACCTTCTGTATGAAGCCAAATCTGAAATCGCATATAAATCAGTTGTTTCATACAGTTTGTTCATGGTTACCACTCATCACTATCATCATCATCATCATCTAAGCCGTAGGACATCCACTACTGTACATATGCCTCCCTCATAGTTTTCCGTATATCCTAGTTGTAAGCAGCTTGCATCCAGCGAGTTCCTGCTGCCGTCTTCATTTGAAAGATTACCACTAAAACCGTTAAAATAGGCTGGATTTGAGCTTTATTTTGTATATCAAAACATATTCCTCCTACTCGCATGAACCTTGGTTAGAAAACCATTAACGTTTTGGTAAATACAATCGAACGATAGGATAAATAATGTTTAAACAAATAACATGGTCAATATCATAACCTGAGAGATTCGTTTATTTTGGCTTGTCAAGCGTGGAACGCTCGAAACTGATAGTATACAGTAACTCTCAATGAACAATATTGCAGTATTAATTAATTTAAATTTAGTTTGATTGCATCTGTGAATCTTTTCGTGAATTCGGTGTGTGGCAAAGTATGGTAGGCATGGTAGGTATCAGAGTTGCAGGTCACCCGAAGATCTATGACATCACCGATATAGGTACCACTGCAATTTTCAATCGTCTATAACAACAACTGTAATAAAAAGTCATATTCAGAAGGCTTTCAGGCTTTTAGATATGATACTACACAAAAAATTGTAGACTACTAAGTACTAATTGTAAGATCACAGTACATAATTGTGTGGATAAAGGTGTTGGTCCTTTATTGTTTGTAATTGTTAATGAATTCAGGTGTTAACGAAAGATTCTGTGACGGTGGCAGTGGATGCAGTTGTCTACTACAGGATCAAAGAACCACTTAATGCCATCGTACGGGTAGCGGATGCGGGGTACGTATGAATGAGGTCTGTTAGAGCGATTACGCGTTACGTCCGAGACGAATATGATTCGGATCTGTTATTCGGAGTCCGGAAGACTGACCGTGATCACAGATTTATATCAGACTTGGTCGCGAATTCCGAATTTGGTCAGTCTTCCGAATAACGGATTCGGATCGGGTTCGTTTCGGACGTAGTGCATAACAGCTCTTATAATACCCGCGTTTTCGAAAGTATTTCGAAAAAATCTCAGTACAGAAAAAATCAACATTAGGAAACCAAAAGAATATATCCTTATTAAATGTTCCTACTTTCATTACACATTTTAAATTATATACTTAATAAACTTGAAAATGGCAAACGCACAATGTGCACGATAGAAAAAAAAAACTTCAATATCCTAAGAAAATTCTATTGAACAAATAGGTATATGTTATAGTGCTTCAACCCGCCTGTTAGCTGCTACCACACTACGTAATGTCCTCGGCATGAGGGACCTGGCGCAGTTGTTGTCAGACAGAGAAGCCATTAGTCACATGATGCAAGCAAACCTGGACGAAGCTACAGACCCCTGGGGCGTGGAAGTAGAAAGAGTTGAAATGTAAGTTATGGTAGGAGAGCATCTCCTGACATCGTATACGAGCCTATTTTTTACAGGATATACTTACTGTCTTGGTGGCGGAATAGTACCCGCATTCGATTCCCACGTCAGGCAAAAAGTGTTATTGGATTTGTCTATTAGGATTTTTAATGAAATTGAGCCCGTTTGTGGGCAATAGGCCCACCTCCTATTACATGAAATATACAAAACGTAAATGGCTAAGTTTGGGTGTACCTGTTATGGGGCTGGGTCCTAGGTACACACCTCTGGCTATCCTTTTGGGAAAAAGACGTGATGTTATGTTATGCTATACATACTTCTAGTAACATATGAAAGAATTTGACACAATCTTGTTAAAAATATACCAAATTCGGTTTCCTCCGAATAAGATGTTAAAAAATAGTAAGAAGAAAAAAGTAGATAACAGGGACATGCTAACTGAAGACCTAGATTTTATCGAAAAATTATGGGGTTTTCCCAAAAATTGGGTGTTGAGGGAACAGGGGAATACGTTCTATATGGGAAAACTTAACTGTCTTCTTCTCCAGTAAAGACGTCCGGCTCCCGGTTCAACTACAACGAGCAATGGCAGCAGAGGCCGAGGCAGATCGTGAGGCAAGAGCCAAGATTATAACAGCAGAAGGCGAAATTAAAGCTTCCAAGGCGTTAAGAGAGGCGTCCCTTGTAATGATCGATAACCCTATGGCCTTACAGGTAAGTCAGTTTTGGCTCCAAACTCCTAATAAATTTAAATATAAATTATATTCACGCAGCCACACACGCGCACAAATATTTATTCTATGTGATTTTTTCTTTATTATTTATTGCCGATAAAAAAATTTTTGTAACTTCGTGCAAAATAATCCCTCTGTAGACTCTTTTTTTATCTCGACGAACACCTATGTTCGAGTATGGGATAGGCTGAAATCCAGCGATAAAGCTGAGCCTAAAATTGCCATTAGAAAAACATATCGTTAGAATTTTTTATGTTAAATTTCAATTGTGTATATGTGTTAATTGTATATTTTTACTGTCAATAAAAGGTTCTTTATCTATTATCTTTATCTATATGACGGTGTAGCAGCGGAATTACTGGTTGTATTTTAATGATTCAATAAAAAGTCATCGATTCGTTAATAAAGTTATAGTGTATCAGTCAAATCATAGCTTAACTGACGAGTTGTTAAGTTGGTCCTGACTTTGACCCGTCTTGCTTAAACTTAGATAAACAATGACGCTGTGGCGGTACCGGCAATAGAATAGTAGCCCGCATTTTCTACAGACCTGTGTTTGCCGTAACAGCCAGCTAAAAGTTATCAGATCCAAAAGATAGGTAGCAGCGTCTTCTGCGTGAGCACATCGGACTGCGTTTGCGAATCCGCCTGCCAACCGTGGCGTAATGGCGTAATGGCCTATTAGTGGGATTCCTAAGTTTTTCAATTCTATCCCACCATACCTTCGCCACGCCATACCTTCAACGCCACGCGGATTGGTGCGGAAGGTGCGGGTTCAAGTCCCGCTCGCGGGTGACATTATCTTTCCCATATTCATAATATAATATATTATGTATTATTAGTAATTTATTTATTTAATTATATATTATGAACATTATTAAGTCGTATAAACTGTTAAGATGCGCCACCGTCTTTCTGCTGTAAATAAATCCTCTCCATCCATCGGTTGTCTGGAAGAAATCGCTTATTAGCGATAAGACCGCCGCTTGTACATTTAAGTTTAGTTTCTGTGTCCTGTAATGTTTTTTTCTTTATGTCTGGTGTACAGTATAGTATTATCTATCTATTGTAATAAATTGAAAAGCTTAGGTATGCCACTAATATTAAATTCGAAAGTGTATGTGTATATATTGCTTTATAATATATTTTCAATTTATTTTCTTTTTTTTAGTTGCGCTACCTACAATCCCTGAACACAATATCTGCAGAAAAGAATTCCACGATAATATTTCCGTTCCCACTGGACTTCCTGAAGTGTTTCCTTGGCGGCCCTGGCAGCAGCGGCTCCACAAGCAGTCAGTCTCACGCGGGCCAACTACCGCCTGTATAATGAACTTGAGATCTTCTAGTTTGCTGAAAACTATCTGTGAAGTGAAATATATTTCCTTGATGTCACCACCCAACTGCCATCACTGGTAGAAATATAAAGAACGGCAGGCCCTATTTTATAAAGTTCATTTCACTGAACGTAAGGTTTGTCCACCCACAAGGTAGACAGACGATCTGATAAAGACGGCAAGAATACGCTGGATGTAGGACGCTTACGACCGGACTAGGTGGAAATCTATGGGAGGCCTACGTTCATCAGTGGACGTCCTATGACTGGGATGATGATGATGATAATGAAGATGCGTACAACGGTTGACGCACACGCACGCGTTATGTGCGAAGAGATGGAGAAAGTCGGAGGTCGCGAGCCGTAATTACAAAAGTAACAAAATGTATATCAAGCGATTATACCGCTTAGTCTATAAAAATATTAAATATAATGCTATATTATACCTACTGGAACCGAAGAATTTGGCAAAATCTTGTGAATAATGTACCTACCAAATTCAGGTGCTTTCGAAATAATGAACCAATTTGAAAGCGCGCGCGTGTGTGCGTGCGTTTTGAACTATTGTACCTTACCTTCTGTTAGTATTATATTTATTTTAAGCCAGTGGTGGCGATCGAGAAGGAAATAATTCTCCATAGTTACCATCATTGGATGGCGATTGGTATTTTTTTTCTTGATTGCCACCAGCCAGCGGTGGCGCAGAGAGTGGTAGCTGGAAGAACACGATCTAGTCAATTAAGTACCTAATGTACCTCTAACAATAAAATCCGTTATAATTTTATAATATATTTTGTTTTATTAAGGTTGTGTAAGACTTATAAACTGTGATTATAAGTTTTAGAATTCGTTTCTATGATCAGTCAGTCACTACTCTGTATTATAACCTATACTCGTATATACATAATTCCCGCGACTTGGTTTCTTGAGAATAAAGTTTTCTTTCTTATTTCTTGTCTACATAATAATGGTATTCTATGTGCAAGATACAGAATATAGAGATACAAAAGGAGTTTTTGGTTGTAGGCCCACGACACCTTGCAGTACAGTTTTGATTTTATTTGGTAGGACTACTACTTAATAAGATTTTCTTAAGTACATAAATCATATTTTTTAGTGTCGCCATTAATTATAATAAATTAAGCAATATAGGGGCTGGAAAGTTCTCGAATGGAGACCACGGACTTGCAAACGCAGCGTAGGACGTCCACCCACAAGGTGACAGACGATCTGATAAAGACGGCAGGAACACACTGGAGGCGGGCCGCTTGCGACCAGACTGGATGGAAAACTATGGGGAAGGACTATGTTCAGCAGTGGACGTCCTATGGCTGAGATGATGATGATGATTATAAGGCAATCAATGTTCTACTTCTTATTAAAAATATTTAGTACTTAACCACATTTTATTCAAATCAAATTATAAATTAATCGGTGACAATAAGAGTATATAATAACAATATTTTTTTATATAAGAGAGCTACTATGTTTAGGAACATTGCAAAAAACATACTCTACCCGGCAATAGAGCTTAGACAGTGTTCGGTTTTCTAGGCCCAGCTTCCTTGGATTTCGAGTCCGTTTCCTTTCAGCTCTTTGTCCAAGGGTTAAGGTTTGGGCTAGGTGAAAATGACCGAGTGTGTCAGTCAGTCAGGACTTTGATTTTTATTATGGAATGAGAAGCGATTATGTTCTCTTTGATGTTTAACATTTTTTACGTTTACTACCTACATGGTTAGAACTATGAATAGAAAATTTAGAGTTTTGTCTTGTCACTTTTAGATAATCTCATTCAGATTTTCGAAAGTGTATTTTTATAATCTTATTATTATAAGCTGGTTAGTGATATGGGTGAACCTAATAAGAAAGACAACAAAGATGGAGAAAAATCTCAACCTGAACAGCAAAATGAAGAAAAATCTGAAGCATCTGAAAATCAAAAATCAGAAGAAAATAGACCTGATACGAGGGTAGATCCTGCAGGTTAGATACCCTCAACATGCCCTTAACATTCTTTTGAGTCATTCTCCTCATAAACTGCGGCGAAGATTCTTAGATACAGGGTTATCTACTGCTCGTCATCACCAATTTTTATCAACCTTCTCATAAGCATAATATTATACGAATAAGGAAAGAAAAATTTCACTAACGGGCGGGATTTGGACCACGCACCCTTCGCACCAATCCGAGGTGGGCGCTCTACCACTTAAGACACCGTGGAGGTACTAGTCGTCGGCGAAAGTTTTCTATCCCTTCTACCTAACGCCAATAGGGGACGTGTGTTTATCTATAGGTGATGCATTTCGCAATCTACCATTTATCCAATCTAACATTTTTCCATAAGGAATTTTCTCAATCACAGTCTGGAATCTGGCACTGTGCTTGGTAGATGGCAATAGGCTCGCCCTCTATTGCATGGACCAAAAAACATAACTGGCAAAGCGTATGTGTACCTACTATGGGACTGTATCCTGAGTCAAAGAATACTAACTATTGCTACGTAAAGAAGCGGCATATGAATAGCGGATAATGAAATAGGTAGAATAAAGCTGAACGCACTTTTACCCGAGTCGAACTCACCGAACGAAACGGATTTTAGAATTCTTTATATGAAATACTATCAAACCCACGCCACGACCTGTCCGCGTCGAATCGTCCGAATCGTACAGGTGTTCGGCTCAAATATATGTGCGTTCACCTCAAAACTCTACTAATGTAGGTATATTTTTTTAAACTTGCTTCTATTTCAGTGGTCCCGGAACGCACGTTATGCCAAAAAATATTAGAATATATAGTAATAGGATTTTCAATACTCGTACTTATATTGTGTCCTCCACTTATTTATTGTTGTCACGAAGTGAGTACCTTTTATAATATAAACACTTAGGGGGCGTCCATAAATTACGTGAGGTGTTTAAGGGGGGGAGAGGGTCGAGTCAAATCTCATCTAATCTTACGTTGGAGAGAGGGGGGTCTCGGCAAAAATCATGCAATTTTTTTTTTTTGATTGAATTTGAAAAAAATTTACTATTTTGGTCCATTTAATCCAGATTGTACATGCTTAACATTTAATCTTAAGCGTAATCGTAATATGTACGATTAAGATCAAACTAACAATCAAATTAACGCAATGCAACGCGTTTACGTAAGAAACCCACAATTTGAAAAATCTCACGTGAGATTGGGGGATGGGGGAGGGGGATGAATAAAATCCCACGACATCTCACGAGGGGGGAGGGAGGGACAGAAAATTAAAAAAAACACCTCACGTAATTTATGGACGCCCCCTTAACACTCATAATTATAAACGCAAAAGTTTGTATGGATGTATAGATGTTTGTTACACTTTCACGCCAAAACAACAGAACTGATTAGGCTGAAATTCGACATATAATAATAAATAATAATAAATAGTTTATTTCTCAAAAATAATAAGTACAAATTGCATAATAGCGTCTTTTTTTTTTTGTTTTAATCGTCTGTGTGCTATTACTACAGTACCTCCATTCTTTGTTCAATAAACAGTTTTGTTAATGGGGATGACAGCTGATGACGGTGATGACAGCAACTTCTCAAAAATACGGCTGACAGGCCGAACACCCTAATACTTAGCTAAGTTAGTGCCACTAATTTGAATTTATTTTACAGTCAGTCGATCAATATAGAAGAATGGTCGTGATAAGATTAGGACGAGTGACTGCCAAGTCACCATTAGGGCCTGGCGTCGTCTGGTTCCTGCCTTGCACTGATCGTAAAGAATATGTTGACATAAGGACATTATCCTTAGATGTTCCATCACAGGAGGTTACATACTCGCTCCCTTTTTATTACTTTCTAATGTCATTGTATAATAAGTACTACAAACTAGTAGGTTTATTGTGCGTCTAGACGGAACAACGGAGGGGTGCGGTATGACAGAGAGCAGAATCCCCCCATGCCCGCGACGCCTGAGGTAGTACCGGCCGGCTTCTATTGCGCCCCGGTACCACACCCCGGACACTCGACTCAATTCCCATACAAAAGCCGCACTATAACTACCTACTACACAAACACTGCACACATGAAGTTTTGGACACGCGCAAGAGTGTGTGTGAGGTGCGTTCCTAGCTAACGGGGTCTCGATTAGGTCTCAATCTCGCTCGCGGGGTGAGGAAGGTCCGATTGATGAGCGGATGACAGTGTCCATTATATACATAGTCTGTTCTGTCCCGGTACCGTTCATTCAGGCTGCCTGAATGTTAACCTACTAATAGTTAGTACTTATTATTACACTATGCTAATGTATCATCTTAGATTATGGAAAAGTCTCCGTGCGCGCTCCGACCAGATAACGCATTCATCATCATCATCATTTCAGCCATAGGACGTCCACTGCTGAACATAGGCCTCCCCCTTAGATTTCCATCCAGTCCGGTTGTGAGCGGCCTGCATCCATAACGCATTACATCTTCGAAAAAGAAACTTTCAAATTGTAGTGATCGTAGCTCAATGCTGCAATGCGTGAAAAATTGTGTTGCAGCAGGCTCGAGTACGCCGACTGCGACGTAGTATTTGACAAATACCCTTACATCAATTATCTAATTTTATTAAGCAAGCTGGATGCAAGCCACTTACAAGTTGACTATAGGTAGACCTATAGTCAACTTAATTATAGGCTTAATTGAGTCCTCGCCTGCGGAGTACAGGGACGCGGAGGTAGGACGTGAACGGGGGCCATGAGCGGTGCGCGCGGCAGGCGCCTGCCTGGCGAGGACTCAATTCAGCGGTCTAACATAGATAGATGGAAATCTATGGGGAAGGCATATGACCGGCCCCTTATTACGGACGCTGCTGCTTGCTGTAAGGTGTAAAATAAAGTATTTATCTATATATCTATCTAAATCTGTAGTAGATACATTGTTGTTAATAACCGGCCCCCCTATTACGGACGCAACAGAAATGTGGAAAGCGTTTAATTGCTTAATGTCTGCTGTCAAAAGGTATACAAAAAATGATGTTTGACAACAGACATTTAGCAATTTAAACGCTTTCCACACTTCTGTTGCGTCCGTAATAGGGGGGCCGGTTATTAACAACAATGTATCTACTACAGATTTAGATAGATATATAGATAAATACTTTATTTTACACCTTACAGCAAATATAATATTATGAAAATAAAATAGGTACAGTTTGACTTAACTAGTACAAGTGGCGGTCTTATCGCTTAAAGATTCCTTCCAGACAACCGAACGGAAATCATATTTTTCATCTTAAAATGATTTATTTAACATTGCTACCCGTATGACTGCCTCGGTGGCGTAGAGGGCGCATGCTCGAATGCCAATCAAGAGGTCCCGGGCTCGATCCCCAGGTCAGGCAGTGTTAAATATTGGATTTTTCCATTAGGAATTATCTCAATAACTGCCTGGAGTCTGGAACTGTGCCCGGTAGATGGCAATAGGCTCGCCCCCTATTACATGGGACCAATAACATACGGCCGAAATGTGGGTGTATCTACTATAGGACTGAGTCCTGGGTACACCTCTGCCTACCCCTTCGGGAAAAAGGCGTGAATGTATGTTATGTTATGTTTATGAAGTCGGGCCGCTAGTATATAATATAAAAACGCGTCATAATTGCATGAGTAACCGTAAGTCTGTCTATTAAACAGAGTCAATCATTCAATTGTCCAAATAAATATGAAAACTAATTTCAGGTCCTCACCAAAGACTCCGTTACGGTAACTGTATCCGCTGTTGTTTATTTCCACGTGCAAAATCCAATTGCGTGCATCCTGAACGTCGAACATCATAAGTAATTTTCATTTATTACCTAGGTTTTAGTTTCACAGCTACATATCTACTCTATGAATGAACACATAACGTATAATGGGTTCATTAAATCTGATTATCGAAGTTTTTTACGGCCTTCAATGAGAGAAAAACTGCGACTTTTCTCCTATGTGAAAGCGGTCTCATAAGTCAACTGTTTAAGTGATTTGTGCTTAGGTCTGATGATTATGATAAAGCAAAATTTTAAGAAGGAACAGGAAGGAAGTTAAGGGATGTTTTTATATATATTTGTTCGTATTATAGACAAGCAACGGAGCTAATAGCGGTGTGCATATTAAGAAGCGTTCTCGGTCAGTACACGCTTGCTGAGATGTTGACTGGCCGCGAAATGATCAGTAAAGCAGGAAAACTAGCTATTGACAAAGTAACCGTCGAATGGGGAGTTGAAATGGAACGAGTCGAAATGTAAATACTTTTTTCTTATAAATACAATAGTAGTTTCCGTCGTTCCCGTGGTAAATTTCAGCAAGTATCTTCTTAGTTAAATATTGTTACACTATCAGTAGAAAAATTAAGCCCTACATTTGATGATATTTTACCCGATTATATGATGACAATTCTTTATAGAAAAGATTTAGTACTACCACCCGATCTACAAAAAGCAATGGCTGCGGAAGCGGAAGGCACACGCTTGGCTAAAGCCAAGATAATTGAAGCTGAGGGGGAAATTAAAGCTGCAGAAAACTTGAAGGAAGCTTCGAGAATCATGATGAATAATCCACAAATCATGCTTGTAAGACGTTATCATATTTTTGTGCACTATCATAACTGTCACAAAGGCGGACAGACAGTGGTGGCTTAGTAAAAACCAAAAATACTAACTATAACTACGTAAAGAAGCGACACTCACTTCCCCTAGCCATTTTACGCCTTGCTACCAGGCGACTGCGACATTAAATTTGACGCGTGTACACACGTTATGTTTTCTACGTAGTATTACGTGCGGGCGATTGTATGGAGTGACGGGAGTCTGGTAACAGGGTACCGATGTTCTACATACTTTATAGGAGACCATCGGGACTTACAGTTTAACGAGCCACCCGAAACACTGTAACGCCCAGGCGAAAAGTCAACATGCCAATAAGAATCAAACCCATGGCTCCGGATTGAATCTGGACATATTACCATTGGGCTACGGACGCTATAATATTATACTATATTTTGCTTATATGCTCTACTCTTTATGCCTTATGTTATGTACTATAATGTTATGTCAAAACTTCTACCTACGACTTAAATTCTCACCTATTTAGGTATGCCACGATATAATAATTTGTAAAAAAAATATTACTTAAATATTTCAATGTACATAACATTATTTTTAAATGAATAACAATTTTACATCTATAATATCTAATTGACATTTTATTTATTTCAGCTAAGATATTTACAGACGCTGAATTTTATAGCAACAGACCAAAGTACATCAATCATATTTCCATTTCCTATTGAAATGCCTTTACCTCAAGGTTCATAAAAAATTGATGTCCCTATTAAAAAGGTATTTAATTTTATTCACGTCATAATTAAGGAGGCGGCGACCGGAGAATTCCCCATATATCCCATATAGGGAGAATGCCCTCATGGGCAGGAAGATGATGATAAAAAGGGGGCGAGCATATTGTCATCTACCGCGCACAGTTCCAGACTAGGCTGCAGTTTTTTTAAATATTTTATATCATCTCGTAGCCGGTCAAAATCTACATCTTTTAAGCCCTTATCGGTCACCGTAACCCTACAACTTTGCGCGCACTAGGCCTGTCACACTTTCAGCCAAAATGCCTCCTATCCAAAGCGAACGAAAAAACATTTTCAATGTTAAAAAGAACAAATTTTTAGATGAAAATGAGGGCCATTGGAATTATGTTACAAAAGCAATATAATACTTGTAAAAAGTTTTGTATTTTTATCAAGTATGACCACAGTATGACATACTGGTATAAATAACTCATTTATTGTTAAATAAATTTGGACTGAGAAATTACTCGGTTCAATATATTAACAGATTCGTATTTTTTGGGTTAAATACTTGACTTCGGTGTGGTTTTTTTTATATTAATATATAAGTTTTGGCTCATACTATTTCATAACCCTGCAAAGTTTCATTGACTGAGGAATTAATGTATGGGTCCCCATACAAAGAATAGGTTCATTTCCTGGACTATCTCATCATAACATCTCTCTTACTAAAACCTACTAATACTATAAATGCAAAGTTTATGAGGAAGGCTGGATGGATTTTTGTTACTCTTTCATGCCAAAACTTTTAAACCGATTGGGCTGAAATTCGGTATGTAGATAGTTTAGACCCTAAAATAATACATAAAGGTACTTCATCCCGATATTCCCACGAGAACAAAGACTACGCGGGTGAAACCGCGTGGTACAGCTAGTTAAAATATAATATGATGCTAAGACAAATCTTATAACATAATATAAGAGATTTTGGATTATTTTCAGAATATACGTTACTCGTGATCATCGGGCTCCAGTTCCTCTATCGTTTTAGAACTCGTAGATATATTTTTATTTACAAAAGTATTACCAAACATGTTTAACTACTTATACTAACCTGCTATTTTTCAAGAATTATTTCGTTTGTATTCAAGTTTTAGATTTTATATTATGGATATTAAGTAGTGTATTTTACCTGGTATTCGATGTCTAGGAATATTAGGGTCAGTTAAAGTTATTATTAATATTGTACAAGTTCGTAATAAAATATTTAAATAATTTATTTGTTTCTTTGAAAATATACTAAGGTATGACAAAACGCAGACTTCGTTGTTATTGTCAATGTGTAGAAAAATGTGGTAGAGCTGGACCATTAAGCTATAGGCTCGACTATTTTCTGACTGGAGATAGAGACCTATTAATAGTGCTATTTTATTAAAACCTATGAGAAACACTGCCCCGCGATTTCACCCGCTTTGTCTTCGTTCCCGTGGGAATATCAGGATAAAAGTACCCTATGTATTATTCCAGGGTCTAAGCTATCTACATAACAAACTAATGTCAGCCCAATCAGTTTAATAGTTTTCCATTCTCACAAACTTTCGCATTTATGATATTAATAGAATATAAGTCTATGGCGTCCATAATACGATACGTTTTGCTGTCAGTTTTGCCTCAGTCACGGCTAAGATTAGTCGTGAAGCTATCTTCTAATACCTCTTTAGTCTAATAACCAATGACGTTGAATCGCTTCCTTCTAATAACAATCAAATAATTATTATTTGAATTTACGGAGTGCGGCCTTTATGGGGGGCCCGTTTTAGTGAGCGGTGAATCATCGCCTCCCGTAATATTCTCCCATGAGATGGAAGTGGCAGATGCCGGAGTCTCAAGTTATTGCTCGAGACCATCCAACGGTCACCATCCTCATAAAATAAAAATGAAGAAAACAGTGTATAAGGTATATCATATTAATTTACACATTCTCTATACGTTAGTGGTATCAGCTCTAGCACAGTGACCAGGGAAAACGAAGTCCCAGGGGGTTAGAACGTGACAGCGATATGCAATGTTCGGGCACCAAAGAGTACAAAAACGGGGAAAACACATATTCCCCGCGGCATGCTAGGCGGGCAGATTATAGTGGACTTCGGACTTTTACAGGGTCCTTATAATAATTATTGAACTCTTTGGTCTGCAAAGAGACTCAGACCTAAGAAAATATATTATAGGTACTTGCAGAATATCAGGCACAAAACTCTGACATTGATATTTAATCATTTTATGTCTTTTATGTTGACGTTATTCAATAAACCTAGAAAATTATTTCACAAATATTTCTTAATATCAAAAAAAAAGCAATAATTACTCGATTAATTTATTTTTGTTTTTACACAAAGAACTACTAACAGTTTATGCTATGCCTAGCATTAGATTGATTGTATACTATATACTTTTTACTGTGACTTTTCCCGTATCATTGTATTACACTCACAGGGTTAGTAAGGCTATTGAGATTTAATTGGCCATTGACAATGTAAGACCTCGGACTGCCTTGGTAGCGTAGAAGTCGCAAAGACTTCTGCCGATCCTGGGAGGATTGAATTTTCCCATTTGGAATTTTCTCAATGACTGCCTGGAGTCTGGAACTACACCCAGTAGATGGCAATAGGCTGGTCCACTATTACATGGGTCCTCAAAACGAACCGAAGAAGAAGTAGCGAAGAGTGGGTGTAACTACTACGGGACTGAGTTCTGGGCATACCTCTACCTTTGGCATACCCCTTTAGGAAAAAGGCGTGTTAATACGTTAGGTTAGTACCCCTTTCTGGGACTTCCCATCCTGAAATAACCCGGCCCTGCCCCCCGGTAGGGCCGACTATCTGTATGCAGATTACCCTGGGTCATAAAAAAAAGGTAAGTACCCTTTGCAAGTGATATTCTGCGGTGACTGATATGATATTTCATTGTTACAAGGTGGTTAAACAATACGAACGGATAGTGATATGGCGAGCTGGGAGACCATATAAGAATCGAGCACACGGTCCTGGTTTAGTTCATGAATTGTCATGGTGTGGTGATGACGTTAGGACGATAGATCTCAGGATCATTTCTTACAAAATTCCAAGACAAGAGGTAAGTCAATCAGTGATATAGTTTTAATATCCACATGTATGTTCATTTAAAGCCCATGAAACCTATGAACTACCGTTTGTAAGTTCTCATTTTGCCTTGTTTGAAGGCTTTGAATTAAAATTAAGTGATTAAGAATTGTGAACACATCTTGTGAAAAAAATCATAATTTCATGGATTTACACGACTTTACACGGTTATTGAAATTGTGTGAGTTACGCCTGTGCAAGGTGATTTCGGCTTTATAATTGCTTGAACATATGACACTTCAAACAGTACTTCCTAGATTTTAGTGACTGTAGTCTAGATAAAGGTACTTACTTATGGATTCTGGTACGACAATCATCCATAAGATGGACATATGACCTAGTAAAGACCGCAGCAACACGCTGGATGTAAGCCGCTTAGAACTGGCTAGATATAAATCTATGGGGGAGGCCTATGTCCGACGGTGGACTTCCTACAGCTGAGATGATAATGATGGATTCCAGTATTATACTTATGCATGGTTTATATTTGGTGGAAACCAACTCTGATGTCCTCTACCAACGCCTTTAAAATTTTATGTAAATTATTACTATGACTTTTAAACCAAAGATCATTTCAGCCGTATCTTATATGTCATATAAATAAACTGTAAATGTCTGACCAATCACATAATAGCTCATACTGCTGGAATAAACTGGATTGACTCTTAAGGCACGTTGCCATACTAGATACTAGTACAGCGTAAGCGGAAACCCATACTTAAATGCACTTCTTAAATTCAATCCCTAAAGAAGTGGTAACACGTGGAAAATGAAAAAAATAAAACTTACCGCTTTTCATTTCAGGTGCTAACGAAAGATTCCTTGAGTGTGGCTATAGATGGAGCGCTATTTTACAAAATAGTCGATCCAGTCTTGCTCATTGTTAACGTTGAAGATTACAGGTAGGAAAAAAATCAGCGGTTCTATCTACAACATATACACGCTTGTTTGATTTGTCCTAACGTATTCACTCTACGGTACAAACAAAAAGTTCAGGCGTGATTCTCTTTCTTCCTATCATTTTTATTAGAGAGAAAACAATGTAAAGAGCTTGATAACGTTTAGAGTAGTAATTCCTTTAACCTTTTAGTGATGAGAGACCATTTTACAAAATTGCTGTCTTGCAATGGACTTTGCTACTTAGCTTCTGAATCCTTGAATTTGACATTGAATCATGGCCAAATGCACTCCGCACTAGCCGAACGCACGTGTCGGATTTGCTTGGGTTTGACCGAAAATCCATGTACATAGTATCTCCTATATAGTACGAGGCTATGAGAACATGGATTCTTGGTGTTTCTGATGTGAAGTTGTAGTATTTTGGCGATAAAAACAATTCTAGGTAATTTCATCATGAGTACTTGCTGTGCCCCGAGATTTAACCAGCGAAGTCTTCGTTCCCGTGGGAATATCAGGATAAAAAGTACTCTATGTTGTAATGTGCGTGATTTCGGGCCAGAAGGGCGTGGGTTCTTATAGTGTGCCTATAGGTGTTGTGTGGCACTGAGCCCACTGTGAGATCGTTAGAGAAAGCCCTTGCTCCAGGAACTAGCCAGCGGTTAATAATGAAATGAGCACGAGAAACGGGTTCTCAGAGCATGGGTGTTCGTTTGGCCTAGAGGATGAGAATACCGACTAATATTTATAAAGAGCGCCAGTCGATGTTCTCATCACAAGCATGAGATGTTGGATGCAAATAAAACAGAACACAAAATAAGATCACAAGTTCAATATATTGTCACAAAGCATTAAATATAAATTAGGCAATCACAGAAATAAAAATGAAATTGATATAGAAAACCTTAAAGTAACACCCTAAATACACAGATAATTATTATAATATAGGGTTACGACTATATTAAATGAGAGAAGAGTCCTAAATACAACCTAAGTAGTATAGGGATATTCATATCCTAGGACCTCCTTAAATACTAGGCTTTCCTACCTATTTTGGCCAGAATAAAATTAAATACGCTAAATTAAAAATATATAAGGTGAAGCAGTTCAGAAATTAATGATAAATGAGGCAAAGGGGGGTCAAGCCGTGGTGCACGACAAAATGGCGTCGGCACCCAAATCGACGCGTCCGCGTGTCCGTTCCCACGGACTCGCCTGGGAAAACAGCCTGTACCCGTGCGATGTGTGGTGCGATCGGCGTGTACCCACGAGATATGTCAGGAGATCGGCCTGCGCCCTCGAACTCGAGTGGGTACACAGCCCGTACCCGCGTACTCGACGGGTAATGAACCCGTACCCGGAAGGATGACTGGATACACAGCCCGTACCCTGAAGAAGTCTGGGTGGTCGGCCCGTACTCTGAAGATGTCTGGATACACAGCCCGTACCCTGAAGATGTCTGGATACACTGCCCGTACCCTGAACCCTGTGAACAATCACAGATTCGAGCCGTGTTCCAGAAAAATCTAGGTGGGGCATGAGCATGAGGTAGGTATTACGAGAGAGAGAGAGAGAGAGAGAGAGAATAGATATCCAAAGGGAACTTACCACGATTCACGTGGGGAATATCTGCACCCTCCAGATTGTCCACGCCTGGTTTGATGTAGATAAGTTCCTATCAACAATTAATAAACACATTATACACAAATACCTATGACGAGATCGGCGAGGGGAACCTCGCCGTTAGAAGACGGTAACATAAGAAAAAAACAAAACCAATGAGATGCTTACCGAAGAAAAGAATGGATCACTGATTTTAATATACTACTTGTCCCGACTCTGGGAACGAACAATACAAATTTTTTTAAGAAAATATTTAAATTTTTTACAAGATATCTCACAAACATGTCGGGGTTGACCACGCCCGAGGGCACGGCCCACCCCCGACCAATTAATCACCTCTGTAAGCTATCGAGGTAGCTGATGGAATCTCGAGGATCTCCGATCGACAGCATATATAGGACCGGCATCGACCACGAGCGAACCTTCTAGAAGCTTCCGTCAAGTGGGGGAATTAGGGATACCATCCCTCGAGAGGGGTTCCCACAAAAACCGTTAAACCACAACAGGAAGAAATAACATGCCTCGTGAAGAGATGCTAAAACGCCCTAATTACATTCCAGAACAATAAGCCTGAATAAAAAGACAATCCCCTATCCTACTAGGATCGATGGAGGGACCTACGACTATTAAAATTACTGGTATCCTATATATATATCATAACAACAAATCCAAAATAACCCATTTTTTAGGTATTTAATTTATGTTCTACCAAGACCTATTTATAAAAAAAAATAAAGTATTTTGTAAAGGACTGGTTAGTTAATTTTTTTTTGTTTGTTTTACCATTTCCAAATTTAGTGCAGTTTTCGGCTACTGACAACACCAGCTTACGTCATGCCACTTGTTGCTGGGCGGGTGTTTTCGTCTGGCGCCACCCGCCAACAGATATGTGTCGCTCCTAATGTCCGATACTAAGAGTAGGTGTTGCCGAGCGCTCTAAAGAGATTGGAATGTGATTCCATTTATTGAGTGCCTACCTACATGCTTAAAAAATCTCCAAAATATTATATTCGTTTACGGAATTTAATGTTTATACTTATGGTTCACCTAAATATGTGAGGCGAATACCTTTAAAATTTATTAGGATTAATTTTATTACTTGAATTTCAAGAAGGTTAAGCCCTCAGGTGTTACAATGTGTTATTCCAGGATCTAAACTACATACCGAATTTCAGCCCCATCGGTTCAGCTGTTGAGCAGCTTGGCGTCAAAGAGTAACAAACATCAATACATCAATCCATTCTCACAAACTTTCGCATTAATGATATTAGTAGAATAAAAAGTAGGATTTAGAAAAAAATATATATTTTCTTGATTGCTTCCGCGGAACACTTTGAGTACGTCCCGAGGACCTCTTCTTCTTCTTCTTTTCGAGTCAAAAGTGTAGAGTTCCTTATGTACTAATACTCGCTGATGTGACATCAATAATCCAGTAGTTTTAACATTTTCTTATCATTAGATCATCAACGCAACTCCTAGCTGCATCCTCACTTCGAGGAGCAATCGGAAAGAAAAATTTGACAGATATTCTGGCTGACAGAGAAGTAATATCCACAGAGGCAGGTGAAGAGATGGACAAACTCACTCAAAACTGGGGAATTAAAGTATTAAAGCTCGAAATGTAATCTTTCATATTATATTAACGAAGTATATTGGTCGATGACTTAAGGAGGCGACGACCGGAGAGTTCCCCAAACAAACGTAATAGTTAACTCATTTGAAATCAGAGCATATTTCCAATTCGGAATGAGACACTAGTTATATAGGTTCCTTATAATTATATTTCAATCCAAAATAGAAGTACTTTGGGACTAAAATATATGATAATCATCCAAAATATAGGTATTATAAATATAGGTAAATATATCTTCAAATTATAAGTATTTAAGACTAATTCTCCGGTCGCCGCCTCCTAAAAAAGGAAGGGGTGTTATAAGTTTGACGTGTCTGTGTATCTGTGTATGTCTGTTGCATCGTAGCTCTGAAAAGTAACGAAAAGTAAAAAGGACCTATTTTGATGCGGTTTTGTTTGGAAGCTGTGCTCTATATCTCATAAAAATCGATTCAGCCGTTTCGTGAGAGCCGATCATTATATCTCGGGTTCGATCCTCAGTTCAGGCAGTGTCATTGGATTTCCCCATTAGGAATTATCTCAATGACAGCCTGAAGTCTGACACTGTGCTCGGTAGATAGTAAAAGCTTTGCTCCCTATCACATGGGACCAATAACATACTGGCGAAATATGGGTGTATTTACTATGGGACTGAATCCTGGGTACACTGGGTGTCTGCCACTGCCTACCCCTTCGGGAAAAGGCGTGATTGTGTGTTATGTTATTTCAGTAAAGACATCAGCTTGCCCGCGTCATTGCAAAAGTCGATGGCTCAAGAGGCAGCGACGATTAAGTTAACTAAAGCAAAAGTTATCGTTACAAACGCAGAAATAGAGGCCACTAGGAACTTGGAGAAAGCTACTGCTATGCTCACGGATAATACTCAAACTATGCAGGTACGGTACACGTATATATATTTATTTTTTATGCCATAGGTGGCAAACAGCCACCAAAACAGCCGCAAAAAAGAGCAGACGGGCCGCCTGATGTTAAACGGTTACCGCCGCCTATGGATACCTGCAACACCAAGGGTATTGCCAGTATGTTGCCGACCCTTCAAGACTCTATTATCTCTACTTTTGAAGAGCCCCATGTTGTAGCTCAACGGAAAGACTGCAGCAGGGAGATCATTCCACAGTTTGCACGTATTCGGAAGAATAGAACGGGAAAATCGCGCAGTGAGCGACGTCCACGTATCGATTATGTGCGGATGAGCTCTCAAGCGATGGCGGCTAGTGCGGTGATAGAACCGTGACGCCGGTATTAGGTTGATAAGTTTTTCAGAACACTCCCCGTTGTAAATGCGGTGAAAAACACTAAGAGACCCGATGTCTCTATGTCTGCATATTGAGTGGTTCTAAGTGTTCGGTAAGCTTGGGTAAAGCAATTAATTCACGTATACCTTTTTTTATAGTGAGTAAGCAAGGCGATCAAATCAGGTGTCTGATGGTAAATGATTGCCCATATCAGACACAGTGCCACCCAGTGTTTTAATATTCAAAATTCTGCGAGGCACTGCACTGCACCTGTCACCCCGAGATAGTAGTTGATGAAACTCGTCATACCCAGTAATTTCGCTGGTAACATTGCCCTTCAGAACGGAACACACAATACCTACCTGACGATTCGCTTAAAAAATATTGTAAGCCTAAAATTTAATATGTAATACATGTAAAAAAATATTTAGATCAAAATAGATTCGTACAAAACGTCTGAAAAATCTTTTTCAGACTTTTTCAGAATTTTTGGATTAACGTATCTACGTTAATCCAAAAATGATTTTTTGTAAGTTAGACTGCGTCGGTGGCGTAGCAGTTCGCAACCGCAACTGCTGTTCATAAGGTCTCGGGTTCGATTCCTAGTTCAGGCAGTGTTCTTGGATTTTTCCATTAGGAATTTTCTCAATGACAGCCTGGAATCTGGCACTGTGCTCGGTAGATGGCAATAGGCTCGCCCTCTATTGCATGGAACAAAAAATATAGCTGGTAAAGCGAATGTATACCTACTATGGGACTGTATCCTGAGTCAAAGAATACTAACTATTACTACGTAAAGAAGCGGTAATCATCTCCCCACGCCATTTTACATCGCCTGCGACCAGGCAGTCAATGAAGAAGCAGATTACTGCTGCCTGCTGTACGCCTGTGGCCCGTACTTACGCACACATTGAGCGCGTGTACACACGTTATGCTTTCAACTTAGTTGTAGTAGGCTTTTGTGCGCGGGCGATTGTATGGAGTGATGGGATCTGCCTGAGTATTCACTGCCTACCTCTTCGGGAAAAGGGCGTTATGTTATGTAATGTTAAGTTATGAGGAAGCACAATTTTATTTATGTCTACATACAAGAGCTTTGTTAACAATAAGCACAGAACAGATAATAATACTAGGTATAGAATACACACTGCCATCCGCCCACCAATCGGGCCTTCCTCACCCCGCGAGCGAGATGGAGCTCTCGAAGAGCCCCCGTGAGCTCGGAACGCACCTCACACACACTCTTGCGCGTGTACAAAACTCCATGTGTGCAGTGCCTGTGTAGTAGGTAGTTATATCGCGGCTTTTGTATGGGAATTGAGTCGAGTGTCCGGGGTGTGCAATAAGTTTCAGTTTTTGTTATTTTATTTACAGCTGCGGTATCTTCAGACCCTGCATACTATTGTGGATGACAAAACTCACACTATAGTTTTTCCGTTTTCTATCAGCACTTTTAGAAAAATCTTCTATGGTTAATAATAACAGTTTAGACGTAGTAGGTAAACTGCTGCTGTAAATCTGCTTTTTGTACCTTCTTCTGAATATTTTAATATGTACTTCCTTATTTACTTTTTTAATAATAAGTATTTGTAGTTTTAGATGTTTTAATGTACTCGTACTTGTATAATTTAGTTATTAAATATTTATTTAATTTTATTGTTATTTTTATAAACACGTTACCTGTAAAGGTACGTACAGTATGGTCGTTTTATCTTGGTGAGTCTGAAAACAGGCTCTGAGAACTTCAGCGCATGTAAGCTCGTGAACGAAACTGTTCCCACATAACCAAATATACGAACAATTTTATATTGTAAATCTAATGTTCAGTTCAGTTCAATCATAATAATAACAGTTTAGTTCACGAGCTTACATGTGCTAAAGTTCGCAGAGCCAATATTCAATGTGTTCAATGTTCAAAGTACAATGTACGAATATTTTTACGCATGTGAGTGACCGGGGTCAGAAGTATGTAGCAATAATAATAGCACAGTCTAATGATAGGCAGGTACTAGGAGCATTTAGTAATTTTTTATCTATGGATTGGAACCGGTTGGAACTTTGCAAATGTTTTCTTTATTGTGTTAAAACATTTTTCCTACCTCTCGCAAAACAATCAATCTTCTTGAATCGTTAGATATAAGAAAAGTAATAGGGACCTTTTTCATGTATAATTTACCTACATACTCTTTGCCTACAGAGTCATTTAGTATAAACTAGCTGTGATCCGCGGTTTCACCCGCGTAGTCTTCGTTCCCGTGGGAATATCGGGATAAAAAGTGAAAAAACCCTATGTGTTATTCCAGGGTCTAAGCTACTTACGTACCAAATTTCAGCCCAATCGGTTCAGTAGTTTTGGCGTGAAAGAGTAACAAACATCCATACATACATCCATACTTACAAACTTTCGCCTTTATAATAGTATTAGGATGTATACAAACTTTTTGATAAATATATAGATAATAATATAATAGGCACACACACACACTATCGATACACTATCGATAGGCCTCAAAAGGCTTACTAATCTATCGATATATCGATAATACTATCGATAGTAATAAGTTTTTTTTCCACCTATCGATACATTATGATCACTCATCGCTTCATATCATTACATAATATAACATATTAATCTAATTTAGAATCTACGTCTATTAAATTTCTGACTAACTATTAAATTTCTAAATTTCTGACTAACTAAAATTATCGATACTACACCTAATAATACTTTTGACAGTGTTTGACATTAATTCTATAGAATGCCAACTATCACCACGTAGAACGTATTACAATCCATAGGCCTATCAATAGTATGAGAGATTTCTAAGGTCACAATAACATAACAATCTAACAAAATATATACTCGGATCAAAATCATCATCATCTCAGTCATAGTATGTTCACTGCTGAAATAGGCCTCCCCCTTAGATTTCCATCCAGTCCGGTTGTAAGCGGCCTGCATCCAGCGTGCTCCTGCCGTACTTATCAGATCGTCCATCCACCTTGTCGGAGGCGTCCTACGCTGCGTTTACCAGTCTACGGTCTCCATTTAAGAACTTTACGGCCTCTACAACTCTCTAGACTAAATCCACAAATCCTTACATCTGCCAAAAATAACATAGGTTTACCCCTATGGGTAAATCTATGTTATAAGTATTTTTGATTTATAATACCTAACTATTTCAAATCAAGGAGATTATTACGTAGGTAAATCTATGATCTAATAATGACAGCACAGAACTCCAAGAACAATGACAACTCACTGTCCAAAGATTATGCTGTGATCAAAACAAACATTTATTTTTGTCCTGAGTTTTGATGCTTAGATTTTAATAGTTTATTTATTAACTTATAGTGAATGTCCTTTAATCTACGCTTCAGTTTGAACGTTCAGTATATTAGACAAAATGGCTAAACCCAATGAAATAAAGGAACAGAGTCGATCCGATATGCATTTATTGGCATCAAAAAGTCAACCGGTTTTTGCAGAGCAGCGGGGATTTGGGGTTTCCAAAAAAACCGGTGAGCTTTGGGATTTATTTTAGTAAGCCTATTTTGATAGGAACCAAAAACGGAGGTAACTGGTCACCCTTCCTTCTAATCTGCCTTTTCTACCAGATATTTTTTGTTTTTCGTATATGTAGGTAGATACAAAGGCGGCAACCGCGCTTGAAGAAACAATAATGAGGCCTGAGGCCAATATACGTTGCCTACTCAGTACACAGACAAACTGTATACTTCACATATTATGGTCACATTTGATGTGTGACTAGTTTTTCGCCTAACTAAGCCATCATGTGCCTATAAAGGATAATTTATCTAAGGAAGAAAAAAATTTAGGGCACAATATGTAGGCATGCTTTTAACTAGATTAAGCGAAGAATTTACAGATAACAACATAACATACATTCACGCCTTTTTCCCGAAGGGGTAGGCAGAGGTGTACCCAGGACTCAGTCCCATAGTAGATACACCCACATTTCGCCAGTATGTTATTGGTCCCATGTAATAGGGGGCGAGCCTATTGCCATATACCGGGCACAGTTCCAGACTCCAGGCAGCTATTGAGATAATTCCTAATGGAAAAATCCAATATTTAACACTATGCCTGACCTGGGGATCGAACCCGGGACCTCTTGATTGGCAGTCGAGCATGCGCCCACTACGCCACCGAGGCAGTCAGAATTTACAGATAATATACCATATTACAGCGGCAGTGAAGCTTGCACCCACCACGCCACCGGTCATAGGTTTTAAGTCACACAATTACAGGATAATTCGATAAAAATATTAAAATGGCTAAGGAACTGACTATCTCGGTGGCGTAGTTGGTGCAAGCTCGACTGCCGATCATGAGTACCCGAGTTCGCTCCCCAGGTCAGCCAAAGTGTTAGATATGGGACTTGTCCATTAGAAATTATCTCTATAACATGGAGTATGGAACTATGCCCTGTAGATGGCAATAAGCTCGCTTCCTATTACATGGGTCCAATATTTACCGGCGAAATATGAGTGTACCTACTAAGGGGACTGAGTCCTGGGTACATCTCTGTCTACCCCTTTGGGAAAAGGCGTGCTTGTATGGCATGTTTATGACCATGGAAACAATAATAATAAGTACAATATTACAGTTTAGGATGCAAAGTTCACACCAGCCCGCCTAGCATGGCACGGGGATAACTAAGTTTCCCCGTTTTTCTCCCTTTCGCGCCCGAAAAATTCATATCTGCTATCTCGTTCTAATCCCCAGGGACTTCGCTTTCCCTGATCACTGTGCTACCGGGGCTGTATGCTTTAACTCTTTCTGAAATAAAAATATTTTTAATATATTTACAGGAGATCGTTCCGTGTGTGATATGGTCATGATTTATCTATCATACTTTGCTGTTGTAATAACGTTTCCATTTTCATTATATTGTATTTTCAGGGTGAGTTATACAATTAATACCCGTATTATAATAAAATAAAGCTACTACTACTAAGGCTGATCATGAGGTCCCGGATTCGATTCCCGGGTCAGGCAAATAGTATTATTGGATTTTCCCATGAGGAATTTTCTTAGTAAACCTGGAGTCTAGTTTTATGCCTGGTTAGAGGCCAGACTTAACTCACGTCTTTTTGTCGAAAACGATCGACAGCAAATCCGTCGCGGGTTGCGATCCCGCACACGCGTAGCTCCTGATGCAGGACACCGGAGTCCGAAACCTAGGTCTTCAGGTCTTGTGTTTTTGACTTAAAAATATATGTCAAGTCGTTAATAATAATATATTGTATGAGACAGCTTGCAAAAGCACAGAGTGTTAATTAAGTAGCATGATTGAAGGAGGCCTACGCCCAGCTCTGGGTTGTACATAATTTTATTTGACCACGACCTTAGGTCTTAAAACGGCATTTTATTAGTAAACATTTAAGCTTGATGAACTCCTTGCCTAAGCAAGCTACAATTTAGAGATAAGTATGTTGGAACATTTTACAGATCAAGAATGTTCCTTCCTTAGTATGTTTGTCTACTTTTATCTGCTCGACTATAACACTTGAGAACCGTTGATCTTACCATTTATTGACAAAATGTATTAGGCTGTAAGAAGTTAAATCATTAGAGCTTATAGAATTTCCAAATACTTCGAATATCAGTCACATTGGTCAGGAGGCACGATAGTAAAGGGATACAAAGGTCTGATATGGGCAGTGATGCTTACCATCATGACTGCCTATATCAGACACAGTGCCACAGTGCTCAGTGTTTTAACATTCAAAATTCTGCTCCGTACTGCACTGCGCCTGTCACCCTGAGTTGTTGAAACTCGTCATGCCCAGTATTTTCGCTGGTAACATTGCCCTTCAGACCGGAACACTGTAAGTTTTGGACATTACTGCTTGGCGGATGAACAACTGGCAAAGGTGTGGTACTTCCCCAGGCGGCCCCCTGCAAAAGAGGCCTTCCACTACAAAGATAGGCTATAGATGGCTATAGGCTCGCCTCCTACATGGGACCAAGAACATACTGTCGAAATGTGGGTGTATCTGCTATGGGACTGAGTCCTGGGTACCCCTCGGCCTACCCCTTCGGGGAAAAGGCGTGATTGTATGTTACGTGTTATTATCATCTCTTCAAGGTAGTAGAACCTTACCAACGAATGATTATTCTTCGTAACGGGACGTTGTATAAGAAGCATGCACTCGGTCCTGGTTTCGTTCACGACCTGATGTGTGTTGATACCATTTGGATGGTGGATCTCAGGATCATATCTTATGGTATTCCAAAACAAGAGGTAATTTTATTATATGATCGACTAGCTGCGAGCCCCACGATTTTACCCGCGTAGTCTTCGTTCCCGTGGTGCTTATAGCGGGAGAAAAAGTATCCTATGTTCTAGGGTCTAAACTATCTACATACCGAATTTCAGCCCAATCGGTTCAGTTGTTTTGGCGTGAGAGAGTAACAAACATCCATCCATCCACACAAACTTTCGCATTTATGATATTAGTAGGATTATATTAGGATAGGCTGCACGCCGAAAAATACGTGTTATGCTGATCCTATCTACTGTGGGATAGGAATAAGGGAAGATGATGACTTAGGGTAATTTTATCACGAAATTCCTACACGGGAACTATGAAACCGTGGGGCACAGTTAATTGCATATTAATAATTCCAGGGTCTAAGATACCTGATCCTAAACCCTGAAATAACACAGAAAGTACTTTTTTTTTCCTGATATTTTCATGGGAAATGGTTCCCGCTTAGACATTGGTCTACTCGAGTTAAACCGCGGGGCACAGGTAGTCGTCCATAATTTCTGCACTGACTTTCCTTTCACGCATATCTCAAGTACAGTTAATCTAGTTCCTTTTAAGGCTCACCCGCCTAAAATAATCACTTCTTAAATTCATACTTAAAACCCTAAGATACCCTAACCCTTAGTAGTAAATTACCCTTAATCTTCATCAATATTGGTCCAGCTGATAAAGCATGTGATGTGCCTTGGGGTTTTATCCGCTGAAACCAGAAATGCTCAACGTATTGTTTCGAGTTCTATGTTTCTTCAGCTTAACTTGTTCATTCATCATCATTATTGTAATCAGCCGAAAGACAGCTGAACATAGGCCTCCACTATAGGACACCAAACATGGCGGTTGCTCGCCATCTGCATTTACCGCGAGCCTGCGATCCTGACCAGGTCGTCGGTCCACCGCGAGAGGAGTCGGCCTACGCTTCGTTTTGTTCATTTTATTTGACCAAATAATATATATACGAGCACAATATAATATAGTAACGAGTATAATTTTGATTTAAGGTGCTGACGAGTGAGTTCTTGAGTATTTCAGTAGAGGCGGCTGTTTTTTACAAAGTTGTGAATCCAATCAAGGCTGCTTTAAATGTAACCAGTTTCAAGTAAGTTTAGGTTAATAGCATACATTTACAGATCCAGGAGGAGCTCTTACACCCAAGCGGCATGTTGCCAGCGGCAGAGATAACTGCCGTCGACCTTCAGCCGTCGACCCTCAACGGCTGCCACCGAAATGTTAACGGCTGCAATTACGTCTGCCGTTGGCAACATGCCGCTCGTGTGTAAGAGCTCTAAAAAATAATATTACATGTATCACATTAATATCTTGGGATCTTTGGCCTTTGCTCCGCAGGACAGTATAGGATAGATAATAAAATAGGTAATATCAAACAAACAAACAAATAAGCTTTATTTGGAACAATAGAGAGTTCCAAATTTATTAAAAAATTATCACTGAGGAATCTCAGTGATAATTTTTTTGCTTTCAATTTCTAAAAATCCCAGTTTTACTCATGTGATTACGACGTTCACTGCAAAAAAGCTAAGAATTTATGGACAAAAATAAAATGATATGAACATAGTTCATTTTCATCTTCAAAATATCAAGATATTATAAAAAAATAAAAAATAGGTTTACTATATTCTGAGGAAACAGGGCAATACAAATCATCAAATTCGAAAATTTTCTATAGCATTGTGTCAAACTGCTAAAAGGTCCTCTATTCCGTTATTGCTATTATATATTCGTATTTCATTTAATTTCACCAGATCAGCAACTCAGCTTCTTGCTGCTACCTTTCTACGGAACGCGATTGGAGCGAAAACTTTGAGGGAGATACTGTCCAACCGTGCCGAGATTATGGATCAAGTAACCAAGGCTTTGGGGGCATCCACTCGAGAATGGGGAATCCACATCGTAAAAGTTGAAATGTAATGAAATGTTTATATAGGTATATTTTGATTCCCAATTCATAGAGTCAATCATCATCATCATCATCAGCCGGAAGACGTTCACTGCTGAACATAAGCCTCCCCCATAGAACGCCATAAACTAATATGGGGGGATATTGCTGTAATCACCAAGCTTGGCAGGCGGCTTCGTGATCGCAGTAGTTGGAATACTTGGAAACGGAGAGCGCTGCTGCCCACTCTCCGAATATTTCCCCTTTGCCGGGTCTCACAGCACACACGGCATGAGGCCCTATTATAAGCTGGGAACCACACGGCCATTGACAAAGTAGTTACTGATTATTAAACGCGTGAAAAAATACATCGATTCGAGTAGGAAATTGATGTAGCTGTATGATGAGATGTTTATATTATGTATAGTGTATAGTCATATTAGAGATTAAAGAAATTTTGACTTAGACTTGAAACGGGACCAACTTAAAAGCAGACCACCCTCGAATATCCGCTTAACTATGTCAATGGCATCCTGACATGTATGTAACATCTTTTGTAGTTCCAGGATAACAGAAAATGCTATTCTGCGCTAAAGCGCGAAATACACTTGGGCGGGCGCGTGACGGGTCCGGTGTCAAATACAAGGAAACGCACCCGTCCCGCGTACGCTTTAAATATATAGTGTGTTGTCCTCCATACGAATACGAGGAATGCAACGTCATCCCACCCGCACCGGCAGTCAAGTGTGCATTGCAATTTAATTAGTAGGACTAAAGCATTGTGCTCAATATTTTTTTAAATATTAGGAAAGACATCAGTTTAACTCCGGACTTGCAAAGAGCGATGGCTGCGGAAGCAGAGACTATAAGAATAGCGAATGCAAAAATAATGGTTACTAAAGCAGAAATTAAAGCAAATAAAAGTTTGGACAGAGCTTGTACTTTGCTCATGGATAATCCTTTTGGATTGCAGGTTACATACCTACTTTTATTAATTTATTACATTAACCCTTAAAGGTGGTTAATGCTGGACGTCGATGAGTTAGTGTGTCAGTTAGAAGTGTCCAAGTTATCTACATACCTAATCCGAATTTCAACCCGATCGGTTCAGCAGTATGGCGAAAGGGGGTAACAAACTTTGTGTATGTTTGTTACCCCCTTTCGCTTTCAAACGCACAACATCGCCAAATAGTATGGTATACAATATTTTCATAATTAATTGTGCTATTGAGGCAGTTAAAATTAAGTTGTATATACATGAACTTAGAAAGAAGGCGGACGGAGTCTTCCAAAACAAAAAGTGAAACACCATAGTAAGCCAGCTCGTTATTACAAACATGACGGCACGTACACATTTACATCCATGAACCTAGAAAAAAGGTGTGAATGTGTGCGTGCACACAAGCAGTTTAGTGGTTGTGGTTGTAAGGAAGACCTCCTCAAACAAGTGTTCGAGCTGGCTCATGGTTTGTAAAGACACTGGAGCTTAGTGGAGGACCATCATAATATAATATCTGCCTGGTTTCCCCTATAAGATTTCTTTTTATTTACAGTTGCGGTATCTGCAGTCACTTCATACGATTGCGAGCGATAAAACTCATACAATACTTATACCATTTTCTATTCCCGCGTATAAAAAAATCTTCAAAAAATAAAAAACGCCCGCCCGATCTAATGTTAACTTTTATAAATTACGTTATTTTTGTAAAAAAAGATTTATTCACGTCATTGTATTCAGTCTAATTGTAGATACATAAGTACTATGAACCTAAAAATAAGGTGAACGGAGTGCTCTAAAACAAAAAGTGAAGCACCATAGTAAGCCAGCTCGCTAATACAAATGTATTAGCGAGCAAGCGATGACGTCACATACCAATTCACACCCATGAACCTAGAAAAAAGGTGTGAATCTGTGCGTACAACAATGAGTTAAGGGTCAGGTTTTTTTAGAACAAAAATCCTCTGTCCCTCAAAATAGACCTCCCCAAACAAGTGTGTGAGCTGCCTTACTATGGCACTTGTTGTTTTAGAAAACTCCGTCCGCCTTTTTTTTCTAGGTTCATGATACATACATAATTATATGTATTTTCACGCTTTGATCCCGTTGGGAGGAAGAAATAATTTCGCTCGACTTGGTGCGATCCTGATACACGACCATGGCCCGCTTCTTCCACTTCATCATATTGTTCATATACATGCTCGTCGGCTGTGGGTACTTTTGACCTGACCATTTCTATAGTACCTACGTACATATTGTAGTTATTTATTTCTATGATAGGTACTTTTTAAAGTTTTTATTAGATCCATATTTATGTAAATAAAATGGTCAAAATAGTTTTTGGTATATTTCATTGAAGAGGTAAATATCCATTCTATTTTAGGTCCCATATTATATTTAAAGGCATAAAGGGCCCACTAACGGGGCCCACCATTGTCTCACCATCAACCTAAGAAATAGAAGCTTAATTAATAAAATATCTTTGCCATCAATAGTGTTCTTTGTTCTTTTTGGTTGTATCCAAAGAAATAGAAGCTCTTTGGCTGTACTTATGTCAAATGGCAGCTGTCATACCGTAATTTAAAAGAGCTGTGGCCACGTGGCACATGTGCTTAGGGCCACGTTGACCTGACATTATAATTTTTGGTTTTATTTAATAGGACTAATAAATGAGATGTTTAAATGTGCATTATTATTATTTTTTATCATCGCCACTAATTATAATAAATTAAGCAAATGTTCAACTAAAATTTGAACGCACGACGCCATTAAAAAAAACTTATATTTAACCTCACTTTATTCAGATCAAATTATAAATTAATTGGCGATAATAAGAGGGCCTGTTCCGTACTTCTATGTATTCTTATTAATTATTTCAAGGTTAAAAAAGCACAAGCAACACAATTTTAAAGTTTCGCGTATATTTTCTATATTTCTTGACACTGGCAAAAGCATAACCGTGCGGCTACACATACGCCACAAGAAAAATGGTTCCTTCCCGTTCACTCGTCGTGAATAAACACGCGACAACGCGCTCGAGATAATAATATTAAAAAACCTATCAAAATCATAGAAATCTTAGCCAATCCATCAAACCAAGGTGAATAGTGCAGCCGAACAATATCCAGGAACCACCAGCGACCCTTGGGCCCAAGGAATTCGGCGAACCAGAAGACCACGGTGAGTGCCGGAGCCAGCCCAACCTTTAAAACTTTCGTATTATTTTCTACATCCCCTTTTTTGGACCTTCGAACCGTATTTCGAAAGGTGTTTTTGGTATTGTTTGTGCTATTTACAACCTTTTCATCAATTTTTTTATTAAATTAAACTAATTAGAACGAATTTTCTATTCTATTGTAATCGGCTAGACTTAGCGGCGCCATCCATCTTGGATCGCGCGACGCGAGACACCATTGCAAGGGAATCGCTATAGACGCGATAAGGCTATTAATTATTATTGACATTTTCAATAATTATTTTCTTTGCTGTGTAATAGTTATACGACCATTACACACTAGTACAACACTTTACATATTACACATTCGTACACCTACCAGTAGTCTATTAGTATCTAAACACGTAATAGGCTTACTACTTCCTAAGTTACTCTTTTGTAGACGGCCCTACTAAATAGTAATTTATTAATTTTCTCGTAATAATATTTAGACTTTAGACACAGCGTGTCTACATAATATTATTACAAACGTGATAGGTTTCATACCTATTATTTATTTCGAGCGTCATAGCCTTATACGCATTCAAATATATTAATTACTTAGTACAACTTTTTCCACAAGTACCTACATTTTACGAGTTATTAATTTATTATACTTTTCAAGTATAATCTTACAAAATGGAACACGATCAACTTATTTTCGATCGTGATTTATGTATTGCCAGTTTACAGCGAATAGTCGAGTGTTCAGACGATGAGGCTGAGTTTCGCGTTCGTGTTAAAGAATTAAGTTTAATTAAAAAGCAATTTCATACAACTCAACTCAAAATAGAAAAACATTGCGCTAAAATTGGTGAATTCAATAAGGACGAACATTTGGCCATACGTGATCGCTTCGACAGCCTTTACTACAAGGTACAGGTGGTTCTCGATCGAGCGAGTTATCAACGTAAACAAAGCGTTGCAAATACATCAGCTGTTTGTCAACATTCGTCATTACCTAAGATAAAATTGCCTCCGTTATCTCTTCCTACTTTTAGTGGTGACGTAACAGATTTTCATGCATTCTTTGACTTATACAAGTCGCTCATTCATAATAATCAGAACTTGTCCGACGTGGAACGTTTTAGGTACTTATTGTTATCACTTAAAGATGAACCTTACAACTTAATCAAGTCTATACCTATAACCGAAGCTAACTATGAGAATGCATTACAACTATTGCGTAATCGTTATGAGAATCATCGTATTGTTGCGACTAAGCACTTTGATAAAATCATGGACGTTCAAGCCATGAATGAAAAGAACCCACAACAAAGTTTACGTAATATTATTAATATTTACACTGAAAATATATCTGCATTAAAATCATTAAATCTTCCAGTTCAAGAGTGGAGCTTTATGCTTTTGAATATTGTGCTTCGTAAAATATCTCCAGATATTCGTAAACGTTTCGAAACGTCTCTGACGTCATCGAGTGATATACCTAACGTATCCGAGCTACTCGAGTTCCTCGAAAAGGAACTATCAGCCGCCGAGGTGATGGCAGCCTCGACTGCGAGATGTGCGTCCAGCGCCGCGCGCCCGGCGACCGCAGCAGCTGCGGCCGCGCGCCCCGCCGCCGCCGCGGGATACACTCGCCGCTCCGACGCGCACTCACACTCTCCGCGCTCCCAGCCAGCGCGTCCGATGCGTGACGTGTCCATCCATGCAGCCACTTCACACACGAATAATACTAAGAGCAACATTCAATGCTTATTGTGTAAATCTGATTCACATGTTTTATTCAAATGCGAAGATTATAATAAAATGACTACTCCAGAAAGAAAGCGTTTTATTACTCAAAATAAAATTTGTTTCAATTGTTTATTTTCTGGACATGAAGTTAACAATTGCACTTCTAAATATAACTGTAGGGTGTGTCATCGTCGACATCACACGTCTTTACATGAGGACGCAGGTACTACTGCCAGCGTATCTCACGTGACTTTCAATAGTCAACATTCGTTTCAATTAGGCACTCCGTGCTCGGTAGCGGATACCTACTCCCCTGAGCATTGCAATTCTGTGCAATTAGGAAATGATAATTTTGCGGCTTGCGCCGATTCGGTTGCGGACACCAACTCCCCTGATTCGGGCAACTCTTTCAATACAAATCGGTACGTTCTCCCCTCGTGCGCCGATACAGTTGCGGATACCAACTCCCCTGTTTCGGGCTTCTTGGGCGAAAACCGGATTCACCCGTCTCTCCCCGTGTTGGCCGGTTCGGTTGCGGATATCAACTCCCCTGGATGCGGCAACTCTGGCGGAAATCGAGATTTTTACACAATTCCTGAGTCTGCTAGTTCGGTAGCGGATACCAACTCCCCTGGACTTAGCACCTCAGTCGAATCTTCCCCTGAGCTTACAAGCTTTGTAGCGGAAGCACCCCTTGCGCCCGCACTTCAGCCAAGTGTTTGCGGCCATGAAGACTGTACAATTTTACTCACAACCGCGCTCGTAAACGTCCGTGCTACGGGCTCCGACATTTTCACTGCCAGTCCGGTGCGTGCTCTCATCGATCAGGGCTCGCAAGCTACACTCATTTCTGAATCGTGTGTCCAGCGTCTAGGTTTGCCACGATTTCATACTCGTACACGTACAACAGTTGCCGGTATTGGAGGTCGGTGCGAGCAGCCGCGTGGTTATGTCATTATAGATGTTACTCCTCACAATCGGAGTGAACCGAAACTTCTTATCGAAGCATTGATCTTACCGAAGATCACCTCTTATGTTCCATCTATTCCTGAATCGTTTGATCAAATCACGCATTTACAGAACCTACCACTTGCTGACCCGGAGTTGCGTTCTACATCGCGATCCGTGGAATTACTGATCGGTTCAGACTATACTGATCGCATTTTACTCAACGATATTATTAAAGGCCCAGTCGGTACTCCAGTGGCTATGAATAGTATCTTCGGTTACCTACTTAATGGTAAAATTTCTCATTTCTTTCCCAACGTTGTTCATTCCAACGTCAATACTTGTCAGTTAGATCTCCAACTCATGAAGTTTTGGGAGCTTGAGTCTGTTCCTGAGGCCAAGTTACTCACCCCAGACGAGGAACTTTGTGAACAGATCTTTCTTCAGACTCACAATCGTGATGAAACTGGAAAGTTCACAGTGGCCCTTCCTTTCAAGGAGAATGTTCCCCCGTTGGGAGATTCTCGCGAGATCGCCTTATCTCGCTTTCATAAACTTGAGACACGACTTGCGCGTGATCCTGCTCTGCGAGCTGAGTACACCCAGTGTCTTCAAGAGTACCGCCATATGGGACATATGGAACCGGTTCCAGCTACTGCTGACCCGGATACCCATTCTTATTACATTCCGCACCACTGCGTGGTAAAGAAAGGCGCAACTACCTCTAAAGTTAGAGTAGTTTTTGATGCCTCGTGCAAGACTACGTCTAATCGTTCACTTAACGATAACTTACTCGTTGGTCAAAAATTACAACAGGACATTTCTGAGATTCTTTTAAGATTCCGTTTAAACAAGATTGTTTTTACATCAGATCTAAAAATGATGTATCGTTTTATCAACTTGAGAGAACAAGACCGCGACTATCAGAGAATTCTATGGAGAGAGTCTCCTTTGGAACCGATCAGAGAATATAGACTCTGTACGGTAACTTTCGGTGTTGCGAGTTCCCCTTTTTTGGCGTTACGCGTTTTACGCCAGCTTGCGTTAGATGAAGCGAAGTCCTTCCCGCGCGCTTCGGAAGTACTTCTCAATTCCGTATTTGTCGATGACTGCGTTTCCGGTGCTCAAACGCTTGAAGATGCTCTAGAGCTTCAGCGTGAGCTCACTGCCTTATGCAAAGCAGGTTCATTTGAACTACGTAAATGGACTAGCAATAGCGCGGAATTTCTTTTTACAGTTCAGAACGGGGAATCCCATAATGATGACTCACATATTCTAGCAGCACTCGACTCGGACTCGTCTGTTAAGATCCTTGGTCTTAAGTGGAATCCTGATTTAGATAACTTCTCATACAAGGTTACTCCACCCGCTGAAACCTGTACCAAACGTATTATGCTCTCAGAAATTTCAAAGATCTATGACCCATTAGGTCTTTTGAGTCCAATCATTCTTTTCACGAAACATTTAATCCAACGACTTTGGTTAGCTGGAACAGGATGGGATGACGTCCCTCCCAAGGAGATTTGCGAGCTCTGGCTCCAATTTATCGCGGAAGTTCATTTGTTACAATCAATTTCTATTCCAAGGCATGTACTTCCTGCTGATTGTAATGTACAAATACATGGATTTGCGGATGCCTCTGAAAAGGCATATGCCGCAGCCGTCTATCTCCGTGTGGTAGACGCATGTGGTACTGTTCAGGTCCACTTGCTACTCGCTAAAACCAAACTGGCTCCCCTGCGTCGGATCAGTTTGCCTCGCCTTGAACTTTCAGGTGCATTACTTCTTTCAAAGCTGATAGCTAAAATTCTGATCACTTACGGTGACATTTTAACTATCAACGATGTTTACGCTTGGAGTGACTCATCAGTCACTTTGGCTTGGTTGAGGTCGCCACCGCACGAATGGCGTACCTTTGTTTCAAATCGTATTACTGAGACTACCTCGCGCGTTCCTGCCGCTCATTGGCGACATGTACGTTCGGAGGACAACCCGGCGGATCCCGCCTCTCGCGGCGTCCTACCTACTCAACTCAATCAGGAGTTATGGTTCCATGGACCTCCTTGGCTTTCATCTGAACAGTCAACTTGGCCAGTCTCCAATGTTGATCACAAAACCGACGAAGAGCGTCGTAAGCATACTCTCGTGATGGGTACATCAGATGACTCATTGCATTCTCCGGAATTTATGACCGAATTTTTTGAAAAATTTTCCTCACTGCCCAAGCTTCTACGGGTATTTTGTTTGATTCTCCGACTCAGTCAGAAGGGTCGTAAAACACTTAATACATTTCCAAAGGTTTATACAGTCCACGAAATTCAATTAGCTCTTACAAAACTGATATTACTTGTTCAACAACAAGAATTTGCAAATGACATCTCATGTATCAAAAATGGTAAAAATTGCTCGAATCGTCTACAACGACTTAGCCCGTTTCTAGACGACGCCGGTCTTCTCAGGGTCGGCGGCCGGATTCAGAAATCCAACCTTTCATACGATGCCAAGCATCAAATTATTTTACCCCAACGACATGCTTTGACAAAACTCTTAATTGATTATTACCATTTGATCCATTTACATGTAGGTCCGCAAACCCTACAATTTTTGCTTTCCCAGAAATACTGGATTTTATCAGCTCGACGAGCTATTCGGTCGCGTACACGATTGTGCGTGCGCTGTTTTCGGGCACGGCCCACAGCGCCGCAGCCTACCATGGCTCCGCTTCCAGCCGCAAGAGTCCGATCTCTTCGGCCATTTTTACACGTTGCTGTTGACTTTGCTGGTCATTTTTATCTAAAATCGGGACCGCAAAGAAATGCTAAAGTAATCAAGGCTTACGCATGTGTCTTTGTGTGCATGTCCACTAAGGCAGTACATCTTGAACTTGTACCAGATTTATCGACCGATGCATTCTTAAATTCTTTTAGACGTTTTATTTCCCGCCGTGGGAAATGTACAGATATTTACTCCGATTGCGGTCGTAATTTTGTTGGTTGTAATCGTTATCTCAAGGAACTTTTTAACTTTCTTAATGACGAAACTAATCAAAACGCACTCAATACTAAGTTGAGTCAGCTTGCCATAACGTGGCATTTCAACCCGGCTTACGCTAGCCATTTCGGGGGCTTGTTCGAAGCGGCCGTCAAGAGCATGAAAGTTCACCTACAACGGGTCGTAGGTAATTTAACATTAAACTATGATGAATTCAATACACTTTTGTGCCAGATCGAGGCAGTTTTGAACTCACGTCCTATCACTATTCAAAGTAACGATCCTTCAGATCCATTACCTCTTACACCCGGACACTTTCTTATCGGGGAACCATTAACTTCACTTCCAGAATATAAGTACGATACAGAAAAGGTTTCACGTCTTGTTCGTTGGCAAGTCATCCAACAAGCAATTCAACATTTTTGGAAACTTTGGAGCATTGAGTACCTCCACCAACTTTCACAGCGAAGCAAATGGTTCCGCGATACACCACACACACCCCTCCAAGAGGGTACCGTTGTAGTGTTGGTAGACAATTCGCTGCCGCCCTTGCAGTGGCGTCTGGCGCGTGTACACAAGTTACACCCCGGACCCGATGGCATTACTCGTGTCGTAACAGTGCGCATGGGTAATACCTTTTCTAAGAGACCTGTCGTTAAGGTCTGCCCCCTGCCTATGGAATAGATATGCAGGTACTTCTGCCCATTAGGGGTTTTCTTAGTTTAAGTATTTATTTAGTTTAAAATATGTAGTTATTTTAAGGTCGGCGGCATGTTCCGTACTTCTATGTATTCTTATTAATTATTTCAAGGTTAAAAAAGCACAAGCAACACAATTTTAAAGTTTCGCGTATATTTTCTATATTTCTTGACACTGGCAAAAGCATAACCGTGCGGCTACACATACGCCACAAGAAAAATGGTTCCTTCCCGTTCACTCGTCGTGAATAAACACGCGACAACGCGCTCGAGATAATAATATTAAAAAACCTATCAAAATCATAGAAATCTTAGCCAATCCATCAAACCAAGGTGAATAGTGCAGCCGAACAATATCCAGGAACCACCAGCGACCCTTGGGCCCAAGGAATTCGGCGAACCAGAAGACCACGGTGAGTGCCGGAGCCAGCCCAACCTTTAAAACTTTCGTATTATTTTCTACTATACCTTAGAAGAAAGGTAACCATGTTTGGGAATATTATCAGGAATAATAACATTATTCTCAACCGGCCAATATAGGATATTATAGTGTAAGGTTTTCTGCACCCAGCTTACTAGGATTCCGAGTCCGTTTCCTTTTGCCCAAATAGCTAAATTGGTGGTACCGGTCATACCCAAAGAAAGTTGCACCGAGGTAGTAGTGCCTAGAGATTGGTTTGTAATTTTTAAATTATAGCTTGATACGTGACAGCTGAACAAAAATCAATTTTGGTCACATTTTCTTAATAGGTATTCTTTTAGTTCCCGTAACACAAGATCACCATCTATTGTCGAGGAGAACAATTTTTTGAGACGCCGGAAGTACCTGACTCAGGCCGGGTCCACTGTAATGACGTCAGGACCTAGTTGTAATCACAGTGCACACTTAGGCCGCCTTCTCTCCGTAGTTACTTTTTTTTTATTTGATATTTCCATGGTGCGTCGTCCGTCACTCAGTATCGCTCATTCTTGATGGCAGTTGATTGACGCATAACGCATAGATAAGCCTTACCTATCGTGTATGGTCAGCATAAAAAGTCAGTGACCACCTTTGACAAATGCCGGTCACTCACATGCGTACTAATACGCGAACCCACAAGTGTAGGACGACATTCGCAAATGGTTATGCAAAGTTTTCGCTGCATTCGTGCTTTTCCAAGTTGTGTCGGTTTTTTGACGCACATCAAAGGGCGCGAACCTCGAACCTTCGCGTAGTCTCCTACACATTTGTGCAACCAGTTGTGCTCACAGAGTACTTTATATATCTTAGCGATAAGACCGCCCATTGTTACACTAGTTATTATGAATTGTTATTAGTTTTTAGATCTTGTTTGTGGTGTACCAATAAAGTGTTTATCTATCTATCAAATGCAACGGGTTTCCATAGTGAATTTGCGAACCCATTCGCATATCCGCTGAGTTTGCGAATAGTATATCTGTCTGGCCCTCACATGCGTGCAAACATTTGTACAATGTACGAATATTTTTACGCAAATGAGTGACCGGGGAAACAATAGGATTATTTAAAAAAAAAAATGCTGGTTTATTTAAAAAATTATACAGTATGTCTATTGGGAAGAAATTTTTTTAGTAGTTCGACTTGTAAAACTACTCGGTAACTAAGTACTGGGAATAGCCGGAAATGACCACATTCAGATTTCAAAATCGCTAAGCCTTATCATTCAAAATTTACTAAACACTATATTTAGGTGATTACTATTTTGAAAATCTGAATGTGGTATTGACTTTTGATGCTGATTGTACGTGCCATGGATGTCTATTATAATATTATATCTGTGATTTTATCATACATACAAGATTTGAATTTTATGCAATTTTAGGATCAATATGATTTTGTCACTACTCATATAATTACGAAATATACTTTATATAAGCTATTTTTTGGATTAACATATAATACTATTAAAACAAATTGAGAAAATGAAGTTCAGAGCAAGACCAGGTGCTAACGTAAACAGAAGAGGATTTGGGGTTTCCGAAAAAACCGGTGAGTTTAGATACTACTAGCCCTAGGTATACAAGGAATCTACGTATTTCAAAAGTAATGAACTATACGAGTAACATCGATAGTTATCAGGATTTATTAGCATTATTATAAGGAACCCATACATATAGTTATAGTTATCATCTAATTTATTCTATTTTAGTTTTTAGCAATTTAGTGTTTATTCATTTAAAAAGATTTCATTTCATTTCATTATATAATAAAATTTATAATATATATAATATGATATGACTATAGAAGGTATAAAATAAAATCGCAAACGGCCGATGTCACATAGAGAGCTCGCGCGGACATGCGGACACGCAATTAAGAACGTACATGGCCTTCTAGGAGTTTAACACAAAAAATAGATGACACTTAGTTATTAATTAGGTCGAATCAGAGGCCTATGATGGGCGACCTAGTAACTCTGACACCACCTTAGTCTTTTGACCGTCTCCACAAGATGATGAAGAAGACCTACTTTGTGACATTTTCATCTTTTCACAGGTAGTCTTACAGTGTGTGAGCTGATAATGATAATCCTATCCTACTTAGCGGTTGTATTAACATTTCCAATTTCGTTATGTTGTATATTTCAAGTGAGTAATTTATTAATTTTAAACAGACATGCTACTAAATAAGTGCCAATTAGCTTGCTTAAGACGAGTATGCTCTTTAACGGATATAGATTTGCTTACGAAAAGCATACTCGTTTTAAGCATGCCATTGGGTAAGCAAGCTTAAGGCGCTGTCCAAAGCAAATTCGCCCTCTCGCTCACACTTACCCACACTTTTGAAGATAATAAAAATACTACATCTAATTACGTACAAATAGTAGGTTCTAGAAAATAACAATACAATGATTCAGTAAAAATCAAAATCAATCCAAACGAGTTTTCATGTATAAAAACCTGCACAAAGAAAAAAAATTAAGAAATATAAAAAGGAACTGAAAACTTGTTTGGATTAAATTGAATTTCTTACTGAATCTTTGTATTGTTATTTTCAAGAACCTAGTTGTCTTTATTTTACGTAATTACATGTAGTATTTGTAAGATCTTCCAAAATGTGGGTACGTGTGAGCGAGAGGGCGTATTTGCTTTGGATAGCGCCTGTGATAGCGCCTTAAAGGCATGCTGACTATTGAACAAGTAAGTGTGCAATTGACTTACTATGGTGCTTAAATTTTTGTTTTAGAAGACTCGTCCACATTTCTTTCTAGGTTCATGACTTATCTATTATTTTTCAGACAGTGGACCAATACGAAAGATATGTTATATTCCGTAACGGAAGGATATACAAGAATCGCGCACACGGTCCTGGCTGCATTCATTCCATGATGTGCATTGATGATTTATCGATGGTAGATCTCAGGATCATCTGTTACAGAGTTCCAACACAAGATGTAATTATTGATCTACGCTTTTACTTACTAAATAAGTTTACACCCTGGGTTACTCTGGGTCCAGCGTTCAGCGAGGTAACATATTGAGGAGCGGCGTCGTACTAACATTTGTCACCCTTACAGCGGAGTCTATTTCCTGATGATGCGTCGTGTAGACGCGAAACACGTGTCGATATATGAATGGTGTCACTAACAAAAATAATACCTAATAGCATTTCCTCTTTGCATGCAATTTAGCGGGCGGGAAGGCGGTGCACTGGGCATGTTGTTTTTGACACTAAATAATCGGAACTAAAAAGGAGTTTGCAATATTAGTCTTTCCTTGTGAATTTTATTATTCTATAGTCATTGGTTCTTCAAAGTTTGTAAGGAATATGACGTCAGCCCAACTTTAATGAAAATATGTGATCAGAAAAATTGTGCAAACCACTTTCAGGTGCTGACCAAGGATTCCTTGAGCATTGCGGTAGATGCGGCGGTATTTTACAAAGTTTTGGACCCAGTCAAGGCTCTAATAAATGTTCAGGATTATAGGTACTCATATTATATTATTTTCAATAAACCTGTAGCGTGAACGAGAGAAGGTCATCACTCATCAAAGGAGGCCACCGAGTGGGTGGATAGTGGATACGTCACATAGAAATATAGTTTACTCGTAAGTAGATAGTTAAAAGTATTCTGTGATAAAAGTTTCATCATCATCTCGGCCGTTGGTAATCCACTACTGTAATACTCGCCACGCTTGGCAAGCGGGTTGTCGAGCGCAGTTCGATGGTTTTTTACAGAGGACGCTGCTGCCCTTCCTCTAGATCTGTTAACCCTTAGCCGGCTCTTACGGCAACCGCGGGTAGAGAGAGTGTAGCACTATTCTAAAGCCGGTAACTCCACGGCGATAAAAGTTTATTATCTAAATAAATTGTATTTTTCACAAGAGGTGCGACACAGTTCCTAGCTGCAACCACATTGAGAAACGCAATTGGTGCGAGAAAGCTAACAGAGGTTCTTTCTGATCGAGCCTCAGTAACAAAGGAAGTGGCTAAGCAACTCGGGCGCTCCACCGCACAATGGGGAATCAAAATTTACAGAGTCGAAATGTTAGTACTAACTACGCTTTTTATACAAGATTTTATTTAAGTTGCAATATTTGTTTGTATCATCATGATCATCATCATCTCAACTGTAGACAGTCCTCTGCTGATTGCATTTCCAATCTCGCCACGCTTGGCAGGCGGGTTAGCGAGAGCAGTTTGATGATCTTATATGCAGAGGACGCTGCTGCCCGACATCTGGATCTTTAAACTCTTCGGCATGCCATACACGAACTGCTCGAGCAGTCAGCCAGTGATCAACATTGCTCGTGCAGTTAAATTCAACCGTGCCGTCCGTCCGAATCGATCGCGACTGCTCGTTTAGTTTGGATGACAAACGTGGTCAGCTAAATTACGTTATTCTTAATTAGTTTTTATTTATCAATTATTATTTGGATATAAATAAGTCGATACGTGGACGTCGCACACTGTGCGATTTTCCTGTTCTTACCTGCCGCATACGTGCAATCTGTGAAATGATATAAAATGAAATAAAATTCCCCTGCTGCGGTCTTCCCATAATGAGAATGAATAGAGTCTTGAAGGGTCTGCAACATACTGGCAATAACCCTTTAATCACGCCTTTAAGTTTATGAAACATAGAAACATAAGCTTCTGATGACATATATTTTTTTTTATTTAGAGACCAACAGCTTCAATTGTAGGTACATTATTAAGATCTACTACATAATATAATACCATACGTACGTAATACCGCCAATTACAGTTCTAGCTTTTTATAAAGTGTTGATAGATCCGAACTCTGATTATAACCATGATGCTGTTATATTTAACCAACCAAAAAATATAAACTTTATAATACTCCATTCATGAAATAAAATTTTTATTATCAGGAAAGACATCAGCCTACCCTTGGACTTGCAAAGAGCGATGGCTGCGGAGGCAGAAACGATAAGGCTGACTAACGCCAAAATTATAGTCACAAAAGCCGAAATTGAAGCAGCGCGGAGTTTGGAAACGGCTGCCTTATCACTATCTGACAATCCTCTTTGTATGCAGGTAATGGCACTAATATTCATAATACTTATCTCGCAGCCATAGGAAATCCACTGCTGGACAAACGCCTCCCTCCCAATGCCCCCCCAATATCATTCCCAATGGGGAGGTGGTGAATCTCATCATACCCAGTAATTTCGCTGGTAACATTGCCCTTCAGATCGGAACACAGTAATGTTTGCACATTATTGCTTGGCGGATGAATAACTGGCAAAGGTGTGGTACTTCCCCAGGAGATCCCCTGCAAAAGAGACCTACCACTACAAAAGATCTGATTAACCTTAGCCGACTTTTACGGCAACCACGGGTAGAGATGGTGATCTACTTACTATTCCTTAACTAGTACCCCACGGCTCCACTAATATTATACCTTAAATATATTGTTAATCATAGTTTGTGATTTATTGATTACCTGATATAATATTTTATTCGTAATAAAATGCCTCGGTGGCGTCGCAAGTTCTACTGCCGATGAGGAAGGGGGGTGGGGGGTCGATTCCCTGGTCAGGCAATTCATCGGATCATGTTATTGGATTTTCCACTAAGAATTACTGAAATCTGGTATTGTGCATAGTTAAAGGCAATATCAATTTCAACTTGATACCTCCACGCGTGTGTTTTGATAGACGGACAGAGACTCAGACAGACAGACAGACAGACAGACAGACAGACAGACAGACAGACAGACAGACAGACGGACAACAAAGTGATCCTAGGTTCCTTTTTTCCTTTTGAGGTACGGAACCCTAAAAAGGTGTAATGTTATGTATTTTTATTTTCAGCTGCGGTATCTACAGACTCTTCATACGATTACAGGCAATAAAACTCATACCATCGTTATTCCGTTCGCCGTTGAAGCTTACAAGAAAATTTTCGGTAGATAATAGGCATATTATACTCAATTATTACTAATAGATTTTGATGTACTCGTATATTATACTAAGTTTAGTACCTATTAAAGATTTTATTTAAATAAATACTAAAGGTTTATTTATTGTTTTTTTTTTTTAACTATCTACGCCCTGCGGATTCACCCGCGTAGACATAGTTCCTGTGGGAATATCAGGAAAAAGTACCCTATGTGTTATTCCAGAGTCTAAATTCAAGCCAATCAGTTCAATAGTTTTCGCGGGAAAGAGTAACAAACTCAGCAATTCAACGTCATTGGTAACAAACCATACATCTATCCTCAAAAGCTCCTAATATTAGTAGGATTGAAACGACAATAGTTTAAATAATAAATATTATTAGATAACAAAATAGTAATCTATAAAACTAGTAACATAAGTAAAAAGTTCTAAACTCCTGGACGACTGGACATACGCGATTCACAAACTTACTCGTAAGTTTCACATTGATATAAAGAAAAGGGGAGAAGAGGTACTCGCTTCTCGAAAATGGCAGGCTCAAATTAGATTCCATTAGGTGCGTACGTCAGTAAGGTCGTACGAGCAAATAATATTGTTGCCTCGTTCGCACTTCGATTTTAAGTACGTCTTTCTATCTTTGTTGTTCATTATGTCACTGTGCAAACTTCATACTGAACAAATTGCGCGTGCCATTAAGAAAGCAATTCACGTCATTGGTGCCATTTATTGAGTAAGCGCTGGGAAAACGTACCCTATCTCCCCTTTTCTTTATATCAATGAAGTTTCAAGATGGCAAGCGAATTATAAGGAAATGCTCTTGGATACTGAGAATTTCCCTGTATTGTACCATTTGCACGAATGGTACATTACTAGGAATTGCTCAAGTTTATCTCCACCTTTAGGTAACTCTTAGCATCAGGGGAACCTTATGCTCATTACTGAGCTGTTATAATGCGGGCTCTCATCCCGTTCAACTTTTTACTATCCCTTCTTAAAAATAGTTCGTTACCCAATAGCTGAACAAAAATATGTTTTTGACAATATTTCCGTATATTAACTTCCAAATCAAATACGGTAGGTATTTGATTATTTATTTAAATTATAAAATACTTGATATGATACCGTTTATGTACCTAACAATTTTTAAATACCATCATTGTTGGTTTGTTGGTTGTTTGTAGTGCCTATTTTGCAGTGGGCCGCCTGGGGAAGTACCTTTGCCAGATATTCATCCGCCAAGCTGTAATGTGCAAACATTACTGGGTTCCAGTCTGAAGGGCAATGTTACCAGCGAAATTACTGGGCATAACGAGTTTCAACAACTTATATCTCGGGGTGACTGGCGTAGTGCAGTGCCGCGCAGAATTTTGAATTTTAAAACACTGAATGGCACTGTGTCTGACATGGGCAATCATGATGCTTACCATCAGACACCTGATTTGCTCGTCTTGTCACTCACTATCATAAAAAAAAGAAGTTAATTTACAGAAATATGGCCTTGTTCAGCTAGGCTGGCATCATGCTACATTTTACAAGTGTTACATTTGCATAAATCGACTAGTATTCTCTGGAGTCATCATCTTCGTTTGTAGCTCGCCCATAGTGTATGGGCTGCTGCGCTTGACCTCCCGCCTGTTTGTGAACCACAGCCTGGAAGGAATGGAAAGTTTTATACCTATAACTTATCTGATACTTGTAGCATCCGTGGCCCAGGGAACACAGGGTTAATTTTTAAAAGCGTCTTCTGGCCTTGATCTTGGGATATGACATTAAGTGGCAAGTTGCAAAATAAAGTTCCTGTTTGAAACCAGTTATTATTCATGCTTGTGATTTGACAGTACGTACCGAATTCCGTAGATAAATAAAAACCCATAAAAACCCACTCATTGCATGCAGTCACTATTACTACAGTTTGGGTCACGGTTTAATAGCGCTCGGCAAAAGTGGAGGGGGCTTTGCGCAGGTGGTTTGGTTTAAAAAGTCCTAACAGATCTAAAAATCGATTACTGCGCATTCAAGGTCAGCGCTATTAAGCCGTGACGCAACTTGTAACACCCGTATTCAAGAACATTACTATGATAGCTCGAACGCATAGGGCGGTAAATCCAATTGGGAACAGTTGTCTGCCGTGTAACTTTTCTTACTTAGCACAGTACCTTATATGTAAGGTACTGTATACCCGTTCTTGGTGAGTCTACTCCCTAATTTGAATTTATACTCTAACTAACAGAACGGGTTACCCCAATTGCACTGTTCGAGTCAATTTATATGGGTTATGTGGACAACCCATATTGTCAGAGTTTCAGGTCGCCAAGATTCCTACAAAGCCTCCGACATGACCTATCGACTGCCTCCTACATATCTTATAGGAAACAGCCGGGACCTACAGTTTAACGTGCCATCCGACACACGGTAGCGCCCGGGCGAAAAGTCCACATGGTGAGATTCGATCCAGGGACTCAGGATTTAAAGCTGGGCATATTCCCGCTGGACCACGGACGCTACGTTGATACTAATGATACTTTAATATTACTTCATCGAAAGAAACAGTTGTTACGAACCTGGAAACCGTTTTTAGGATCAGCAGTGTATCGCACCAAGCGGATAGAGCCGTCAGGTTCTACGAGGGAGTATTCTCCGCGGACCACGTCGCCGTCTCTTTGTTCTTGGTGCTTCTGTTGGTTGCCAGTGTGCGGGTCTTCTACACCGTATGCGTAGGTGTAGTCTGGCTTCGCCTGAAATATTTTTTATCATTGAATATGTGTATCTATCTATTTAGATCTTGACTGGCCAGTTGGTTCAGCCGATAGTGCCCCTGCTTCCTGAGCCGCAGGTCCCGGTTCGATCCCGGCAAGATCAAACATTTTGAGCATTAGCATGTATGTTTGATCTGTGTCTGGGTGTATATAAATATGTATATCAGTTTTTGGTACAGGCTTCTAGCCTAGTTTGGGACCAGATGACCGTGTGTAGGACCTATCACGAGGTCCATAGGGTTAGATCCCCAGGTTAGGCAAAAATCACGCCTTATTTCCGAAGGGTTGGCAGAGATGTACCCAGGACCCAGTCCCGTAGTAGGCACACCCACACATCGCCTGTTCTGTTTTAAGCCCAATCTACGCTGGGGCGATTTTATTGCCATTAACCGGGAACAATATTTTTCCAGGCTGTCATTTAATCGTAATTGAAAATTCCAATAATACTGCCTGACCTGGGAATCGAACCCGGGACCTTATGATCGGCAGTAGCGCTGGCGATCTAATACGCCACCGAGACAGAATTAATATTATAATAAGCTGGTGTGACACTAGAGCTGCAGATGCTTTAGAAATCAAACTTACCACATAGTCAACAGTCTTCAAATGCGCATATTTCTCAGTATCCGGATGTATCTTGCCGGTATTGTGATCGTAGCCGTAGTCGGCGTGCTGTTGTGCTGGGACGCCATGCGCGGCTGGCACCTGCACCTCGATGATCTGTCCGCTCACTGGGCCGCTGAACCTGTTGTATGAGTAACCTCCCGGGGCCCTTCCGGATAGAGCTAGTGAAGCCAACGCCAGAGGCGCGAGGATCTAGAACAGAAAATCGTGAACGATGAGCTGTGGCATGATACGTCTAAATAAACTGACATCGATGATAGAAGTTAGGTCAGCGGTTTTGGTGTTTGTTTCCTTTATGAATTACCCATAATTTTACCTATCAATAGTAGTATGGTTTTAGTTATCAATTTTCGAGATTATTGTTCAAAAGGTTCGAAAATGTGATTTAGCAGTTGATTAACTAAAATGGAACCGTGTGAATTCGTTATTAAGAGCGTACTCGGCCACTAGCAATCGCAGCAGTTGGGAATTTGACACAACCCAATGAAAATTTTACCAAATCGATGTTTTGTATTCCCCTTTTTCCTCCGAATATAATTAACCCATTCTATCAATTTATAGAATGATATTTTAATAGTGAAGGAAACTATGTCCTTGTCGTTTAAATTTTACTTATAAACCCTTGGTTTTTTCTCAGTGTCTTCCAAAAATCCCAGTTTTACTTGCAATATTGGTCATTCACTACAAAGAATGTAGAGTTTATAAGTAAAAATAAAATGATAGGGACATACTTTAACTTCATCTTTAATATATCAGGATATAAATATATCAAATAGGTTTTAGTATTCGGAGGAAACAGGGGAATACAAAACATCGATTTAGTACATTTTTCATTCAAACTAAGAGGTCCTCTTTCCTGTTGAACTACCCTTTAACCTTTAAGGTTGAACTGATAGATAACTCTCATTGTCTCTTTGCTTTACACTTTACATAATTTTAATATCTGAGCGCTTGGTCGATGCGACGCGTGATCAAAATGCTGGCGTTAATCTGGCCCAACTTATAAGCATTGCTATTCAACGTGGCAATGCCGCCAGCATCATGGGTACGCTGCCATGTGACAGTGGTTCAGTTTAGTTAGGGTAGATAGTAAGTAGGTAGCTGTATTGTTTAGTCATTTTAGGGTTCTGTACCTCAAAAGGAAAAAAGGAAACTTTGTTTTCCGTCTGATTGTCTGTCTGTCCATCTGTCAAGACACTTTTTCACGAGAACGCGTGGAGGTATCAAGTTAAAATTGTATATCAGTAACTCAGGTATACGGCCTCTTGTGGTTGTAAAAAAACCACACTTCTAAGTATGAATGAAATAATGTAGGAAACATTCAAAAGTTATGGCCATTTTACCGCATATTTCCATACTTTGCGCAAGTATCTCCGGTTGGTAAATTCATAGGTTATATATACGGTTTTATTTATTTATTTATATAGAGAAAAACCTTGAAACCGTAAAATTTTACAAGAATGTATTGGCGCTGTATGTTGTTAGAAGGTCGTAAGGTTTTGTTCAGGAATGGAACCCTATACTACTCACACATTCGTATGCCCTAACAATTTATTTCAATAATTCATTTTACATAATATTATTATATCTAGGTAAGTACTTATTATATTTAATGGCAAGGATTATCTTAAATTTAAATTAGGCTGGACAACGTGTGCCTATCTTTCTCTGATGTATAGAGATGGATCTCTATCCACCTTCTCTCTAATCCCATCTCTGTATCTACCAACCTAGGCTTAGATAGGATAAGTCTCCGACGGGACTTATCAATCATCTAAAAAACCTAGGTATTTATTTATAGTAGGTAGGTATACCTAGGTAAAATCGTGACGACAACTTAACGTAAACAAATGTAAACCAAGTTAACAACGTTTTAGGTAGCACAAAACGACCTTCACGGTTGACGGCAGCTATCTCGTTACTCAACTCTATTGACCCGTGCTCCGCGTGACAATGAAAACTCGAAGAAAGTCTTATTTTTCTCGACTTGAATTGGGTAATTGTTTTGAGAATCAGGGTCAGGCTTAATGCACACTATAAACAAAGGTGTCAAGTCTTCTCGGGTCAAGATGCAAAACTTACAGTTTTTTTAATGCTTCCGTTAAATTTTGAGTAGAACTGACTAATAAGTAAGAACGACTTAAAACCAATAGAATTTCATCCATCTACAATTGGCGTATATTCGTTTTTCACTTAGGTAGAAGAGAATAGATCTCTAAGTGAACGAAAAAAGTAGAAACGCAAATCTAACATCCGAATTCAATAGTACTATGATGGCCCGAACGCATAGGGCCAGTAAATCCAATTGGAAACAATTATTGCCTATAGTGACGAACGCGGTAAGAAATTCTTCACTTACCACTGTACCTTACATAATTCTTAGAGCAACGGGTTAGTCAAATAAAGAGGTAGCGAGCAAAGTGCACTAAAGGTTAGTTCCCACATCAGCGGGTCTCGTACTCTCGTTTTAAACATGTCCTTAGATAAAATAACATACAATGCCGTCTCACAAACCTTCGCATTTATAATATTAGTATATGTCCGAATTCCGGTGAAGTTTAAAGAAATGTAACTTGATTTGATTTGATTTAATTAGTTATAATGCTACCATAAACAGGAAAGCCATAATGGTGGTATTGGGATGTATACGTATCTGTCAGAATTCCGATGAAGTTTAAAGAAATGTAATTTGATGTGAATTAATTAGTTATAATGCTACCTTAAACAGGAATGCCATAATGGTGGAATGGGGATGTATTAAGTATTAATATCTGTCCGAATTCCGGTGAAGTTTAAAGAAATGTAATTTGATTTGATTTAATTTAATTAGTTATAATGCTACCTTAAACAGGAATGCTATAATGGTGGAATTGGAATGTAATAATATTTGTCAGAATTCCGGTGAAGTTTAAAGAAATGAAAATTGATTATAATTGATATATTTTAATTGATTATAAAGTTACCCTGAACAAGAAAGTCATAGTGGTGGTATTGGGATGTACCTGTACGTATCTGTCAGAATTGCGATGAAGTTTAAAGAAATGTAATTTGATTTTATTAATTATAATGTATTTACCTTGAACAGGAAAGCCATAACGGTTGTATCAGGTAACGGGTACTCCAGTCCAAAGGTCCCTGCGGAACTGATTCCGTTGCCGGCGCAGATGTGATTATATACCGACCACAAACTCAATAACAAAAGGTGCAATCGTGATCTTGGGCTCCGGATAGTTGCAGCAAACTATGAATCAATAATTTTCAATATTCGGCACCGAGTGGCTACGCAGCCAAACGTAACAATAGAACATTGCGTAGGTTTTTCAATATAACTCAACCTACCTACTAGACTTGAGCCTGTAAGTTTTAACAAATATGTACCTAGGTACCATGAACCTAGAAAACACGACGGAGTCTTATAAAACAAAAAGTAACGCTACACGGCACGCACACATTCACGACGCTTCGCCGATTGTCATTACGCTCAGAATATGTGTGTCATGTGCATGTCGTCATGTTTGTATTAGCGAGCTGGCTTACTATGATGCTTCGCTTTTTGACACGACTGACTTTTTGTAACACTCCATCCGCCTTTTTTCTAGGTTCAAGGTTCTCAAATTGCAACTCATAATATTACCTATGTACCTATAACATTCCTTAATAGCATAAAAAGGAAATTTGTTATATTATTTAGTTCGACTTGGCAAGTTATTATAAGTATCTACACCAATATAAATCTACGAGCTTTAAAATAATTGAGTCGAGTATTTCGTTGGTAACGATGCAATTAATTAGTGTAGGTAGAGCTATTTAAATATTTTCTATATTTATTATAAAACTTGTCAAATCGCACTACTAAGTCGTAGCAAATACATACATACATACATACAGTCACGCCTTGTTCCCGTTGGGGTAGGCAGAGACTATTTCTTTCCACTTGCTACGATCCTGACATACAACTTTCGCTTCTTCCACTTTCATCACATTCTTCATGCATGCTCGTCGGTTGTTGGTGCTTTTGACCTGGCCTTTCCGTAAGATAACATCAACTTGATCATGAAAGGTACGCCTTTTTTTTTTTTTTTTTTTTGTTGTCGCTGGGAAAAAATGCATAACGCATACCCTCCCATCGGGGGATGGAAGGGTTATGTGGGACTCCCCGGATAAACCGGTATACCCACTAAAACGACCCAGCGTCTTTCCCGCATCGTCTATGTGGCGGAGGACTGGGAAGCCGGCACAGCCTTTACGTCCAGTCCCCCACCGACGATCGCCCGCATTCACTACGGGGCCTTCACGCCCCTCCAGGTGAGGAGGGGCCCGGAAATGATCATAAGTGCCATTCCCGCACGACGTGAGTGGTAAACGGTGCAATGCGGGAGAAGGCGCCCCCGCGCCTATCTCCCGCTGTTCACCACCAAATTTTTAGATGGCGGATTGGGGAGCGGCAGCCACGTATCCTTGTCCCCTCTCTAAGAGAGGGGAGGGAAGTCAGTGGAGGGCCGCTCCCCAATATGCCACTAGGATGCGATGTCCATTAATCAGACATCGCATCGCCCTCTGGAGCCGCTACAGGAGCGGCGGTGGCGGTGTTAGCGGCAGGCACAGTCGGTGCCTGCGCTTTGCCCTTCTGGGGGGGAGGATGACAGTTCCTCCCCATCGATGAAAGGTACGCCTAGGTCGACCCCTACCGACTTGACCATTCACACTAGCCTTATAAATCTCCTTTGTCAATCTCTTTTCGTCCATCCTCTCCACATGTCCGAACCATCTAAGCAATCCTTTCTCTATCTTTGTCACTACATCTTCTAACACGCCACAGCGTTCCCTTATCACACTGTTCCTCACTTTGTCCATCAAGGTCACTCCAGTCATACTTCTCAAACTTCTCATTTCCAAAGCATTAATCTTACTTTCATGCTTCTTCTGCCAGACCCAACATTCACTACCATACGTAAGTGTGGGGATAAGCACCCCTCTATGCACAGCCAGTCGTGCCTTTTTAGACACTTTCTGACTGTTCATAAAAGTATGCAACGCCCCATTCACCTGATTTCCTGCCAAAACTCTTCTTTCAATGTAGCAAATAATATAACTAATTTTCCTTTTAAGCAATTAGGAATGTTAAAGGTACATAGGTAATATTATGCGTTGTAATTTGAGCAACCTCGAACGATCTTGGTATCTAATTAAATCTCACTTCTTTAATTAGCAATGTCGTCATCAGAGTAAATTGATTTTGCAAGGTTTTTGTCACGAACTTGTCGCTCTTTTCACATTTCAATTATATGTCCCTTATATACCTACTTCACATAAATAGGTAAGTACTTACCTACCTTAAAAACCTTATATCCTGTCATAGGGGTTTAGGGAAGTAGGTAAATCTTTCGCGATGTTTCTGTCTAGTTAAATATGGTAAACGATGACATAATAAGGAATTATAATAATGAGCGAAAATAACCGATTTTCGGACTTAATTATTTCATGAACGCCAAGAGATATTTGATTTAGATTTTTTATATAATTTGGTAAATAAGTAGGTAACAGTCTCATCTATTACAAAAATTTCAAGTCTGTAGGTTGAATAGATTTTATGCCTGTGTTTTGTTTCGACCAAAATAAAAGTTTTTGCGAAGTTGTCGGACACACTGTCGTGTGTTTTACCTACTGCACATTTTACTGCATATTTCCATACTTTGCGCAAGGAACTCATAGATGGCGCTGCATATTCTTGGTATCTAGGTATGTTACCCTAATTTGCCTAAAATGTTAGATAGTCCAAATAAAAATCAACGAATACCTATAATATTATGAATTTAGGTATATCATCATCATCATCATCTCAGCCGTTGGTAATCCACTACTGAACATAGGCCTCCCCCATAAAGGGGGGATTTGCCAATACTAGACACGCTTGGCAGGCAGGTTGTCGAGTGCAGTTCAATGGTTTTTTGCAGAGGACGCCACTGCCCGTCCTCTGGATCTTACCCTTAGCCGGCTCTTACGGCAACCATGGGTAGAGAGGGTGGAGCACATTTCTAAAGCCGGTAATTCCACAGCGGCGGCTGAATTTATATACATTAAATAAAAGGGCAAATTATCTGACCACAGAAAAGAAAACATTACATTAGAACATAAAATTAAGTATTTTATTATGGTACTCATTTAATTAAACTACTAAATAATAATATTATGTAATTAATATTTGGGAACAAAATGTCCCCTTGACTTCTTAGTTCTTTTCGCCTTCTCTATGTCTACATCAGGATATTCAGCTTTCAAATGCTCCATATTCATATCTGGGAAGCGCTTTAATAAATGTTGGACATGATTGAAGTCCCTGTTTCTAGCCCGGCGTGCCTCATTTAATTTCTTCTCTCTATAGAGCCTTAGGAATTTCCTGACAGCTATGCTACTGATGTATCCGTTCTCCACATAAGAAGACACCCATCTTGTATTCATGAACTTCGGTATGTAATACTCTTTCTTTTGATATTTTTCTGGCAAACCTATTTGTGTAATTACATCTTCGACAGGCCTCTCACCTGTCTCACCGGTTTCCAACTTGTAATATGCAATGTTGCGCTCCCTTACCACTTTTTCAATGTTATCCATAGATTCTTGCACTTTATCGATCCTCTCAGGGTTAGGAAATAATCTCATTTTTTGTTTACATTCGTATTCCATCGTATAGAGCATGTTTCGCTCTTTTAACAAAACGTACCAAAGCTTGTGTAAATCTGTGTTAGATTTTATCCTTAGTTCGTCTGCTTTCCATGCTCTGCCAACTTTGATCGAGGTTTCACCAAAATTCCTCTTATCATCGAAGAATTCCATCAGATTAAAGGCGGGTCTAGTGGTGTGTATATCCTTCTTGATATAGGCTGCTGCCGCAATGCTAACAGCATTGTGAGATCGATAACAAAAGGCATTCCTTAAAAATATTGATAAACTTGCTGAATTCATTATAATGTTAGATAATAATTATTATGTTTTAGAGGTTAGATTTATAATATTTCAATTCAATTCTTTTTGTGGCTTGAACAATTCTATGAATCAATTTCAATTTTCAATGACAGATACTATCAACAGTCAACTGTCACTGTCAGACTGTCACTTGTCGAAAAGTCAAATACGATCTGTTCTCACGGTCATTCTTAATTACTGTCACTGTCAAAAAGTATTTTTTATTATTATGAATCCACACATTGGTATAGCCAGTGTCAAATTACTTTTTTCGATCTTAGGCGCCTTGGCTGAATTTAGTCTTTTATATTCAGATGCTAATTTATAAGCAATTATGATGTAGAAGCTTCATCTTCCTCTTCTATTTCGGGCAATCACAAAGTGGTCGTGGTTGCTAACCTTGTACTTTGGACTTTGGATCCTTCTCTATATTACTCTATTTCTAGCGATTACGAGAGCCTCCTGCTAGATTGCCTCAGTGGCTTTCTTGATAAGATTGGTACAGCGCGTCGGTGAGCGGCCTTTAGCTCTTTTTCCTTCACTGGCTTTGGAAGACAAGACGTATTTCTATAAAAGGCTCTCAGATAGTTTAGACCGTGGAATAACACGATATTCCCACGGGAACAAAGACTACGCGGGTGAAACCACATGACACAGCTAAACTAGCTGTGCTTAGTCATCTATAATTTCAACTCACTTCATTTAAAATTGTAAAACAAAGTTTTATTTCTTGTCGTTTTTGTATGGAATTTTAAAATTATTTTACGGATTTTGTACGCATTTTTTTCAACAAAAATGCGTTATTCATGTCTTCAGTCCACAGTCCACAGAAGAAAAGGAACTTCAGTCTTCAGTCAAAGGAACTCGAACTTCAGTCTCTTGTATATAATGTGTTCTGTGTTCAGTCTGGTTCAGTCATATAAAGTACTCTGTGGGTTCAGTCTTCTTCACATGGCAACACTGGTATGCCAAATTTATTTTATTTGAATCACAGAACAGAGAGATTTGAATCTATTTGGTGTTCCGTGGTAAACACTGAGCACGTATTAAAGTTTAAAAATAAATTACAGAACAAATTACTAATTTGAGTTAAATTATTGTAAAAAGAGAAGCAGGTGAAATAATTTATAGGATTTAATCTACCGTTTTAATTTGCCGTTTACACGATTGCTGTACGTGCTGATTGTCTTATAGAAATAATGAGCCCGAGGAGAAAGAAAAGAAGAACAAACACCAAAACCACCAGCCCTTTGAAAAGAACAAACAAAAATGATGACAACCCGAGTAAACGCACCAAAACAGAACAAAACGATAATGAGGAGATTCAGGCCCAGAGAAGGAAAAACTTCGTGACTGCATGCGAACAAGTGTCTTGCAACGCTTACCTTGACTACAGAAGCAGACTTATGTTGATTTTCTTGCCTCCTTGTATTAAAAACAACGTTTGTAAAACACAAGACAATGTAAGTAGAAGCTATTTAACTTGAAACAACAAAAGGCTGTCCATGCCATGAGACTTGGCAAGTAGGTACTATCAGAGATAGAGTTTAGAAATAGAGTTTACGTTGATGTGTTTCCCTTAGTCACCTATTTACTGAACCGTTCACACTCGCCTTAATCTCTCTCTTTCGCTCTTTTCTTAATCCCTCATATTAATCTTTTGTACTCGAATGTTCCAGATAATAGCAAAGAAGTTGTTACAGCATGTGGAAGACATGTTCATGACTGATGTGAGAGCAAACATGTGGTGTGAAGCTTTAGATGTGTGCATAATGTGTATAACCCCTACTCAACACTTGTCTGCTAATGTACTCAAGGAAATTGTGGAAATTATGCTGGTATTATACAACTTTATATAACACCTTTTTTCCGAAGGGGTAGGCAGAGGTGTGCCTAAACCTCAAGCCCATAGTAGATACACCCACAATTCGCCGGTTTTGTTCTTTAGTTACTCCCATGTTATTGGGTAGGGATTGCTTTGGTGGGAGCAAGGTTGACTGCAGATGAGGAGGTTCTGGGTTTGATCCCCTGGTGCGGTTTCATCCATGTATTTTTTGTTCAAGTGAGAATATCTGGATAAAAAGTACCCTATGTGTTATTCCAGGGTCTAAATTATCTACATATAAAATTTCAGCCTAATCGATTCAGTAGTTTGGTGTGAAAGAATAACTAACAAACATCCTGCCATACAAACTTTCACCTTTTTAAAAGCTTTTATTTAACTTGCAATGTATGTAAGTATGTTATAAGATAAGATGTTACTTTTCAGCAAGTTAAGATTCTGATTACTTTACTAAGTAGTTTGAGACCAGAAGACTGTGTGTGGAAAGTTTTCCTTATTATCAATACATATATACATACATTGACGCCTTTTTTACGAAGGGGTAGGCAGAGGTGTACCCAGGACTCAGTCCCATAGTAGATACACCCACATTTCGCCAGTATGTTATTGGTCCCATGTAATAGGGGGCGAGCCTATTGCCATTATCAATATAATACTATTTTTTTACTATTACAGAATGCCAATGAAGATAAATATGCAGATTACACAATCCAATACCTATTAAATAAATGCCAACTAGTGCTTGGACAGCACTTCAGCATCCACCCACCATGCCTAACAAAGACATCCACCCAATTATACCTAAAATTTCTCACTTCGCCTTTGGACTTAAGAGAAAAAACATTCACAAACAGAACACAGTTTGGTTACAACAAAGGTGTGGTGGAATATTGCATGAACAGACTTGAATATGAACTTAGTCAAGACAGTCCAGAACTGTGCATAGTTGATAAGCATAAAAATATACCGCAAGGTATGGAACAGACTCTTCAAGGACTTCACTGGCAGAAAGAGAAGTGTGAGATATACGAATGTCTGGAGAGGATAGATAGGATCAATCGGTTAATGGCTGTGTTAGAGAGTGTTGTGGAGATACTACAGTTTGACTTGGCTATTTGGTTATGTAGGTAAGCATAAAAGGTTTGGTTACTTGATTTCTTTTAAATACAACAGCATATGTAATACAAATGCAATTAAAATGCAATCAATGTATTTTTTTACCCGATTTCCGTGAATTAAATTCTAAGAGGGTTATTAATTTATCAATTGAAAATTTAATTACCCAATAAGATACCATTTATGTACCTTACTAAGGAAATATGACCAAAATTTTTATTTTGGTTCTGTCGTCATTGATCAAACTAAATTAGACAAAATTATATGTTCCCATATGGTTTAAGGCTAATGAGTTTCAAAGAGAAGTGGTTGTAAGGTCTCAGTGTACCACAGAATACTTCAAGTATAATTATAATTCAATATTTTACAGGTATGCACCCAGTTTAGGCAACCGGATCTTGAAATCGAACAGACCTCTGATGGCTTGTGTCCTCTGGCCCCACAATATACTCTTAACAGGGCAAGTGACCAATGAATGCAAACAAATTATTAGGCTATTTGTACAAATGGTACATTTGCAGTGCCCAGAACAACATATCAACATTATGACAGTAAGTTCTGTTATAATATTTTACTTTAAAACTATAAAAAATTTAAAAATACATACAGAAGAACATAGAATCTCCTCCTTTTTTGTAAGTCATATAACAAAAATTCACTAAAAACCATCTAACATCAGCTTATTAAGGTGGTTGCTCTTCCATACAGTGTGAAATTTCCCAATTATGAAAACTAAGAGAATAATTTACCACTCAATTCCTTCTACCTCAACTTCAAGTCTGCTTTGTCAAGGATCCTTGCGTAGTACTATATGAGCAAGGATCCTTGACAACATCATGTTAAGTAATAAACTACTGTATAAAGAAATTATTAGTGTTGTATTTTTTTTGGATAGATCCTCTAAATAATAAATTATGATAATTACTATTACGATAATAACTAATTACTAAATAATAATTATCCAAATTTATATAATAAATTATATAAATTTGGATAAATCCTCTAAACATCATTCACTCAATACCCTCAAGAACAAAAACTGTCGTTTTTTCGTTATTGAAGTTGGCGCTTTTAATGAAATTAATCTAACCTATATAGGTCAGATTAATTTCAAATAATTGCAAATATTTGCTCTAAAACATATTTGGTTAAAGAAAACCGTAAGTATGGTTATTAATATTAAAAAAATAAGTATAAAAATAATTATTTATCAATGACGTTGAATCGCTTCCTTCTACAGACGAACAATCCCTGAACAAGCTTCACAAAAAGGTGTCCATCACTGACAATTACGCGCTTTGACATCTACTGAATTTCTATTATTTGAATTTAAACTCTATTTACCTGATTGTTTTAAAGCCTAATTTGGATTGAACGATTTTTCACCCTATGAAGTTCAATGTTAAATTTGACACTAAGCGACGCGGGCGAACATAGGAGCATTGGAGTAGACTTACCTACACAAAAAGATTTTGTGATTTAAATATTTAATTTTTTTTTTAATAAATTAATAACACTAATACATTTTAACTTTTATAAATAAATATTCTTTAATTAAAATTGAAATGAGTCAAAAAGTTTTAAAATTAAAACGTATTTATGTTTGTAAAGATAAATAAGTTACATGATAGAATCTCGGTTAAATAGTGAGTACAGGTTCGTGGGCCTGATTCTAGCACGTAGAAAGGCCCTTTGACGATATTATTCTAAATTGTTACGTTATATGATTACTTTTATACTCTTAATAAATAGTCGAAAGTCACAAAAATATTAAAATGTTATCATAAATTGTAATATTAACAAGGACTATGCAATGTAAACCACTTTAAGTTTAAACAAAACCAGTTTAAACAAAAAGTATAATATTATAATGCACAGTGCGTTATTGAGATAAAATAAACAAATATTTAATTCAATGTTTAAAATGTTTTCAATCCACTAGGTAATTAATGCCAAACCTTAATTTATGTAAAAAAAATATATTTATGCTCGGATAATATTTTCCAAAAATATTTAAAATGTAATCGACTTCATAGTTTTTTGATCGAACAAAGTGCTACCATAGAAATCTAAATAATGATTTTATACTAGAAACTTTAAAAGTTACTAATAGGGTACTCTTGTTAGATAAATACATACTAATAATAATCATCATTATCATCATCATCAGCCGGATGACGTCCACTGCTGAACAAAGGCCTCCTCCATAGAACGCCATAAACTATTTATTTATAATAATAATATCAATGAATAATCTGCTCTATCGGCAGTCTTAAATTTTAAGTAGTATATTTATTAACCATAAGATCAAAGCTGTGAACCAAAAAAGTGAGAGTATTCTTTTTCAACACTTGCCACCCTCGCCGTCATAAAATTTAATCTATTCTACATATTTTTGGCACTACTACATAAGCTTATATTTAAATATAGAGCTGAACACATATAATATTTAATAAACAGCGTCACACGAAGGATTTGGCATCATAATTACTTTTATTTATTTATTTATAATTCAGCACAACGCTAGGACTAACTTAATGCTAGTGTAGCATTTTCTACCAGTTATCCTAAAATAGAGAAAATGTTACAGAAATTTTACAAGCACATGAACTCTTGTCTGTCAACTTATCAGTGGCTGTATGAAAAAAAATTAAATCTTATTTTACATTTATTTACCAAAATTAAGAAAGATAACAATAATTTTCTATAAAAGTTAATTAAAGTTATTTACTATAAAAGTCGGGAGATTTTGATAAGAATAAAACCTGCATAAATGAATTTTTAAAAAATATATTTTGAAAAACTAATCTAACCACTCCCGTCTGTCTTTCATCACACCTGCCGATTATGATGCGGTCATTTAGGTTATCACAGTGATGATTGGTACTGGTATGCCAACTGGTATTACAAGTCCGAGTCCTCTAAAAATATATCATGTGTTCTTTTGGACGTAGGGATGCACGGAACTGTGAACGGGAATAGCCAATCAGGCTTTTTGAGGATTAACGACGATGTTAGTAATCAATTTTTTTATTATTAGATAAATTATTAATTAGCACTTTTGACATGAAAAAAATAACATATTATAATATATACATAATATAAATTAATAATTAATTATGTTTACAAAATTTTACAAATACAGATCCTCTCAATCGGAGTTGTGAGAAAAATGAAATTTTAATATTGGTAATACCAACAAAATGGACGAATTATTGTGTATGACGGTCACAAATTGGATAATTAGGTCAATAATTAATTATAACAAGTGTAATTTAAGAAAAAATCTCCTCATTTTCTCTTCTTTGTGCTCCATTTCCCGGTCACCATTTTTGAGTCATCATCTATGAGTCGAGCTGAAAATCTTCTAACTGCTGAACCGATATTAATAAAACATAGATAAGAATCGCATCAGCTTTCAAACAAAAGAAACAGCACCAAAATAGGTCCATTCGTTAAGGAGATACCGCAGGTGGATGCACATACACGTCAAACATACAACTCCCTTTCCTTCTTTAGCTGGGAGTTAAAAATATGCACGTACTAATAATACGTGAAATGTGATCTTATCTTGTTTCTTTATCATTCCAAAAACATTTTTAAAAGTGAGAAGAACGCAAGACGGCATATTTTAATAAAATTTGAAACATGAAAAACTGTCCCCTCGTAACAAACTAGCTACTAATTACGTATGCACTAAAAATTAGTACTCATATTATGAGTAGGCAAATTGTAATCGTATCATACGCGTTCTAGTGCTTAATATTTAGATTTTTATGGGCGCTGTTGTCCATTTTATTTTGTTAAAAAAATTAAAATAAAATAGAAAAACGCAATATAGATATATAAATTCCTAAAATTATTGTAAATACATGCCTAAATTATGAAAAGCTATCGCTTTCACGCACGTATCTGTTGTTATTCGGTTAGCTTTTTACCTAACACTGGCATCACGCGCACGGCCTACGGTTGCCATGCAACTAACCACATAGTACCCGACTATATTGTGGCGGTACCAGACTCGCGGCTTGGAACAGATTTTTGCACGGCTGTTTCTCTTTGGTATCCTTACTCTGAGTTATTTATATTAAAAATTGTGAAAAAACCGTTTCTAGTTTATTTTGATGTTTTTTATTAATAGGAAAAAAACACGGTTTCTTTAACCCAATATTATGTTTTGGCGCAAATAAAGGCCAGATTAAGAGAAAATTATTCTCACTTTTTCCAAATCTCATATATATTTTTATAGAAGAGCAGCCTGCTTAATAAAAACACTCACCTCAAAATCGGTTCTTATATTTAGGAGGTACGATGCTATGGACACACACAGACAAACAAGTCAAAATTATATCACCCCATTATAAATAATTATTAAATTATTTGATATTCATAATCTTTTTAATTTAGAAAAGGTAAATTGTAATTTACTATCTGTGGTCCGCGGTTTCACCCGCGTATCACCGTTCCTGTGGAAAATTTCTTTTCTATTCCTTGTCTGCGGTTGCGGCTAGGCATTGATGAGTGTGTGTTAGTCAGTCAGGACTTTAATTTTTTTTTATATGTGTTCATATTTTTTTATATTATGTAGAAGAAGAAGAAAATAGTAAAAAGTAACAGGACCCTAATTTTTTTTATATGTATTATTTCATATTTTTTTATATGTATTTATATTATATTATAATATGTAGAAGAAGAAGAAAATAGTAAAAAAGTAAAAATGCTTAGTTTTCTATTTACAGATGTGGCTGAATGTAGTTATCCAAATATTTTATGTTTGTGAGAAAAACTCTAATAAGGACTATCCAAACACTGACAAATATTCATCGAAATTAGCAATTGAATTCTACAAGATCATTGCAGGTTATTATAGATTTAATATTATTCTAATACTAGTGGGATTAAGTAAAGACGAACTCATTAATTGTACTACCTTGTCACTTATATTTATATCAATATAGATTATTATTATTAAAACAGCCCTAAAACATGGCAAAATTCTGTTCTACATAACTACTTATGAAGAATATATGCAAACCTTATATGTGTAACATTGGCGCAAGACAAGGAGCGACTGACTTTACTCAAGCCAACTAGCCTTGACGACTTCCCCACGCAAAGCAGGGTAAAACGGAACTACCTCAGATAATTATCCCCACCTATTTAAAGTGATATTTTGACTTAAGTCTACGTACACAGCCTAGACTGTCATGGTGGCGTAGTGGTCGCAAGCGCCAATGCCGATTATGAGGTCCCGTGTTCGATCCCCAGGTCAGGCAAAAGTCTTATTGGATTTTTCCATTAGGAATTTTCACAATGGCACCCTGGAGTTTGAAATTGTGCCCGGTAGGTGTCAATAGGCTCGCCACATATTATATGGGACCTATAAACACAAATAACAAAATGTGTAGCCTCTGCCTACCCCTTTGGAAAAAAGGCGTGTTGTTATGTTGTGTTATGTGTTACATTTACAGATCTGCCCAATGATTCAATCATCAGGATAATAAACACAGTCCAGCCAAGTTTTATGAAGCACCTCATTAGCACTGTCCATCTGAAAAAAATACTAGCCACAGAAGGAGATTGCATACTGAAAATATTCATCAATTTCATCAAGGAAGCGAAATGGGAGAAATATCCTGCTCTCGAAGGTGAGAAAATAGCAGTTAATTTGCATGAAAAGCACAGAATGGGGAATTTAGTAAAGCAATTCACAAAGATATGTATTGCATTCGAAAAACAGGAAGCTCCAGTCGATGAGATCGCAAGCTATCCCAGAATGGGCTTAGTAATGAATGATGAGGAAATATCGCGCGGTCATGTTGTACAAATGATTTACACTACATTCGAAGCCTATCTAGATGCTTATAGTGTACGAGATGTTCAACAAACAATAGACAATTTGAATGAAAAGCTGTTACAGCACAGTGACTCTGTTATTATTAATGAAACTCTCCCCGAACTCAATTCATACTCTGTTACAGTGGAGTTTATTAAGAAATACAGATCATTATACCAATTGCTGAAAGAACTTGTGATATTGTTCCAAGATATAAAGAGCAGTGGTGGTTTGCCCGAGGCTCTGAAAATATTTGAAAATATTGACCTATTAGAAATATAATGTAAAGTACAAAGTAAAAATAGAAACGGTTTTGTTGTATTGTTATGAGAACTAAAGGCGTGTACAGTACAGTCGTTTTATCTTGACGTGTCTGAACATAGGCTCTGCGAACTTAACTCATGTAAACTCGTGAAGGAAACTGTTCTTCCCCGATAAACAAATATACGAACATGTGTATTTTTTTTTTTGAGAGTGAGTAACAAGACGAGCAAATCAGGTGCCTGATGGTAAGCATCATGATTGCCCTTATCAGACACAGTGCCACCCAGTGTTTTAAAATTCAAAATTCTGCGCGGCACTGCACTGCGCCTGTCACCCTGAAATATGAGTTGTTGAATCTCATGATGCCCAGTAATTTCGCTGGTAACATTGCCCTTCATACCGGAACACAGTAATGTTTGCACATTACTGCTTGGCGGATGAACTGGCAAAGGTGTGGTACTTCCCCAGGCGGCCCCCTGCAAAAGAGGCCTACCACTACAAAAATTAAATTAATCTATTGTAAATGTAATGTTCAGTTCAGTTAAATCATAATAATAACAGTTTTCTTGACCAGTTTACATGCGCTGGAGTTCGCAGAGCCTGTGTTCAGACTCGCCAAGATAAAACGACCGTACATACTGTACCAAATCCGGGGTGGTATTACAAACATGCAATCGCGTAACAACAGCAGTAAATTTTGCTGTCAAACGTCATTTTTTTGTATGCCGTTTGACAGCAGACATTTAGTAATTTAAACGCTTTCCACACTTCTGTTGCGTCCGTAATAAGGGGGAGGATCAATTTATCAAAACGGGTAACATTTCAACTACAAAATTTTTAACAAATAACAACAGCTCCAATAAAATCGTTTTTATTATGAATAAGAAATGGCTGGATCTGTTTTAAGATCTGATTTATGAATAGATTCCGCGCTATCCACTCAATGCCGGCAAATTCTGTGCTAGTTACCATCCAGAAGTGAAATTTTATTAGCGTTTAATGTTAGTTCCGCCTATTTCCGCAAGACGCGGTGTCTTAATAATATTTATTACAAGTCTGTTATCGAAAACTGGCGCGTACTATATATCTATATTAATGTCTGCAGATGAGTGCATATAAGCATGAATGAGATGATAATAAACATCTTCATTGTTTTTGTATTTATACTGAAATTGCATTAGTTTAAGTACTGTGAAAGCGCCTGTTTTCGTTATCAGACCTATCATGTGCCTTGAATTTAATGAGAGGTGTCTGTTTTAGATTATTACTAAACTAGTCTTCTGTATTTTTATATCTTAATAAGAGTTCTTATTGTGATAATTATTGTATTGTGTGCTGTGCCGCTGCTCCCTGAATTTAGAACTTTCATGTCACGGTTTATAAGGTCTATAATCGGTTTTGACTTACATTTTTTTTTTAATATGGGACAACTCACGGTCATCTGGTCCCAAACTAAGCTAGAAGCCTGTACTAGGGTAACCATATGACTGATATACCTACTTATATAAGCTTATAACACCCAGACACAGATAAAACAGACATGTTCATGCACACAAATGTTTGACCTGGCCGGGGATAAAACCCGGGGCCTGCGGCACAGAAAGCAGAGTTACTACCGTCTGTGTCAACCAGGCTGTTACATGGCGAGATGTCAAACACCGCACCGCGTAATTTCGACTAAACTATTAAGCTTTACCAAATTGGACATGCAGGCAAATCTGCCGGTCCGACATAGACATCCGACACATTCCAAATCCATAAAAAAAGCAAAATATGATCTGCCAATCGGTAGATACTTCTTAGATTTGCTGGGCTGTAAGTTAGGCAATCCGTAAGAAATCGCTTAATGCGGTGAGACCCCGGTTGTTTACCGTGATAATATATTGTAAGTATTTATATCTTTTCTTGTTTAATAGTTTTTTATTTTTGGTGTGCCATAAAGTATTTTTCTATTCTAGAAATGTGGACCTAGTCCTTATTTGAATACAATGTTGTAATACTCATACATTGTAAAATATAGCTTGATACGTGACCACAGACCAAGATAGACTCCCGCAAATGTATGTACTTAGCAAGACTAAAAGACGGAAATTTTCTCTGTTTCGACGCTGTTCCATTTAGTCCGCGCTCCGCCGTTATCAAATCTTTGGGGCTGAGTAAGTAGCAGACGACCCCACCTACCTTAGGTGGGGTCGTCGGCATTTTCGTATGTTTAACGTTCTGCCGAACACCGTACCATGATTCGACATTTTACAAGTTTATTTTGAAGCAGTTGCATGTGCCATGATCACGGAAGAACTCCACACGTCACATATAACAGTAAAACGTCGAATCATAGTAAATATCCCGTACAAATAATTCTAATGATAAGTAGTTTCGTTACCATTGATAGTTTCAAATCACTTATTGACAGGTATCAAGCTATATTTTACAAGGTTTAATAATTTTGTTATAGATTATAGAAACATAGACAATAATGGAATTAGACATTCGTTTATTATGAAGAATATAATTAAACGAATGTCTAATGATTCTATTGTGTTTTATGTGTTAAGCACGTAGAAATGGAGCTTTTCTTTTGAATTATTTAGAATTTGAAAATTTGAATCCTTAATTTAATTATAGTTTTGTTTTCTTAGTGTCTAAGAAAAATAAAGAAAACATTCTCAGAATCACAATCAGCTTTTTTTGATAATGTAGACCTACTTGTTATGTTATTTCATTCTCATATAAATATTATAAGTAAACTTCATTAAAGCTACTTAATATTGCTTGGGGTGGAGTGGCGGCAATAGAATAGTACCTCACCCTCCCTACCTGGGTTGCCATTAGAACCGGCTTATAGGTTTTAAAATCAAGGGGACTGTTAGCAGCGTCCTATGCATAAAATCCACCAAACTGCTCTTGCCAACCCGCCTGCCAATCGTGACGAGTATTGGCAAAACCTTACCTTGTCATAATATGGGGGCATATGATAAGTACCAGACAGACTAGGCCCCAGTCCCTGACAGCTCCCATTATTCCGGACTCCGGCGGTGGAGCAGGGGGTGCTAAGAATCTGACTTCTACCCTTAGCCGCTCGCACCAACTTTGCCCCTCTACAGATTCTAAGTTCAGTAACCCGCCGGCATTGGTACTTTGTCTTCTGTGATTGGTAGGCGCAGCACGTTACGATGCCACCCGTTATGGATGAAAGCAAATTAAATTCGGGTTCTGACAAGCATATCTTTCACCATCTTCCTTCCCTTGTCTCAAACTAAGGGGGTCAGCACAGCATATCTTCCTACGCCATTCCATCATTCCATTTTCCACCATCCGTCATCTCTACACTACTACCTACCTAGGTATAGGGTTATAGATTTATCAATTTAATTCAATTAGAAGGGGCCAGTTGCAGAAGTACCTAAGTCCACTTAGGGACTTTTTGTTCCTATGTCTTTAATGAATAGAGCATGTCAAATTACGTTATACCCATTTTTTTTTCTTTTGTAACAAGTACCTACGTCGTTATAAACCCAAACACTTTTTTTTTTAAAAAACTTAATTTGGACCAAAAAGTCCCTAAGATACATAAAAGTCCCTATTTCCAGCCAATTTTATGCAAGAAGTCCTTAAGTGTAACCATTTTTTATATAAAAAGTCCCTAAGTCCAAGGGATTGGTAACAAAAATGCTTTAAGACGGGCAACAAATTTAGTTTTAAGTCCAAGAATAAAGTATAAATTTGTTCTAGGTCCAAAAAAAACTTAATATAAGTATTTAAGTCCTTACCATACTGGTAAAAAGGGGCTAAGTCCACTGATTACGGCCCTTAGTCCATTCTAAAAAACTTGATTTGCAAAGAATATTTAATTATTAATAGGTGTTTTTTGATCTCAAAATATAGGTTGATTATTAAGTAAACTAACTGTAGTTTCATTTCATGGATATTCCTTAAAAATATATTTCCAGTCCCGATTTTAGTTTTCATTCTTGATTCCTGTAAACCTCAATTTTTGGACTTAGGGACTTCTGCAACTGGGTCCTTCTTAATTCTTATTTTGTGGCTTGTGAAAGTGTTTTTAACACCACAACTTTGCCATTATCACGTAGGGAGATTGAACATCAAACGAAGGAAATTAACCAATAAGTGCTTTTGAATTTTGAACACATGACATTAACCAACAGGTCTAAAGTGACAGAATTTGGGAATGTCAGAACTAAGCTTTGGATTGTGCACATTTTATAAACAAACTCTTTGGTTCTGTGGCTGTGATGCGTTTTGATAATACTGGTTGTCATAAATCAACCGAAGTATTTTTTTACTAAAAACTTTCCTTCGTTAAATATTTTACCGAAAATATATTTGTTTTGCAAAAACAACGGATATCAATAATTTGTTCATAAAGAAACGAACATACTAACACTAAATTTAATAATATACTTGTTCTTTTCATATATGTGCACTGTCAAAACGCATTAAATGATGTCGCTGTCGGACATACAGACGCATTTTTTGGTTGTTCGCGAAAAACTTTGTAGTACGAACTGAATTAAATAAAAAAGTGGATTATAATAGTTGCTTATAGACTGTGTTTGGTGATTTGTGTCCGTGAATTTGTGAATTATGCGTTCTTATTAAGTATATCTAGTGGATCACCTGTCAACAGACGGAAAGGTACAAACAGCATTCCTTGAATTTTTTTTGTTTTAACAAACTTTACAAGGCAAAGCCTTTGTTGTTGAGTGCTGAGAGCTTTATGCCGATGTAATGCTAATGGATAAGACAATCCCTAAATAGTGCGTGTCATATAAAAATAACCTTAACATCATATATAAAGTACATATTTTTCTATAAACAACATTTATAATCTTTAGTATAACTCCTGCTTGTCGCATGCTATTCTCATAATGGGAACATTAACCTTAACATTAGAATTTATTAAAAAGGTAAACTTAAATTTTAATTGATAGAGCAAAGAGAGCTAAAGTAAAATCTACAAAAGCCAAATTCTGAATAATTCGCCTTTTTTCAGCTTAAAATGTGATAACTGTAGAATGGTTTATTACTGTGTATAGTAAACTAATAAAAAGTGGATACGCTTATTAGGTTAATACAATTTTTAAGTTTGAAATATAACATAAACCGGTTTGAGAGAGTAGCAGAAAAAATAGCTGCTGTAAGAGTTTCATTACAATTCTCCTACCTCTGCCCATTAAATTGGTATATAAATTATTTATCTATGGTATGTAATTTTTCCTAACTGTGCTCAATGATTTTACTTGATGAAAAGTACCTTATATCCACTTAAATCTAAAGGTCATCTAAAGGTTAAGAGGTACCTACCCAATTTGAGCTCAATTGGTACCTGCAGAAGTTTTGGGAGTGAAGAAGTATGAAACACACACACGCACATACACACAGTCAACTTTTATATTATAACATTATCGTCATAATACCCAATGACCGAATTTATTAACACAAAAATATTTTGCCACTCCGGCCCAAAACAATTTTGGAAATTATTGAATTGCAGCCCTGCAACCTAAAATTATGATATGATATAAAATGATTTTTTTGGGTTTAAATAAACCTGCCAATTTAAATCAGCCATCAAAAAATTGTTGATTAAAAAATCACTAGGCTGCAACTATTTGCACCTATTTTTAGGACATTGGGTCCTAACATATATCAAACTAAATTGAGATTGGGCCTTATGTGGATATGAGTAGGTTAATATTGTCTCAGTTCTCCTGCATTATGTTACTGCAACACAAAGAACAAATGGTACAAGCCAACATTACATATTCGCAGTAGAATCAAACTGTTAATGTCACAGCTCTCAACAAAACTGACTAGAGACATTTTATACTTCTTAATCACTCAGTAATTTTACTGAGATATCTGTACCAAAAAGTTTCATTAGAGCATCCCGGGCCCAGTGAGAACGTATCTGGTTTCGAATTAGGGGCCTCTGGGTACAAATCTTTTGACATGGTGGTAAACTTAGTTAAATCTGACTTTCATGCTTAGGAAGGCATTTTAAACCGTTGGTCCCAGGCAAGAAGCTTATACTACAACACTGGAGATTGCATTGCCAGACATGGTGGTAAACTTAGTTAAATCTGACTTTCATGCTTAGGAAGGCATTTTAAACCGTTGGTCCCAGGCAAGAAGCTTATACTACAACACTGGAGATTGCATTGCCAACAACACTTTGAAGCAGAGAATGTGGGCTTGAATTACATAAACTTAGTTTTTCATGCCTTTCTTTCTTTAGGGTGACAATGTTAAAGATAGAGATGAAATCATATGCTTATTCAAGGTCATAATATTTCCTTGCTTCTTCAAGGTATTGTTTGCAATGCAATCTCCAGTGTTGTAATCATTATAATTAAATATAAGCTTCTTGATGACCAGGGAAAACAAAGTCCCAAGGGGTTAGAATGTGACAGGGTTGGTGACCAGGGGTTTTGATATATATGCAATGCTTGTGTGTGAAAAAAAAAAACGAGGAAAATGAGTTATCCCTGTGCCATGCTAGGCACGCAGGATACTTGAAAACTCTGACATTACGGTTGGCCCTAGACCAATTTGTAAAGAAGAAGAAGAAGAATAGTTTTAAGTGTGTGGAAGTTGTCCGATATTATAAAAAAAAAAAAAAAAATTGCTGATAAGTAACTGGCTCAACTAATTGTCAAAAGTAGAGGTTACTGGCTACACTGGCAAATGACTATTAGTGTTACTAATTAAATTTAAATACTTAGGAAGGACTGCCTTCAGTTGTCAGCAATAAATTGCATAGTAGCGCTAATATAATATGATATATTGACTGTGCCCCACAATTTCACCCGTGTAGACATCATTCCCGTGGGAATATCGGGGAAAAAGTACCTTATGTGTTATTCCAGGGTCTAAACTACTTACCTATACACAAATTTTGAATCCACAATACATTTTGTTGTTGTTGTGTGAAAGATTAAAAAAAAACATTCATGCATACACATTTTCTCGTTTATAATATTACTAACTGCGACCCGCGGTTTAACCCGCGTAGGTTTCATTCCTGTGGGAATATCAGGGTAAAAAGTACCCTATGTGTTATTCCAGGGTCTAAACTATCTACATACGGAATTTCAGCACAATCTGTTCAGTGATAATTGATAGGAAACGCGTGTACCTACATTAAATAGTTGTTTCTGTACCTACCTATGTGATTTTGAGTGTGGTGTACAATTAAATATATTAGCAACTTCAGTTCAAGTTGCAATGTTACCGGAGAAATTACTGGGCATGATGAGATTCAACAACTCATATCTCTCAGGGTGACAGGCGCAGTGCAGTGACGCGAAATTTTTTTATTTTAAAACACTGGGTGGCACTGTGTCTGATATGGGCAATCATGATACTTACCATCAGGCACCTGATTTGCTCGTCTTGTTACTACCATAAAAAAAAAATTGATAGTTAGCCATCAGAAAAAATCCTACCTATGCCAAGTGCCAATGAACTGTATTACAACTACTTGGAAAATATCCTGCCTCTAAGTCCAAGGGTGTTTAGTGCAAGGTTCTCAGTTAATTTGCAATGTAGAGGTTGTTACGGCGGCGCCTGATCCTACGCTCGCAGACTTTAAACAACGTTATGTCTTAATAACGTATCCACCTCGGTTGACTCCGTACTCCATCGCGTCGTCACATCGTAAACATTTTACATTATTATCGCGCTTATATCGGCTCGGATGACGTCATACTTGTAATATTCCTTGGAGAAAATGAACCGTTTTAAACTGTGAACTGGCTTTACATTTTACCGCAATTTTAACACTATAATAATGTCTCGGATGCCAAGACTGAGGTTGCGCCAGATAGAATGTTGCCATTAAACTGATGTTTTATGGATCAAATTACGATAATATGATTATATTAATAGTTAAAGACAGGCTTCAAGCAACAAGTGAAACATGAGGAATCATCACGGAAAAACGCGGGCGTTCGCCCCACAGTGTAAGCTTTATTGAAATATTTAATATAAGTATTTTTGTGTTTGTTAAGCCGCGTGGCAACCCTAACGACACAAAATCTTATAGAGCCGACCTTCTGTAACATTTTATTCCTAATGTAAACTCAAAGCTGTGCACGTCGAATTAAGATTCGACTCTCGATCCATGTTCAATTTATTGGTCGTATACATAATTTATCACTATGCATTATACTTAGAATTAATGTCACGTACCGCTCACTATATCTGTCATCAATAGACTATGAGTTTACACTAGTATACCTACACAGTAAACTAACTAGATCTTGGTATAGAATGTACCTATAGTTGATTAAATCAGAAGCGGTGATAGAGCTTTGTTTGTAGGCGGCGCATTATCTTGCCCGCTTGTACTCACACTTGACCCGATAGCACAAATAGTGACGTCACACCAGCTCCTAAAGTCGGTAGGGTCAAGAGGGAATCCAATACACTACTGATGTCATTCAATACCACTACCATAATAATATACGTACCTATAACAATAAAGACGATTTAATGGTGCCATTTCATTTTGCTTACTCACTCCTTTGATTGGAAATTACGCTACGCACCTAGAAGAACCAGAAATTCAAGTTGAATAAAGATTTTCTCTTTTTTTCAACGGATACTCAAACTTGTGTAAATGATGTAATGTAAGGTAGGTTACTCCATAGAGAACTTATTTATTAGGTAGGTATTCAAAACAAAGAAGTACGTATAAACCATAATAAGAATACCTAAGTAGTTAGTATTTACCCTCAAACACCTATTAGGTACATATACCTAATAATGTTTGCAATGTTAGACCCAGTAATTCCATAACTCCAATTTCCGATAGGGTCAACAAACCGGAGACTCGTTATGGTTAAATCATAAGCGTCTTATCATTTGTATGAAGCCATTCATGCATTCATTGTTTTGTCTAGCGCTTCCACTGCCACTCCATTCAGTATAATCGCAAGTGTCAATGTGCGAAGCAATAATGTGTGGTTATTGAAATGTGGAACAATATCACACACCAGCCCATGCTTTCACGTGGACGGGCGGTTATCATTGTCGGTATAATCGTTTATGGCACACGCTTTATTCTAGAGAGGTCACTCAGTAGGTGTGCCCGTTATCTAAAACAGCTGTCGGGTGCACACGGCCTACAATGATCTCGTTTGTATCCGCGCCTGTAATATTGTTTGTAATTTTAAATATCGGGGGCGTCGGGTGTATTTTCCAGCTCGGCTGTGAGCGTATTCGAGGTGTACCTATTGTTACGTTGATTAGATCAGCAGGCTTACCATCAACTAGATAAGCAATTCAGTTTAGGACCTAAACTGAACTGCGTCGCTATTTTCGTACCATGACCTTGTTAAGCCGATCAGTTTAAAATTCCCGCCAAAACAAACCCTAAACTGAATGGCAAGCTTAGTTTCGTTCGTTCTTTTCGTACTATGATGCTTCCTTACGACTGAACCTGAATAGCATAACTGTCAAATCTAGCGATTCAATAAAAGTTAGTTTTGTTTCGCCAAACTGAATCGTTTTTACATATTTCCGTGTATTTTTTAAATCTCTGTAAGTGTAAGTGTGCTATTTTCATTATTGAGGCTAAAGTCGATAAGTAGAGCTGTGACTCTGTGACATAATAATATCTAAGATATTAATCAACTAAGTTTAACGTCGTGCGCAAGAGTTGTTTGAATATTGAATAGTATGTCTGACGAACTACTATTATTTGAGCTGATGAAGTGCATCAACGAAGATGCTTTTGTTTTGAAGATGTTCTCGATGAGAGTTTAGAGCTTCCTACAATATTTCTAACTGGTGGTACGTAACCCTTCGTGCCACCACTTGACGAGATTGTTAACTGTATACAAAAAAAAAACACTTAAGAAAGGTAAAGGTACACGAATTCCACACTGTTGATTGGACATGGAATAATTATTGAGGTTTGATATTACGAATCGTTAAATAATATCCAAAACACTTAATTATATAGAAAACATAAACTAACAGCTTACCTCATTATAAATTTACTAACTTTGTTTTGTTCCAAACGCCAAACACAAACTAATAATTCCACTTTTAAAACTACCGCGCTCGTAAAGAATAATAAGGATGACATCGGCTAGTTCGTTCAAAAATTTTAATTACGATTTCGTATAATAATCTTGGAAATTCAAGCATTAATGGTAAGACACTATACCCAAAATATTAAATAAATAAAATTTTGTAAAATATAAAATAATTTAATGTATTTTATTCGCAAAACTTAATATAAAATTGGGGTCTAAAAAAATCCGGTAATTTCCGATTTTTATGTAAGATGCCGTTTTAAAACGAAGCGGCCATTGAATGAGACCACTAGATTTTTATATAGCGTTGTCTTTTTCTCGCTCGGCGGCGGAAAGTTGGATCAGAGACAACGTTTTGTTCATTCTTTCTGACGTAATACGATTCAAATGCGATCGTCGCTTAATTAGTTGATGGTATGAAATTTTTTAGGTACCTAAATTGAATAGAGTCGGAATTGAATTGCTAGCCTATAAGTTGATGGTAGGCCTGCTGGGCTTTGTTCTGAGGAGAATGGTCCGCTTCACGCCTTTCCCGTCTGTCGGGTGCACGCCACCTGTTCCTATATTTGTGGGTGAGCTTGGGCACATCACGTTAAGATGTTGCTACTCCTCGGCCCTGCCCTTGTTAGTGCGAAAGGTATACACATCAATAAATATACCTGTTAAGTTAGGTAGGTACTAGGTACCTATTTCAAGTTCGAATGCAAGCGGTATAATCGCACTACTTTCGTACCTAGTTACCTATTAGATTAGAATACCTAATAAACATTTTAATCTCTGTAAAGAAACAGATAAAAATCTAAATCAAATACGTAATGGCCGAAATAATAGACCTACATTACCTTATTATAATCAGTATTTCCATTTCGTCTCGAGTCGTGAACATGAAAAGCAAATATTTGAGTTGCGTGATTCATTCCTGTTATTCATAGAATACTCGAAGACACTCGACAAAACCTTTGGAAATGTTAGGGTGCGGTTGAAAAGACGCTAACAATACGCTAATGGCTTATGTTTGCAATGTCCCGAGCAGCCAACAGGCTCTATTATCACGACCGGTCCCTGTGCACTGAATTGGCTAAATGTTTTGTGACTCTGAAAAGATTTAAGATGACGGTAAAATTGTTAAGAAAATTGATTACTTCCACTCGAATGAGTCGGCCTTGTTTTGGTTGTAAAACGAAGGTTTTAAGAATAGGTAGGTACCTATTCTTAGGTACCTAGGTTAGGTACCTATACCTACGGCAAATTTTCGTTGTTTGGTCTCAAGGAAATCCAGTTGGCTATTATTTCGCTGTTGTAATCTAATATCATTATTTATTGTTGTTTTAGATATCCATACTTTTGTAATATGAAGCTGATTAGTCATGAAATAAAATATACAGTTAGGTACTGCATTAACTTATGATATCAAAATCTTACAAATCTTTTTAAAATACTGTAACACCACCAGTTAACTAATACAAGCGCTATTTCACTCTCAGTCTTAAGAGAACTAACTTTGCACTTTAATTACGGATCCTGTCTTTAATAAGAAATCCTCCGGACATAGTCATAACTCTTAACTTAATTATCTCTGTGAAATATTGTCTGTGGGTACAAAGTAGGTCTTAGGTCTTCTGTATTCTGTTATTTTGTACAAAGGAAACCTGACGAACAATATCTAAGAGAACATTTTGACTAATTAGCCCGCCGTGTTAACCATTTTATGTCTAATATTTTATAGTATACCGTGATAGTATCGACTGTATACATATAATAGTATCTACCTCTCTACCTACGGTTAGCGTAAGTAGAGTTATTAACTGTTCTGTGACTTTATAGTCACACATAATTAAAGATAATTAAATATAGAGATATAATAAAAAAATATGAACCATTTCTTTTCAGACGCACAGTCCATAGCAATACAAATAGTCCAATCACAAATGAAAAAATGTTACTTGTCCATTTATTGAAATATATTTCCTGTGTTTTGAACAAAACCAATTTACTTTTCTCCCATAACGGAAACCTCGTAAATTACTGCTTACTAATAAAATATTAAAATATATATATAAACATTAGCCGTTTCGGATAAAGAAAAACAGACGCCCAAGTTTTCCTCCCTAATGTAATTCCATAAAGAAACAAATATAAATTTATTTTTTATCTCTCTCTAGTCGAATCTCCGAAGTTTTCTAATAAAATCCAAATGCAATCTGTACTTACAATGCTGAAATACGAACATTTCTGTCTGAAGTAATACTTGCTTTGAGATCTTCGCTTTTTCAGATACGTTTATGAACAACTCTCTTTCTTTTGAATTTAGTGCACTTCTTTGTTTTCTCGGAATGAAAATGATTTGAAGCTTTGCGACGCAACGGCGGACCTTGTTATACAGTTCTAACAGTTTTAACTTCAGTTGGAAATTATAAATCTGAATTTTACCTCAAAAGGTTCGACCATAACCATACAATCTATAGCTTACAGCCTCTTGCTCGTCGAAATTGCTTAGATCATAGAGCATAAATCCATTTCGGCGTTCACATTTGTGGCACAAATTTGGAATGTGTGATGGATTACGCGCGATATCGTGGAGGCGATGTAAGCGATGTGTGTGCACACGTCACGGGGTGTGTCGATCAATCACCGCCGCGGATGGACGCGCGACAGGCCATTAGGGCGGCTTGTCGTCGACGGACGCAGGTGCCGCGCCGAGTCCGTTCGTTACCGCACCTCTCCTTGTACCAAGACATACTAAGTCCAGCCGTAATCCACATGTCCTGATCATCCCGATATCGAATGAACACTTGGATTCATGTATTACCACAGGTATTACCAATATTTTGGCTTACCCGCCAGGCATATCTATGTCTATAAATAAAAAGGTTAGCGCCATATATGGCACTAACATTTTTATTATTGATACACAGCTTTTCAAAAAAAAATTTTTTTTGTTGCCCTGGATATTATCATCGCAAATTTTTACGTTTTCAAGTGCCCAGCTTACGAATATATTCAAAATTTTTTCATGATTTTTGCATATCTTATATTTTGACCAATTAGAATAGAATAGAGTCTTTGAAAAGAGATTGTCCCCTGAAACATTATAAAAGGCGTTTTATGGAAATATAAAATATGTTTTCAACATTTTCCTCTTTATTTACTTCTATGTACGTATCTTAATTTCTCAAAACATAACTGACATTATAAATATATCTGTTATTTTGTTTCTCGTTTTTTGATTTTTGTAATGTAAAATGAAAATAAAGATTTAAAAAAAATTAGAGCAAATCTTACAAAAACATTGATAGTTTCATGAATTGTGTGCATATATAGACCCAAAATCATTTTCATATCTAGGGCAACAAAAGCACTGTAGACCAGTGATAACTACTCTACGGTATTTCTTCTTTTCCAGCTGCCTTTATGGAATAGCTCATTTATAATATAACGCCACGCTTTTTTCCCCAAAAAATTAGGGAGAGGTACATACCCACTATAGGCCTGGCAAATCCACTCCAAATGACTCCAGGCTATTTCCCTAATGGTAAAATCCAATAACTTTTTGCTTGGCTTGAGAAACTAAACTCATGCCTCATGCTCGGCAGTAGGGCTTGCGAGAACTTTTTTTAAAACGGTCATCTGGACCCAAACTAGGCAAAGCCGCTTATAACACCCAGACACAGATCTGACATGCTGATGCGGATAAATGTTTGACCTGGCCCGGGATCGAACCCGGGACAGGCTCAGAAGGCAGGGGCACTACCGGCTGAGCCAACTGGCCAGTCGACACTACAACATCAAGGCAGTCATTATGACTAAATATGACAATTTCAAGTAGATATCTTTACTATAAATTTTCGGGGCAAAACCTCCCAAGCAAGGCATATCTCTGCATACTCGCGGCGAACTACAGTTGCATGCCACATATTATTGCTCCTGTTCAACAACCATCGGGCGAAATGAAACCAAGAACAAGAAATGGAGTTACAATACAAATTCTAACGTCGGCAAGTTGACAGATAGTGCAGAAAACATAAAATTGCAACGTCGAATTTCGGATTACTCGTACTGTTTGATCTCATATTCTGCTTTTATTACATTAATATCTGCTAACATGTACATGCTTCTACAATTAGGTAACACAAGCCAGTTGCTTCACGTACGTGAAAACGTCAATATAACTTTCCATTTCACATTTCATAGAAGGAATCTGGTAAGAAAAAGTAAAATAAACATTACACTTTGGCGCAACACGCGCGGTTACACCCGTTGGCATGAATTACCGTATGAAACGTAATGTGTACATTAATTAAAAGATCGCATTATAAGCACTTTGAATATATGTGTATAACTATGGAAATGTCATCACAAGGATTTCTTCTCTGCTGGCCTTATTGTCATAAACTTTATAAAAAAACGAAATGTTTTTTTATGTGCATCCGCTGACATAAGGTTAACCGGTTCACCTCACCCCCGAAAAAATTGTACTGGAAGTCTAGTAGCGTAGGGCCATTTCATAGTGCTATTCAAAGGCACGATAAGTTCGGGCGAATACATACATGTGACCGCGAGTTCCGTACAATAATAGACTGTGTTCATTAATTAGTCCACCATGTTTCATCGTAATGGACATCGGTGACGCGTTCTGTACGCCGGCACACTAGCCGCTCGGTCATAACGTGTAATTGATGGGCGCACCCCTGCTTGCTTTTTGCTTTGCCTAAACATTACTCGTGTACTCGTATAGCAGCTTTTTGTGAGGTTTCCGGTTACTAGACCAGCATTTGTGATGTTGTTCGACTATGTGTTTTTTTTTATGTAGGACGAACAATGTTTTTGTTAATTCACTTATTGCCTAGATAATCATACAGTTAAAATATTATAAACCATAAATGTCATAAAATTGGAAGTGTTCTTTGGTTCTCTTCTCAGTTACTTACAAAACAGACCAGTTTTGTCGTTAAAAAACAAATTAATCACGTAACATAGCAAAGGTAAATTTATCAATCCTATTTGTATAGTAGCTTCCCCTCGTTCAATGTGGAATGGAGCTATTAACCTTTCACATGTAGGCCATTAGTAGAAAGATAGGCTCGATATTGCACGCTTCTCTCCTCCCCTTCAAAGATAAGCTTGGAGCGTTAAATATGTGCCTCTGGTGGCTGTGGGGGTAGCCTACTAACATACACTGACACTGTTTATGACCTATTGAAGCATTTTTTTTTACGAGACTATACATACCATACAGGCAAGCCTTGTGTTCGAGGTAGGCAGAGACTATTTCTCTCCATTTACTACGATCCTGATACACGACTTTTACTTTTACCACATTTTTTTTTACACTTTTTTACACTTTTACTTTTACACACTTTTACTTTTACGTTACCACCAACTGAGCCAACGAGGCTGTCATTCATTCCTTTTATTGAATAAATGTTTACCTACGGCTACTTGTAATTTGTAACCGAACCATTTCGTGATGGACATCATCAATAAATATATTCAAACCACCCTTGTCACCAGAATGCCTACCTACTCGGAGAAATGTCAACTGCCTTGACACTCTGAATTCCACGTTTCACCGAGTTTAGACACTTGGAATGTAGAGACAAATACGCCAGTTTAGCCAAATAGCTTTGAATCAAATACCTTTTGATCAAATACGGGCTTAATGTCGATCCGTGTACGGCTGCTGTTCTGTTTACATCAGTTTGTTTAGAGAAGGTTACCCATTATTTGAGTATCTTCATTCATTAACGTACAACATACGCATCTATGTAAATGTCTGATACAGTTTGATTAAAATTTAAATACAGCGTCATCATTGGTGGAATCAGTAATCAGACCCATTTACCAATGATAAAACGATCACATAACTTACCTACGTGGTCTATTATTCTATTGAATTATTTAATGGGGAATATAAAAATTATAAATGCACTTTAAAAATAATGTTTTCCTCTATAAAGTTCACAAGTGTGCCGTGGCAGTGGCCGGCGAAGCACCAGATTCGATTCTGCCCTGTTATTAAGTTCAGAGCAAGCCGACATTGCTGTAGGTTTGTCTTGTGACACATTTGGTTTTCGACACAGTTATAATGCAAACTATAATTTTTATAGTTCATTCAATTAATTTTAAAGCTAAGCATATTTATAGTGTTCCGGTATGAAGGGCAATGTTACCAGCGAAATTACTGGGCATGATGAGATTCAACAACTAATATCTTAGGGTGACAGGCGCAGTGCAGTGCCATGCAGTATTTTGAATTTTAAAACACTGGGTGGCACTGTGTCTGATATGGGCAATCATGATACTTACCATCGGGCACCTGATTTGCTCGTCTTGTTACATACTAAGGGGAGGTCAAAAAGTTCGCGGAATGGAGGGTTTAGAGAAGGAAGGGGGTAGTTATTTTTACCTGTCGCTACTTGTTGACTCAATACAATTATAAATACTAAGTGTCATGCCCAATCGGTTCATAAACCTTTGAAATATCGCTGGATAAACAAGTCAATCGGGTAGAAAATATCAACTATGGAGAAAATTGAGTATCGTGCCCTGATTAAGTTTCTCACTAAGCAAGGAAAAACGCCTCAGAACATTATGGAAGAAATGTCATCAGTTTACGGGGACTCCTGCCCTGGAAAAACAATGATTTACAAGTGACATAGTCTTTTCAAGCAAGGCAGAGACTCAATTGAAGACGATCAGCGCTCAGGTCGGCCAATTGAAGCAATGTCCTCAGACATTGTTGAAAAAGTTTAAAAACTTGTTCTCGAAGATGCACGCCTAAAGAAGAAACAGATCGCAGAGATGACTGGAGTATCATCTACGACCATTTTGAATATTCTCCATGACCATCTTGGCATGTCAAGGTCAGTGCAAGATGGGTACCGAGAATGCTCACAGCGCTTCAAAAACAGCAGCGCGTCGAGTGTTCGCGCGAGTTTTTGGAGCTGTGTAGTGAAAACAGGGATGAATTTCTGAACCGAATTGTGACTGGAGATGAAACTTGGGTTCATCACTATGAACCTGAGTCGAAGCAGGAGTCAATGCAGTGGCACAAAAAAGGCGCAGCACCGCCCAAGAAGTTTAAGGTGTCACAATCGGCCGGAAAGATTATGGCTACAGTTTTTTGGAATTCCAAGGGGATTTTATTGATCGATTATAAAGATAAAGGTGTCAATATCACGGGGAAGTACTACGCTACACTACTGGAAAAATTAAAAGTAGCAATTAAAGAAAAGAGAAGGGGAAAATGGTCTCGAGGTGTGCTCCTTTTGCACGACAACGCACCCGTTCACAAGAGTTATGTTGTGATGGCTGCCTTACACAAGTGCGGCTTCGAAACTTTAAACCACCCTCCCTATAGTCCAGATTTGGCCCCTTGTGATTATTATTTGTTCCCAAACATGAAAAAAGAGCTTCGTGGAAAGAAATTTACGGATGACGATGAAGTGAAGTCGGCAATATCTGCTTATTTTGAAGGCCTTGACAAATCATTTTTTTTCGAAGGTATAAACAAATTATTTGAAAGGTCTGAAAAGTGTATTAGGGTTAATGAAGAATATATTGAAAAGGAATAATAATTTCATGTTTAAATTCACCCCCCTTCCCTTTCATTCCGCGAACTTTTTGACCTCCCCTCGTATCATAAAAAAAAAGTTAATTTTGCAATTAATATATTAAATTATAGATGTATTTTAAAGTGCGGTAAGTAGGTATAGTTGTTTTCATCTTTAAGGCGTTATTAAATACATCCCTTGTTTAATGTAGGACCTAACATAATGTAGATAGTAGGTAACATCGAAACGGTTACGTGGTTTCCCATTGTATTGCATCGTGTGGTTCAACAAGACAGCGGGCGAGGACAGTGCGGTGCGAGCACGTCGTAGGTTATATTGTTCCCAACCAGACGGTGTCGGAAGACCTTTGTTCTAGTAGGGCACGCCACACGGCGCTGGGCGTTACTTTATCTTATTACACGTGTCGTCGCTCTCTAACGAAGCTGCCCACTCCGCCGAGCCACAATTGTTCTTCCTCGTGTGAATTAATGTCTCTCGTCTTATAATAACCCCAGAGCCTCCGACTAAACCTGTATACGTAACTATTAGCTCTACCCGAAACGTTGCGTCCAATCTTTATTCCCGCTAAGACCGCAGCAATTTCCACGGCATGTCTACCGTTTTAATTAACCCGATTCTATCTTTACGACTTAATCAGGGTATGGAAAATTACGTGTCTATTTACTCAGAGTCAGACGAGAGTTTGGCACGGGATTATAAACGTTAGAGATCAAATTACAAAAGAGAGAGCGGATAACGGTGAGGTGTTAATTGAAGACATAAAACATGCTTGGCTTGTGCAATATTTATTCATCCAGATCTCAGAGAGACGATACTATAATTGTGCGGTGTCTATTTATCACTGCCACAGGTAACTAGATAATTTATTAGGCTGAATACACGTGCGTAACAAAGAATATTCGTCTTATTTAAGCTGGGATAAAGAAAACACGGGCTCCCGCAATCATCTCAGATGCCTACTCATTTTATAGGGCTATTTCTACCGATATTAATGGCAAGAGACACTTTATCATGATTCAATTTATGCCAATGAATCTAATTTAAATGTCTCTACTCTACTATTGATTGCCTCGGTGGCGTAGTGGTAGCAAGCCTATCATAAGGGCCTGGGTTCGATCCCCAAGTCTGGCAAAAAGTGTTATTAGATTTTTTTTCATTAGGAATTTTCTTAAAGACAGCCTGGTCTGGAATTGTGCCCGGTAAAGATGGATTGTCATGAGTGTCACGAGTTTCAGACTACAAAGCCAATTGAGGCTTGCCTCCAATAATATGGGACTTTAACAACAAATAACTGACGAAGTGAAGAACCTTACTATGGGAGTGAGGTACATCTCTGCCTTATACACCTTTGGGAAAAAGGCTTGATTGAATTATGCTGTACTCCTAAACTCTACTATACCTAAAAAACATTACCTACTATTTACGTCTGTGAAAAACCTGCAATTAATAACAGTGGTGTACATTGGCCACACATGGTGGCAGCTGGTAAATTACCTTTCGTTAAGACCTGGATAGTGGCTGTTAGCCGAGCCTCAATGGGAATTCTGCGCGTTAATGAGTCCGTGCCATATGCGACCGTGTCGCTGTTCTAGTATTATTTTCGCAGATAATGTATATTTACTACTAACGTTTGCAATGCGGCTGTTCATTCCTATTTTTTTATTGCCCCTTTGTTCTACTTTGGAAATGAAGACCAACATTAAACAGGAGAGCCATTTTCTGTGAATCAAGTTCGTAAGAGTTCTGAACTTAATTGTTACTCGATTTAGTTCTCTAATAAACTGTAATTTAGCGCGCAGGTGTAATTAATTCTGACACTTAACATAATACCTTCCTAAAAGTTACAGGATATACATTTTGAAAGACGATATTATACCCTTTTAGCCTAAAGTCTTGTAGATCATTTAGACGTCTTACCCTTCAAACCGCCCACTAACTAGATACTCACTGATCTTGTAGGTAGGTATCTTATCTACCCAAATTATAATTGCTTACTTCATGCACCTGCTTACTTAATTAATTTCCTGAAGTAGTAAAATCTCTTAAGATAAATAATATGCTTCAGTTTCATGAATGATCTATACTTAAGTTAAATTGAAAGTAACAGGAACACGCTGGAAGCAAGTCGATTACAACCGGACTAGATGGAAATCTATGGGGAAGGTATTGTCCAGCAGTGGACGGGGCGTCCTAGGCTGAGATGATGATGATGACGTTGAAAATCTAAATCAAAGTTATAAACTTTTGTAGGCAACGTGACATACCGGGATTTATTTATTACTTATTACTTATTAGTACATAATATGATAAATTAAATTGTTTTACGGACGTGGTATGTGTAATCGAAAATGATCGATATTTTATAGTCATTTATTTTCGAGTGGCAGACAATTTAAGGAACTTGATCATTGTAAATAGAATGACTTGCTGCGCTCCGCGGTTTCACCCGCGTAAATATCTTTCCCGTAGGAATATCGGGGAAAAAGCACCCCATGTCTTATTCCAGGGTCTATCCTATCTACATACCGAATTTCAGCTCAATCGGTTCAGTAGTTTTGGCGTGAAAGAGTAACAAACATCCATCCATCCTCACAAACTTTCGCATTTATAATATTATAATAAATTATAAATTATTAATTAGTAGGATAGTAGGATTATGATATCCTGATTGTTTTATGCAGCAGTTTTCGACTACCTAAGTAGGTGGTCCGCCACCACCTATCTCTGTCAAGGTAGGCACATTACGGGTGCTGAACACGGAACATGGTTCAGTTGCAAATGAGGATTCCAAGACAAAAAGTCCAATGGAAGACCTTTAAAACACGAGAAGCACGTTTCATTTTCTCATTGTGATTATGTAAGTTTACTCGAGTTTATTAGGTTACCTTAATTTTTAACATCGCTATATTTACACTTTTTTTATTTATTTATTTATTGTTATATTTATCCCACCGCTGTCACCATGTAGTAAAACAAGTATGACTTGATGAACACTGATTTATTTAGAGGACTGAATGACGGTACCTTAACATTATTAATAATAGAGATCTACAACTACCCACAACCTATTAGTATATATTGAAGTACTATATTAACTATAACTACAGTCACGAGTTGGAAGTTTTAAAGTAGGTACATTATACTGAAACGATAGAAGCAAATGTCCCGTAAACTTTATTATTTATGTTTGTTTTTCTATGTAGATCATTATTAAGCTGTACCTACCTTAGTAGCATTATTCCGATTTCGGTAATAAGTATAATAATTCTCTCTTCTGTTCAGAGGCTTAGAATTTATTTCGTTTGTACAACAAAGGAAGTGAAATCAAAGGTTTCAATCGTCTAATTACGTTCAGATCTTATTTCGTACCCTTTGTGTATTTGTTTTGTTTCGTAGCTTTACCTTTAGAAATAGTAGTTATCTAGGATAGTTATTCGTAATGTCCACTTTTTATTTCAATTTGTTCTTATGATCTCCAGTACAAACGTAACGTACTTATATGTACACCTTATATTTATTTATCTATATTTATTTATATATTTATTTATATTATTTATTTATTATTTTTTATTTTTTTATTTATTTATATTATATATTAGATAGTATTATAATCATAACATTCCGCCTTTTCTCCGAAGGGCTAGGCAGAAGGTGTACCCGTCCTAGGTACACTTGTCCTACAGTAGTACACCTAGACTTCGCCATTTATGTTTTTGACCCCATATAATAGGGGAGCGTCTTATCGTCCACCGGGCACAGTTACAGACTCCGGGCTGTCTATTGTGATAATTCGTATATAAAGAAAAATCTAATAACATATTACCTGACCTGGGAACCTCATGATCGACAGTAAAGCTCATTTATTATTATAATCTATCATTAGGTACTATTTATTGTATGACGATTTTTTTTTTTATGATAGTGAGTAACAAGACAAGCAAATCAGGTGCCTGATGGTAAGCATCATGATTGCCCATATCAGACGCAGTGCCACCCAGTGTTTCAAAATTCTTCGCGGCACTGCACTGCGCCTGTCACCCTGAGATATGAGTTGGTGAATCTCATCATGCCCAGTAATTTCGCTGGAAACATTGCGCTTCATACCGGAACACAGTAATGTTTGCACATTACATGCTTGGCGGATGAATAACTGGCAAAGGTGTGGTACTTCCCCAGGCGGCCCCCTGCAAAAGAGGCCTACCACTACAAAGAGCATATTAAATATTTTTTTATGATATTGAGTGATAAGACGAGCAAATCAGGTGCCTGATGGTGCATCATGACTGCCCATATCAGACAGTGCCACCCAGTGTTTTAAAAACCAAAATTCTGCGCGGCACTGCAAAGCGCCTGTCACTGAGTTATCAGTTGTTAAAACTCGTCATGCCCTCACTGGTAACATTGCCTTTCAGACTGGAAGAGTATAACATTTTAATATTATGAGTTACCTAGCACCCGCCATTCACATTTGAACTTTATCACTCGTCATCCTTAGCTTTAAATAAGCTCTTAATCAAGTTTGATGTGATATAGAGTAGGTGATGAACGGAAAAAACGAGTAGGTATAATATGAAAAAATAGCTAAATAATTCAAACATTTTTCGGCAATTACACCTCCAGACTCCAGAGCTACTGTCCAAAGGTCAAATGGAATCAACTTTGTTTTGTCTGTCCTCTTTGTTGTATTTTCGTGGCCGGAGTAAAATGCCCGGGGAAAAATTAATCTAGTGTCCCGTACCAACAAATATTGTTGTTTGGCCGTCGACTCGGCTCCGGAGGCTATAAGTAATCTCGGCACGTTATGCACTCCGTCGGTCGGTTTATTGGAAAAGTGGATGCCCGGAACAACAGCTAATGCTTTGGAAATATTTTGTTGAGCTACTGCTGAAGCAACTCCATTTCGCTGATGAGATTTATGAGAGTGCATTTTGACGGCTTGATTTTGGGCTCGGAACAGACATTTATTATGCAAAAATATCCTTGGCTTTTTTAAGTTTCCTCAAGGGGATCGTGACGGATTTCGTCACGGAAATTGGGATGACCTTCTCCTTAACAATCTTTCGCCAACTACAGGTTTGAACTACAGGTAAAATGGTCCATCGTTGTCTCGTTATTGTTTTACCATAATACAATTCATGTTTTACGTAACTGATTCAGCTCGCTCAATATTCAAGTCGTTTCGTTCGTTTTGGTTCAATTAATTTATTTAATAAATTCTTAGAGAGCCGGCGTGCCGTCTGTCTCCTCTTCCAGCTTCGTTCCAAAGTTATGAATTTATATAGCCGGACGTGTTCAGAATTTATGCGCAGATGTATTTTCTTAGTTTGCGCGTCTGCAGCCGTGGTATTCCAACTGGTACTATCGCGAGCACGAGAAGCAGATGCCACACTTCGGTATGTTTCCTTGTTTAACATTAATGATATCCTGTTCAATATTGATTTAAAAATCGCTATGGACTCCACTAGACACTTTTCCAGATCCAGGCTGACATTGAGAAAATTCGTAATGGAAAATTCCAATCCAACACTTTTTGACTGACCTGAATCGAACGCGGGACCTCATAATCGGTAGTATGCGTGAGGCAGTCAATTCAAGTCTGACCTTTATTTTACGTCTAAAAAGGGTAGAGAAGTTAGTGAACCAGTTGGTGAATTATGGAAAAGAAGTGGTAAAGAACCCTAGATGATTTATTATGACAAAATTATCTTGCCATTGCAGTGTTACGTGTAAGTTCATATCCCTGAGCGTCTATCCTTCAATTATGCAGGCTAAGTCGGCTTGTGCTCAACTCGGCAGTAATCTTAGATCGCACTTAGCGGTTGTAGTTGACAGCAGCTCTGACGGCTCATCGCTTTGTGTCTCCCGCAGCCATTGTCTCCTGGGGCTGCCGTTTAGTTTTAATTAACAACTCCTTCAATGCTCATGTCCGATTGTGCTATTCTAGCGGCGCGTAAACTCTTTCCCCTCTAATGGAAACTAGGTCTTGCCTCCATTCAGTCCTAGTTATTAACTTTCTTATGCCCAGAGGAAATACTCTATTGATATTCCGCAGATATTTCTCTCCACGTTCTCGCATTTTTTCTAACTTCCATGGATTTCATGGGCACTTTTTATTGATTCATTTGTACTTTTTTCGATTCGATTGGCAATCGACTTTCATGAGAGAGACTTCTTCAATCAATTACTTAAACTATTTAAAATGTAATTACAACTTAATCGTAGATGTTAAATTAATTCGCGATATTGACACGAAAAGCGTTGGAGACATTTAACTTGGTCTTTGAAGGAACCGAGATGTAATTAAAATAAATATTTGGCACGAAATCCGGGTCGCGGCGGTTAAGTAGAGACATTTCTACCCTTTGAACAAGTTCTTGTTTATGTTTGCTCATTAAACAAATAAAAGTGGAAATTCTGTCTTAATCTGTGGAAACTTTTATGCTGAAAGCTGCTTCCCGGTTTCACTTAATAATTTAGAAGCTACTCGTAGTGGTTTTGGTAACTTATATTATTAATTTTTCTACCTATTTTGTTTGATATCAAAGTTACCGCTTTGAGCTAGTATACATTAAATAACAACAGATAAATCACTTGTAACTGTTTACATTTTGGATCTCGTGGGAACAAATGTTCGAAAATATTTTTTACGAGAACAATGAGCTTTGGATCAATGGGAACGAGCTTATCTTAATATATATTCCTCTTAACTTTCTGGGGGTGTTTCCTTTAAATTATTTTTTTTGCAGACACATCTAATTGATTCCTTTCTATAGTAAGTAAATCAGATTACAACAAAAATAAATTAAAGAAATATGCCACTTGCTGTTACTATTTGAGTAAGACATTGTGGAGGGAATACGTTCTATTTGAATTCATAGAGCGTACGTATAATTATCTCGCAGTCAGAGGTGCTATTTGATTGCATATTAGCAGGCTAACTCGATGCCAAGTCACGACTAATGACACAACAACATTCCATGTAATTACATATCTATGGCCTTGCAGATTACAGACCGCCGCGCCATCCCTCCTAAATACACTCGTATATTATTGGACTGGATATAAGTTTTATTCATTTATATATTTTAGATATTTATATCCAAAAAGTGAGATTAAAGTGAGGATTATTGCAACATGAACATAATTTTATAAAAATGCTATATTACTGATTATTATAATAACAGCATGATATAAAACTCTTCAAACATAAAACTTGTGAAACTTCAAACTTCAAACATAAAACTTGTGATTTAATTATTACTCTACAAGCGTCTCGCATAACACATAGACTTCAATTTCGGTGGCCAACTGTTTATATCACTTCCATAACTTGCATAATTTTTCAATTGGCTAAAATTTTAAACTTGAGCGCACTGCAGCAGGTATAATTCACTTTGTTGATGTTCGCTATTTGGATCATGATTTTCAGTTAGCGGTTGGCTTTACCGCAGCCGTAATTCGCGTTCGTTGAAATAAATGCAGTATGCCCCATCAAAATATGATTCCGTTCGTCTGCTCGCATTACATCAGCGCTTTTCCACGGAATATGTTTATAAGCCCGGAAATGTATTTCCTGAACTCCGGTACGACGTGACTGCGTGGATAACTTGATAGCTCGTAACTTGTGCAAAATGTTTTCTGGCAAAGTATTATTGCTATAGAAACAATAAACAGGGTGAAACTATTCTGAGTGTCTTAATAAGGACTAAATCATTTGCATAATGAGTGATTCCCAAATACAGTCGGTTAAGGTTCATAACGAACTAAGGAATGTCATATTCTCAATACAATTGATCACGCTAAAAATGTTTTGAAAAGAGCTTAGCCTATATTGAATGGAGATAGAAGTCTTTGAGATCTCGTGAATTGGATTTTATTCTCTTTATTATTTTGATCGTCAACCTCCTCAAAGGTCGGGCTGTCATTAATCGCTTTATAAGAGCGGAAGTGCAAAGTGGAGCGTACGAGCACGCTCAAGGACCCCCCTCTTCGTACTTTACTGACACAGAACAACAAATCTAGACAGTGCCTCGAATCGTGCTGATTCTCCTAATTGAACATCGCGCTTGTCGTACAGTCGTACGTGTATTTAATACAGGAATACTTCTATTTTTAAAAAGGTTTGCTCTATTGCATAGTCCACATAAAACCCTCGTGCCAAAATAATATATATGAAAAGATGCAAACAGACAGTTACGGTTACGCTTTCTAGAGATTGGTTGAGCTGACTGTCTTACACTGTGGACTGTGGATCTTCCTACTCCACGGGCCTGAATTCATTATTGTCCCTCCATCCGAGGATGCGCTTCAAAGAAACTGCTGACTTCAGTCCCACTCTGGATCTCTGTGCTTTAACGTTTTATTGCGCCTTCGGAAACTTAGTTTATTGATTGATACCCGAGATACCTTAAGATAGGATTCTCGTTACTCTTGTATACTCTTGCATAAGGATGTCATAGAACGCACTGTAGATATTAATATGATGGTTTGTTCCTATCCAGTATCATCATTCTATTACCATGGTAGTAGGGGTACACACCCCTACATAGAAGTATCACTTAGTTTTTATTTATCTATTAGGTGTTCTTAGTATTAATTTATCTATTCAACCGAGTTCTCCGAAAATAAGAAGAGTACGGATTTTCCGACAAACTTCTGTAGTAGTTGCGTCTATAAGATATGTACAATATAGAGATGGGCGATGATAAAGGGACATGATATCCGTACTTCATATCTAATTTATCGCGCACCGATTTGTGAAACAAGTGACAGCAAATATCTATATAATATATACAACAGAACATCCCCACAATTTATCGGTGTTACTACTTGCTTGTTACATCTTCTACCATTTCGTGGTTGTCTTGTGTCGAAGTTTTGATATAGGTAATATCTGCTACACCTTGTCCGTAATTTGGGATAACGATAATATAAAAAAAGGTGGTGGAATATTGGAGAAATTTTCTTGACAGGCATAGATATAGAAATGTTTTGGGAATAGTAAAATGGTGATTATTAGGGTTCCTTTCAAGAAACAGTACGGGTATTATTTGGATTTCGCGAATTTGATGTTAGAAGATCCATTGTCGGATCGACTACTCTGTTAATGACTTAATTGTTGATTATGGGGATTAATGTATATAGTAGAATGCGATGGTGCTATCGGGGAGACGTGCTTGACAGTCTTGGCGGTTGGCAGCCATTGGACACTTGAGACATCGTCGCTGGCTACAACCCAATACGTAGCTTAATGTACTCGCCTGTTCTCCTTTACTGTGACCATTACACACTTTTCTACTCTACAAGTATTACTTTTTGAAAAGATACAACTTTCTTAATTACTTATTCGTTTCATTCATACACACAGGCAACCCGCGCCTCGCTATTCGCTCTTTCACTGCGAGCCGTGCTCAACGAAGCGACACAATATAGCTAAATAATGTCCCTAATTTTAGAAATCTTCCTCTACAATTTTGTTAAACCTCTCATGAATTTTGTGAGTATACCTACCCGGAATCCTGACGAACAGAGCAGGAATTTAATTCGGGTGTTGCTCCTCCAAGAAGTGACGGCGTGTTACTCGGTGCGACTTTCGTTCGACCCTGATACAAATTTTCGCCACTTTTTTGCAGAGATTTTATTTTATGCTCCTTAAATTTCAACAAAAACGACAAACAATTTTCAAATTAAATCAATATATTAAATGCTAACTAAATATAATACCTGCAATGTAACTAAAATATTATAAGTATACAAAAGTTAAATTGGTTGCACATAATGGTTGAACAGGGAATATAGTGAGCGCATTCGTGTGGTTTGACCATACGTGGTTAGTTTGAGATCTCATCTATTGCAAACTCTTGCAGTCACGTACTGCCATTGGTTTGACAAAACGAACAAATGTACGGGTCATGCGGGCAACTGCTTCATGGTTCAATTGATTTTCGAAAAGGGGACATAGAAATAATGCCAACATGATAAAAGTTTTGCTGTTGTTGATACATACAGTGCTCGAGGTTCGTGCGGGGTGCCATACTTTGGCTCTCAGCCAGGGCGTGCATGGAAGCCCCAAATCATATCGCGGCGGGAAAAATCATGCACACTTATTGCCTGAGTTAGATTTTATGTTCTTTGGTTATTTCGTATTCCATTTACTTAGTCACAGTAAAATTAATCAACCACCGGGGACGTATATCTTATATCAAACAAATTGCCGCGTTATCTAATATCCATGTTAGAACAGAAATCATGCATGTCGCATATGCTAAATACATCCTACCAATTAGTAATTAAGCTCATTATGCCAGAGTTAATGGTTATTACACCTTATATATTACTAGGTTACGGTTTGAACATAGGACATCAACTACTGCACCGCTGCGGAGTGATTAATTCTCTACTATCAGATATATAACTATGTACTACGTGCTAATAACCGACTGTAATAATTTAAATATTCTGACTCCATAGTACCTACCAATTAATAATCTTAAAGAGGCTGTTTAATGCGGGCCACTTTGTATTAGACATTTTTGCCTAAAAGTAGTTCATGGCACCTTATTCGTGCTGTGTTCCTTCCTGAAACCTTTATGAAAGTGCCCTGAAAGGCTGATAGGAAATTTTGGTCTCAATGATTGGGGTTGATTTGGTATATATACCTGGTATAGGTACCTACTACCTACCTTATCTAATTAAAATCTAATCTAAATGTTATCTAACCTAAGGTAGGTTAGATAACATTTAGATTAGAATGTTATCTAACCTACCTTACCATTTAACATAATCAGAACTTTTGGAGTATTTCATTTTTATGATAGCAACTACTTACTACCTAAAGGCGATAAAGTTTCATCAATTCCTAACCATACGAATAGGGAACGTTGTACAACAAACAAACAAATTATTTTGTTACGAGAATAATATTAAGAGCGTACGTGGCCTTCTAGGAATTTGACACAATCCTATGAAAAATTTACCAAATCAATGTTTTGTAATCCCCCGTTTCCTTCTTCGAATATAATAAAGCCATTCCATAAATTTGTATCCTGTTATTTTTATAGTGAATTAACCTATATCCCGGTCATTTTAATTTTTCTTATAAACCATTGGTGTTTTTTCTTCATATTGAACTTCCAAAAATCCCAGTTTTACTCGCGTGATTGGACGTTTATAAAAAAATGTTGAGTTTATTAACAAAAATAAAATAGTAGGGAGTAGGGACATTCTTTACTTTATCATTAAAATATCAGCATATAAATATATCAAATAGGTTTACTGTATTCTAAGGAAACAGGGGAATACAAAACATCGATTTAGTAAATTTTCCATATAGGATTGTGTCAAACTGCTAAGAGGTTCTCTTTCCTGTTTAGATTTGCTAAGAACCGGCATTGTGTTTACCAAAAGCTCGTAAAGGTAGGCCGTATAAATCATGAGCAAAGTTCGCACGGCCTCATATCTTGACTATATCGATTACCGACGCCAAGATGACTATAGACGAGTAGTTTTATGTAACAAAACCTTTTATTTCTATAATATTGGTTAGGTAAGTATATGAAAACAGTATCATTACCTATTCAAGAATCTTGCTATTAATCGTTTTTCAATCTACTTTTTATATTGATTCCAGTACCTATGTTATTATTATATTTTAAGGTAATGGGCCGACATCATTTCTCATACAAACTTAGAGGAACCAATAACCAATGACGATGATAGATAGTGATAAAGTGGCATTTATCTAGTTCTACAAAATATACATTTGCCTGCAAATAGGTATCTTAAGTAATCGCATACAGGTAAATTTCAACCCTAAAATAGCTTTGACGAAAAAGGTTTCTTGGCCTTATACCTACGTTGGCATACTTTTAGACTTTTTATTTTTTTTATTTTTTATAAGACAACTTCCGCACACGGTCATCTGGTCCCAAATAGGCTAGAAGCCTGTGCTATGGTAACCAGATGACTGATATACATACTTATATAAGCTTATAACACCCAGACACAGATCAAACAGATTGTTCATGCACACAAATGTTTGACCTGGCCGGGGATCGAAACAGAAAGCAGAGTTACTACCGTCTGAGCCAATGAGGCTGTCAACAACTTATAGAGCTAAGCTAGCATAGGTTTATAGCAAATGTAAATATATAAGCCACGTTTGGGCATATATTGGGCCGCGCGGTGCCCTATGAACCTATGAACAAGCAGTATTGGCAGTGAAATCACGTTCTATTCCGCGGCGGATATAGGGTTCCGCGTTACGCGCCAATCTGATGGTGCGATCATCTACTTCGTCTACGATTTCCGTCTCGAAAGCGACTATGCACCACTTATCCATGTTCATGCCTGAAGCAAAGGCCTTGTATTATTGAGAGATCAAAATACATCTATTAAATTTTTTGTTGTTTCTCGATTCACCATCGCACTTCGCCGCACTCGCTTATCATAATTTTATGCACGTCTTCCAGTGGGTCATTGTTTGAACATTTCTCATTGAAATAGCACCCGAATTCTAAAATTGATCTCCAGCTACTTCTCAGAAACTTTTATGTCCGCTCCAGATGACTGACTTTTCTACGTTGTCGGTCGAATGGAGCAATTCTCCGAGTAATATATATATATATATATATATATATATACTAACCTAACGTTTAAGGATGAGCATGGGAAATAAAAACAATTAGTACACAAGAGGTGAGATGTCAGTGAAAGAGTGCAAAGTGCCCGAAGGGTTAAGGGAGCGATGGATTCAACAAAGCTCCTTGGACAAACAGAAAGAAGCGCTCAGTCAACAGAAGCTTGTACCACCACTTACCTACGAAACGCTAAAACGCACAGGAATTCTCTCCCCTAAGAACCTTTTGCCACTCATTTAGTGTAATTTCTTTTATGTATAAGTACCTAAGTTATGTAAGTCAACCAAATGCATATTTATAGAAGAATAATTTTTAGACACTATTAGGAATGCGCTGGGTTTCGTACGAATGTGATATAGCTCTGCATACGAATCCCATTCACGTAAATGCCAAAGGTAACTGAATATTCAGCCTTTCACAACAAAGAACTGATTTCCCACTTTGCTATTCAGTGTGCGTCCGCGCTCTTCGACCGTTTCGTTCATCCGTCCTCAGCCATCAGCCAACGCGCAGGACCTCTTCCTATCTATAGGTAGCGATATCAATTCGAATACAATAAAACGTGAAATGTTCTTTTTACTATTCTCACTCGCCATCTCGCGTGATGCTTGCCAAATATACCTTAAATGGGTCGCGCAATTCTTGAGTATCGTCGTAAATCTCGCTTTACTGGCTGTTAGGTTTAAATGGTAAGATTATAATTCACTAAAATAAACATAACGGAGGTCGCTCAAGACGACGTCCCGTGAAATTTGCATGCGGAATGAGATTTGTCATCCCGCGTTTGGTTGCGGGTTTCAGGCGAGGGAGTTAGGGAGGCTTATGAACGTGTTTTATTTACTGTGCGCACGTGACGCACTCCTTTTGAAGATGCGATACGCGACACGCCGTTCAGCCGCTCGTTTGTCACTCAAAATTATTCACCCATAGAAATATTAGCTTATTTCAATTATACCCAGTTACTTAATCAGTGCTATCCTATGTATAATTTAGGTACCTAGGTAATGTTTTTCTGTAATTAGATAACCGGTTACTGTCCTTGTTGATATTTACCTACGCAAGAGATTACAATGAAAGTATCCTAATAGAACAAAATAATGGTATTTAAAATAAAAGCACAGCAAAGAAGTCGAAATTGTTCATGACAAATAAATATCCCTTTTTAGTAGGTACCCTTATTATTGGAGAGATAGGTGTTAAATGACCTTTTTAGATCGAGTCCAAAATCTCATTACCGGAGAAGTAGTAGCTTTGGAGGCTCAAATTGGATTCACTGGGGACGGACGTTGCCCGAAATAATGTGGATTTAATATCAGAGTGGACTATTTACTACTAGGTAGTCTGTACCTATGTTTCGTACACTGATGTGTAATAAGTATATTTATATGTACTGTAATAATTCTTTAAGAAGGCAAGGTAAACCTGGGAATCCACATACAAACAGTCACGATTTTTGGGTAGGCTCTACCTGGAACATGCCTGAAACAAGGCAGCTATTCAATATTCTTGCTCGAACCTGACATACGACTTCCATCACCTTCATACATGCCTGGAGACCTGTTATATTTCTGTAAATCTGAAGTTTCGCAGAATACTTCACGACATTTGGCTGTAAGCGATTAATGCATGCACAGACAACGTTTTGATTGAAATAGGCGATAGATTTCATTACTTTAAGATGTGACCACGAACACAGCAAAGTATTTGAAACGTCTTAAAGTATCGAATGCAGTATATGAATAATAATTTTAAAATATTACTATATAATATAATATAATACTATATCCTGTGTGTACTATTATAATAATGTGTGTAATAGTATAATTGTTATAGTGTATTATACTATATTATATATTACTATAATAATTATATTATGCGCGGGGTGCGGGAAGCAAATGCCACTCTTAAATACCAAAATGTACTTTGATACTAACGCTTTACATAAGGATTACTAACGCATTTGTAAAAGTTTAAACAATTTTATTTATATGCGATAAAATCCCTTTAAAAATGGTTTAGTTAGTTAGGCAATATTATTAATACAATGCCGTGGGCTGCCGGCAATAGAATAGTACCTTACCCTCTTTACCTGGTAAGAACCGGCTAATAGGTTCTAGAATCCAGGGGATGGTTAGCAGTCTGCGTAACATCCATCAAACTGCTCTCGCCAACCCGCATGCCAAGCGTGGCGAGTATTGGCAATAATTGTTAAGTTCCAGACAGACTAGGCCCCGAGTCACTACTGGTCTAGATGAAAATCTATGGGGGAGGCCTATGTTCAGCAGTGGACGTCCTATGGCTGAGATGATGAGGTGGTTTTCATTTAACTGCAACTTCGTGCCGCAAATGCAAAAAACAAAGTTCAGTGTTAATCCGAGCTGTTCTCGTTTTCCAGCTACGAGTTGCAATCAGTTACGTGTATTGCTTAGATATTGATAACTTTCCGCGCGCGGTCCGACCAGATACTGCACTACCTAAAACAAAAGCTTCGGAAATGCGGCAACTATCAAATTGTAGTGTAAGTAACACATTGCTAGCTAAAACAGTTTGCAAGGAGTGCTAGCGTGAGTGCGTGAAACATTGTGCTGGTCAGGCATTGGACATATAACAGCGGTCGAATAAAGCTTTAAGTATGGCGATATAACTTGGGAGTCAATTGGCTGTTCAAACAGGCGCACGTAGCTGGAATAGCAAATAATATGTAGGCGCTTACATGATGTCTTATGAGAGACGCCAACTTCGTTGTCCTCCTTCAAATACATCATTGTATTCTAAGTTTAGTATTACCTTTATCATGACGTTCATTGTTAGGCAAAAATTGCGATGCTAGTATTGAATTATGTGCTTTTGTATAAAATTAGACTTATGCTGAAAATACATCACCTTTAAAATTATGCGCCCTCTTAATTCATGAAAATGTCTGAGTGTCAAATGAATATTCATACATCTCTTCTCTCCCCGAGTCCCATACGTCAAATTCATATAAAAGTCGTTTGCATTTAAGTAATTGTGCTTGTTGTTATCTCAACTGTGCCCCGTCTGAAACTTGAGAGAGTTTCTCCTTATATTGAAACAATCGCCGAGTCGAATGCTAATTCATGGCTCGATAAACGGATAAAGGACACTTGTATTAAAATATTACATTTCAATCTAAAACGTTACCTATTGCCGTTAATTGCTTTTGCTATTAAAATGGCAACTGAAGGCAAATATTTACGCAATACTTAACGCAATTTGTCAATTGAAACGTTTCGTGGTATTGATGATTTCAATCATTAAAGCCTGTTATGCTGTTTTACTAAAAGCTTACCTATGTATATGGATCCATAGAAAGCAAACTGAATTTATTAAATGCCATTAAAAAATAAGTAATGATTGCGTTTGCGCTTTAAATCGTTAACGAAAGGGTATTTAACAATGTGACTTATGATCATAATGTGATTTTACACAAAGGGTAACTGGGACCGGGCATCGTTTGCAAATATATGGGTCATGATAATCCGTTTGCAAACGTGTCAGCTGAATGGGCAGCTCAATTCCGAGTCTGTAATTAAGGAGTCACCTGCGTGAACAGCTCACTCCACGTAATTAAAGCTTTCAGCTCGGGTCGAGTTATGTCGACCCGCCAACGCGGGCTTGCGCGGTTTTGCGAGTCAAATTTCATGCAGATAATAGGACCTCTATAACTGCGCAACTTGTGAGCTAGCTAAGCCACGGTTTAATTGAAACTATGAATAAACCGCCCCAGTTTACGGAATAAACAGGCTTCGCTCCTTTTCGACTTCTATTATCACAACTCGATTTAATCGAATTAAAACAGTTTGCGCTAAGGTTTCGAATCCATTGTTTTATTTTGCAAAAACATTATGTCAAGAATTTTATACCATCTATTATTCTGCCTTATATTACCTTTGAACGAATTAAAACTTCATTAGTAATGATGATAGTTGATCTGCTGCACTATGTGCCCCATGTGTGGCCCCAAACAAGGTTGTCATTTCGGGTTATTCACGGAGGAATACCCATACCGTCTTGCTTATTTATCCGGAATATAAATCATCTGAGTGGGCAGGCACAGGAATCAGTGGGCTACTGCAACTGATAAAGCTATAATAGCCTTAACTGAACAGCGGCGCGAGCCAATGTCGCCGGTAGCGCCGGCGCCCAACCACCCAGCCCACTTGGACTGCGGCCAACGTCTACTGTTTGTTTATATTATAGCGTTTAAATTGTTAATCAGTAACCTCTTCTCTTACCTTGCACTCTTAAAAAGCAGAGCTATTAATACTTTCCTATTCTGGCTTCAGGTTCTCTGGTATAAAAGTTCAAATGTGGCTTCATATTTTCAACGAAAACTAATCAATGCTTGTTCAGTGGAGGACTATACTCATCACAACTTCGCCCTGCGCCTGTTTAATATGTATGAAGTTTAGCAAACAAATATAATAGGAGTAATGTTTAATCATACACACCCCGTAAACGTCCGTGTTTACATAGGACTCTGAAACATCTGGTTTTGATGAACTGAATACTTCGCATTCAGGTTGGCAGCACTTGAAATCGTGCCAGCTTATTTTAAGTGGCGACGTCTGTTCGAGATTTGTGTCTAATACCCCTCGCTATTATATTTTATGGCCGCTGAAATCTAACATTGTTGGTATGTTGGATCCCCCGTATTGTTTACAGAGAAGAGAATGAGAGCAAACGTGTTACACGCAAGTATTTTACTGTTACATATTATTACAGCTGGCGGTGATTAAATAGCGTAAATGCATTTTAATTCATGAATGTTTTCACTTTCTTAACAATCACTCTCCCTCGCCGGTCGTCACGATCTGCATCGTTTAACACAATGCGTGACTATTGAACATGTATTATGTGGCATCCCATAATTTTTGAACAGTTATTTCCATTCGCAACGATTGCGTCTTTATAACTTGTAAACCAAGCTATGGTATTTTAACATTTTAGATTCATCGAAATGATTAAAAGGGAGCTATTTAGCTAACGGTTCATCGGCAACGTTTAAGCGGGTGTAAAAGTTTTAACGACTGTTAAACTATTCATATCTCGGTCTGTGTTGCGCAATTGGTGGTTCCGCGGGCGGTCTCGGGCGCGCTCCGGCACCAGCGCACAACTACACTATGGTAATGAACTAGAGTGGGTTATAGTTTGTTCCCAATATTCCCCGTAACGACACCAACTAGACACCGACTCCCGCCGGAAACAAAGTTTGATTTAGTTTTGACACGACAATCCGTTTGTTGTAATACTAACGAACCCAATTATTATACACCGATACGTTACGTAATTTTGCTCCGGGCTCGTCTAGCGGGAATAACTTTTGTTGTTTGATGTGAAAGATTTATACGAGTTCTCATATTCATTGTTCTCTCGACTTGTGTAAATCACACAGAGATTCATCTTAACATACCTACCTATCGAATACATAATTCTATTTTAATCCTTTTCGTTAGGTCCCAAAAGTTCTTTCCTCATCCATAAACACACTTTTATAAGATTAGAAAATAGTGTTTATGAAGTAGGAAGAAAAGCTCAACGGCCTTACCCATTTTCTTCAACATAATAGAACAAAAAGCGTTCCGTTTTCATTGTATGTTGTAGTAACAGTTCTCTTATTCATCTATATGATTTTTTCTTAGCCTTTGGCTAAGGATTCAGGATGGAATTCACATTTTGCCGTTTTAACACATCTGCCGGAAAGTCTCGAACGGCCCTCGTATTGCCGCGGGCAACTCGTCAGCTGTTACTCATCCGCTTCTTCCTTGGATGTAAGCACATTTATGAAAAAACTTTTATATTCACGTTCTTGGCAATGTCTCCACGTCCATGACTCCATAGCTCAATGACGTCATTCTTGTTAATAATTATTATTGTAAGTTATATCCCATTACGGGCCGTGCCCCGGATAATACTCTTCGTTTATAGCTTTGGGTCTCCTTGCGTAGAGATTGATAAGGTTCTTGGTTATTATAATATGTATTACAGGTACATTTTATACCTAGTTTCTAATAGTAGCTTCCAAATTTTGCAAAACATTCCTAAACTTAATAAGTAACCCTACAACTGTTCACTTGCTTGCGCTCGTTCTTCGCAGCCCACTGGCTCGTTGGATTTTTATGAAAAAAGTTTCGCTCTTTGCGGATTTTGCTTTTAAAATTCTAGATACTAGATTTAATATTATATTATCCCCAATAATTTTTATTTTATGGTTAACAATATATTTCATGTTTAATGTTGGACTCTTATTTATTCTTAGTTTTCTTCATATACTTGTCCTCATAATGTACCTAATAATACTCTTCAGTGACAATGGGTTATTCCGTTTCCTTGACAATGACTTATCCATTCTACTATTTTGCACTGTGACTGAAATGTTCAGTTGTGCTGCAAATTGTTTGGAAGAAGCAGTGAGGCTGAGCCGCTTATTCGCATCGCCACGACACGACACACGGACGACTGAAGCCTGAAGCCGGGAGCTCGAACCTGGCTTATGCACCGCGGCTGGTTCGCCATATCGTATCGATTTGTGCCCACATTCAATACCCCGCATCTATGCGCTGCAATAGTGTTCCATTGAATATATTTTGCAGACGAAATTTATATTCGAAATTGGTTCTTTGCATTCTATTCTATAAGACGTAATTCTTGAACTAAAGGCTGGTTTTCACGTATCAATTTGTCAAGCAGTTAACTAAAATTTTACCTAATTTTAAGCTACTTAATGCATGGAAACAACGAATTTAGTAATAAGTTACAAGAAAAATTTAGCTTGCAAGGAAACAAGTAGATTAGTTTCTATTTTTCGAGTAAGTTGGTTGGCGTGGCCAGTCACTTGACAAGTTTGGACAGTACGATTTAGTTCATTATTAGTTAAATGCACAAACTTGGCAGTGTTTGTTTCTTGTGTTTAAATAATATTTCTTAAATCGTAAATATCGAAATGTTCAGAAGACACTCCTGACACAGACTCCTGGTTATCCAGTTTCTTACCCACAGTCTCTTGGGTATTTTCGCTTCCCTGACTATTTCATCCTCTACTTCCTCTAAAACCTCACTTATTACGAATTTTATTACAGAATTACAGATTTGAATTCGCTGTTGGTCGTCCATCTTGGGCTAACTAAAGAGCTTAACTAGTATTAAGTGCATTTGACGTATAAACACTTACTTAAAATTAATTCGCTTAAAATGAAGTGAAAATTTAGTTACTACTTGACAACTTAATACGTATAAACCAGCCTTCAGTGACATGTTTCTAGGTATCTCCTAAGAATGTGTTGTCACAGATTTTAATTTTATTCCATATCTGGAGTACGGAAGTCATACGATGCAATCAGTTATCGAATGCTTATAAATCTTATTAATACCAGTCAATCCGTAAATAAATTGTAATTTTTTTTTTATGATAATGAGTGGCAAGTCGAGCAAATCAAGTGTCTGATGGTGATATGATGCTTACATCATGATTGCCCATATCAGACGCAGTGCCACCCAGTGTTTAAAATTCAAATTTTGCGCTGCACTGCATTGCGCCTGTCACCCTGAGATATGAGTTGTTGAATCTCATCATGCCCAGTAATTTCGCTGGTAACAATGCCATTCATACCGGAACACAGTAATGTTTGCACATTACATGGGAGTGTGGTTTATACCTCGAAACAGTGTGGACGCGTATCTCGTAGCTCTCAAATCTGGCCCGTAGCACCACAGCATTATCGCTCGTAGCCCCGTAGCAACAAACGTCACTCTAGTGTGCATACTAATAAATATTTTTGCTCAAAAGCTACGAAGTTATTACGACAAGGTTCAAGACGCGCTGAGGAAGGCTCCCCTACGCCTCGGGTAAACGAGACGGGCTGCGCAATAGAAATAATTCATCTCCCTTGCACCACAGCGCGAGAGACCGGTTCGCTGCGCGTGCGTCACCGACTAATGCCCGGTTTCTGAAGATTCCAGCTAAAGTCGGATTAGTTATTGATCCATTAGAGTTATGTATAGGATAAACGACCGTTATGTGCTATTGCGTTTCTGGATACAACAACGTCCGTTCAATAACTATTGAACCAATATGCAGTTCTACAATCTGTCGCTAGATGGATCTGTTATAAAATACCACTTATAAATTGACGTTATTGGTTTGATTCGTCATTATTATTTACTGATTAAATTAAATATTATGAATACGTACATTTTTAAACTTATTTATGTGGGTTTTTTTTTATAAAATTATGTTAATATCAATAAAGTAAGCAAAATGAACGTCCCTACCACGTGTTAATTAAAAAAATCGTACCGAAAAGTTTTTATATATAAACGGTAATATCATCTACATAATCATAATAACCTACCTACTACTACTTGGAAAGTACCTGTAGCGTAAAATCGTAATGTGATAAAAATTTGTTATTGTTAACACAGACAATGTAAATTTGACGATTGACAGCCTCGCGTTGGCACAGATGGTAGTAACTCTGCTTTCTGTGCCGCAGGGCCCGGGTTCGATCTCCGGCCAGGTCAAACATTTATGTGCATGAACATGTCTGTTTGATCTGTGTCTGGGTGTTATAAGCTTATATAAGTATGTATATCAGTCATCTGGTTACCATAGTACAGGCTTCTAGCCTAGTATGGGACCAGATGACCGTGTAAAAAAAAAAAATTGCGTTGCACAGCAGGAGCTAAAGCAGGGCTAATGATATTACTATTAATGTAAATCATAATATTAATCTGATATTAAAACAAATCACAGTGTTCTTATCAAAGCAATATCTCATTTTAAATTCTTCATCCGTAAAAATTTCGAAAGGACATTCCTTCTGTGTCGTAATTTTCTAGGTATAGATACATTAATATCATATATTAATATCAGAAATAAACTCCAGCACTACCGAATCTGACACTGATGAGCTACTTGAATTCATTGTTGCCTACTTATCTTTCTCTGATAAATTGAATAAAAATAAACATTAGAATTAAACCTAAAAGTTGACACGTTCACAATGCGTTCACAGATGAAACGTAAAATTACTCGTCAAATATAGTTATTGAACCGATAAACGGCACAGACTGGTCAGTTAAGTTAACCTAAGTTTAAACGGACTTTATCGTACACTGCGTTCTTCAGAAACGCACTTTCGCAGGTTATCGAACATATAGCGCTATTGAATAGATAAACTACCCATAAAAGTTCTTCAGAAACCGGGCATAGGTAAGTTAGCTATTGAAAGTTACACTTATATCTACGACGTGCCTGCCCCGACAACTTGTTTTAAAAATGGTGAGCTGCGCGGCATGTACGAAAGCAATTCGCTCTGCACAACAATTTCAATGCTTACAATGCTGCAAATGCTCTAATTATTTCCATGCTGTCTGCGTTAACATAATTGAACTGCGTAAAATCTCCGATGACGCAAGAGCGAACTGGAAATGTCCTTTATGTCAGTCAAAAGAGCCAAGACAGGACTATTCTAACACCCCGGTCCGCCCGGCAGCCGCGTCAGCTTCGAGTAATGACCGCGCACTAAATGTCGCGCTGCACGCTGGCGCATGCGACCTCTCCCCGGCCTGCTCTCCCGTTATCACACCGGAGACAAGCGACTCACAGACTCTCGCCACCATCGCTTCTGAAATGAAGCTTCTACGAGGGGACGTGGGTGATATGAAATCCGACATAAAATCTCTCTCCGAGCACATACTGCAATGTACCTCGCGCCTGAACGAGTACGGCACCAACCTGCAGCTGGCGACAGATAGAATAAGTGTCCTTGAGCATCGCGCAGCGGAATACATTTCGCTAAGCAACACCGTGACTTTACTGACGGAACAATTAAACGCAATGACGCAATCGAATCTGCGTAATGAGCTTGAAGTAGCCGGGGTCTTGGAAACAGGCAATGAAAACCCAACCCAACTAATTCGAGTAACTGCCCAGAAGATCGGAGTCACGCTTGAAGACCACGACTTGGATTATGTAACGCGTGTAGGACCGCGCCACCCGGCGGGTAACGAAGCAACAGTGTCATCCTTAAGGCATCCTCGGCCTATTGTCGCCCGCTTTTTGCGTAGCCAGAAACGGGATGAATTCTTAAAAGCAGCTAAAAGCCGGCGTAATCTATCTTCTACGGATATCGGAGTTGAAGGGCCTAGCAAGAAACTCTATTTTAACGAGCGCCTAACCCAACATAACCGAAAGTTATTTCGTGAGGCAAGGATGCGCTCTAAAGAAGCAGGTTTTAAGTTTTGCTGGACAAAAAATGGAAATATTCAAGTCCGTAGGCAGGAAGGTAACCCAGCCATTACAATTAAACATGCAGACGACCTTGAACGTCACTTCGGCGCAACTCCTTCTCAGCAGGAAGACGAAAAATATCAAACTGCTGCATGCGCCGCCGCCAAGTAGTCCTAGGATCTACTCTAGTATATTGCTACTTAGCTTGCTTATTGTATCCCTAGTGAGTTCATCAGTCACACACTCAACACTCATACTCACATCGCAAACACAGTTTCATCAACATAAAACCATTCACTCACTCATCAACATGCACATAAATTCCCTCCTTAGAATGAGCAATAATATCATCTTTATCTCTTTGACAATCCAAAAACAACTGTATTGCTTAACTCTTCTTTCTTTGTTAATGACTTTCCTGGTTCCGAATTCAAATACTTCCCAATTTCTATTTTATATCGATGGCTTTAGTTGACATGTCAAGGGATATAGATGAAACTGTAGCTATTGATAGTCATTATCATCAGTCAATTGAGTCTTGCCATACTTTCTTTTCCATTAACCCAGAATTTAACTTTAAGACTGTCTCACTCAATATACGCAGCTTCAATAAAAATTTTGATAATTTTGTTATTGCACTTAATAGGTTTAATACGCAATTCGACGTAATCGTTTTGACAGAGTGCTGGCTCTACGAAGGCTTAATCACTGACATTCTTCCTGGATATAATTCGTATCGCAGCTCTTCTCAACTGAATAAAAATGGTGGCGTTCTTATCTTTGTGAAGTCTTGCTACAAATCCTTTTCAACGCAGTCAAATATTGTGGGTGCAGACTCATTACTCGTCACTGTAGAGAATAACACTATTATCCTAGGCATTTATCGCTCTCCCTCGATTGTTAACATTGAACCCTTTATTAATTCCTTAGATAAGTCCCTAAACCATGTAAAAAATAAACCACTCATTTTTGTCGCAGGTGATATGAATATTGACATATGTAGCACCACCAGTAACTCGCACTCTGACTACCTTTGCCTCTTGGCATCACATGGCCTACTTCCTGCTATCGCAATTCCCACCAGGGGCCAAGCGTGTCTCGATCACATTTTTGTTAAAACTGTAAGCCTGAAGACAACTGGCTTAGTTTGTAATTCCTCCATCACTGATCATGACATGGTAATAGCCGCAGTCAGTCACTCTTCTCAAAACGTTAACAAAACTACTGAGCGATACCGGTCCAAAATTGATTATGATGCCGTGGCAACTAAAATGGAAAGCACCGAGTGGTCCCCTGTGTTTACTAAAAGTTGCGTAAACGCAGCTGTTGAGGCTTTTAACGATATCATAGTGTCAGCCATACGTGAACATACTCAAAAAATTAAAATAGGCAGAAAATGGGTATCTAAAAAACCATGGATCACCCCGGGACTTATTAGATGCATGCGACACCGTGATAAACTTCACTTTGACTCGAAAACACATCCCAATGACATCTTACGCCACAGAACCTACGTGAGATACAGAAATTTCTGTAACAAACTCTTGCGAAAGATCAAGTCCCAATACCACAGTCAACTTCTAGAACAAAATAAGGATGACTCCAAAAAGCTTTGGAAGACCATTAAGAGTATCTGTTATTCTTCAAACCGCAATAACAGTTCTCTTGAATTATTAAATAGCCCCAATTCAACCCCCGCCTCGTCTCTAAATAATTGTAATAATTACTTTGTATCTGTAGGTAAAACCCTGGCTGACAATATTTTATCAAAGATATTAGAAACTGAGGACTCCATCATCCACTCGTACACTCCGGACACATCGACAACACATTCATTTTTCTTTTATCCTACCGACCCTCTTGAAGTTTTCAAAATCGTAATGAAACTAAAGAGCGATAGCGCCCCGGGACATGATCTAATTACGGTCTCATTTTTAAAGAAAAGTCTCACTGCGCTACTAACCCCAATAACCCACATTTTCAATTTAAGTCTGGCAACGGGTATCTTCCCGGATATGTGGAAGGTGGCTGCGGTGTCCCCCATACATAAGAACGGTCCCAAAGACCTGCCGGACAACTATAGGCCTATTGCGTTGCTAAGTGTTATATCAAAAATCTTAGAAAAAATAGTTAATAATCGCCTAATAAACTACTTGGAAAAACACTGCCTTATCTCCAATAGACAATTTGGTTTTCGTAGGGGTAGATCGACCGAGGACGCTGTTTCGCTCCTAGCTAATCTAGTGGCCGAATTTATTGATAAAGGGGAGAGTTGCCTCGGTGTTTTCCTAGATTTAGCGAAAGCATTTGACTCTGTTTCGGTCGGCCTACTCCTGAAGAAACTGGAGTCTGTTGGTATAAGGGGACTTCCACTAGATTGGTTCAGAAGCTACTTAAACAACCGAAAACAATACGTCAAAATCAATAACTTCGCAAGCGGGCAACTCCCTGTCAACTACGGAGTTCCTCAGGGGAGTATACTTGGCCCAACTCTCTTTGTACTTTATTTTAATAGTGTAGTATCTATCCACATAAATAACGCGGAAATAATTGCATACGCTGACGACACGGCGGTTTTGTTCCACGGAGAGTCTTGGGAGCAGGTTTATAGTACGGCAGAGGAAGGCCTCTTCCAAGTTGCGAAAGCACTTGATAGGAATCTTCTTTCACTAAATACTGGTAAAACTAAGTACATTGCTTTCTCAAAGACATGTGTATCTGATCCTCCTCCAGGTAAATTGCTAAAAATTCATTATTGTAATTTTTTTAGTCAACCTTCCTCATCTGCATGTAACTGTAGCTTTATTGACCGCACTTCCACCATAAAGTATTTAGGTGTCACAATCGATGGAAACTTATCGTACAAACAGCACATTGTTGATCTATCGGCTCGTGTCCGAAAACTGATTTTTATCATCAAAAATCTTCGCGACTGTGCATCAATATCACTGCTGCGACAGGTGTATACGGCCCTATGTCAGTCTATTATTCAGTACTGCATCTCTGTCTGGGGAGGAGCGGGCAAGAGCTATATGATTCAGGTAGAGAGAGCTCAGAGAGCTCTTCTAAAAGTCATGCTGAGAAAACCGTTTCGCTTCTCGACAGATGAACTCTATAGGGAAGTTAAAGTTCTGCGCGTCCGACAGCTTTTTGTTCTTAGTGCTATTTTGAAAGTGCATCCTTCTGTAAGAGAACGCTCCGATTACCTAGAGATCATGGACAGACGTGTATACAGAATCCCTCTTCCTAAGGCCTCATCTCTTTTAGCCAAACGAAGACCATCCTACTCTCTAATCTATACCTACAACAAGGTATACAAGCTGTGCCCCGACATAAAAGATTCTCCCACTAGCGCCATCAAGCGCATCCTTAAGGAATGGCTACTGAATCTCTCATACGCTGAGACTGAAAGCCTTACCTGAATGTTTGCTCATCCACCCACAAACCCCCCACACACCCCCACACATATACACACACCCCCACTCACACTCACACCACGCACATAACACATAATATTATACACCCATACTCACTTTTGATCCCCACCATAATTTAATGCACGCTTTTGTTTATTAACGTTCTGATCATCTTATAATTGCTGATTGTAACCATAATATATATTATATTTGCATGCATTTTTTTTTTAGTATTTCATCATTACACTTGCAATTATTTCACGAATAATTCGCAACATATTGCCATGTCAATCCTTTCCACAACACTAGGACTGTTTTAAAGACTATGTTAGTTAATCACTCCAGAGGCTCAAGATACAAGCCTAGAGCTTAGTTTGGGCCTCACTGTAAAACTAATAGTAGGATAATATTAGTAATAATGATATATCGTTATATGCATTTGTGTAAATATTATGGTAATAAATAATCTTATGTCTTAATCTTATGTCTTATGTCTTACTGCTTGGCGGATGAATAACTGGTAATGTGGCATAACTAGTGTATGGTTCCATACCTTTAGGGACAAACATAAGAATGCCGTTGACTCGCTCGTTGGCTCAGATAGTTGTATCTCCGTCTTCTAAGGTGCAGGTCCTGGGTTCGATCCTCTGGTAAGTCCAAACATATGTGCGTATGTAGCGAGTCTGTTTGCCAGAAGACATTTAGTTTTTAAATCACTTGTGAAAACATCCAAATAGTTTTGAAACATTATTGTTATTACTTTTGTCTGTTTTACCGCACTAAAATTAAAGCCACACGATTTTATATCCCCAGTAGTGTTTTACTTCCGAGCACCGTTATCTTGAGCAGTAAAAATTTGGAGTTTGCTTTTAGTTTTATACTCGTCCTCAAAATATAGAGCATATAGAGCATAATCCTGCCATGTTGCCTACTAATAAATCACAAACGGTAACTAAGATTGTCTGCTGTTATCAGAACGTCTATATAATGGTGCCTAGTCATGGAAGCCGTCTGGAATTATCCTACAGCTCTAGATAGAATTTTGTTACCGAGTCCAGAACAAATCTTTGTACCTGTAGAGAAAACAGCTTATTCAATACTTGATTTATGTAAAGGCTTGTCGAAAAGAAAGGCGATTTGAATAGAACTCCCCGTTAACCGTGTCGAACCTTAAAGCTTTTCATAAATGAAGGTTGCGTAGTAGCACCACCTTACTGTGAGGTTTCTAAAAGCCCCTCCGTTGTTATACTACCAGCTGGCACTTAAAAGAAACTTAACGCTTTGAAGCAAGCTGACGAAATGTTGCATTGAATGAATGAATGACACATGGTTTGCCTTAGATGCTAATGGTTTGTCAAACTTCTTGCTAAAACGTTTTGAGCCTCACGAGCTTTATTAATGAAATGAACATATAAAGTTTACCTATAATATTGTTACTCGTGTGCCACCTTCAGGTAGATTAAAGAACAAGTTATCGGAAATGTCGTTATTGCTTATCGAGTCGACGGCCGTCTATTTATTGCCTTAACAAAGTGTAAGCAACAATGAGAGATAGCCGGACTAGTCACAGGAACGGAATCGATGCATTTTAATAATTCAGTTCTTCAGTCGCAACTAGAACAACGGCAAATAAAATTTTAGATCTTATTCTGTGTTAAACTTTTTGTTAAAAACTCTTAAAATCTCTTTAAATTTATCAAAAGATCATCATTTCATTTATTGGATGAGAGCATAAATATGAAGATGGAATAAGAATGAAAAGTGTGCCAGATAACCCTAAATTGCAAGCTTTATCTAAAAAAGCAAAATAAACAAAACAAAGGTCAAAACCAGCTTACTTTGACTATCGTCATTTTACTTGTTCACGTTCCACTACTAGTTTAGCCAATAAGTTTCCCACAGCGTCGGTTTCGGGCGATATACGTCTCAACTCTCAAAGTACACTCGTGTACGTCAGAGCTTTCTATAAGTTACAGGCCCTCTACTTTTCAAAGCTGTTCAATTATAATAATATGACCTTTTCGAATTAAATAGGCAAAATAGTAAAAAATTTACAACTTTAAGAATTATTATATACTAGCCGTGCCCCGCGGTTTCACCCGCGTAGTCTTCGTTCCCGTGGGAATATCGGGATAAAAAGTACTTTTTATGTTATTCCAGGGTCTAAACTATCCATATAGTACATACCGAATTTCAGCCCAATCGGATCAATAGTTTTAGCTTGAAAACGGAATATAAACATACACACAAAAAAAAACAGTGTTAGCGCTGTTTCTTTTTGTGTTATCTAGATGGCGCTTGAGTAATGTAATAACTCGGTAGCATTTTGTTCACCTTATAAAAAGCAACTTTTTTACATTGTACTGAGATTTGAGATTTATAATATTATTAGTATTAGTATTTAGTGTTAGTATATATTAGTATTAGTAAGAGTAAGAAGAGTAAGATATGCTAACAGCAGGCTCATGCTGCGAACTCTGATACATTTTACGATCGTCGCAGCGTGCTTTGCACAGAACATTTACCACATTCTTAGAACACGCATTTTTCCTTTTTATAACGTAATAAAACGTTTTATTGAATTGAATGGAATGCTTTTTGCTTATTTTTGGTTATTAAACAACACACAATGCCAGAGGCAAATTTTGCCGTTGCCTAAACATGTCCAACGATCCGTAAACTCGTCAAAAATATAATACCTATTGATATTATAAAGGCTGGCTTTGAAAATTGCCTGAAAACTTCCGGAGTCTAAAATCAATAATCTGATATTAACAAAGAAACTCTGTAGCTAGATTTATAATTAAATATGACCAAGAAGTGCACACTTTCGTTAGTAACTTATATTAAATACCTATGTATTTGTATTTGATTAATGCACCAAACAGTCTTATTAAACATTTAAAAATCCATAAAACCTTTTACGATTAGACAATAAATCGATTCCAATAAACTTTATCACCCTATTTTATTACAAAGTAGTCATTACATAGATAATTTGATGATTTATCGCTTCCTTAAAGGCCCTGTTGAGTTTAATAGACCAATAAAAAGGGTAGGTAGGTTACAGTAAGCAAAATTTTCTTCAAGTCTCATGTAAATTTCGCTTGACAATCGCGAGGTAACAATAAAGGAAGATTTACAAGACTTCTGTACATGCATGTACGCTGGAGCATATTTTTCTCGGTCGCTGAAAGTTCAAGATGTGACTGTGTGCATAGCGTGTTTTCTCCTAAACGCCACTTGTGCTGCTTCACCTATCCTAGTAACATAAATGAAAATGTACCTATATATTACGTATATATGTAATATGTAGGAACAAATTTATAAATTGATCGTATAGGTATTTGCGTGAAACATCTTGAGTGAAAATTCTTTCCATTTTACCAATATAACTGTTAAAACGAAGATTAGGTATATATATATCTATCCTAAAAACTTTATTAATAATAACAAAATTCAAATTATTATGTACGATAAGGTAGAGCCGAGTAAGGCTCAATACATACCTATATGTAACTGAGTATTAAGGTGCTCTTCCATTAGGCCATTCACTATGTAGTCAAAGATGTGTTTTATATACAAGTAATTTTCATAGCTCAGCTCAGCTAACCTCAGTTGGAAACTGTTTTTCAAGCCGAACTATGAAAATAAAAGATTCTCGATTGGTGGATATCAAATACATCCTTAACTACACCGCCTAATGGAAAAGCAGCTTTAATTAGCGAGGATTAGTGTCAGTCACGTTTTCACGCGGGTGATATGTCTGTCGCCTCGTCCTGCCCCATTCATACACCTACCGTAAATACAACATATCCGCCTATTCACTCACTAATCCCTTTCACTTCCGAAATTAAGCTTTATCCACTACTTCATTAGCGATAATTAATATACGCCCCATCTGTCCTAAAGCTTGTTAAAAATGTATTAATCGCATTGATCCCAAATGAATAGAACTGAATAGAATAGAATAGTATGTACATGGAATGAATGTAACACACAAACCTCGTGAAGATCCAATAAAATAAGCCCGAAACAAAGGAATGTGATTCCGTACCGGTATCGACGGAGGTGGAGTACCTTTGCCATTTGTCAAGCAAACGTGAGCGTGCCATTAATAAAGGCGAACGAATCTTCCGTGCAAGACAAAGAAGCTAGTATCAATATTTATTAGCGTGCTTAGTATTAATCGGGTCGGATTCTGCCGTATTTGTGGCTGTATCCGAACAGTACCCGAGTTCATGGATCGAAATTCTCATTCGTAAAAAGCGTTCATGCTATTGACGCAGTAGAGCGTGAAAATAATTCGGTTATAATATTCTCTGTAGAGCTGAGGCTAAATAAAGAATTGCCCGTTGTAATTTACCATACCAATTCACTGTTTTTTTCGGCGCTGCTTTTGTATCGTTTAGATGAGAGGAGGTAAATGGATGGACTGTCGTGGTTGGAGTGGGCCTAATTTTTCTTCTCTGAATAATTTTTATGGTCCCTCAGATTATTATCCTTAATGGAAACTCGAGCTGAGGAAGCTGAATAGACGATTGCCTTTTAATGTTCCGTAATAAATTCAATCTGAGGCTTAGTTTGTCATATTTTAAATTAATAAGGTAAACTTATGGCAATGATTTACAGTAATAAATAATATGCATTATTATAGCAATCATAAGACGTATGTAATTATTTCGTGTTTGTACCTATATTACCTATATATTTGAATACTATGCGAGAGATATCCAAGGAAAAAGAGAAATGTCCGATAAGAAAAATCATAACTGTAGGTAGATAAAACTAATTATAATTTATTTTTAAAAGCTTTTATTTAACTTGCAATGTATGTAAGTATGTTTGTTCGGGTGAAATTAAATTTTGTATACACGACAAACTTTTATGAACATATAAATTGTATATAATGAGGTTATAAGTTAATAGTTAAAATTTTTAAGTAAAAAATTTTTTCTTCTTTTTAGAGCGTTTTTTTGCTCTTAATTGTTATTACCAACCTCAATATTCTTTGTGCTTTACTCGTTTAATTTTAGTGACAAAGAAGTAATTACAAAGTACTACACTGTACCTACACAAATTAGCATGCAAAGTACGGCCGAACTAATAATATAACGTGAAATTAACTTTTGTTAATTTTGTCTCGATTTTCCCACCTCGTCTAGCCTCGTAGCGCCTCACCTACGTAGCTCGTAGCGCCCGCCCTACGCGTCGTCTGATATCGCTAGTCGCTTTTCCAGTCGGTGATTCGGAGTGCTCGGTATTTCAGCCATAGGTCGTCAGTATATTCCGATCCGCGCGACAGGCAGGACGTATCGCGTCACGTTCTCGCACGATACTATCCACGCAATGTGTGACAATAAATGTTGCTTCCTCTTTGTTATCTAATTTTACAAGTTTATAGACGATTGACGTATTTATCAATTTTAAACGTTGCTGTTTAAGTGTTTCTGCTGTTCCTCATAAGAAGATTATTCTATTTGGACGGGTAAGTTTTTAAATTCCCCCGCAATAAATTTGTAATACTGGAATGATCTAATAATTGTGTCTTCTATAATATGGAATTGTTCAAAGTGTTAACGATTCCTTATAAAAAAGGCCAGGCAACACTTTACGACATTTTCACGAATGGCTTTAATCTAGATTTGTATGGGTGCGACTGTTTTCGCTTTGTTTAATAATTTAAACTTATTAATTAATTAAAGGTTTATTCCCATACTTTCAATAAATCCTTTCTATCTCTTCCAAAACCTCTAATAAATACTCGTAGACTCCCAAAAGCATTAACAGGATACAGGACCTCTTAGCAGTTTGCAAAACAATCGATTTGGTAATTTTTTCATAAGATTGTATTAAATTCCTAGAAGGCCATGTACGCTCTTAAGGTCAGTCAACATATAAACAGTTAATGAGTGGAAATCTGTGTGGAACAGTGGGCATTTCCCGTGTCTGCCCTCACACACCCGATATGATTTTATAGCACATTACTTGTGTGAGTGATTTTCCACGTCACTCAGCGAACCAAATGGGTGAATCACCGTTTTCTTGTGTTGATATGTTTCTACATTAATCTGTTAGTATTTTAAATTCATAACGCTAATATAAGTTATCTATGTTTTTGCTGCTTATATATTCACATCTAGATAGTAATATTAAGCTACCTTCGTGTTTCTTACGTGAGGTACCTAGCTGTAGTGGCAAAGCTGTATCGTGACACAATCTTCAAATAAGCCAAAGCGGTATATTTCCCGCCACGCTGGACTTATTTGTAACCTTTTACATTCTGCAATACAATACCTTTTCTCATTATAAAACACAACGTTATGACTTTCGTCGAAGGGTTAGGTTAGGCCCCTCTTTCTCATAGCAACTACAGCTATACTTAGCCAGTAAGTTATTTTTTAAGTCCTAATGAATAGAGAGAGAGCAAGCCTATTACTATCACTCAACCATTAACCAAATCCAGACTCCAGGCTGTTTTGATTATAGAGACTATGATGATAAATCAAATTACACTTGCCCGACCTGGGAATCAAATCCCAGTACCTCATGCTCAGTAAAAGCGCTTGTGACCACTGGACCAACGAGGTAATCTTTCTCCTTATATATTAGGCCATTTCAGGGCCGTCTTAAGTCTATTCTGCGCCGGGGTGCGGGACTCAGCCTGCGCCCTCGTTTTGTTTACACTGCAGCGTGGCACGCGACCGACGACACACTGCAGTATGAAAGGGGTCCTAGTCAACCAAGAAAACACAATACACGTAATTTTTTTTCCCATTTCTAATGAATGAACTTACACTTTATTGACTTAGAGATCATTTTGCTTCAAGTGCGGGCGACCGGGCAGCAATGTCAAAGGGCGCAATTACTCGCCTATGACAGACGCACGGGTGCCGCGCCGCGCGCCCATTTCAAATGAACATACACTCTATTGACATATAGATCATTTTGCTTCAAGTGCGGGCGACCGGGCGGCAACGTGTCAAACGTACATACATACACTCTCTTTGGATTAGAGATTTTGCTGCGCGCGTGTTGTATTAAATAAAATTGTTATTTGTGTAGTGTAGTAATGCGGTATGACAAGCGCCGAAAGCGTAATAAAAGTAAAAAAAATAATTATTGTTGATGACTATTTTTTTTTGCTTGCGCATACATATTTGTCGTAAGTAACAAGTATATAAAACTGTGGAATAGCATTAAGTTCAATGAAATATTCTAAAATTCAGCGCTCGACAGGCGCCCCCGGGCGCTCCGCGCCCGGGTGCACCGCACCCCTTGCACCCCCTGGTAAAGACGGCCCTGGGCCATTTACCAAGATAATCTTTTAATGACAATAAGTAGACATATTATGTAGGTAGTAACATTGTTATGTAGAAGGTACGGTCGACGATCGTCAATAACACCCTTCAAAAACCTTTTACTATCTCCAATAATGCGATACGCCTACGTAAGATATAATGCAGAGTGAATAGACCCTACCCTACTTTCCCCTTCTTAATCAGAAACTACTAGCTACGAGGCTGAATTCAGTTTAAACCTTTTTTGTAGTTAACTAGTTAGAGAGTAGGTCGTCTTATCACTTGTGCCAATTCCGTACACAATATATCCCACTCTGGGTGAGAAACAATTCTGCGTGTAAAACAATTGGATCAAATTCTTTTCTCTGAAAGTTTGTTTTTATCGCTGCGCTGTGGCATCATGAGCTTTTAAGCACCACTGAGGTCGCCATTTCTCCGTCTTAACTACTCTTTAGGTTTACGAACGTGCTTGCCGGACTCGTAAAACTGACAGAAGTTGAAAACTTTTTATAATGTTATTATGTTATATAATTAGGGAAATCACAGAACTATATCGTAAAAGCGAATAATACCAATTATATTCTCTAATTTTCACTTTTACATTATTATTTTTTGCACAAAAATCTTCATCTAACTAAAATATTCTTATTAAAACAATGAAAAGGCTTTGTTTTCATGAGGTGCTTAGTGGTAACTTAACTGGAAACGTGGTCTTTTTAAAACAATATCAAAAGAAAGTATAACGCTGATTGCATCCTTGAAACGGAATATTTTAACCATAATCGCTCACCGTTTGCGAGCGTTCACACGCTTTGTCCTCACTTTGTGTTCTCTCCCGGTCCTGCGGCGCGACGAGATTGTCGCAAGATAGAAAATTATGAAAAGACTGAAGCGGGCGCTGGGCGCGTAGCTCTTGCCATTTAAGATGAGAAATGGGCAGCGCTGCAGTTGCGACAGCGTCGTCGGCGGAGCACTAAGATTGCGGCCGCATTATGCTTATGCACTGAATATTCATTCGCGCCGTGTCCAGCTCTTTAATCAACTCCTTGCGTCCGACAGACAATACCTTTGTACGGGCTTTGTGCTTTGATGCAAACAACAAATTACTACCTTGACAAACATCCGATTAACATAATCTGTGTAATGCGGTGCGGTGCTTGGATTTGTACCGAGATAATGCTCCTTTTTATTTAAAGTCCTAACAATGGTTTATTCGAATATAGGTCAACATTTCTCTAAATGCTAGTAAAATGCTTGCCATACAAGATCTGCTAGCTCTCGAGTTCAAACATTTTTTTCAAGATCACTTCGGTTGCGTCATTGAAAAAAGATTGACTTTATTGATATTCCAATTTTACACGTTGAAAATGCTGAAAACGCGGAGCGTTTCGGTTTTTCGTCTCTAGCCATAAAGATTGACTCAATTTGTTCTTGTCCGTCGTGCAATAAACTAGCGAAGGGTACTTTTTAACTACGAATTTGCCTTTTGTAGAGTAAGTAGGTATATCACCTTAATTTCATTTGGCAAAATTAGGATTTAGAACGTTCAAACGATAAATTAATTGGGTATGTTGTCGAGAGCGTTTCTCTACTTTATTTACTCTTTTATAACGTTATATTTTGCGTTAACGCCCTCGGCAATAAAAAATATTTGACGTGTTTCGTTTTATATCCATATTAATTTCGTAAAATGCAAACAATATAAGAATGGTAATTTCGTAACCTATTATTCCTTTACCTTTTAGTTCATACGTTTACATTTTAATAAATATAAATTATGTGAAACATATTTCATGAGACTTTCGTAAACTAAAAAGATAAGAATTGTCCCACACTGGATAAAAAATATACGTGTTTTGCTCTGAGCGGTTTCATTATATCCTGACAAAAATTTAATTACCTCAACTGCGGTGCTCTAGGGAGCCATTGTGTTCGGAATAAAACGTCGTACGCACTGCCGACGACGGTCACGAGAGAGCTCACCGTGATAGATGATATTCAAGAACAATTAATCTTGGCCAAAATATGCGAACGATTTGCGAGCGAGTGGTCGGGCCTAATGGTCGGAAGATTATCGTGGCTCTACTCCGCGTCCCGCGCCCTCGCGCTCATTAGCGAAAAACAACCAGCGTATACCAACCAACTTACCAACTGGTAATACCATAATATCAGATCGACTTTGAAGTCACTTTAAATAATATGATAATGCCTAGGTATAAAACACGTGTTCGCAAAGGCAATATCGTGACTCCCATGGTCATATATCATGGCAGCGTTTTCATAAAGAGCGTCGCGACCCGACGCAACGGACCTGTACGCTTGGACACCGAAGGCGTTGTTATGCGACGCCGCTATCCTCGGATAATGTCTTGCATAAATTTACTGTAATCTAGTAAAGCCAGTGCCACTTGCATAATTTAAGCTAGCAATGCAGTTTATACTAAAAATGTCATGAGCAGATTGCATTAAAGCGATTCGAGCTTCGCATTGCGATTTTTATATTATATTATTATACGATTAAGCTGCTTGTACAGCCATAGTAAAGCAGACAAATCTTCTAATTATTCAATCACATTCACAGGTAGCAGGATTTAATTGGTCAAATGTTCCGTTAATTGGAGAAACCTGTTAGACGCATGACGCATTGCATGGCCTTGTAAACTACCATCGGTTATTAGTACACGAAATAGGTGAACTATGCAAGTGTTATATATCAGCTTTTAGGTCTTCATTGTCTATAGGTTATTTACTATAATAAAATTAAAATATATTAAAAGTAACCTACATAAAATTAAAATGAATTAAACCTAACTAGGTATACTGACTTTAAATATCTTCGTAACAAGTAAAAATTAAAAATTTAAAAAAGCCGCTTCCTCCATCTTCAGACACTGATACGGTCTATCTGTAACGACATATTCATTGAGACGATTCCAATGACTGGCCACTTGGCTCAGCGGGTAGTGCCCCTGCATGTCAGTTTGATCTATATGTTTGGGTGTCCTGGACATTCTGACACTTAGTCCAACATACTTCGGAGCTTTATAAGCGTATATAAGTATGTATGGCTTCTGGTTACCATAGTAAAGGCTCTGCCAAATTTGGGACCAGAAGAAAGTGTGTGAAAAAAAAGCAAAAAACGCATTGAAATCCGTCCATTCCTTAAGAAGCTACGATGCCATAGACTGACACATAGATTTGATACAGTCAAACTTTTAAAACATCTTTTTCGTTTTTCAGTCGTGGGTTAAAATTATTCAAAATAATATTTTTGACCTCACCGGAAGAACTTAAATGTAGACATGATATTAATATAAAGTTGAGATTAGGGGGCATGCAAACGATTGACAGTAGAATGTCATGTTAATTCTTAAGTATAAATTTTTGCGATAGCGAAACTTTAATCGGGTTGTGCGGAAATGGCGGTTGCAATTTCATATTTCCCATGCACTTGTAGATATGTATTTGCAAAAGTTAGTCTATAGAGGCGCGCCGCGGTACGGGCAAGTCGTCCCGCCAATGCAAATTAGTGGAATCACAATTAGTGCTCGATTGTTGCTCGGCAGCAGCTTGCATTTAGCAAATGAAACAACCAACAACCAGGTAGGGGAGATTCAGCAAATAAATTATGAAACGGCGTGTTCTATTTTATCGGGCCTTCTGTTGTACTTGTGCAAACGATTTCTGGGGAATCTACAGTTACCAATTAATTGCTAGTAGCTAAGCTAGCTATATTTTACTACGTAAAAATGTGGGTATATTACATAAAGATTTAAAATGAAATGCATTGTTATAAGTACACAAAAATTTTCCCTAATTGGTCAGGAATATCACCATTATACCTATTCTTTGTACACAACTAATAGACGTGATACAAGGAGTAATTATTATAGTGAATAGTGCTATTTGTTCCCCAAACAAAATGTCCACGGAAAGCACCTAGGGTTGACAGATGATGTTAGAGGCAATTAATCTTGACCAAATATGCGGGCGAATTGTGGGCCTCTACTCACAGCCCTAATAGCGACGTTAATGTTGCAACTAAGTACTTCCACATTTCTCTGAAAACATTTGGGGACATCTAGATATATCCGACCATTACCTATGTCAGTAAGTAAACCATCTACTCCGGTTGTAAGGGGTCGGCGACCAGCGTGTTCCTGCTGTCTTATCAGATCGTCTGTCCACCTTGTGGGTGGATGTCCTACGCTGCGCTTGCCGGTCCGTAGTCTTAATTCGAGAACTTTACAGCCCTATCGGCCATCAGTTCTGCGTGCTATGTGCCCTGCTCATTGCCACTTCAACGTGCTAATCCGCTGGACTATGTCGGTTACATTCCTTAGTTTACTGATATCCTTATTTCGATTCGATCTCACAGAAAATAAACACGCAGAATCTCAGAAGCATATAAGAACTGTCCTTTATATAAAGATTTTCTCTATATGATCCTAGTCTAGCAAAATTGTAGTGGTAGGCCTCTTTTGCGGGGGGCCGCCTAGGGAAGTTTCCAGTTATTCATCCGCCAAGCAGTAATGTACAAAACATTACTATGTTCCGGTCTGAAGGGCAATGTTACCAGCGAAATTACTGGGCATGACGAGTTTCAACAACTAATATCTCAGGGTCACCCTGAGGCGCAGTACAGTACCGCGCAGAATTTTGAATTTTAAAACACTGGGTGGCACTGTGTCTGATATGGGCAATCATGACGCTTACCATCAGGCTCCTGATTTGCTCGCCTTGTATTCATCATAAAAAAAAATTTTAACGAAGCTAGTCAATTAATATTCATTCAACCTTGAGAAATTCTTTCTACCCATCGTATATGGATTTAATTTCATATCGCAAATGTTTTCATTAAAAGAGCTGCCACCATATTATTTACGTCAATGTAGCGCGGCCGGAGAACGAATGTATTGCCCAAACGTCCACTCAGAAACATTAAATGGCATTTGACAGACCCCCATCTTTGTCGCTGTCAGTCGTTTGATTCGCCCGGCCAATAATTTAGTAGCGTGATCGTCACATTGTACAAGTTCGCTGTCGTGACATTATTATGCGGGTTTCCTAAGGGGTCTTTGACGACGAGGTGTGGTGAACGAGCAAAGTTTTAATAAGTTGGTCCTTCTCCGCCGTGAGAGCATTGTCTTATGATCCGATATAACGGTGCGATCCTATCACGATTGTGCGTGCCTGACAAACTTGTGAACAAGGATTATACCTTCACGTTATCACCAAAGTTTTTGGCAATAAATTACTCACAGAGACATTTGGCTCAGTTCAAAACTTACAAAGAAGCAATTGAAATATTTATCACCAAGAATATATCTAATCTTTTCTTTTCGTTGTCATTTCTATACATTCTTACTCTTAGTTCCTGTCTAAGCTTTCTATCGCTTAAGTTACAATAAATGTATATCATTAGTTTAATATAATATTGTCTGCAGAGTTTACTTTCTATTAATATTAATTAGGGTTCCGCGTCTATTTATTATTAGTAGCTCTAGTAGCTGCTATTAACTTATTATGAATTATTCTGTCCGCTTACAGCTGTGTAACAGTTGAAATTAATTCAATACCATAATATTATATTATAATATTAGGATATGAATGGATTAATAATAGTTTTATTACTATACTTACTGTATCGCCATAATAGTAGTCGGTGTTACCTACGTAAAATCACCGTCCTTATTCCATTAATAAAAGATTTATGTGAAGTTACATAGGAAAGTTTCATTCTAATTGCCCATAGGTCATTCGAATTACTATTTTATGTGGAAAGGTCCCAGGGTTAACTCTATTAATTGTTTTCGGCCATTACGCGTTCCGGCGCGGTAACCCGTCCGAACTCCGGATCGTTTACGGTCATACTACGTAATGGGATTAATGCATCATCATATCTTGACTTGTTCGTTTTACTAATCTAAACCCTATAAACTTCGTATTACATCATTGTGTGCACGATTGTGTGATAATTGAATAGAGGTAAGGGATCAAAGAGAAACAACATGGTTAAGACACGTTTACTTGATGCAAAGAGATTATAGCATGGTCGTTGCCTTTAGCTTTCAGTCATTCACAATGATATGTGTAAACTGTGGACTACTCTACATTAAGTCTGTCAGAGTCAAGTGATGTAAACTGTACACCTATCTAGTAAACTAATTTTATTTCAATAGTTTCAATGTTTTTTAGGGTTCCATACCTCAAAAGGAAAGAAAGGAACCCTTATACGATCACTTTGTTGTCCGTCTGTCTTTCTGTCGGTGTGTCTGTCCGTCTGTCTGTCTGCCTGTCTGTCCGTCCGTCTGTCACTTTTTAACAGGAACGCGTGAAGGTATCAAGTTGAAATTGATATCAACTATTTAGAGCTGCGGTCCCTTGTGGCTGTAAAAAAATCATACTTCTATGATAACGCAATTAAAAGTTATGACCATTTTACTGCATATTTCCATACTTTGCGCAAGTAACCAATGTTAATGTAAGATAGCGCTGTATATTCTTAGTAGGCAGATTAGCGTTTTGTTCAGGTATCTAGGTATGGAACCCTACACTATGCATACATACGTATGCCTTAACAATTTATTTTATGAAAAAATTGAATGCTGTAATATTTCTCAATTCGTAACAGAATTTTACGAGTCCATGTTTATTGAGTTTTACTAGCCTGATTGATGTTTTTACCAAGCGGCAATACCTGGTGTACTATTTTTATCATCTCATCGTAAAACTGATATATTTGTTCTTTTGAAATGCTTCTCGAGTTCGATAGACTTATTTATTGGATTTATCTTAATAAACTAACTTAATATGTAGTTCCTTAAAACTAAAAACTAAATTTCTCTAAAATAAAGCATATGATATTATACATTTAAAGTTATGTCAACATGTTACAGTTACATGTGGGGTGGAACGTTATAAATGAGCTTGCTTCTTTTTCAATTTTCTCTCCGTCCCAACGATTTTATCACGAACGAAGGAATAAAGCACGTTCCGACAGTGAGCAGTTTGAATTAACCTTTAGGGCAGCCTTGTAGATTCGTGGCCCGTGGCCCGGTTGCGAGCGGGTCATCTACTAGTTAATATTCAAAGGGTCTCACAATCTCGGATTCTGTACGCGACTACGAACAGGCTTGCTTCGTCGACTCTCTTTTCTCTGTTGCTGAAAATGTCACAAAAGCTTTCTTATGTAAAAAGTACTACTATTTATATATCTATAATCAACTGCTTTTAATCGAATGCTTGAATTTAACTATACTTATACAACAAGGAAACTGCCTATGCTACCTGCATCTTCATAAAAGTGTTTCGTGAAATTTTAGATAAGTCCGACATTTTTTTGGACGATGGAATCAGTATCTGCCTGCGGATTACACGGCATTCTTAAAATTTTTGGTACATTACGCGAAACAGTGTTTTTTTTTATCCATACTTTCCATTTAATTCAAATGTGTAAATAAATAACCGTAAATAATAAATAAGAACTTACCTAAGGAATTTTAATTAAGGCGTAGGGATGAAGATATCATTGGCATTCAGCATTCAGCAATTGAATAAATTCAAATAATTTTGTCTATGCACGGATCTGAAACCTTTCATTGTATTCCAAATCGGATTTCACATTCATTACTTAACTTTCTGATCAAATTAAATTAAATTGAGAATTTTGAGAACTGTTCGTCCAATTTGACGGTTGAATGGATTTGTTTCGGGACTGCTAAGAAGTATTCAGATGTAAGTCTACATTGAAATAACGTCGAGGGAGAATTTATAGGGCCAGCCGCTCCATGTGAAGTGTTCACGGGCCGTCGAACTTAAATATCTCTTAGACTGAAAATATATTCCATATTTGTATGGTAATCCGCTTTAAAGTCTATCGTTACTTTAATAATGCTTCGGTGGCGTAGTAGGCGCAAGCTTGACTGCCGATTATGAGGTCACGGGTTCGATCCTCGGGTCAGGGAAAGTTAAATATTGGAATTTTTCCATTACGAATTATCTCAATAACTGCCTGGAGTCTGGAACTTTGCCGGTAGATGGCAATAAGCTTGCCCACCTAATGGGTGTACTTACGTATGGGACCGAGTCCTGGGTACACCTCTGCCTACCTCTTTGGGAAAAAGGCGTGATTGTATTATATATTGTGTTGTTATTATGTTAATTACTTTGATAAAGGTATGTGTGTATTGAGCAAGCGAGCGAGCCAAGCGCTTCAGTTTCGAAATTAGCCAAACATGCTTTTGTCCCGCTGTCAGTCTGTCAGTCTGTCTGTCTCGCTTACAGGTCGCATTTTTCAACCGATTTTGACGAAAATTATCCGTACGTACGTAACGTCCCGTATGTTGATAAAAAACTCTATGTAAAGTAATGTTTGGTAATTGTTTGTTGCAGATATTATCGATGTCAGCGGGAGGCGGTGTGGTCGCTGCGGAACGGTGTCGCACGCGGATGCCGTGAGCTCTACACAGGGAGAGCACCACGTCGCCGTGATGAGCACAACCCGCCAGGATGCGTCCGCGGCCTATTTAACCCGGGAACGGACGCTATTGTCGGCTCACGATGGCCACCCCACCGGCGCACGTCCACTCACCCACCCCACCGCACATATATGAGATGTGGAAACACGGCAAGTGGCGACAGAAAACGTCTCCACCGAGGACTAACGCGGCCGTTAGAGTGCCTAGATAGAGACTCCGCTATTCCTTAAAGGCCTAAGTGTTTTTGTGTAAATATAGTGTTAGATGTTAAGGATGTCCGGAGAAGGGAGGGGTGCGCGGGTGCCGCTGCTGGAGAACGGAGTCGGGGAGTATCACGGTCATAAGACGCCTGCGCAGCGGTGTTGTTACTGGCTTGCCGGCCGCGTCAATGTCAAGAAATGTGTCGCCGGCGTCATGCTGCTTACCGTCCTCACAATATTATTCTACACATATTATGTTACTGTACCTTTAGCGAGGTGAGTTCACGAACACGTTTTTATACTATGATGAAGTTTCAGTATAGTATTATGTGACAGTATATTAAGCACTTTATAGGACACTCCACACAGTATGCAGACATAATTGCCTGGTCGCTATCAAAGTTTAATTAATAATAGTTGAAAATATGCATCACTCGGATAAAATCCCATTTAGCTCCTATCGGAGGCAAACACGTCGCTGATACGAATTAATAATATGAAATTATCGTCGAACTCTCACCAATGAGGGGAAATGTAATTTATATAGATTAGTTCCATGAATCAAAATCATAGTTTTATATACCTACATATTTTCCTATTCAAATAGGGCTATTTTTGTGTAATAATAATACATACTACCCATATTATTATAGTGTAATCATGACATATAAAACTCCGTTTAATGATAGCAATGTTAAAGCAGTGCCAAAGGTTAGTAAAGTAGTAAAATCAGTTATCATGAGAGAGTGATAAAGTTATCTTATTAAATATTTTTGCTTAATCACATTCGGAAATATTAGATCCTTATTTAGAAGAATATCAACGAAGCAATCTTTGACGCATGAAATGTTATCTAACATTTGTATATCCACGGGTATAACAATACGAGACGAGTAAATTGTTTCCATAAACTCATTTTATTCTTATCTCCTTTGTGAAGGCACACGTTCAGAGCGCTCTCATTTTCTGGATCCTTTCCGCGCACTCGTCGAAAAAGGCAAGCGACATCACAGACGAATGAACTGTTTACTTACATCTTTTTATTTTAATATCAAAGGATTCGTTATGCGCAAAATTGGCAGTTAATATCGGAAGGAAATTGCCTAGCGGAAGTAAAGGCGTGTACTTCTCTCCGAGCGTCGTTGGCGCCCTTTGTTCCGCAGCTAAACAACGACAATGGCCTGAATATTTTACAGTAATTTATAACGTGATTTTGTGTAATTGGTGCAGATGTCGTGTGAGGCCGTAATATTTTATTTTATCGGCATAAAATTACATCGCGTCGAGATGAGCTCCGGCAAGTTTCGCCGCTCCCTACAATTTATAGCAAAACTTACGTTCTAGCTAATTAATGGAAGCCGCCTTCCCAACGCTCAGGAACTTCCTGATTTAAATGCATAATATTGTCTAATGACCATTAGGTTACTAAGAGCGCAATATCAAACTTATCAAAAGTCCAGACATAATCTTGCAGGAATGTTTTAATCTTCTAAAGTACCGCTTTAGCAGAGCTTAACATTTCTAGTAACAGCCTTGAGTGGCTTTTCTCAAAATTCATCTCTGCTCACACAAATACTAATTTCTCTGTTTACTGATTTTACTCAGACGGGAAGTTTGCGTTCGGAGCTCGTATAACTTACAATTCCCAGTTAAATACTTGGATCATTATAAAAGCATTCGCGGGAACTATTAGTGTGCGAGTGGGCACCGCACCGTAAATAAATGCTATATGTTTGCCCCAATATGTCTTTTCAGCTGGCCGTTAAAGTTTCCTCCCGCTGATTTAGGCGTGGCTTTCATTAAAGCAAAGAGGCCGCAAGTCTGCCGCGGTTCACGGGACCTCTACCGTCTACGGATAAAATATTTCCACAAATTCCTGCCTTTATTTATTTTACGCTATTGAGATAAACCTTAATGGCTCTTTGATGTGGCTCCGCGGTACCCGGCTTTAACTTTGGCAGCCTTTGATTGATTTTCTTCTAAATATTCTTATTAGGTTACTTAGTACCCTGGTGTTCGTATCCTAAAGTTTAGTTGCTTAAGTTATCCGATTTGTTTGAGACTTCTTCGTTAATGTCCTCGGGGATATCCAAATTCACAATAGGAGACTTACCAAATTTTAGAATGTGTGTGTTCACATAGTCTTTTTTTTTTTCGAGTTTTGACAGCGCGATGAGTCAGATGGTAGTAACTCTGCTTTCTGTGCCGCAGGCCCCGGGTTCGATCCCCGGCCAGGTCAAACATTTGTGTGCATGAACATGTCTGTTTGATCTGTGTCTGGGTGTTATAAGCTTGTGTAAGTATGTATATCAGTCATCTGGTTACCATAGTACATGCTTCTAGCCTAGTTTGGGACCAGATGACCTTGTGCGGAAATTGTCCCGTATAAAAAAAAAAAAAGTTTATGTAGTATTTTTTGACATGTGTAATAAAGTTAGTTTATATACGAAAATGTAGTGTAAATATGTCCACCAGCCTGGTATGGCGCGACCGTGTCCCGCGGCCGTTGTCGCAATGCTCGTTGCTGATGTCGCAGCAGCAAGCGGCGCGCGACCATCGCTCGGATGCCAGGCTTCGCATCGACGCCAAGGTGCTGGTCATCGTGGAGTCGGCCTACTCGCGACTCGGTCGGGACATCGCCGAGCTGCTCGTCGCTAATAGGATACGGTGAGTTCACAATTTCTTGTAAGAGTTCATAATCAATCATCATCATTGTCATCTCAGCCGTGGAAAGTTCACTACTGGACATAGGTCCCATGAAAGGAGGGTTTTGCAAATACTCGCCACGCTTGGCAGGCGGGTTGACGAGCGGAAGGAAGGAAGGAAAATAATAGGAAGACTGGAACATGAAGTATTGTCTGCGGGTAGAGAGCTCTTTGTACAGCAGTCTCTTACTTATGCTGCGTTGTGCCTAAACCACATTATAAAATATACAAATTCCCTACAAACACATAATATTTTAGTAGATATTCGAAAAGATGGCACACATTCTGCACACAAATATTTACCCAGTGCGCTCGGCTGATGGCTATTACAAGGCGGCGTTTTCTATTTGTTTATTTTCTCGTGTTCGGGGCGCGAGGCGATCGCTGGTGCCCGTTGACAGCTAATATGCGGACGAGGTGATGTACTGCGCCCGAGAACGGATGGAGTCAGGAAACCTATCTACCACCGCCGCTTCGTGAAATACAGGCTGTTATTTCTTATAGAACCATTTCTGTTGGTTGTACAAGCATTGCATGAAACATGCAATGTTTGTGTGTATGTTAGGGTCAAATCTTTCATGAGAATTTTTGAGATTAAATTGTGCATACACGTTTTGTTTTGATGACAATACATAGACAATACATGATGGCGGTTTAGTTCTTTTTCGTGCATGTCTATGATACTCTCTTGATATCAACTGAAAAGGTTTTCTGAGCAATACGAAAAAGTTTGTTTTAAAAAACTTTTCTAAATTACGAGTTATTTTGTTCTTATCGACTATCGACTTCCTTAAAGTAACTGATATCATATTTACCACTCGGGTATTAAGTTTTTATTATTGAATGGTATGACAAAATTCCTAAAATTATTTTTATTTGGGTTACTTATATCGATAATATTATCTTGGAAATAACGTACACGTTTAATATAATAACTTATTGACCTTTTCTTCCGAGAATATTGATAAGTTGACATTTTTATTTATAAATAAGGCCTGGGTGGTGAAAAGGAGAGATCTAGTGAGCTTCATTCTTTACTCTATAAATCATATCCACTACCTTTATCTCTCTTTAAGTATTTAAGGCATTCTCACCTATTACGTTTTTAATATGACGAACACTTATTTGTAAAGGAATTCAATATACAAGAGGAGCATACGTTACATAACGCCTTTATCCCAAAGGTGAATCCAGGACACAGTTCCCTTAGTAGGTACGTATACACCCACACTTCGCCTGTTATGTTTTAGGTCCATGTAATAGAGGGTGAGCCTATTTGGTCATTTACCGGACACAGTCACATTCCAGGCTGTCATTGATACAATTCCTAACGGAAACATACAATAAATAAATAAAATAACATATATATTTATTTCATATCAAAGTCCAAAAACACTTCACTACAAAATTGTGATCAATTCTAGTGTTATACTTAATTACTATACAATTTGACCAGTTATGACCTTTATCCAGTGTAGCTGGATAGGGCAATCTGGTTTTATCGGCTACAGTCTTAAGAATGCTATTGCTACTACCGCGCAGTCTGGAGAATAGAGAAAGGGCGCGTTTTCTCATAATGGCATGGAATCCATCAATGCGCGTCTGCATAAATATGCCTAACGCGACAATGACACTGCCTAAACTGCAGATCGTACCCGGGACCTTGTGACCGGCTACGCCACCGAGGCAAAATTATTTAAATCCAACTTGCTCTCACCCTGTATAGATATATCGCGGAGTGTGCTACCTAGTTCCGTCATACGAGATTTTTTTCTCTTGTTGGGTTAAAAATCTGTTTGGTCCCGACTCCCACTGAAATAGCTTGCTTATGAAATGTTTCACGGGTTACGAATTAGTTTTCTTATTGATAGTTATTCTACTCCCACACTAATAAATTATCTTTGAGATTTCTTGAAGCTTCTGAAATATTTCATGAATAAATCATTCCGTTTAGTTTGATACTCGTGAAACAACTTGGGCTTAGTTTAAGAGGTGTGTTTATCGAATTGCAAGTTGTGTGAGTTCATAATGTAGATAACCAAAGCCAGTTATCGATATTAAAATATACAAGTTCAAAACATGATATTATTGTAGTAACTTATGTTTTTTTCTCATATATATTGTCGTCAGTAATGTGGGTGTATCTACTATGGGACTGAGTCCTGGATACACCTCTGCCTACCCCTTCGGGAAAAAGGCGTGAAAGTATGTTTATATATTGTCGTCGCATAAATCATAAAAGCTTTGTATCTATTGTACCGGTAAAATATTCATCCATTTCAACTTGAATATAGCATCCACTTATAGCCCAATTCCTCGGTGATTCCCTCACAAAGTGATTCCAGAGCTCATCTCTAAAAAGGGAAATTTCGTCTTTCTCGATAATATTTACAAAGAAATAACAATATTGTGTTGGGTCCTATCAGAAGTTTAATTCGCTTACTAACTTTAATATCCTTAAAACAATATACGATTTCATAGTTCGACGTAGAAACTTACTCAAATTACTCGTTGCTTCTAATTTCTAATGCATTGAGTGCTTTTCCATTAACATCGAAGTATCAAAGCGAAATATTTGGATACTCGATATAACATCAAAACTTCATTTAAGTTTTGTCTATATCTTGTCGGTCACTTAAAATGTTCGTTACATCATCTCATTGTACTGGCTAATAATAAAGATTTTATTTATCAGTCAGTTAAATAGCTTTCTGTGTCTTATTTCGGACCCCAATGTAAACAAAATACTTTTTTCTTTTTATCAGTTTATTCACGCTTCTTTAAACATTCGATTTACAATGGATCGTGGTCTTGACCTATTTTTTCTCTTTTGTGTCGTTCAAGATTGCATTAATACCTTATTAATTTAATTAAATAAATTTTCGGAGAAATTCTTCCAGTAGTTAGGATTACATAATTAGTATTGCTTTTAATATTAAATGCTTATATTTCCATTGACCTAAATACCTTACATTGTTACCAGCTAGTACGGTACTACCTCGACCCAGTAATGCGATCTAATTAGCGGGAATTGCCAAATTGGAAAACAAATATCAATTTTCAAACGTTATGAATTGTGACTAGTGAACATAAGGGCAAACTCATTATATCCATTATTAAATTAATTTTCAGAAGTAGCTTTATCATTGTCTTGGTAACGTGAACATCAGCCTCATGGAATATGTTAACCTCAGGTCCTAATTCCTAATAGAGGCATTTACCTGAAGGACATAGAAACGAGTCACGGGTCGTAGATCGTGGCGAGAGTTAGTTAGGTTAGTAGTGCCATTAGAGGCAACCCCGCGGCATCCCGCCCTATCTCCGCCTCGTTCTCCATTAATGCTCGTTTGTGTCAAAATGACTTAATTACTTTCCATTAAGGCGTTTTGACACTCGCCTTTAATCTTACCAGAGACCTCTATATGTTACCTTATTACGTCTAAAGAACACAGTTCTTTAGTCAATATCATAAACTTTAGAGACATTACATGTACATTTTACTACATACAAGAGCGTTTAATACAAAAGTTTGCCGTGGTGTTACCGGCTATAGAATACCTCACCCTCTCTACCCGTGGTTGCCGTAAGAGCCGGCTAAGGGTTATCAGATTCCATAATGAGGGGGGGGGAGGGTTTTACGCAGAGGAGCAGCGTCCTCTGCGTAAAATCATCGAACTGCGCACGCTAACCCGCCTGCCAAGCATGGCGAGTATTGGCAAAAACCCTTATTATGGAGAAGCCCTAAACATAGTGGACTTCTAACGGCTGAGATGATGATGATGATACAGAAGTAGCAGGACTAGCGTGGTAAAGGGATATTATATAGGTATACTTATTGTCTCGGTCTACAGTTAGAAAGTAGTGTCATAGTCGAAAGAGACAGATAATTTTCCGTGCTATCTATCGGTGTTGTAGTGTAAAAGCTTGTTTTCAATATTGGAGGATGTTGAAACTAACCCTTTTATTTGACCGCATATTATGTATGATATAACCTATACTTTGTTTTAAACTTTTACCTCCGTAGCGGAACTCCGTAATTTGAATAGTAAGCCCCTATGAGTCTGCGAGCATTTGCAATCACCCTACGTATGTTTGTAGTTTGATTGTTAACGCCCACTTCACGCTGTTGTGATATAAACTTGACGGCGTTTAGTACTCTCGCCCCTCGTAAGCAGCGATTTATAAATATTGCACGAGGGCAAATCGGATTTTTAATGTAGAGTTAATGGCTATTCCCCACTTGACACAATCGAACAACTCTACAACCAAGACTAAATGCTTTTTTTTTTTAATTAGCGTACACAACACTCTTAATGAAATAGTCTAAGAAGTAGGAAAAACTCTCCACCAAGTAGGCGGCTGGAAGTCAGTCACTTAATGATTAGGTATCGATAAAAAGAACTTTCTGGATTTACGAAAGCTTTTCTAATAAAACTGCGAGAGCGAAGTGAATTTCATGTTTATTGCCCAATTTAAAGAGTCGTAGACCAAAGTTTACTGTAACGATTTCTTGTTATTACACTTGGTACTAGCTGTTTTGTTAGTACTTACAATGAAGTAGTTTTTTTTTCTTTTTATTGTTTATTAGAAACAATCTTGAGTGTTCAAATCAAAAACGCTCTAGGATAGGCAACTGGCGACGGACTTTGTTGATATAATTTCATATAGTCATTAGGGGCACTTAAACACCACAGAGAAACTTGGCAAAGTTGTCCTTAATTTGGGCATAACGAGTTGGCTTGCAGTTAGTATTGTCATTAGTGCAACCTCTTACAGTTTATTTTTTACAATTAAGTACCTACGTCCCGAATACCCGATGTGTATCTAGGACGCAATTTTTTTCTATACTGAGTTTTCTCCTACTAATATTAAAAAATATATTGTTGGTATATTTCTCTCGGTATGTAGATCAGCTATAATCACTTAAGACTTAAGGTAGACACATGCCCGATTTTCAGCTGGTAAAACGGAGCACAGGCACAGCTCTCTTACTTGTAACGATAAAATAGGCGTACTATATTATGTCAAGAAGATTAAAACCGGGCGACAATAACTACAAGTTTATCTTCTGGCTATGCTAGCCCTGCTGAAGTTTGGATAAGTACCAACCTCACTGTCCTTAACGCAGTTAGACGAACTGACTTGCAGAATCTTTAATTCCTTTGTATCTCTATCATATTGTTCGCTGACCTGACACCTCACTGCACTGCAGTGACGAGTGCCCCGCTAAACCAATATCTACAACACGCTTACTCAAACACAAACGTATAAGGTAAACGTATAAACTTGATGTAATTAGCTGTGTTAGACACATGAATAAACCTGCTCTGTAACTCTCATGTTAGTTCGTATGTAGGTACATTTTAAAGTGTTATCCAAAACACGGTAGCGTGAAAAATACGCACATGTAATGAGATTCGACCCAGGGACTCTAAAGGCCATATTTCCACTGGGCCGCGGACGCTATAATTTATACACATGATGATACATTCGATAGTAAACTTATAACTGTTTCATAGGTACTTTCGTGTGGTATAGAGCAAAGATCTTTAAGATAACTGTTGTTATCCTAAGGGGCAGGTCACCGGGCGGCTCGCTGCGTGACATTGCTCCCCTTATTGAACTCGCTCGCTCTCCCTTATCACGAATTAGCCCTCGTCGCATTCAGTTCACGAACAAAGTAGACTATTTTGCGCGCCCTAATTTAAACCGAGCATTCTCTCCGTACCGTTCTAATGACAGGACACTAATTTAGGTAATTAGATCTACACACTGTCATGTCGCAAATGAATGTAAACGTGTGACACCCGCCTTAACGTTCTACCTTAACGTAATAGATTGTTAAAAGTTGTTAGTCGAAGTATGGGTTGTCGGCAGTTGGCAGATGTATATTACCTAGGTACGCAAAGTTACCAACGAATGCACCGTACATTAGAGCATGAAGCGAACCGGCACGAGTACGTAAATGCTATTTGCAAGTTGCCATTCGACCTGGACCCGATTTCTAGTGCTCTCCGTCTGCCAAATTGAAACGGGCCTTAACTGGAGCAAAATGAACGGGTTTCTCGATACTCGCGCTACTTACTACTCTTTTTCAACCTGTCTTAAATACATTTTTCCGGTATCCAATGACCCCTTGGGACTCGTAGACTTATCAGATTGCAAAGATAGATATGACCGCTTTTAAATGAATTTAAGAGTAGGTATCTATCTATATTAGCGGATGTTTGGACAGTTCAATTTTCATTATTGCCAATCAAGTGGGTTCGTCGCGCCGAGCTGTCCGCTCGTTTAGCGTTTACCAGGGGTCTGAGAGAGAGTTCGCAATGTGGTTGCTATTTAAATTGTACAATTTTATGACAAGGGTCAACCTTCATTGCCTTGATTACTATCCATCTCCGACTGAGAGGAAGTTGAATTTTAAAATGATAACAGTTCAATAAAAATCTTTGAATGCTCAGGTATTTGATTATAAAAATTTCCCTGATTATTATTATTTCGAATTCACAAGATCTTGTAGATTTGTCATTTGGCAAAACTTTAAAAAGTAATGTAATAAGATAGGGGTTGGTAATAAAAAGGTAATAACTATCACTGTTATTACTTCAACAGTCGTATATTTGTAACACTATAGTGCAGTGTAAAATTTATTATACCAAGCGCGACTTTTCATTTTCTTCCCACTTAATTCGCTGCAATTTATAATAACTTTATTACAAAGCAAACAGTTAAAGGTTGGAACGAAAATCATACATCCCTCTAGTGAAAGAAAAATATTTTTAAATGTATTTCCCAAAACAATTTAACAACACATAATAATACAGCAGCTCTTTAATAGATTACCCAGGAACATTTTAATTCCCAATTCAATTAAATCAGCCTTCCGCTATGTTATGGTAACAGAGTTTCCTGCTCACTTGAATAATGTTGATGAGACACGAAAACACGCTGCTAATTTATATTTTCGCTAAAGTAACATGCCCTTAACAAAAACGTTTTTTATAAAGGGTAAAAGGCCGAAGGCTGTAATCAGGTAGGTACTTAGGTACCTAGAAAAGGTGATGTTAAAAGAGCACTTTGAATTCGTTTTTGGTTCTATAGTCAAACAACAAGCTAACAACAAGTATTTCATATGTTTTATTGTTCTCTAAAGGGTGGAAATGCTGAAAATATTTTCGTAGTGAGAATTTCTCTCGGAATATTCCAGCTGTATTGTATCGATGTTACAAAACTATTTTATTACAGTATATTTGAAAATGGTATGGCTCATAATATATTGTCTACTTATATTTCGCACCCTAGAGCCTAATAGGTTATTCTTCGAATGAGTGGCTGTCTACACGTGCGGGTGTTTCGTTGCGATTTTATTGTCTACATAGTAGAGGTGGTCGTCACAAATTATAAATAGTTACTATAACTCAGATTGTCTTTCCACCTTGTGGGTGGGGGCGTCCTACGCTGCGCTTGCCGATCTGTGGTCTTCATTCGAGAACTTTACGGCCCCATCGGCCATCAGTTCTACGTGCTATGTACTCTGCCCATTGCTACTTTAACTAGGTAATTCGCTGGGCTATGTCGATAACTTTCGTCCGTCTACGGATCTCCTCAATTCTGATTCGATCTCGCAGATAAATTTCGAGCATAGCCCTCTCCATAGCTCGTTGCGCTATTTTGACGATCTGATAAAGACGGCAGGAACACGCTGGAGGCGGGCCGTATACAACCGGACTGGATGGAAATCTATGGGGGAGGCCTGTTCAGCAGTGGACGTCCTATGGCTGAGATGATGATGATGATGATGACTATAACTCTGTATTTTCTCAATACCTAAAACACGGTATTGGTTCTACGATAACTGTTTATTCTGGGAAAGTATATATTGACAAATAAAGTAACTAAGCTGCGGCGCGCGCATTTTGACGATACGCCTTTACAACCTATAATTAGTTATTTTGAAAAACTATTTATTGCGTCCCATAGATCGATCGTTAGGCGGCGATAGTGATAGGTAGGTACACCGAAAAAAAGTGCAATAACGGACCAATACATTGTTATTAAAATAAATAGTTTTGAAACCTGGTATCAACATTATTGCACTATTGCAATAACGAATACCGACCCACCTATATATATACTATATGTATATATGTATAGGTACTACATACCTTGTATAAAACAAAGTCGTCTGTATATATAATATCCTCTACTCCTACTAAACCACACATCGGATTTTGATGTGGTTTTCACCATCAGTTAGTTAATTATTACAGAATGTACAGTTAGTTACAGAATGTTTATGTTTAAATAAATAGACCGGCGCCAATCTGCCCCGGCTTGCCTCTCGGTGTTAGTTTAGTTAGTAATTAGTTCAGTTTAGTAAAAAATCTTAAGGTAGTCAAAGGCAGTTTTTCTGTTTCTGTTCACATTTTCACCTCTGTTGGGTTCCGTACCTCAAAAGGAAAAAAGGAACCCTTATAGGATCACTTTGTTATCCGTCTGTCTGTCTGTCTGTCAAGACTTTTTAACGGGAACGTGTGGTGGTATCGAGTTGAAATTGATATCAACTACTCAGATCTGCGGCTCCCTCCGGATCCCTTGCGACTGTAAAAAAAATCAAACTTCTAAATTAACGCAATCCAAAGTTATGGTCATTTTACTGCATATTTCCATACATTTTGCGATGAACTTATAGATGGCGCTTTATGTGCTTGGTATCCAGGTATGGAACCCTACACTCTGCATACATACGTATGCCTTAACAATTTATTTTTCATAATAACACCCGTGTGTTGCCGGGGTGGCATATCGCGCCCTATGGATACGATTCCTGATATATGTTTTCTTCTACAGATACAAAGTGGAAGTAGCGGGTAAAAGTCTGCCCGTGCTTACCACTCTGGACAAGGGGCGATACGGCGTCATCGTGTTCGAGTCGCTATCGAAATATGCTAACATGGACAAGTGGAATCGAGAGCTCCTCGACAAGTATTGCAGAGAATACTCCGTCGGTATGGTCGGTTTTGCAACGCCCGGAGAGGAGACTCTAGTCGGCGCACAATTGAAGGGATTCCCTCTCTTCATGCACACAAATTTGAGACTTAAGGTAAGCGGTTCTCGTAAGCTTTTGGAGGTAGTTGAGTAATTAAGATGTATTCACATGAAGTGTGTTATACCCGCCGACGACGAGAAAATTCGCGCGTTACGTCATATGTGAATACGCCCTACATGTTCATTTGATGTCTTTCATGTTTCCATTTCATTTACATGATTCATGCAAGATTTATAGGCATGTAACACGATAGTTGGCCAAATACTGGTTGGCGCCAAAAGGGTTGCACCTATTGTTTCATGTTTCCCTTTCTCGGAAACCATTCTAATAGTGCCACATGTTCTAATGACACGTTTGGTGTTCTAACGACTAAAATACAACTCCTAATGCGTTTATAAACTCATGGGCGCACCACAGGCCGGATCGGATTATAATTGTTTAACTTTGTGCAATCAAGCCTTAAGTATTAAAATAATGCTGATGATGGTACCTTAGGTACTTTGGTATACATGTTGCCGCCAGCTTTTTTACAAAACATACCTACCAGCTGTTCAAAGAGATGTAGACTAAGAAGTATTTACTCTACAAATTGAATGAAAAAATTAGATAGCAATAAAAATTCAAATTTTCATACAAACTCACAGATTTTTCCATATTTATTCAGTTATTCCACATCATACTTAGAAAATATATTATAATATAACATCACACCTTTTCCGCAAGGGGTGCACCCAGGACCCAGTCTCATAGGCCATAGTTAGTACACCCACATGTCGCCAGTTATGTTTATGTTATGTAATAAGGGGCGAGCCACTACCGGGCACAGTTTCAGACTCCAGGCTGTCATTGAGAAACTTCCTTGTGGAAAAATTCAATAACACTTTGCCTGTCCTGGGGATCGAACCCGGAATCTCTTGCGACCAACTACGCCACTGAGGCCGAATATTATATTATGAATATATAAATAATATATAATATAAATATTAAAAGTTGTTTAGTGTAATCACTAGTAAACGCACTCCAACAAACAACCAATCATTTTAGGTAGAAACGAATAGGGAAATTAAAAAAATCCATTTAGAAGATTTATTCAATTCAATTCAATCTCCAATTCCCAATGGCTGTTTCACTGATTGAAACGTCCTGAGTATTAGTTGTATCATGTGATCGATATAATTATTTACTGGGTCTACAAAATATGAAACATACGTAATTCTCGTTATCTAACTACTTAGAAAGGAAGAGCTATATTCGAAATACACACATGCAGAATATACACACTTCTAAGAAAGGAAATAATATTTATATGCCGTGTGCGGCAAAACAAAATATTAGCCTAAATAAATAGTTATCACTATTTTATATAATATAAGTAAAATCCTAAATTACTCACTGACTGACATGCAACGCCGAGCCCAAACCGCTGATCCTAGAGACTTGAAATTTGGAATGTAGGTTCTTTTTGTTATCTGGACGTGTACTAAGAGAGAACTTTTGAAAATACACATTCTAAGAGTTCCAAAGAGGGTGTCAAAGTTTTGGTATAAAACTTCTATAATATCTCCAAAACTATATGTACCTAATACTGTATACTATTATAACAATATAATAGGTATTATGTTAAAAATTAAACTAGTATTACGAATGTTTGAGCCTCGAGTAACGAATATATTTTTTTAAATTTAGAGCTACTATTTTTATGTATAGTTTTTTTATTTATTTCACAATATAGGGGTCTCATAGCGGGCGAAGCCGCTGCTTACTTACACAAGTAACTTATACTCATCGCGTAGTCTACAAAACGATACTACTAACTCAGCACAATGCCGGTATCTGAGTCTGGCAGTCATCGAAAAATTCGTAATGAAAAATCCAATAAAAATCTTTGCCTGACCTAGAGATCGAAACCGGGACCACATGATCGGTAATCGGTAGTAGCGCTTGCGAACACTACGTCACCGAGGCAGCCGAAATCGCCGATCACTTGTAACAAACTTCTCGTGTAATTATCACGAGACAAATACTGTTTTCACCGTGGAGTTACCGGCTTTAGAATGGTGCTCCATTTCTCTACCCGTGGTTGCCGTAAGAGCCGGGTAAGGGTTAACAGATCCAGAGGACGGGCAACAGCGTCCTCTGCAAAAAACCATCGAACAACGCTCGTCAACCCGCCTGCCAAGCGTGTCGAGTATTGGCAAAACCTCCCTTTATGGGGGAGGCCCAAGTTCAGTAGTGGATTACCAACGGCTGAGATCATGATGATGATGATGATGATGAATACTGTTTTCGTGGAGTTTGAAATATAAAATAATGAGGGTACAGGAAGTAGGGTATTAACTATTAGGCTAGGGATCCTAGATCTAGCCTATCACTATAAACTAGCGGTCGCGATAGCTCCACCCCGATGCTTGTTAGGGAACGTAGGATAAGTATATGTGCAGCTCTACACATGTACCTATATATTATATTGAATAAATTGTATGCTCTGTAAGGAGAATCGTATGTCAAAATAAACGTACTATCAACTTCAATGGCGTTTCACTTAACCACTAGAGATTTTATACCATTACTAATTTCCTTTTGTGCGTATTCCTTGCTACGTTGTTTGTATGATCTGAGTTGCTACGCAACCGTATACAAATTCTTGTAGGTACACTAAGACCATAAGATACCTTTCATTAAAAAAGCCGTTTATGTCATCTGTGAAAACTTGTAAAGGTACGGTCCGGCATATGGCCTTCACATAGCAACCGGGTGGAAAACGACATGTGACTCACCGGAAGGTCTGAATAAACGTACAAAAAACCCTTGTACACACGAACACACGTTTTAACTACCATCATTTCTTTTATGCTCAACATTGCCCAGACTTAAATCCTTTTAATATGAATTTATGTATAATGTCTTTAATAATGTTTTTCGCTCTACAATGACCTGACAAAAGCTTATTGAATGTATTAAATTATAGTGTACCAGCTGTGCCCCGCGGTTTCACCCGTGTAGTCTTCGTTTCCATGGGAATATCGAGATAAAAAGTATGCTCTGTGGTATGCCCGGGGTCTAAACTATCTATATACTAAATTTCAGCCCTATCGGTCTAGTAGTTTTGGCGTGAATGAGTAACAAACATCCATCCACCCATCCTCACAAACTTCCGCATTTATAATTTAGAAGTTTAATTGGGATAGTATGATAATAATTATATCTGTGCATCGCAATTTTAAAATGCAACCTATATCTACTAAGTCCACATAAGCTATTTACATACCAAATGTCAGCTCAATCGGATCAGACGTTTTGGAGTAAAGAGGTAACAAACATGCATACAAACATTTTGAACATTTTAGGGATGTCTGAATTAAATTTCTAGTTAAAATAACTTCTATGATTTCTATTTAGAACAATAATTTCAAATACATCGAACGCACCACATTTAAATATTTTAGTAAATAGAACATTGCCCAAAAGCAGCCACGTGATAAACTATTCAAATAATGACACAGCTGCATAATGAACTCTTAACCAATAGTTGTTTAACATTCCATTACCATTCAGGGACATCTTTATTAAAGGAAATTGAAATATTAATAGTATAATTATATTTTGTGATATTTGTTGTAAGTACACTATAATCGTACCTATGTATTTATGTTGAATACAATGAATATAATTCCTGGTTAAAATAATAATTAAAGACGTCTTGCCTCAAGAATTTATGACGGGCGATCAATCAGTGGTCACCTTTCGGGGCTAAACCATACTAAACGTACATCTTTGAAAAGATTTTACGATTAATCGCTCATTTCTGCCGCTGTTATATGCAAAAAACAATAAAAATAAAACCTATTTATTTTATTACCTGGAAAATAGAGATTACAAAATAGCCTCTTCAATTGACGTCCATTATTAAGAGTTGCAACAGAGAAAGATATAGAGCAACATTTGAAAGTACGTTATCTTTGTCCAGGATGCAACATTAAACACAGCGTCTCCAGTGCTGCGATTGGCTCGAGCAGGGGAAACTGCCTGGGGCGCTCTGCCAGGTGACCATTGGACGGTGTTCCGGGCAAACAGCACCACGTACGAACCCGTGGCGTGGGCGCTGCGGCAAAACGAATACGGCTCCGAGGGTGAGTATTTTATGTTAATGTATAGGTCAAATAATGACTTAACCAAGAGTGGGTATAGTCCTTCTTGACCATACTGGCTGAGACAATAAGTATAACATCACCGTTATTCGGAATCACCTAATGTACCTTTTTCATGTTGTACCTTTTAATGTGCATTCCTTAAGTCTTAGGTTACACCAGGGACACTCGACTCTATCCCATACAAAAGCCGCGCTATAACTACCTACTACGCAGACACTGCAAACACAAACATGGAGTTTTGTACACATGCAAGTATGCGTGAGGTGATTTTCCATAGAAGCGGGGCTCGTGGAGAGCTCAATCTCGCTTGCAGGGTGAGGAAGGCCCGATTGGTGGGCGAATGACAGTGTCCTTTCTATACGTAGTATTATTATCTGTTCTGTGCCTAGGTCATCCAAAAGTTGTGTAAAATCAAAGTAGATATTTTTTTGGAGTTGTTAACTAATTAATTTCACACTGCTTAATGAGCAACTTTAGTCCTACGGCATTTTAAAATTCATGTTAAAATCAATAAAATATTTGAAAAATACACAAAATGCACTAGCAATGAAAATATGTAGTAAATACCTACCTAATAACTAAATACTTGTAGTAGGTACTAAGGAACCCTCCTCCCAGTAGTCCCTAATATGTTTTCTTGTCTTAAAATAAGTCTGACACTAAAAATGGTTCAAGGATAACATTAAGTGTGCGAATGCGTGACCGACCCCTGAGCAGTAAATATTGGCAATTGGCACTCGGCCTCAGTACCGGAACACATCAATACAGTCAAGGTTGTCGGCACGACACACGACATACCCAGAAAAGTGGTAATCAGCTGAACGGATCTAACCAAAAGGCATTTCATTAAATAAACTCATTTTAAACGACTTTTTACAATGCATTTTGTATGCTTCAATGCAATTATCTTCGTAAGAAATGCTATTATAAGATAATATCTAGAACTAGCGTTTTGTCTTATTGATGTACCATGTGCACCTCAATGGTTTTGTCAAACAAAAGGTTTGAATTTTACTAACATTTAGAGGACATATTTGACCTTGTATTTATTATAGCATTTTAATCTCTCGTACCTACAACACAAATACTATTAGAGGCAGGCTCGCGCCGAAGGCGCGAGCGTGCCTCTATATATATAGCTCGACGCGATCAGCTGATCGTAAATTGCTTATGATCAGCGCTACAGGTCTGGGGGTTGGGCGGGGGGTAGATATTTACCGTCGCATAGGTAATTTTGCGGGGACCCTCCAAAAACTTGTCGGGGGGGGGGGGGGGGGGGGGGCTGTTCTCGTGGAACAGGTCGACGGCCCGCCGAAACGGTGCACATTTTTCGTGACGCCGTAGAACAAAAGTTGTACAGGACCCTGGTATGGGATGGACCGCGCGAAAAAAAAGATGGCCGCCGTACAAAAAAATATGGCCGCCATACAAATTTTGCACATGAGACTTATGATAGGGGCTATAGGTATTGCGTGGTACCTTTGGAGAGAGAATCTTAAGAGTACCTCTCGAGAACTGGAGGGAGGTCTCCCGAGGGCTGTTCCGGTGGAACAGGTCGACGGCCCGCCGAAACGGTGTGACTTGGAGGGGGGGTGCCGAAACTAAAGTTGTACAGGACTCTGGTATGGGATGGACCGGGCGAAAAAAAGATGGCCGCCGTACAAAAAAAATTGTCGCCATACTAAATTTCGTTTATAGGGGATGGGTGCCCGGTTTCTTGGGAAATATGATGGAGGGAAGGACGAACAGTTTTTTTTTTTTTTTCAAATATAAGATGGCGGCTCAATCCACAGTTGCTTCGATTTGGATGAAATTTTGGATTCGGGGGTTAATGGGGATTCTGATTTCAATTCCGGAATGGTTTTTTTGGATCCGGCTACTTTTTCAAGATGGCGGACACGAGCTGGTACGCGAGCAGCGAAGCTGCGAGCGTACCGCGAGTGCCCCCACGCGAGCAGCTTGCTGCGAAGCGCACTACGCACCCTCTGTAGTTGGGATAGCCCATTCGCCAATCCGCCAACTCACCAACAAATTATATTTTTTAATTTTTTTTTTATTTTTTGGTGTTCATCCACCAAAACCAAACGAAAGCATATCTCGCGAGCTGCTCGCAGCTCGCGCACCACCCAAACTCTAGTTTGAATATAAAACTACACTATTTGTATGTATTATAGGTAAACCAAATCCAAATTGTTCCGTATTTATCCTATTGACGTCTATCCTAAGTCCTATCCATGTTCTCCCACCCCATTCTAAATCGTTTCAGAAACTTCAGTAATCGTGCAAAACACAAGCCTTTCATAATAGCATTTTCACGAATATAGCTTCATATAGTGTCATAATCCGAAAATCATCAAATTCTTTGAAAAGTGCCACCACACCACTATATTATCACTTCAGCTATTCCTCCCTACAACCAATAAAACTGCAAACGACCGAACTACTGAACTGTGAAGCGTCGATACAAATACTTCGCGTAACGTCTCCGTCGTCTATCATAATATCAGCTCTCTTGATTTCCCATTAACTTCTAGGCGTTGTGTGAATAGACTAACTGGTTGATAGTAAAATACATACCTACTAAAGTTGACAGCGTATACCTATCTATTGCACCATATATGGCGTGGAGCTCTATCATAATATGGAACTTCTTACAAAATAAAATAAACTAACCGCCCGTTCTGGTGTGTGCATCGCGTAACCCCTTTTTGCTTCTTCTTGTGTCTGTCTGTGGTCAATCGTGGTGTCAAAGGTTTCTCTATCACGAACCTTTGACATGACCTAATTGCTATCGTCTATCAATCCAGCCGGAACCGACTGTTTTGCGTGCCTTTCGAAGCACGGCAGCGTCCAGATGTCATGAGATTCGAACCAGGGGCTCCAGTTTCGAATGCTGAAACATGTATAATATAATGATTTATTTATTTTTCTTGAGATATTAATTATAATTCGGTTCTGATTACTTTTCATTGTTTAATTTTTGGATTCATTGACATTGACGGTACATACATTTAAATAAGCTTTATTAAGTTCTAACTCATTTAAAATTCTATTCAGGTAGTCATTGATGAATAACGTTTTCTCAGAAACAATGTAAATTACCATATTTGCGATCACAGTTCAAAGAAAACCTGATAAATAAAGTAACTAGGTATAACCAATAATGTTATAGCAAATGCCATGGGAAGGCAAACCTACAATTCCAATAAATCTAATATTGCCTAAGAATTTATGCAAAATACCTAAGGTAACATTGCCCTTCAGAACGGAACACAGTAATGTTTGCACATTACTGCTTGGCGGATGAATAACTGGCAAAGGTGTGGTACTTCCACAGGCGGCCCCCTGCAAACGAGGCTTACCACTACAAAGTATAAATCGTAACATCTATGAAGTGGAACAGCTTTGTCAAATTAGTGAGAGAATTACCCATAGGCTTTACACCAAAATAGATCTAACATCATGCTGGTATTGCTCTAAATCGATTATATTATATCAACTAATGAATGGGCTGCTATGATTACCACACCGTAAAAAGGCAGGGATAGAAAACTACGCTGTGAGAAAGAACATCGATATTTAAGTGGTCCTTATAGACTCACCATTCATAGTCATATAACAGAATCGTCATCCCCTAGTCCAATAAAAACAAGCTTTGTCAAACTATTGAGAACATTTATTGTACCTATTGCAGAATTGTTTAGAGACAGTTTGCATTTCATTCCACAACGTTACCCGTGTAGCTTTCATACCAATGAGACATCGGAAATATAAAAATGGCGAGCTTTCGAGTGCAATAAAGTTGTAAAGTTATTTTCTCTGGTGGTCTCAGTGACAGGAAATGTCCAATGTAAACTTTACTGTTTATTGTTATGATATGTATTTACATAATGATATAGGGTACAATTGCGTGGAAAATACTTGTAAATTACCTACATTTAAATTTTAGGTTGGAATTTTTTTTATAATATCGTGGGCCATGGGATTTTGGGTATATAATTACAGCTTTGACCTATAATTTTATTCTTTTAATAATGATTCTTGTTGACATTTAAGATTTAATGTATAAAGGCGTTTAATCCCCTGTTTTGGCCGGACTATCTGAACAGGCTTCATATTGAGGCACGCTATTTCCTTTATTCCAATAACACGAGCGCAATCAACGACAGCGTAATAATTTTAACGTGCAGTCATGTTGGAATTTTTTTACTTAAATCTATTGGTAAGATGAAGTGGATTTTGAAATCTGGACTACATTTACATACCGAGCTTTACCCAAATCACAGTAACCGAAACGAAGCGTACTCAACCATATATGTATTCCACTAGAGCGGCCAACATAACCGTTACACAAGTGTTTCTCCCTTTGTGTACATTTGCGGACGACTTCAGAACAAAGCACCTTAAATAATGCGTTGTTTACAGAGGAACGGATGCCACTTGCGACTGTGATACAAGACCACGGACGCTTGGACGGCGTCCAAAGGGTGCTGTTCGGGTCCGGCTTGCAGTTTTGGCTTCATAGGATACTCTTCCTCGACGCGCTCAGCTACCTCAGCCACGGTCAGCTCAGCCTAAGCTTGGAGAGGTGGATACTGGTTGATATCGATGACATATTTGTTGGAGAACGGGGTGAGTCTACTTCTAAATAACTTTAGTGTTACGTTTGTAAACTGTACAGTTTCCTTTATAGCACGCCAGAGTTTTATTTTTATGTCTGTGGTGTAAAGATACTCTTTGAACTAAATTGCCTACTCTTGATCAAATGAATTAGAGTGAAATAGATATAGAAGAGAGAATACAGTGAAATAGATTTTGTATTGGAAAGTGGGGATCACTCATGCATAACGCTGCGTTTCTTAACTTGATTTCATATACTTATAATAAGAATGTGATGAAAGTGGAAGAAGCAAGAAGAAAGTTGTATGTCAGGATCGTAGCAAGTGGAAAGAAATAGTCTCTGCCTACCCCAACGGGAACAAGGCGTGACTGTATGTATGTATATATGTATATCCTTATAATAGCAATGTTTCATCAGTCATCAATACAAATCTTCTACCTATCTAATATGTTTCTTTCGGTTGCCGATTTAGTATCTTTGTCATTATACGTGAAACAGTTCCAATAAGCTTCATATCTGTTCATATATCTTACTTGGTCATCAACTTGCTCATACCATTACATTGAGCAGACATATTCGTCAATATCGATGACATATTTCTCCACAAACAACGAATAGGTATGTACGGTAGTAATCAATCTTCTTCAAGTTTTGCTGACGTGTTTGTACGCCTGCTGGTTTGCCCAAATCGAACGCAATATGTTTCATTATATCTACTTTATTGGATAAAGGATATGTACTTTATTGAATAAAGGAGTAACATAATTGTCTCTTTACTCAAATATGGTCGAGCAACAAATGAGACTGAGATTTTTTTAAACATATTATATAGGTAGACTGCCTCAGTGGCGTAGAGGGCGCAAGCTCAACTGCCGATAGAGAGGTCCCGGGTTCGATCCCCAGGTCAAGCAAAGCGTTAAATATTGGATTTTTCCCGTTAATAATTATCTCAATAATTGCCTGGAGTCTGAAACTGTGCCCGGTAGATGGCAATAGGCTCGCCACCTATTACATGGGACACCGTTAACATATATATATGTTAACTGGCGAATTGTGGGTGTGCTACTATGGGACTTGAGTCCCTGGGTACACCTCTGCCTACCCCTTCGGGAAAAGGCGTGATTGTATGTTATGTTTATAAAAGTAGAGACGCCATAATATGCTAACATTGGACAAAAATGGTAACTTATGCTCTGTGTTACATAACGTATTGCTTGTAAACTTAATACAAATAAAATCAATATCTTGCCAAAATGGAGTGCGCTAAAACGTCTGTTCATATAAAATCTCGGAAGCAACACATCCAAAATTATGAATGATGTAGACGTAGGTACTAAAATATCGCTACTGACAGAATTTGTACACAACGTAATATTGTTTGCTTCTCTCCTGCCAGTTTTAATTGTGAGTCTAAGGGCACACATGGAAAATAGATAAAAGCCAACAAACAGGCATCACTGACATCGGTAATCGTCGGGTGTTTCATTGTCATCTTTATTATGACTTTATGACATTTATGTGTGACCGACGTAATTGAGTATTTGAATTTTATTTTCTTCTGGCATAAATGGAAAGATCATATATAAGATTCGTACCAAAACTATTTTATTCGCTTCGCTTCTTTTATTCGCTATAATTACAAAGTTATATCAAATTAAAAAATCATTTTTAATCCAGTACCGAAAACACGCCGATAGTACCCGAACGAGCTGTGACCTGTGACCGTGACCTGTAGTGACGTCAAAATGTTATAAAGTACCATACATAACTATAACATAATGACGTCACAATCATGGCGACCACTAGTGACTCCTATAGGAATTGTATCAATTTTGAATTGGTTGTAATTAATAAAAAAAATTTTTTAAAGTGAGTTTTGAATCGGATAATACATAATGTTCATTAAACACAAAATAACTTGATAAATACGACATTTTTTTATTTCTTCAAATACTCAATTAGGTACATTACCTCTCCCGGTGATGTGGCTATTGACGATTTCACGTTGTTTATTTTGCATTAGAGTTTCATGAACTTATAAATGCATACTGTATCTCCAGCGAACAAACTACTTACGACCACGGACCTTACGGCCAATAAAATCATAATACCGAGAAATTAATAACTTATTCCTAATAGTCAATTTTACGACCGTTTTACGAACGAACGGTTCATAAAATTTCACGGATAGTAGTCTGGTTGTTAACAGAGAACATAATAATGAGTAACCTTCGCACGGACAAATCAGTATGCAACGAATATCTGAATACTGTTAGTGCCACAATCGCATGTTTTGAATCACAATGAACAGGGTGTTAATTATTTTTTGCTGTCGATCTTATATTTCTCATTGGCTAGGTCCTTTATCCTACTTCCTACTAATATTATAAATCTTTAAGTTTGTGAGGATGGATGGGTGGATGGATGGACCCAGGAATAACACATAAGGTATCGGCACTTTTATATCCCGATATTCCCACGGTATATCTACGCGGGTGAAACCGCGGGGCACAGCTAGTATAATATAAAGAGACGTTTAACCGCACTTTATTTTTGCAAAACTTGTTTATTTTGGCTTATGATGTCTCTTTATTATAAAATCTCATATAATACTAACAAATCTTGATCAAGTTACCCGAACCCTACTAATAAGAATATTGATCAGGGAATCGAATCAATTTCTACAAACAATTCGAAGTCATTATGGTATAACCTAAAACTATAAAATAAGATTATAATGTTATATATGTACGAAGGTGCTGTAACTTATCCTAATGCATCCGACTAGACACAGGCCACGTACAAGATTATATTGCAACACGGACCATGTGGCAATAAATCCATTTGCGTGTAAACGCGATCGCTACGTGCATCCATTCTGGTCTGTGGGCCATCCGTCAATTTCTGTTTTCGACAAAGGACCTAAGATACGGCTGATAGATGTTACGACTGGAGAAGCACAACGAGGCCGTTACACGCTGGACGCAATATGATATTATGTTATGATTCAAACTCGATCAAGTGTTTTGCAGCTGCTCGGTTCGTTTATTCTTTGATAAAGTAACAATAGAAAGGAGTAAAACGGTTGCTTTACTTTGATAGAGTTGCAATACCAAGTGAGAATTATAGAGCAATCTTTTTCTCGCCCCGGTATCTTTATTAGCCTAATAAATATTTAACTATTTGGTTAGAAACAGACAAATTTATTGGTGAGGAACTGGCAAAGCCAAGAAGTTGGCATAAAAAATGGGCTTGTTTGAACGCGCCCACATTTCTACTAAATAAGTATCAGATTAGCGTAGGTAGCTTTTGCAATAAAAAGTCAAATCTATTGCGCCTCTTGATTCTTATTCTTACATTTGTATGTTTATTGGATGGTGCTATAATAATCACGAACGAATACTTAGGAAAAGTAACTAAGAGGTGTTATTGATTCAATCCTTTATCCTTATAGTTCAGTACCATTCTAACCATAATACTATGGTTATATTCTGATCATAAAATTTCTATGATGAGCACAAAAAGTCGTTAGGTATTATGATAATGTCAAGACCTGATATAGAGGGGTATTCGACAAAAGCGAACGGAAACGGTGAAATTGGTACCATTCAACGCTCTCGATCCTTGAACTAAAATGCGATCGGCCTAAGGACGGTACAATCGTAAAAGGCCATTTAAAACGATCGCGGTTCAATTGATTTCGACAAATTCGAATAACAGGAACAAATCCGATATCGTTCCCTCATTGTAAACAGAAAAGGTCGGGATTACCATTATTTTTGACTAGAAAGTTGTGCACAAGTGAATAAGTATCACAAGATCATTTAAAGAATCGATTTGATCATAATGTTACGTTGGCTTTGCTACGAGAAATACGCTATGTGTTTTTCAACTTCTAACAATCCTTTTGTTCCGTCACTCCCCACATCCCATGGATTTTCCGAGTTCTCCTCCTAAATGTAAAGGGTAACTTTCCACATTCCAAGTTAAGTAAACTTCAGCTGACACATCCGGCTCGTGACTCGTGATAACTTTGGGTGTTTGCTTTTTAAATAAATAAGGAACATTTTCCAGGTACCAGACTTCACGAGGAAGACGTTGCGGCACTGTTGGCTTCGCAAGCGGCACTTCAAAGGCTAGTGCCGGGCTTCCGGTTCAATCTGGGGTACAGCGCCAAATATTACCACCACGGCACCGCGTTGGAAAACAGGGGAGACGATGCATTACTCAAAAATAGAGAGTACTTCACTTGGTAAGTTTTATGATCACAATTCGTTGAATGCAACATTGTTCCGACTTGATTTGCAAAATAAAAAGTGTTGGATTTTTCAATTAGGAATTTTCTGAGTGACAATCGGTAACAGGGAGTCTGGATTTATGCCCGAAAATTGATGGTAATAGGCCCTTGTAGTAAAAACATAAGTTGCGATGAGATAATAAGTTAAACATAGCGGTTTAATTCACTAAACCATTAATTACACCATGAGCTCTTTGAGTTTTGAGTGAATTTGTGCTAAGTAATTGGCCGCGCTGGGGAATCGCAGGGGCGCAGCTGGTTGACAATAACAATGGTTTCTTATTCAAAGAATAAAAAAAAACTACTTATATTCCACTTCTTATATTACGCTATTTAACATTGCTATATATACAACCACTAACATACTGGCGAAATGTGGGTCACTTTGGGACTGAGTCCTGGGACATCTATACCTACCCTTTCCGGAAAAAGGGCGTGATTGTATGTATACCGATATTCTGTTCTGGTGCGTAGTTTTTTTTAATGTTACGCGTAACTTACGTATTATAGTTATAAATATTTTCTAACTTACACTTATAACATATTGTTGAAGCAGACATATTACACGATGATTGTTTTGGATAGGAAAATCAAATCTCTATTCACTTTGCAGTATTGATGAAGAAGTCAAAGATTAAGTTGAAGTCGTAATTTTAACTTTATATATATACATCTAGCAATATATTTTGTCATAATCAGGGTTTCCTTGTTTTAAAATAAATTGTTACAAATTTAAAAAAGAATTGTATTCTAGTTTGAAATAGTCACGTTGCTTTAAATAGAAGTGTTGTAAACGTTAACTTTACATCTAAAATTAATTTATAGTCATAATTCAAGATGTCGTGACGTTAACTTTACATCTAGCATTAATTTATTGTCATAATCAAGGTTTCCGTGTTTATTTATGACTTCGCCGAAAGTGTACCATTGATTCAACCACTCGTAATAAAATGATATCATAAACTAGATTTTAATTTCGCTCCGTGGTATGACAAGCCATTTAATTTATGAGCTGATAAGGAGGCTCGAGGCTGGCCGAGATTTTACGAGTAATAACAGCTACTAATATAAAAATGTTTTAACCATGGAAAGTATACCCAAATAGACTGTGTGTGTAAACGTGACGGTTGATATTAACAAAGTCTGAACTGGCTGACTGACTTACATATTTCTTCATACCCAGTACTTCATTCTCAATACCCAGTCCTAACCTTTGGATCTAAGAAGAAAGAAGTTTTTCATAACGATACTAGACTATTAAGAAGGGATTCTCGACAAAAAAAAACAAGTTGTTATTACATAAGTTTTACGTGATTAGTACAAGTCAGAAATAAATTCAAAAATTATTCACAAGTATAGTATTAGAAAATCGCTAAGTGGTAAAGAGAGCCGATATTCTATAAGACGTAAGAGTCTCATTAGTTACAGACTTTATGTAACCAACATGTCGTCTCCTGGTTTTAACCAACGTTAAATAAACCCTGATAATAATAGGTTGCGTGTGTCTGTTATGGAGTTCTACGGAAAGACGGAAATAGCTAATGATAGTTTTATTCAATGCCAACAAAAGAAAAAAAAATATACTATTAACCACTTAGTTTAATATGTATGAATTATAGGAGAAATTGATTTTAAAATGTAATTAAACGTTCTCCTATTTTTAACAGTTTTTAAAATAAAGTGATGTATGGTCACCAATGCTTTTGTCATTTTTACAAAATGGATACATACTGTCACGCCTTGTGGTTTTTATTGGTGTAGCAGAGGCTACAGCTCTCCACTGCCTATGATCCTGACATACGACTTTCGCTTCTACCACTTCATGACATACTTGACATGCTCGTCGGCTGTAGGTAAGTAGATGTTGTAGGTACGAGTAGGTAGGGCCATACTTTTTTCTTATGAAAACATTAATTTGTTCATGAAAAGTACGCCTAGGCCTACCCCTACGGACTTGACTATTCACACTCTCCTTCTCTTCTCACTCTTTTATTAGTCTCCTTTGATCCATCCTCTTCACATGTCCGAACCTCCTCAGCATTCCTTTCTATATTTTTCTAACATGCTACAGCGTTCCTTTATTGTATACTATTCCTCAATTATATTAGACATTTTTTAGAGGGTGCTAACGTGTCTTATTTTTACATAGTTAGACCTGCAAATAGGTTCCCAAGGCAATTCAGGAGACCCTGATTTCTATGACGACACAAAATGTGCATCTGCTATCTTTTTCACATGTCTCTATCGATAATCGAAAGTTGCGCAAACACAACCTACTTGCTTTGTTTATAATATAATATATTTTAGTAATATGGGACAACTTTCCACACCGGTTTTTCCGGTCCCAAACTAGGCTAGAAGCTACTATGGTAACAAGAAGACAGATAAAAGTACATACTTATACATATACGAGGTACGACATAACAGCCAGACATGCACATGCACAAGGAATGTTTTACGTGATCGAATCTGTGACTTGCAGCGCAGATCATAGAGCACAGAGCCAACTAGCCAACTATTTTCCAATATGGTCATATATGCCCCCAGGTTTTGCCACATGTGGAACCACCAGCAGCCCCACCTGTACAATAACGTGTCGCACCTCGAAGCTGAGATGATGCTGAACAAGCAGTTCGCCCTGGAACACGGGATCCCTACTAACTCCTGTTATTCTGTGTCACCACATCACTCCGGCGTTTATCCAGTACACGAGCAGTTGTATGAAGCCTGGAGGAAAGTTTGGGACGTTAGAGTGACCAGCACTGAGGAGTACCCGCATTTAAGACCGGCCAGGTGAGTTGACACGATGGAACACTTTTAAAATAATTTAGAGTACCCGTACTCTTTCCCGTGTGTTAATAAAATTTTTATCAGTCTAACAGCTCATCATTATCTTAGCCATAGGACGTCCACTGCTGAAAATAGGCCTCCCCCATAGATTTCCATCCAGTCCGGTTGCAAGGAACACCTCACTGTAGTTGTGAAAACGTAAATTCATACCGTTAATTAGGTTTCAAGATGAATAATAAGATAGCATGGCCAGCGGTTTGATTTCGGTGTTTTGGTTGATTCGTTACAATTTTAAAAAAATACGTTAGTTTGCCAAACGCGTATCACGATGAAGATTGGCAAGGCCTTTGCACAGCAATGGAACAGATTGCTGACAGTCTGACAGACAGCATGACCTAAAAAAGAAATCAGATAGATATGTTATAGATCTAGTGATTAATTGGGCATTATGTATATTGCCTTTATTCATCACCAATTATATTAACCTATGATATTTTATCTTCATCGTCATCACAGCCGTAGGGCGTTCAGTGCTTAACACAGGTCTGCTTCATCTATTTCGATCTAGTCCGGTTGTAAGGGGCTTGCATCCAGTGTGTTCCCGCTGCCTCATAGATCGTCTGTAGACATCGTCGGTGGGCGTCCTATAACGCTGTGATTGCCGATCCGTGGTCTCCATTCGAGAATTTGACAGCCCCTTTCTATTCGATCAAGAAAATTTCCGAGCAAAGCCATAATTTCCATATAATAATATTAATTTAATATGGATCATTTCTATAGCTCTTTGTGTTACTTCGAGCTTATTAATAAAGCCCGTAGTAACAGACCACGTTTCAAAGCCATAAATAATCAATCACTGTATTACGTGCAATTATAAATATGGTATCGCGTAGTTTAATACTGTTATTATTGATATACTTCAAACATCACCAGTTAATTAATTCGTTTGTACATAGAACATGTGACACGTGAAGTTTATCTCGCGTTCGTAACCAACATTAATTGATACCACATCGCTTTTGTACTATTGTTTATTTGACACGCATTAATTCCGTTGCGGTTTGTGTTCTGCTATTACTGTTTCCTATGGTTAGATGATAATTATAATGCCTTTAGACATATGTATACTGACGTTGTTCATCCCCATTCGTGTTTATGTGTCTCTTTGTATATGAGGCAATAATAAGCTGTACCTCACGGTTTCAGCCGCGTAGTCTTCGTTCCCGTGGGGATATCGAGATATAAAGTACACTATAAATTATTCCAGGGTCTTAACTACCTATACATATTCAGCCCAATTGGTTCAAAAGTTTTGGAGTGAAAGATAACAAACATCCATTCTCACAAACTTTCGCATTAAGAATATGTAGTAGTATAGGATTAGTATTATTGCAAAAAAAAAAAAACCTAGGATGTTTACAAATAACCGGATAATTGAAAACTAAGGAAGGTTTTTTTCAAGCTTCCTAGCTATTTTTTTTTTCAATGCTTTGTGAAAACCCAATGGAGCTTAGGATAATCGCGAATTACATTTACTTTGTGAGCATTGATTGGCTGATGGACTTGACGAATGCTCTGGTGAATATCGCTATCTTTCTAATTCGCTCTTATTTTTAATTATTCGGTTCGGTTTTTTGGCAATCATTTTTTTCTGATCATCCTACGACATCATATATATTTTTCGAATTTCGCAATATTTTCTTTTGATATTGGTTCTGTTTGACTGGTAGACCCCTAATTATGACTATATATACCTTGTACACGTATTTATGGTGTGGTTAGAACACATTATCTTTATTATTGTAAATATCAATGATACTAGGCAGTTTACGATCCGACAAAATATGAATTAAGCTCACAACTCGGCCACAAACCGCCGTGGGTGCCGTAAAGCATAAATTTTACCGCCTTTATTGTGGGTAATAGTTGGGCGTTACAAAGCGATACTAACGTAGGATGTAAGTGTCCATGTTTGCGGGCGGTCCAAACTCCTGTACAACCGCAACTGTTGTGGCTTACATTATCCCTGCAATAGGCGATATACTTGAATAGACAGAAATGGATATCATCTAGAAAGGTGTTATCCCACTGCTGTTATTATAAATGCGAATTGTTTCGTTATGTTGTCATGTGTGCGCGTGTCTGTTCGTTACCTCTTAACTATACGGAACCTATTGGGCTGAAATTTTAAATATGAGTACTTACTATAGATAGACCCTAGAATAACACCATGGATACTCCGAAAAAAAATGGGACTTTGGGTACGCATTTAATTTGGTGCGGGTTGCAGCTAATTCAAAGTAAATTTTACGAATGTAACTAAACCAAATATTGTAAAACTATCAGATGAAAAATTAAGCCACACAAGTTTCTTGTGCGTTCTTCTTGTAGAGGTATCTTTCCGGACGCACGGTAGACTCATTACCGTTTATCTTCATTGACATGCAAAAATGTTAGATTGTGACCTTTTTGAATAAATCTTTTTGAGTTTGAGTTTGACAACTTTTCGAAAAACCATATTATTTAACTCTCTTTTTTTGCCTAAGATCACAGTGACCGGAACAAAGACAAATATAGCAATAGATAAAACGCTGAGTGGGAAAGAGAGCGAAGTTCTATAAGACATAAAAGGTTGACTAGTCATAGACTATTACTGATGGATACGTCATCCTCTGACCCCCGTCAACCGTATAGGCAATATAGCCGGCAATGAAATTCCAATAATTATATTACCGACAACGCGCGAATGTGAATGTTATCTGAGAGGAGTGGGCGCGATTTCCGAAATGGTTTTTATTGGAACAAAAACCATATACGTGATGTGACCTGAATTCTTAATAGGATTTTTCCTCATAGAACGTATGAGTATTCGGTATAAAGATAACGACCTAATTAAACCCACCGCACTGTAAGAGATAAATCAACACTCAAATATTACAGTTTTTATTACCCTACTGTGCTAGATGGGTAATATATATATTTCTAATTTTTTGTGTACATTACGTTATGTTTGTGGTTTTGTGTATTTTATGTTGAGCTGAGAGATTCCAGTGTATTTGTACGGTTTCGGTTCGAATAATCCAGATTCAGGTATCGAGTGATAAAGCTCACTCGTGCCTGACATAGACCAATTAGCACAAGTATGTGACATAACCAGGATTCGAACCACGGATCAGCCATTCAGATTAAAGGGTTACTACCAACTGAGCTGGCCAGTCAATTTAATTTTTACCCACATAATTTTGCTACCCGAAGATCAATTAATTACGCATAACTTCGAAGTCATTAACTAATGGAACGTCCTAAAGCTTTAACGGCTTGCTTGCTGTAGTGTCATTTCTTTCGTCTATAGTGGGAGTGATATAGGGTATGTATTAGTCGGATTTTAATATTTACTATATTATATAATATTTTCTTGTAACCTTGAAATTAGCTAAAGACTTCTGCGAACTTATGCGTAATGATTGTACCTCGCACCTCGATGCGGAGGGTGCGTGGTCCAAATCCCGCCGGTGGGTGAATTTATCATTTCATATTGTATTTTAAGCGAAAAACCGCTTAGTCTATAAAAATATAAAATATATGTTCAATCTGAACAGCTGATCCCGGGTCAAATCACGGTTATGTCAAACACTTGTGTTAATGATGTGTGTCAGAAACGAGTGAGCTTATCACTCGATTACCTAAATCTAAGGGAACATTCAAACCGAAACAGTACAAGAAGCACTAGACCCACTCAGTTCAACATAAAATACATAAAATAAATTGATCATTCTGACAGAACGAGCTTTATAGTGAAGATTCGTATTCATAAATCTACTAAAACAACAACTGCAAAGTAATCAGTCACTGGTCGTTTAACAGGCTTGAATTGCACATAATTTATTACATATTTATAACCTATCAATGACTGCGATGATCATTTGTTCTGTTTATTAATCCCAGTACGATAATTATAGTTTCAGAAAGTGTTATTGCAAAATGTTAATATACGTTCCGAGCAGATCGCAAGGGACCTGTATGAATTGTACGTGCACGCACGTTGGTTGCCCTTACGCTATACCAAGATACAGATATGAAGCTCTATACAATGAGCAAAAACTCACACACAACATAGAACGCTCACTTTATGAGAATTCTCACAGTAAACCACTAAACAAAACAGAACAGCTAGATTACGTGCTACGTGCAATATAATAACTGTCGAGGTCGAAATCTTCTTACAATCTACTTTTATCTTGGCAATCTGCTAGTTATGACAATGAAGCCTAGCCTAGTAAACTTCAGTTATAATCTCTATAAGTAGGTAATTAACGAAACAGATGTTTTAATTTTAAATTGTAGAGTACAATACAATATTTTCTATTTCGTCCGAGTGCACGCTCGGGGGAAAACACTTAAACTCTACTGTTGCAAAAAACGTTTAACCGAAAGTAAATAGATACTCAAACTACATGATCCAGTGCCAAACCTAGCAAGCACGTGCTAATACGTAACAGCAAATCTGATAGAGCCGACTTTCTATGTCTTTTTATTTTGTGTTACCATTGTCGAGTAAGAGCCGTCCGTGCGTGAATGCGTGCAAAGTTGTTCAGGGAAAAATGAACAATACCCTATCTCTCTTAAGGGTAGGCTATAAAGATTACGGCTTACAGCATCCGATATAATATTCTTAGATGGGAAACTCTATAGAAATTTCTCCTGTGGTTAAGGAAAGACTCTATCTACGAACTTGTGTTCTTGTAGGACATTCGTGACTATGAAGATGAAAAAGAGTCTTTAATGGTAATTATTCTATGTAATTTTCATTCGCTACTGGGCATATAGCTCTCTCTATCACCACCTTTTTGGTTTTGGTAACGGTAAAAAGGTAGTTCCCGCAAAACAATAAGTACGCCCTTTTGTCTTTGGTCGGCCAAATGGTTCGGTCCTGTAAAATTTCCTGAATATTTCACCTCGCCAGGCAGTTCGCAAGTGATTGCTTATAATCTGCAATATTTGTCGCAGATTCCGGGTTCTATTCCCGGCGATAAGCGGCATATACTTATGGTTTATCTTTCTGGTTGTTAGATGCGTATATTATTAGTTTGTATATCAATATCTTCCTTACATTATGAATCCGATCATCGGTGTCGACGACTTTACGGTCACTCATTGTTGTAATCACCATTTGGAACAACTTTTACTATATCGACAAATCTAAAATCGCGAAAATTCAGCTCTACGATACATTCCATATTCCATACTCCTTAAAGTCTCCGACCCCGATGATCGTACAAATAGTACATACAGGCTCCTTGTCTGACTTTAAACCGTATACGAGTATTTACCTGCCCTCTCTACTCTTGGTTGCCGTAAGAGACGGCTAAGGGTTAACAGATCCCGTGGACGGGCAGCAGCGTCCTCTGCGTACAACCATCAGACTGCGCTCCCCAACCCTGCCAAGCGTGGCGAGTATTGGCAAAACCCCCTCTTATGGTGAAGGCCAATGTCTAGCAGTGAACTTCCAACGACAGAGATGATGATGATGATGATAAAGAATTTATTTATGTCAGGTTGCGTCGTGGGTTTCGCCATCGCGGCGTGATGGTGCTTCCTCGACAGACTTGCGGCCTGTTCACACACACGCTACTTCTTGAGAGGTATCCGGGTGGACGACATCGGCTGGACCGATCCATACAAGGCGGGGAACTCTTTCAGACTGTCATCAATAACCCTGTGAGTATGATGATAATTATAGATAAATAAATAAAATCTTTATTGGTTTACCACAAACAAGAAACCTTAAAATTAAAATATATTAAAAACAAATAGTGTAACAATTTGCGGTCTTGTTGCTAAGAGCGACCTCTTCCAGACAACCATGCAGGGAGAGGAAAGTACCGTAAATCACATTTGGTCGGCGGAGTGACAAAAATAATAAATAAGTATAATTGAAATTTAATTTATTTATTTGTATTCCAGGTTACCAATAATACCTTCTCAATAATAATCCTATATACTTAAAAATATATAATTATATTTATATTATAACTCTCACTAACACTAGTACCACAGCTAGTACTCTAACAGAACGGATTACCCTTATTACATTGTTCGAGTCAACCATTGTGGTTTACGTGGTCAACCTATAGGCCAAATGTCGGATTTTCAAGTCGCCCAGATTCCTACAAAGCCTCCGACACAACCGGGACCTATACTCTTCAACGTGTTACCTGCGACACGGTTGTCCACATATTACTAAGTGGGACTGAGTATGAGTAACCCTTCGACTTTACACCCAAATAAGCCTAACATCATGTTTGTTTATTCCAATTCAAATCTATCAGTGTTTAAGAAAGCGCTACTTTTGACTGATACAACTGTAATGTATCGGTCGCATACAGGTCGTAGTGTGCAGGTCGCGTCACGGTTTAATAGCGCTCGGCGAAAGTGGAGAGAGGCTTTGCGCAGGTGTATTGGTCTAAAAAGTCCTAACAGATCTAAAAATCGATTTCTGCACATTCAAGGTCAGCGTTATTAAATTTGTAATTTGTAACCGTGACGCGACCTATATGAAGACAAAGCTAGCGCGTTATTTGAGAAATATGGAACACCCCCATCACCTTGTAGTGTCACCTTGGCGTCTTTTGCAGGGGGCCGCCTGGGGAAGTACCACACGTTTGCCAGTTATTCATCCGCTTAGCAGTGCAAACATGTGCAAACATTACTGTGTTCCGGTCTGAAGGGCAATGTTACCAGCGAAATTACTGCGCATAACGAGTTTCAACAACGAATATCACAGGGTGACAGGCGCAGTACAGTGCCGCGCAGAATTTTGCATTTTAAAACAATGGGTGGCACTGTGTCTGATATGGGCAATCATGATGCTTACCATCAGGCACCTGATTTGCTCGTCTTGTTACTCATTATCATAAAACCTCACAAACATGGACTTGAAATGACCAAAATGTCGTCCGTTTTGAAAAACCAGTGGAATATGGAGTGTAATATTGCAATGACTTCGTTAAAACGTTATTTATTTCAACTTTTTTGCTCCCATGAGCGACAAAGTTAAATATCAATTTCAATTTTTAAAATGTACCTCACCACTCCACGCCTCATCGAGTGGGTCGCGAGTTGCGTATAAATAAATATTATATACCGATCGTCCATCAATCTATGTGATGTATCACTCACTCATATACTTTGCATGATGCCATATCCAAAGAAACTTATATATGCAATAGTTTGGATAAAGCCAAACCAGCGAAATTAAAGGACATGACGAGATTCAACAACTTATATCTCATTGTGACAGGCGTAGTGCAGTGCCGCGCAGGATTTTGAATTTTAAAACACTGGGTGGCACTGTGTCTGATATGGGCTATCATGATGCTTACCATCAGGCACCTAATTTGCTCGTCTTGTCACTCACTATCATAAAAAAAAGATCGATATGTGTGTGTGTTTGTGTGTGTCCGTGACCTGTCAAGCCTTAACGACTGAACACGTCATAACTTATATACTGAAGCGATTGAGCTGAAAGTTATACAAAATAACTGCTAATCAGATAACATCTTCAAGGGTTGTTGTACACATCATTTGGAATAACTTTTACTAAGGAGTGCTTTGGTTGCATAGCTGTTTCTAAGCGCTACTGCCGATCATGTGGTCTCAGGTTCGATCCTTAGGTCAGGCAAAAAGTGGTATTGCATTTTTTTCTCTTAGTAATTTTCTCAATGCCAGTCCGGAACTGTGCCCGTAGATAGCAATGGGCACCCTAGTCCCATATAGCCTACTATATGGGTCTAGGATGCTGGGTACTCTTCTTCGTACATTATGGATTTTGCCATAATCACCACGCTTGTTGTGCGACTTGGTGATCGCTCTGCCAGATCTCACGGCTCTCACGGGATGAGAAAGAAGTGGCTCTATTATATAGCCGGGAACCACACGATTTAAGAACATGCTGATTGTCAGTAAGACTCTTGAGGAATATTAGATCCTGATTTGAAAGAGATTAGAGACTTTTCAGCTAAATCTACATAACACAGCTACCTCAAGTTTATTTAAATTACCGGTGTATAAAATAACCTATTAAGGCATCAAACCACAAATAGCATTTATCACAGAATATTGAGTGGTTAATATCATTAAGCGACCGATCGGCTGAGGATTAAATTAAAACAAGCATGTTGCGTGGTCAACACGGAAACAACTGTATTATAATTTTCGCTTTATTAATGCTAATAACGTTTATCCTACATTTTTGAAGAAAAAAAAAGCAATTTGAACGGTTTTAGGAGAATCTACTAATGTTTAGAACATGGCTAATTATTTAGCTTTGAGATATCGGTACAGTATACAATAATAATAATCCTACTTCCTACTAATATTATAAATGGGAAAGTTTGTGAGGATGGATGGATGTTTGTTGTTCTTTTACGCCAAAACCACTAGACCGATTGGGCTGAAATTTTGTAGGTATGTATATACGTAGTTTAGACCATGGAATAACACTAAGGGGTTTTATCCTGATATTCCCATGGGAACGAAGACTACGCAAGTGAAACCGCGGGGCACAGCTAGTAAAGTCCATAAAAGGGAAATATATAATATAAAAATTTCGTCTACCTAGTAGTACACAACTTTAAAAGAATTTTATCGTGTATATTTACATAAATTGCATATTATTTATTCCTGGCATTTTAAACACTGGTCAAAGGATAATAAAATAGATGACGTCTTTCTATCTCGCTATGTGGGTTCAACAACAAAGTTAATTAATGTACTATCAATAACGCCTATTATTTTAATCAAACACGTTCAAATTAAATTACTAACAATACTTGTAATTATACTTCTTATCTATACTTTCTATTTAATAAGTAGGTATAAATTATCACGATCTCTTATGCCATATACCCTTTGTTTTATACATTTAACTTTATATCTTACTTTGGGAAAGAAAGAATTGCAATAAAGTATATAGAATACTATAAGAAAAATCTTTAAAAATCGTACTAATAGCCCTTAAGTGTAAGCTAACGTTGTTTTAGCAATATTAACATAATGGTACACAAGTGGCACTGTTAATTGCAAGCGGTGGCATCTCAGCCTATAGACATGAGAAAACAGAGGCATTATTGCCACTCGGCCTCACCTCTTGAGGGGAAAACTTTTCCTTCATTTGATGGCACTCGTTGAACGTGTATAACGTGGTAGAAAACTTCTTTCTACATATTTCGTGAAGCAAAAGTATTATTTGATACATACTTTCATGCAACTTCATGTATAATAAAGATATAAATCGTAACAGCACACATATTTCTTGCAGTTTTTATAACGACACGGTTATTGGTTGCAGATTTATGATGATAGATATAGTATTTGTAGTCACGAGCCTTCTTTCTCGTGTGAATTTCTTAATCATGATGTAAAGCTATGTGCACAGTTTCAACTTCTCGAGGGTTAGGGCTGAGCGCTGATGAGTGAGCATCGAGTATGCCAGTCAGGCAATCAGTCAGAACTTTGATTTTATAATGTTGTATGTAGACTAGCTTTTACCACATAGATTCATCTGCTGAAAAGTATGAGTACATAATATTACCTTGTAATACCCTCAACATCACCCAAAAGAAATCTGTGAAAGAATCTATGGATCGGTTCGCCCATTAGACTGGTACGATATACGAGTAGCATCGTATCCGACCGGGTGACGTATACGGAACGGTGTACCTTGCCCATTGCAACACCGTTCTTATAGAAATCGTTGACGGAGATATAACCGAGCACGAAACGCGATGGTCACGAAACAGTTTAGAGCAAGTTTTCATACATTTCTATACGTACCGGTATAGTGAGCAAAGCACTTAAAGCGTATCCATAACAATCAATAGTAGATGGTAACACGAGGAGCTAAAGAGACCCATTGTATACGAGGTAGTCTTAATCCAGAGTTTTAGCGAGTTTTCCCGAGTTTTAAAGTAAATTACTTTTTAATTTTGGTCTGTTACCAACTACATTTTTTTTTTTGGTGTCGCACGTATAGGACGAGAATGTTACCCAAAATGTTTTGATAAAATTATTAATTTTCTCACAATCGTAGTGAAAAGTAAGTAAAAAGTAGTAGTAATCGTAGTAAGTTACTCAGTAAGTGAGTGTAACAGACGGCGCTAAAACCCATTATAGCTCGGTTTCTATTTTTTTTTTTCTATTCTTTCTCATACACAATGGGACCGTTTAGCTACTTGTATAACGATCTAATATTTCATTATAATATTAGCTAGATTTAATTATCGTGTGTTCAGAAACAAAGAGAAACTTTGATCATGTTACACTATTCCTATTACATATTCAATATTGATTGATCAGATATAAATTATATTAGGTGCCTTTGTATTGAGATCATTTCGAGTGATCGATCTTCCATGATGGATACTGATTAGCGTTAGTTGGCTACATGTTCTTGTTTCATGAAAATATTATTACATAATTTATATAGTTATTTACAATAGAGATTTTAGAACAATAGCGTACAAAATATTATCTATATTATTTCTCTTAATTGTATAGTAAAATTAAAAATAAGTTTCTTACTCTCGACTAAACAGTAATTTAATCGTCATCTTAGAGGTATTCTTGCCTTTTAGGAATTTGAACACAATTCTATGAAAATTTACCATATCGATGTTTCATAATCCTCTGTTTTTTATTTACTTCGAATTTGATTAGGCCATTCCATAAAATAATAATATATCCTGATTTTTTAAAGATGAAGGAAACTATGTTCTAACATGACTGCCTCAGTGGCGTAGTGGGCGGAAGCTCGACTGTCGATCAGGAGGTCCCGGGTTCGATCCCCAGGTCAGGAAAAGTTTTAAATATTGTATTTTTTTATAGTATATGTACGTCTAAAAGTCCCAGTTTTATTGGCGTGATTAAAGCAAAATCCTACTAATATTATAAATGCAAAAGTTTATGAGAATGGATGGATGGATGTTTGTTACTCTTTCACGCTAAAATTACTAAACCGATTGGGCTGAAATTAGGTATATAGATAGTTTAGACCTAGGAATAACAATAAAAAATACTTTTTATCCCGATATTCCCACGGGAACGAAGACTACGCGGGTGGAACCGCGGGGCACAGCTAGTAGTATATAATAGTGTTAAAAAAGGTGTCCTTTTAAAATTTTAGCGAGTCCATCCCAATGTTATTTGTTTCTATCCAGATCAACGTGTTCATGACGCACATGTCGAATTACGGCAACGACCGACTCGCGCTGTATACGTTCGAGTCAGTAGTGAAGTTCCTGCGATGTTGGACGAATGTTCGCCTCGCGTCGGCGCCGCCGCTCGCGCTCGCCGAGAAATACTTCCAGTTGAGGCCCGACGAACTCAACCCGCTGTGGGGAGTGAGTATTTCTTTTATTTTATGTACTAACTGTAATGGCAGCCATCTTTATTTCAACGAGCTTACACATTATAACATTACAACTTGTTTTTTTGAATGGCTAGACGTACCTACCCATTACCTGTTCCCATAGTAGGTACAAAAACATTTCTGTTGTCATGTCTTGTCAAACATGTCTGTTATGCTTTAAAAGACACATGTAATAGAAGGCGAGCCTTATTGCCATCAACCGGGCACCAGACTGCTATTGGGAAAATTTCTGATGGAAAATTTAAAAAACGTTTGATTTTGGGTACTGTCTGTTTTTACAGCTATCATAATTTCATCGAATTTATAGGAACAGTTTCACATAAACGTAATGCAGGGCTTTAATAATGTAGAGCTTTATAGATATTGCACAAGACGCGTTATCGTATCGTAGGAGTAGTTGACTAATTTCATGTTCTCACTTTTACTTATATAATATTGTTCTATCACTTGATTTAATCTGTGAATCAAGAGGACCAATGACCCAATGACAAGTTGGAACAACACAGTTACGAATTATTTAAAATAGTCAAATTAAAATACCTCTTCTCACATTTCATTGAATATTTACATAGCCGCCTTATATCTTCGGATAAGGTCCTATTACAAAACAAAAGCTGAACATTATCATTATTTATTATCAAAGCAGGTGAAAGGGCTAACATAGCGTAGGATACATAATACATATATAAATCTAAACTTTCTCACACGTGGAACGGTTTGGAGTTCACACTCGCCTTACTTTGTGCGATAACAGAGTTACGAAATGTTTGAGAAGCTAACACATTACACACTGTCTACAAGCGCAATGTGCGTGGCTAAAAACTGAACTAAGGTTTCCCCAAAGAGTACTGATTTATAAAGGGTAAATCATCTCAGTTCCCCATGAAAAAAATTGCACTGGTTAGTCTTACGTACTTGGCGTGACGGCTTCATGCATTCGACATTTAATTTCAAATGCATTAAAGTGGATCTCATCTATAATTTATTTTCATTTTGGCGTAAATATCATAAGAAATTCAGTTTCCGACGATATGTGACTAATTTAATTGTTTTGGACATCTTTTTCTACTTTTTTATACACTTTGTTCGTGTAACATGCCATTTTAAGCTGATATGTTTCGAAGTGACGGCCTGATTGAGACTTGAATGACGGGAAAAGCCATTGCGTCTAAATGGTAGACACCATTTTTTCTACGTGTTTATTGTTTCCGAGAGTATCCTTGACATCAATGGCTACCGCCTCAATGATTAGCAGTCAAAACACCTTAGTGCATAGACAAAGACATATACATTAGATTAGACATAGACACAGACATAGACATTAACGCCCTCGCTCACATTCATAAAGATCGTAGACAGAGCATACACAAGTCGTATTCTTTCGTATTTACATATTCTCATTCTCTAACGACATCGTCAACAAACTGTTTATCTAAACAGAATTGATAACGCGAAAGCGAATAATGCATTAGCATCGATCACAAATATCGAGTAGCGCGTATAAGTTGTAACACAACATAATGAAGCACAGAAAGTTGCCTGCTTTATATATAAATTTTAATCTTTGGGGTTGGCGCCACGCCGTCACGTGATTTTAACATTAAACTATCTAAAAATAGTTAAACACCATATTATATTAATGTAGTGTTCAATTAATTTTGAACTTTAATGGAACACTACAATAATATAATTTGGTATAATAGGGTGTTCACACATACATTCACGCCTTTTTCCCGAAGGGGTAGGCAGAGGTGTACCCAGGATTGAGTCCCATAGTAGATACACCCACTTTTCGCCAGTATTGGTTATTGGTCCCATGTAATAGGGGGCGAGCCTATTGCCATCTACCGGGCACAGTTCCAGACTACAGGCAGTTATTGAGATAATTCCTAATGGAAAAATCCAATATTTAACACTGCCTGACCTGGGGATCGAACCCGGGACCTCTTGATTGGCAGTCGAGCATGCGCCCTCTACGCCACCGAGGCAGTTCGTATAGGGTGTTCAGCCATTTTGAAAAACAGAATGTGGTCATTGACTTTTGATGCAGACCGGACGTGTTTTCGCTCGTTGTTTACCTATCTTCTGTACCTATTTATTATGTGATTTGACTATATGGGTGGGCATGCACCCAGTCACTCGCAATAATTGACGAGCTTCACCTGCAACACACTTATTGAACACATCAATTCAATAACAAATGTTTACCGACGCGACTCTTCCAAATAGATTCTGATATTTTCAACATCAGACGAAGAGAGAACATCCATTACGGTCCGCTCTATACCTTCCTTTATTTAAATCGATTCCAATCCCGGACGAAAATTAACACTGAGCCTGGAGCAGAGCCCAATTTAAATTGGACTAAAAAGTATGCACTACAGTTGTTCCTTTCGACTGCGCACAAAGTTAAATCTTGACGCCGTTGACGTTACCGGCTTCAGAAAGCTATTAATCAGTGATTCTATTTAACAAAGTTAGGAAACGGTCTTTTGACGCAAATAAAACGGAATGTTACCCTTTGGTAACTCGGTCCGGGCGCTATTGTCGTCGGATCAATTAACTTTTGTAACAGTTTGCCGGTGGCCCTACTTGTTTCCGCGTCGATACGTCCCGACCGTAAAGTTAGGCCAATTTTACTTATCTCGCGTCCATATTTACATTGGCTAATTGGATAGGACTCAACAACCATGCGGGACGAATCAACCTCTCCGTAAATTGAGTATTTGATGAGACAGCCAAATTGGGAGTTATAATATCGCGTCTACTTCAGATGAGTCTTTTGTTATATTGAGAAGGGTTATGCACGAAAGGTTCGTCTATTTATTTGTATTGTACAAGACCCAAATCTTCTATGATAAATAAGATCAACTCTGAAACAGGTAATTTATGTTAATACTTTCTACTATTGTTCTCTTGATACTCTTTAATGAATGCTGCAAATCCAATACTAATCTCCCAAACAAGTCATCTACGAGTAACATGAACTTATTACTTACTCACGCAACATGTTAAGATACAAGTACAGACGTTCGAAAACGATCTCATATTTCTCGTACAAAGGCACAGTCTTGTCTCAGAAACAATATGCATGCCACGGGTTTTAATATTTTATGGTTCGCCGAGATATATGTGCGATATACAATCGAAATAGGAAAAGAATATTGAAAAGTATCACGCCGCGTCGTGTTCTCGGCGTAAGAATCACTCTTAATAGGGTTCCGTACACAAATGGTGCCAACCGGACCCTATGACTAGGTCCACCTGTCACACGGCTGTATTTCTTAATAAGTAGACACTTAATTTTTTTAAAGGGTGTTTAAACACTGTATCTGATGCAATGATAGAAACGGTCACTGACCCTAGGCATGCCTGTATAGGCATGCCGTGTCTACAAGAGGCGCGTCAAGGTCTCGCTCCTTGTACAAAATGGAAAAGGCGTTCTTCCGTCTGAATGTGTACAGAGTAAATCTCATTTTATTGGCGTTGTATACAATAAACATAACCTCTTCTCCCTGCACGGTCGTGTGGAAGAGATCGCTCTTAGCGATAAGACCGCCCATTGTTACACTAGTTATTATTAATTGTTATTAGTTTTAAGAACTTCTTGTCGTGGTGTACCAATAAAGCTTTTATCTATCTATAACTAAAGAATAATCCCCATTCCAGAAACGTTGTTCTAATAATGTATTTTCAACAAATATTTATTAGTACATATTGTACAGTGGAACTGAACCCTTCTTGTGCGAGTCCTATTCGCTTTTGACCACGTTTATTGGTATAATGGAGCCGAATGTATTTATTGAAGCGTGGCTTATGTCAATCAACAATTAAATATATTTGACCGAGTGTTGTTTTTCAGCCGGGAACGTTTTATTGGGAATATGAAATTCACTATTTATGAAAGCCATACTCGTATTTTGTAACCGGCAAACGACTGTTTTAATTGTATAATGAAAAAGTTTCTATACAAACTATTATCGACATAAACGAACTCAAGCTAAGATATTGATGTGGTCACGGAATGTGAACACAGTTTAGACAGATCTAAAGGATCACGCATTGTTTTCATCAGCAGGCACATAATAATATATAGGTAGTAGCGTCTGTGGCTCACGAGAATGAGACCGTGGCCGATTTAGATTCTTGGGTTCGAGTTATATAAAATGTGACAGCGCTACATAAAATTGCGCTATCGGAAAGCACCTTAAGCAGTTCATTCCGACTATCGTCATAGATGATAATCGTAGGGCATGTCAGTTGACCTTCGGGCTGTCTTAAAGTTTTAACACTACTACGGTTGGCCACAGACAGACTTGACAAGCAGAATTCACCTAGTAAATACCCTTCAAGATCAATAGTTTGTGTTTATCTTTGGTGCCCATATAATATATTATTCCTTAAACCTGTTTACACATTGCTACCTGCTTACCATCCATGCCTACAAATTAGTGAAGCCAAAATACACATAACTTACGTTCATTGTTGATCTTTTCATTATCATGTGAAAGCTTATATGAGACTCGTTTAATGTATCGTATCTAACACTACAAATATTTGTCGATAACACTCGACTCTGTTGACACGAGGGGTAACTGTACTAACAACATCGAAAAACACATCAATATTTCAAACTTACGCAACCCTGTTGTTAACAAGAAATGATATGAAATGTCGTGTCATTTATTCCAATTTAAATAAGTTCTTCGTACAAACTAATGAAGTCATGGGTACGGGTTGTGAATAAGTTGAAGGAAAGAAAGCCACCTACATGACCTGCCCGCCTAGCATGGCACGAGGATAACTAGTTTTCCCCGTTTTTTTCTCTCTTTCGCGCCCGAACAATTCATATCTGCTGTCTCGTTCTAACTCCCTGGGACTTAGTTTTCCTTGCTCACTGTGCTACCGGGGCTGATGACTATCTCCTTTATATCTATAATTGATTCTCGGACCCACACATTCTGCTCGTGTCTATAATTTTATACAAGCTTTTTTTAACTTGCAATGTTTGTGTACCTAAGCTTTTTATGTTGAGGTCAAACCTTGGTACTAAATTTTAAAACAGTGTTCCTAAACTGATTAAATAAAATGATACATACACGCGTAACTTATCGTTGTGACATGATGTTTTTCTTAGAACCCCTGCGATGACATTCGTCACCGGCGGATATGGTCTAAGAGCAAATGGTGCGGCACTCTGCCCAAGGTCCTAGTGATAGGGCCACAGAAGACAGGAAGCACGGCGCTCTACACGTTCCTAGCGATGCATCCCGCTCTCGTCTCCAACCTGCCCAGTCCTACCACGTATGAAGAGCTCCAGTTCTTCAATAATAACAACTATTTGAAGGGTCTTGATTGGTAAGTCAATTTCATTTACAACAGGAAATCAAAAAGCCATTGGACGCGTATAGCTGCGAGCACATTTCTAGAATAATTTTAACTTTAAATTCATTATTTTCGTATATGCTGGGGTGGTCATTTACCGTAAAGTTTAGTACTGAAAATTTTATAGAACCGGCTCTCTATACATTTTTATTGTGACCCAATTCAATGTGACAAAATTCATTATAAACATACGTTTTGTATTGCAGTATTTTCCCTGAGTACTTTTTACTTGTAATTCATAACAAAAGTTACATAACTCGTCGAAAATATTCTTGTGTTGAGTTGCCATGCATATTTATAATGCTCACTTCAAGCTCATGAGAATTAAATAAAGAAACATGGTAACATTTCGGAAATGGCTCACGTTATGTGTTATATTATGTTATATCACGAGATTGGGTTACTACCTTCGAGCCTCGTACTCATGTTTATGTGTTTTAATATCTGTGGTTTATATCTCATATACTTTATGTGGTATATTTACAAAATTTACTGTAACAATTACTATAAACATAAAAAAAACAAAGAAGATACGTATCAAGTTTTTATTTTAAGTGCTTATTCTAAATGCGGGGTGATAGGCCTCGTCAGCGTTGGTCCGCAACCTTTTTTTTTATGATAGTGTTTGACAAGACGAGCAAATCAGGTGCCTGATGGTAAGGATCATTATTGCCCATATCAGACACAGTGCCACCCAGTGTTTTAAAGTTCAAAATTCTGCGCGACACTGCACTGCGGCTGTCACCCTGAGATATGAGTTGTTGAATCTCGGCATGCCTAGTAATTTCACTGCTAACTTCAGACCGGAACACAGTAATGTTTGCACATAACTGCTTGGCGGATGAATTGGCAAAGGTGTGGTTTTTCCCCAGGCGGCCCCCTACAAGACAGGCCTACCACTACAGAAATTGGAATTGAACCTATCTAGAGAAGGAAAACTCGTAACAAACCCGGAATAGGGACTACGTCAAGCACGAGTAGGATACAACGTGAAATAACTGGCAGTCTCCTGCAACCAAACTGGCTCCGCACGTATCGACTTGTCGTTCCTGCGGATACAGCCAGTGCGATCGAGGGGGTGGTGCAGGCTCTAGGCAAACCTACGTTTCCTTAAGTCGTCCAAGGCGATGATATGTTGTCTGTGGAGTATTAATTAATGCTCTATCTATACAGACTTACTAAAGACGCCAAGGTTAATATATATTCAAATGTGGCTTCAATGGCAGTGTTTGAAGCGATGCATTGTAAGTGTTGGGATCAAAACACTAATTTGTGGATCGTGACATAATGACGAGTCAAAGGATTGATCCAAATATTGACGTGTGACACAATGCTAACACCATTAAAGCGCAATATACAGGTCGCGCTGACGCCCTTTTTCAGCAAATAGTTTAGTTAATGCAACCACAATGACAAATTGGTGTAGATACTTATATCCTACGACTAAATAATACTTCTATTTATTCGTAGTGTAACCCCAATACCTATATAACTAAACCTTACAATTTTTTTATAGTATTTTCTGAAATTATGGCTATGCGCCGCTAATTTGGAATCCAAAACACAGTTCACTGTAGACGTTATATTTTCTAAATTATGCTTTCAAATTGCAAACTTGACTATTCATAAGCCTTATATCGGTGCAAGCAAAATATGCAAAACATTCGTAACAGTATGGATGATAGCATACACAGATACAATTTCGCTTTGACGCCACCTTTCAATCAATTTTATCACTTTGCTCGTCTTTCCCGGAAGAAGGTAAAACCAACAATAAAATCCCCTCGGGGTATTTGCTCTAAGAAAAATCAATCGCAATAAATAAGTGAATAAAATCGTCGGAGGTAACGTACGTAGAGTGCGGTGTTTTATTATCGCGTCTTAGTGTTTACATTTCCAACTAAAAGTGTAAACAAGCAAGTTGTAGCGCCCGTTCCTAGAAGGAAGTTTACAGTTTACACCCTCAGGGCGCCGGCGGCCGTAATCGAAGCCGTCGTAAACCCGATGCATCGATATACTGCAAATGTAGTCTTTATCTCGATCCAATCAACTCCTACTTTTACTGCTTAGCGTTGTTTCGGTAAATTAGGGGACCGGAAACCTCTGTCCGTACGTCTATTCTTCGGCGGCTTAATTCCGACCGATCGAGCTGAAAAAACAATTTATCGGTTTCGTAGATTGACGCTCGTAACTCGTAGCTGTCTTTCTGTCGCGCCGATAAATCCACGATAAAATGTACCCACGGATTTTACTTATAAAAAGATACCGATAGCGGTAATAAAGTGAAAATCAATTTTTTCGTGGTGAAAACTGAAAGTGTTTTTCATTACCGCCAATTATGCGTCGCGTGGGGGCATTTTACAGCCGATAAATAAGTGAGTAAGTTTATATCTCTTCATTCGCGTTAAATAATGTATAGTTACGTGATATCTAAAACATAATTTTATGAATTTCAGTCTTACGGACACAACCTGACATTGACTGACTGACTTTTTTTCTCACCGAAAACACTAGACACAAACACTTACAAAAATCTGACACAGATTGAACATTGAACTTAAAAGTGCATAAAATAGGGATTGAAAATTTTTAAGAAAGTTCTTATCGTGTTTGAAGTCTTTAACGTATCAAATAAATAAATATAGATTAGTGTGTTATTGAAAAATCATTAAATAAACTACTTTCAATAATTGATTGAATTTGGCGTTACTTTTCGGAACTCCATTGTAGACTTCTGAAATAAGAATATTTAGTTTATAGTTCCGATTTTTAGTGTCAAAAACAACATGCACAGTGCACCGCCCTCCCGCCCGCAAAATTGCATGCAAAGAGGAAATGGAACAAGAACACCACTTGCTCGTTCCACCGTTCAGCGAGGTAACATCTCGAGGAGCGGCGTCGTACTAACATTTGTCGCCCTTACAGCGGGGTCAGAGTCTATGGGTATTTCCTGATGATACGTCGTGTAGACGCGAAACACGTGTCGATATATGAATGGTGTTACCAATAATACCTAATAGCATTTCCTCTTTGCATGCAATTTTGCGGGCGGGAAGGCGGTACACTGTGCATGTTGTTTTTGACACTAAAAATCGGAACTGAAAACTAAATATTCTTGTTTCAGAAGTCTACTTTCACCAAATAAGTGCATGAATTAAATTTTTATGTTATTATTTTATAAATTACTTGTTCTTTTTATTTCAACAACCGTAAGCACAAAAGTATGTGTGTAATACAATACGTAATTACGTAGTTTAAAAATGAATAATTGTTTCTAAAATAACAGAAAAATATATTTTAAAACGCACGACACGACTAGCCATTTGTCGGGCCCTCTGCAAGAGGGTAGTTGGCCGTTCATACCTAAACTGTGGAGTGACACCCCCTGATTAGTTAATTCATTCTACTCGGCCTATGTCCTGGGCGACACCAGTCGGTTAAGCATTAAATTATTTAAAGCCAGAGAAATAAAACGATATTGTTTGTATTATCGATGTGGGTTGTTTAAAAGCTTAAGGACATGCCGCTGATTCCGAGCACATTGACTTCCGCATTCTCCCGCTCCGGAACAACGCCAGATTAGACCTCGTTCTCATATCTCGGGGGAATATGTACCTACTGTACCTACCTACTTTAATATCGGTTATACTGATAACGCTTGTGTGTTTGTGCTGCTCTAGCTTATCTGTTTATTCTATTATATACGCGTATTATATGTATGTCATTTTGCTTTAAGTCTGCATTTGACTAAACCTTTCATATCATAACATTTTTACATAAGCCTCTGCCTAGTTTTGGACCAAATGACTGTGTGTGGATGTTGTCTCATATTATAAAAAAAATAGTTATGAGACGCACACTAATGAATAATTTTAAACGGTATGTCTGCTCTCGAATAATAAGTTTTATTATGTTTAGTCGAATCCGGCTTATATACCTGCTCGTATAGGATTGGGATATAATATGTAATTTATTTCTACTATCCCCGCGAAGTCTGTTCCCGTGGGAATATCGGGATAAAAAGTACCCTATGTGTTATTCCAGGGTCTAAGTTACCTACATACCAAATTTCTAAGCAATCGGTTCAGTAGTTTTGGCGTGAAAGAGTAACAAACATCCATCCATCCTCACAAACTTTCCCATTTATAATATTAAGTAGGAAATAATTTATTTTAATAAAATGTATAGAAAGCCGGCTCTATCAAATTTTCAGTAAAATAAACATTTTCAATGTAATTGCAAGTAAGTATAAATAATTCCCTTATTAGTAATAAATAAACAACACCAAAATATTACATTTTTAATGTAAAAAAACTTAAAAATTATTGTTTTACATCAGAGGTATCTAAAACAGTCCAAACAGACAGCTTTTTAGCTAGGATTATCTCTTAAAAAATTCATTGTTATCTCAGAAACAGTAATTTTTGCTTGAAACATAAAGACTTCTTAAGCCGCATACTCATTAAGGAAGCCACGGGTCGCGGCGGCCGGTCGGTGGTGGATATGTGGCTTTAGAGATAAAACTAACAGGCACTAATCTAAACCTCAACGCCTTTAATTAGCATAATAAACCACAAATACTACAACATTATAAAGTCTAGACATACAAATTACGAGTACATACCGACACCTAAGTCTTATATAAGTCTCAAAAGGGTCAACTTCACTTACCATTTACCGTGCGGTCATAAGGTACGAATTCATTACTCTATCATAATCTGACGCAGTTAAGGTATTTTGTGTCTTATGGTTTTACATACATGGTCCATTGTTCCCAGGTACATGAATTTCTTCCCTCCGAATTTGAGTAATACCACTCAAATGACTTTCGAGAAGTCTGCGACATATTTTGACGGCGACCTCGTGCCGAGGAGAGCGCACGCTTTACTGCCCAATGCCAAAATCATCACTATACTCATATCTCCTTCTAAAAGGTAAGTGCTTGTAACACTACAATGTTCAGATGTGAAATGCTACACAACCACGACAACGCTATCTAAAGAAGACGCTTTATATAACGTTTATATGTATGCCACTGCATAAACGCCGTTTTGGTTTGTCATTAGTTTCAATGTTTGCGCATGCAAAACATGAACATGTTTGAAGTCTGAACTATCCAATCAAAACTACCTGACGCACCTCGGTATTCGCGATTTGGTGTTCATATTAAAATTCATGAAAACTTCTTTTTAGATTGAATGTTCTATGTAGGTACACAAAACTATAAAAATCGTCACACATTTTTTTTATGATAATGAAGTCAAGACGAGCAAATCAGCGCCAGATAGTGAGCATCATGACTGACAATATCTTACACAGTGCCACCCAGTGTTTTTAAATTCAAAATTTGGTTACTTGGCGGATGAATAACTGAAGAAGGTGTACCACTACTAAGGCCTACCACTACAAAAAATTTATTCCTATTAATATAAAATTGGCTACTTTGTCTTTCTAACTGAATCTAATCACGGCAGAATAAAGTTAAAGTTTCGTTTACCTTATCCAGACTGAGTTCTCGCATCGAAATGCCATCGTTAAAAAGTTTATAGTTGTTATCCACAACGTTCGTCGTCAGGCACGGAAAGATATGGAATCACATTCGCGTGTAGCCTCATTAAGTCCAAATATAGAAACATACTCGGGTTGAGTTATAATTTTGTGAACTAGTTTTATAAAATACGGCACGTCACCGAGTGCCGCGGCGTCGCTTAATCTACTTACTGTGGATATTCACTGTAATTATTTCACCATTGCAATCGTAGGAGTGTGTACGACCATTAATTTCCGCGTTTATCCGTTGGGAACAAGCTGTTACTGTTTCACTTAATAATTTGGACAAGAATATAATAAACTTTATTAAAACGTGTGGCCAAATTGCGTACTGTTTTCATTATAATATTGTGGCTTTTCCAAGACCTCGAAGGTATTATACTAATTAAAGTTCGGTCGAACCTTTGGAACGTCTCCTCAGTTTGAAAGTCATCCCTAATTTATGTTTTAATCAGGCTCGTTATCATCATAAGCTTTCCAAAAACTATAAAAGTAATATTGTTTCTTTTATTCAATTAAATCTAGTCGCGACAATAAAACAGTGCACAAAGCGTCGGTTCGTTATCGAGCTCGTTCCACGTTTTTTCTCGACCATTTGTTACGTCCGTCCGTAATTAATAATTGGGACGAAACTCTAAATTAAACTGGCCGCTTCTAAAGCACGCAACGTGATTAAAATGAACATCTAAATACAGAAGTTACTGGAACGAAAAATGTTTGTAAAAGTAAACAAAGGGATGTTTGTTGCACGGCCGCGGAACCTGAGGTCGAGTCGGAACCCGTGCTATTTGATATTTGAGTTACTTTTGCGATTACCAACCGCTTGTTTTAAAGTAAATGAGAATCGAGCAGCGTTAACTTGGCAGATAATAAACATTATAAAGCGGAGCCATGTTTAATTTCATTAGCTCGACCACTACGAGAGAATTCATGTTTTCACTCTGTCGGCTTTCATTTCATGAGATATTATTTACTTTAGTTGGTATATACGTAGTTACATACTTTGTAAATGCTTCGGTGCCCCGATTGTAAAGCTTTATGTTCACGAAAATACTACTCTTATTCTATTCAATATATTATAGGTATCTATTATACGCATTACATTTATTTTTATACGCTTTGCCTTTCATACTTTCACGAGTAATAATATATAACGTGCTGCTTTCAATAGACGTATTTAATTATGTTATTCCACGTCACTCATTAATTACATGTAATTAATGAAATTCTACAATTTTCGACGTGCCTACCGCTCGGCACTCGTATGTAGGTCAATATGATTAAACCGTACCGTAATATTAAATGGGCGTTTCAACAAGTTCGAAATAAAATGTATGTACTATGTACCTAGTACCTATCTACCCATATATAGGTAGGTAGGTATGATATTATAAGCACAGCCTAATTATGATTGATTACTAGAGTAAGCTTTTACTCTGGGCCTACTTTAATGGCTTGTCATAAATCAGCTGTTTCTGATTTTTTGGGTAACTTTAATGTATCGAATCTTTATCTATTATCGATGAATTGAATCCCAAACATTTATCATCGACAGCCTATGGGCTGAACCAAACCACTGCTGCTGGGCCTTTTCGCTTGGGCGATTTCTCTGTTTTGAGCGAATCGCATCCAGGTTTTTCCTTTGATTTTAATGATGACGGCTGTACCCTTACATTTAATAACACACGTGTAAATTTAAAAATTCCCCACATCTCTTCTTGCAAACAGAATATATTTGACTATAGACCCATCTAAACCTGATGCTGCTGCATCAGGTCTAGGTTACCAGGTCGTTGCAATATTGATGAAGCAACAGGATACCAAATTTTGAATCGAACAGACTACTTAAGGTTGCTTATATCTCTCCAGCCGCTAGAAAACTGCTGATAATCTTCAAACGGCTGAAACCTAGGCTGAAATATACTTACTAAACTTTGCTAGTTATGGTATAAGTTCCTTGTAATAGGGGAAATTCTAGATCAAGAAAATTCCTAATGGAAAATCCAATTTACACTGCCAGAGTTGGGGAGCGACTCAGGACCTCATGAGCAGTACCGCTTGCGACCACTCGACCAACGAGGCAATCAAAGATTATACAATATGGATACGTGTAGGAAAATTTTACCCACTAGAGAGAGTAGAATGCGAAATGCATCACCACGCCATATAGATAAGCACACTATAAAATAATAATAATAATATGGGACAACTTCCACACACGGTCATCTGGTCCCAAACTAGGCAGAGCCTGTACTATGGTAACCAGATGACTGATATACATACTTATATAAGCTTATAGGTATAGGGTTATAGGATAGAAAAATTTCACCGATGACTAGTAATCTCCATGGTTAGCTCAATTGGTAGAGGGCCCACCACGCCGATTGGTGCGGAAGGGTTCAAATCACGCTCGTGAGTGAATTTTTTTCTTTCCATAATCACATTATATTTCAAGCTAACAGACCGTTTAGTCTATAAAAATATAACCAAAGATATATAAAATAAAATGTCCTTGTATCCAGAGCATATTCCTGGTACCAGCACATCAGGTCACACGGGGATCCGGCGGCGAACAACTACACCTTCCATACTGTGATCACAGCCAACGACTCCGCGCCCAAACCGCTCAGGGATTTGAGGTAACTTTTACAATATTCATTCATGCAAATACTGGCTGCGCCTCGCGGCTTAACATGCTGGAAAATACCGCAATATAAACTGTTTCGTATTTAGTTATATGTTGTATATAGTTTGGCCTTCTATAGGTAAGTTTCATTACATCGATCATAATCATTATCATCTCAGCCGTCGGAAGTTCACTGCTGGACATACGCATAAAGGGGCGTTTTGCTAATACTCGCCACGCTTGGCAGGCGGGTAGGCGAGCGCAGTTCGAAGGTTTTACGCAGATAACGCTGCTACCCTTCCTCTAAAATTAATAACCCTTAGCCGACTCCTACGGCAATCACGGGTAAAGAAGGTGAGGTACTATCTAAAGCCGGTAGCCTCACGGCTATATATATTGATGTCGAAATTCCTGGAAAAACTTGTCGCTGAGCGAAGCGCGCTCGCCCAGATATTATTCTATAAAAGTACTATCACTCTTCTAATTCGTTGCCCAAAGCAATTCCGCTAAAAAGGCGAATTAATAAATGTTTCCGACATTCCGTTTGCGATCCTTGATTTAAAATTTCCAGAGCGTCAAATAAATAAGTCTGAAAGCAGGCTCACATAAGAATGCCAATAAAAGGCTTGGAACCGTTCGCCCGGAAAATGAATCGTAATTACTCCAACGTATCCAGTTATATTATCCTTTGATTAAAATTTTACAACACAATTTGGTTTCCCTTTACAAAAACCACGTTTTATTTCGATTGTATAGGTATATCTCGTTTATTTTAGTTCGCTGAAAAACTAATTTTGATTGTATACTATCGCGTCATGTCACCTTCGATTAGAAGACGTTGTATAGCTATTTATGTCATCGACAAAATAAGCCTCACATACACATACAATAGACCTCACACTATGTTGGTTTTTATCAAAACTAGCTGTGCCCTGCGGTTTCACACGGGCTATATATACATCCTAAATTTTAGCTTTTTGACCCCTCTTGCCATCTTGCGCCTAGAGCGAGAGCTCCTTCCACTCTAACCCAAAGACACCCCTGACAGCAACATAGACAAGGATGAGATTCGTAAAAGGCGAAATAGAGCCGAGATATTATATAAGACCTAAAATTCCAACTCGTAAGTTTAATTAACCAACATGCCATCTCCGGATCGATACTAATCTAAAAATAGCTGTTACAAAGATAAAATTTTCCGCTCGAAAAGTTTTATTGTATCAGAAATATGGAACATACAAACCGGTCGAGTTACGCGCGTAACTCTTAAGTAATCCGGCTCGAAGGACCAATAAGCATGAAATCGATTTATCCGAGCAAGTTATCATAACGCGGCACAAGTGTGTTTATATTTAGATTGCGTCGTCGTACGTCATATTCTTGTGCTTACGGTTGATACGACCGCTTTTCTACATCATTTCATGTTTATGGCACGAACTGTTATTGAGTTATTGGCGATTTCGTTTGTTTCTAAGTTTCGTGTAAACAACACACGAAACTTAGAAACCAATGTTTCTTTAAGTTTCTTTTAGTTTAAGGCGTGATGTTATATCACGCCTTTTTCCAAAAGGGGTAGGCAGAGGCGTATCCATAAGCCAGTCCCATAGTAGGTACACCCACACTTCGCCAGTTATGTTTTATTTTAAGTCCCATGTAATAGGGGGCGAGCCTATTATTGCATACACTTAACCGGGCATAATTCCAGACTTCAAGCGTTCCTTGAGAAAATTCTTAATAGAAAAATCTAATATCACTTTTTGTCTGACCTGGGAATCGAACCCGAGACCTATGATCGACTGAGCACTTGCATACCCTACGCCAGCGCAGTCAAATAAGATTTTGTATTGTTCAGATCTCTTATTTGAACTCAATTTCCTCGTATCGCCTAAGTATTTAGGTTCGTATAAATTAAGGCAATAAAAATTACTTAATCCTATTCATATTATAAATATCAAATTTCAGTACAATGTAAAAAACTTACGTTTTACTTACCATCTAGCGCGGTTTTGGTTATATTGATGGATGCATGGATGTTTGTTACTCTTTCACGCCAAAACTACTAAAAAGATTGGTCTGAAATTTGGTATGCAGGTAGCTTAGACCCTGGAATAACACATAGGGTACCCTATGTGTTATTCCAGGGTCTTATTTCCCGATATTCCCACGGGAACGATGTCTACGCGGGTGGAACCGCGGGGCACAGCTAGTTCTTTATAAAGTAGTTAAAACGTAAACGGGGCTGTATTACATATTACGTAAGTATACTAAATTGCAATCTGTATTGAGATGAGAACAGCACTTTTACAATAATCCAAAAATAATGAAAAATACTTTAATAGAAATACTTTATTAGAAATTTAGTCACACCCCGGACACGACTCAATTCCATACAATAGCCACGATATAACTACCTACTACACAGACACTGCACACTTCGAGTTTTGTACACGCGCAAGAGTGTGCGTGAGGTGATTTTCCATAGAAGCGGGGCTCGTGGAGAGCTCATTCTGGCTCGCGGGGTGAGGAAGGCCCGATTGGTGGGCGGATGACGTGTCCATTCTATACGTAGTATTATTATCTGTTCTGTGGTTTAGTATTGGCCCGTGCCCTACTAAGGCCAACCAATCACTGTATATTCGTATAATTTTGTGATAACGAAATCTCCAGAAAATTCTATATAAAGTATTGTAAAAAATATTTTCAAATACACATGTTTCTCCTCAGGAACCGTTGCCTAAACCCAGGCAAATACAGCCACTACTTGGAGCGATGGCTGGCGGAGTACAGTGCACATCAACTGCATATCATCGACGGAAGCGTGCTGAGAACTGAACCGGTCTCAGTCATGAACACGCTACAGAAGTTCCTTAAGATCACACCACATGTCGACTACAATAAACTGCTTAAGTAAGTTAAAAACTGCTTAAATAATAAGACTCATGCAATCAGGAGTTCTGCTACTCGTATTTGCAATCCTACTTATTTTATTAATTGTTTAATAATTCCCTTAGATCGATATGGCAATCCTGTCGCTGTAACAAAATGTAAAAAAACTAACAATTAGGATTGAATAATATTAGGATTGAATAATTGTGTACCTAATACGTAAACTAAATATATATATATATATATATGTTAGTCTTGAAGACAAAACTACAGAACTAATCTACGAAATGCCTGGTTTTGATTTTAATTCAATGGGTTAGGTACTTTTCAGCATTAAAAAGCGCGGGTCGCAGTCTGTTATGTGTCTATTGCAGGGTCAAACAGTAAGATGGACATAGTGTCTATTCTGTTTGATTTGGCACAAATTGTAACTTAACATTACCAAGAACCTGTACTTTACGTAGAAGTATTTTTTTAAAAAGGGGATAGGTCTAATTTAAATACTTGTAACAGTTGCAATTATCAATTTATTGACAGTAAATTAATATCTCTATAAAGGAAACCTAACTTTCTAACCTAACTTTTTTAAACCTAACTCCCGGAGTTCAGTAGGTTTATTTCACAATTGTCTGAGATAACTATAAATACTCGGCATAAAGTTTTAATTAATTACTTAAACAGACTGTTAGCAAACCCGTAAAACTATAATGCATACTTGCTTTCCCAACTTTGTTTCTCTTTAATTCGACTTAACTTTGTTCTTAACTTCGGCTAGGTTTACGTGGAAATTCGAGGTATAACTTTTAAAGAAACTATCAATTATTCAGTGGAAGCTTTTGTTGGGTCTCTCGGGAATATAAGACTTATTACATTATATAATTTTTTTTGGCTACCTTGATTGCGTACTGTGTAAGGATTCTCATGTTAATCGCAATGTTTTTATTGTAACTCCATTGAGAGCCGGATTCAATGATATGTTCTAAATTATATAACAGGTTACAAATAGGTGTAGTAGTACCACAGAATACTAATACTAAAGGGACACTCCTCAAAATTATTCAAATAAATAGCGACCCTAGCTCCGACGCAATGAAATTCAATTTAGGTCGCACAGTGCCTAATTATCGTTAAATTAACCAACAAGCTGCCTCTCTTTCTATCGCGTATCTCTCTATCTGTTTTCTCTGTCTAGCCCATAGAAAATTTCCCGTCAAAACGGACGCCCCAGCTCCTTGTAGCTTCGTACCTTTATTGCGGAGTGTCCCGACCTGGTAATACTTAAGAAGGTGCATTACTCATTAAACTGAAAACAAAAATTCTATTACCTATGCAATTAATGGACCAACTGATCGCTTAATTTTTATGTACTGAAACACGTTCTATAGACATGTTTTACGGCATTATATTTTAGCTTAAGTTACATTACCAAGTGCGCACTTGGTCGCGCATTAATTAAGACTCCGAAAAGTCGACAAGCAATAACAGCATAACTTTTCTTAGTATAGCGATGCTGGTATAAGACGTCTATATACAATCTAAAATGTTATTGCCGGGATCTTAACAAAGCTCTAACAGGTAACAGCGCCTTGAATAGGTACCTCGGCATCCGTTGCCTTAATAATCGTAAATATTTGAGAGTCCAGAGCCAGGTATGCCGTGCAATTGACCATAACTTAGCACTATAGCCACTTACAACTCGAGGCACAACTTTGCCGAGTACAGTCGCGAGACTAAGGCCCTTTCACACGTATCTGGCCGTAACGATGTCTTTTCTCACTGTGCTTGGTTGCCACTTGCCATATCTTGCCATATTTGGCCAGCTACAATAATGTATTTTTCTTTTTCAATTTTTTCACTGGGTTTTTCGAAATTGTTTAAAAAATGGAATGAGCAGTATTTAAACGTACATACTTCCATGTTGTGGCACTTAATGGTTTCGGTCTGTAGATTAGAGATGGTAATTTTGTGCTGAAAATGTGCGTGCGTTTAGCAAAGCGTAGCAAACTTTGGTGTCAATTCACATGGATACAAGTGGCATACGGTGATCGTGTAGTGTTTGTTAGGCAACGTAAGAGATTCATTGTTGACTGGTACGTGTAAAAGCACTAATAAAAGCTATCTACATAAAACAAGCCGGTGCAGTTCTAAGCTGTCTTGAAACGTGGCAGTTTGCGTTCTAATACTTTTCAGACTCGGGACTCAGTCTACTTTCAGTTTGTAAGCCCGCTGTTGCTTCTCTCGACATTACCTGCAGAACTTCGATAGTCTTTAACTTTCGTTTGGAGAACATTTACTAAATTATTTCGAATTAGATGTTGAAACACTTTCATTAAAGGTATTATTATCAAGAATGGTCCACTCAATTTAATTATTTTAATAATAACTGCTGAGATATGATAATGTTTTTATTTATATTAATAATCATCATCATCATCCAGCCGTTGGATGTCCACTGCTGAACATAAGCCTCATAAGGGGGGTTGTTGCCAATACTCGCCACGCTTGGCAGGCGGGTTGGCGAGCGCAGTTTGATGCTACTATTCTAAGCCGAGAACCCCACGGCATTAAATGCACGCGGAGAAATTAAAGTAATCAAATTTTATACAATTCCATGTTATAGTTGATTAAAAAGTATGAAAATTTCATCGCACCACCGCAGAATATTAAATTCAGCTTCGAAAATAATATGAATCCTGGGAAATGAACGCGTTACATTATCAAAATTACATATTTGGAATTGGCCCGTATTGAATAACATTGGTTCGGGTCAGATCGCGTAACCTGCCTAATAGGGGTCCTGAATAATAAACGAACGCACTTGGTACCTAAAGTGGGTATACGACGGGACGGCTGTATGTGCCTTCTCATCACAAAATAAGAGACTTAGAAGGCCGAATGTATCAAAATATCGGTTAAAAATGCAGACTTTACAGGGCGTCGGTGCAGCACGCCACTCAAAAAACATGTAATGGCTCTACGCGGGATCACTGTTAGACTGTAAAGCTGTGTGCGTTAACTTCTATTAGGATTCTATTAGGTTATATGTATGCGGTGGCGTAGTGGGCGCATGCTTGACTGCCGATCATGAAGTCCCGAGTTCGATCCCCGCAGTTCTGGGAAAATGTTATTGGTTTTTTTCATTTGAAATTATCTCACCGCCTGAAGTCGAAATGTGGTTGGGTGGGTGTACATACAATGGGACTGAGTCCTGGTACACCTCTGCCTATCCCTTCATGCAGCTATGCAGCCTATGCAGCTGAAGTTCTGTACCTATATATTTTACGCTTCGACATTCGACCAAATGGATGATGAAATTATTTAAAAGACACCGAATAATGTATATCCACGTAAAAGCGAACGAAAGACGAGGATCGCCCTGAATAATACACAACACATATCGAGCCCTTGTAAATAATATAATCTCACAATCTCCCGCTTTGATATCGTTCATATTATGTGAATCATTCGAGCGTTTCGTTTTCAGGTACGACCCTAAGAAGGGGTTCTTCTGTCAGGCGATAGGGAACGACCGCACCAAGTGTTTGGGCAAGTCCAAAGGACGTATCTACCCGCCTATGGAGGATACATCCGCCAAGTTTCTAAGGCGATACTATACACCACATAACACTGCCCTATCTAAACTGCTTGTAAGGCTAGGAAGGCCCGTACCTCATTGGTTGAAAGAAGACCTCTCGAATGGATAGCATCGTTCACAACCTAAAAGGTTGGAACTCAAAAGAACTACGGGGTTTATCCGTGTGTGCGTGATACAAATACAGTAGAAACTTGATTATACGGACTTGTTTTATACGAACGTGTATTTTGTAAAGAAAAATAACTTCTTTTAGGGTCTAGACACATTAATCGAGCGACTTTTCATTGTTTTGTGACAGATGACAGATTTTCAAAGTGTTAGAAAGTAATAGAGAAGTGAAAATGCGAAAGGCCGGCGATCATTGTGTCTTGACCCTTACGCAAGAGTTATGCAAAAACCCCATTTCTTCGTAATTAATTTTCGATTACCGTATAATCGAGTCTTTACTGCATTGAATAGTGCCGTGCATAAACACTTAGTGATGTGATTATTGTTGACTTTGTATATCGATTCTTGTAATATATTTAAAAGTGTTCATTATCGATATCTTCGTTTTGACTTCTCATGCAGTGATATCAAGTGGTGACGATTAAGACTTTCATGCAAGTAAGTAAACTAGCGTATACAGTCTATAATACCAAATGCAGAGGTTTAAAGGTTAGAGCGAGAGAGCATGACGCGCCTCTCACTTCACTCTGTACCACGAAATGCGGGTAGATGATAAAAAAGCAATACGTAAAATAACAAGATAACAAGATTGATCTAGGATCAATGACAGTTTTTCACTCTGCATTTGGAACTTTGGACTTCTTGATGATTTTAGCGACACGTTGGCATATAATCGCAGTGTTACACGAGACTTTGATGCGAAGTATGCAGAACTGCACTTTGATCGTCGAGACGTGAATTGTTGAGCTCGCTTGCTGAGTGATTTCCCATTGCTTGCCGTTTAAGTTAATTCTTAGCCATATTGTTTAATGTTTCAGGTGCTATTTGTTAATAGTTGGATTGTTTGTGTATTTGTTGTATCTTGTATCCTGTTTATAAGTACGGTCGCGTCGGAATTTGCCATATTATTACCTGTCTCCTTCCCTTGCGCATATTTATTATCATAGACTGCACGCACTTTAACTCTGCGCGCGGTCGAAAAAGAAAATAATTGTCACTTCCCGACGACTCAATTCTTAACGCGGGCAATATAGCAGTGAACATCTACGAGCGAGCGAAAGAGATGGAAAATATAACAAGTCAATGTAGGAAATACTACTCCCGCACCGCACTATACGAATAGTATAATTTATAATAGGGTTTCATTCGTATTGTGTCTTAAGGCGTTAAAAGGCGATTATGTTTTCCAATTTCATAGTATAAGTCGGTTCGATAAAGAAACGAATCTAAAATGATCTCTAAAAATGATGTTTTCTCGCTTGCACACTAGTTAAAACCTTGTGTGCAAGTGAGAGGACATGATTAGCGCCGCCATTTTGGAATCGTTTCTTTATTGAACCGGCTTATAAACGGTTGCATTTTTCATTCCATGCCGTTTGTTGGACTGTTTTAATGTAAAGTTTCATAATACCGAGTGTTGTAGTAATATATAACAGATACTTTCCAACAAACTGAACGACAAAAATATTACGAATTTCACGAAAATAATCAATATTTCACGAACAAACTAACAGATCACCTGCTGATCAATTTTGTATGGAAAATCTTTTTAAAATTTTTACTAGTTATTCTTTATGTATTACTACATCTTTCTGTACACGTTTTATAAGTACCTGATGCAATATGTAAAGTAATTGTTATATTCGCTTCATAACGGAGATTTAGTACCTACTCTTTGACAGTCTACGTTTATTTCTCTGTGCCATTAAAGTAATGCAATCATTCAAAGATGTTGCGCGATCATGTGGCATTTTCTAGTTTGACAATAGAATGATTTACTAGTCTTTTTATATTTTTAAGTTAGTGCTCTAATTTCATTAAGAATTAAGGTACCATTCAGACGCCGACTGCAAATTACGGCACAAAAAAACTACACTGGTTTTTATTGCTACAAATTGTTAGTTCAATTATCCTACGTGTATTTTTGAGCATTTCTTGATATAGTCTCAATTATTTTCATGTAGTTTTTGGTATCGATTTAAGGGTTTTCTTTTACCAACACCAGTTACCAGTTGCTTGTAGTGTCCGACGCCAGAACGGTACTTTAACACTAACATAATATTAATCCATATATTATTTTGCATCGTTTGAAAAGTATACGTTATTATAACTAATTCAAATCAATTCGATAAACATAAAATAACCCATTTTCAGTTACCGAGTTAGCAATAAGTGATTTATTGAACTTTGTTTCAAATTGTTAGAGAAAAACGGTCATTGACCCTAGTATTACTATACAGGGTAGAGTGAGAGGGCATTGACCGTTTTTCTCTGTGCATTCGGAACGTAGTATATACTAACATATAAAATATGATTGTATATTTTAAATGAACTAAATAATATCATTGACGACACAATCAATGTATTTGGTATATATTTTGATATGCATAAATTTATTCGCGATGTAACTTTGTGAGTAACTTCGTTTTACATTTATTATGGATTTAATTTGTAGCTAGAACGTTTCTCTACCAGGTGTTATATAAAAGTGTAATAATACTTACTGAGGGGGTTAATTTACTCATCAAATTAAAAGCAAGAAGAAAAGAATACGAGAAAGAATTGCCGATCCAGCTGATAATATTTTTAGTCGACTTTTAAATACTTAATTCGCTTTTTTTGAGTATTTTGTTTTGACAGGTAGATAGACCCCTATAATTATTACTTTATATTTTTATAACATCTGGTATATTTGTTGTATTAGATGTCGGTACTTAAAATCTTGTAAAAAAAACTTTTTGTCATAAATAGAGTACAGAAAAAAATATATCTATGAAATTGATATTTAAATAATTATAGTATTAAATAACTATATGAATGTTTATTGTAAATACGATTTGTTTTATAATTTGACGATAGTTTGAAACATTATAAATATTCAGATGTATTTTATCGATGTGAATATTCGTTACATAGGCCTTAGTGTTTTTACTTATTTTAAGCTTAATTTAGTTAGGCATTGTAAAAGGTTGTCTTGAAAAGGTTAGATTTTTTTCGACGTTTGGTCACATTACCCATAATGTATTGACTCAATGTAATTATAATTTTCGTTACCTACGGAAATATAAGTATTTGTACCACAAACAAATAAAGACAGAAGGTAAAACATGCTTACAACGGTTCAAAAATGCGCGCACAAACTTTGCGAGCAGTCTCAAGAGTTTTTCCAGAGTACTTATAGCTTTCTCGCTCGCGTTATGTGCGCTCGCGTGCTTGTTGATCCATTAATTGCCTTCTGTTTCAATTTTGTGTGTATTATTTTTAGTTTTTCGACCTAGTGAGTCGAAGCCAGGACAATTGCTATATGAGAATAACGAAAAGATCTAACATTTTCGCTGCCTTACCCATGATCTTAAAGAAATAGTTTATAATTTTTGTATCGGTTGTGTTTAGGCAATAACAGTCACGCTACTGAGAAACATCATAATAACACACTAATGTAATTATTATTGTTTATATATCTGTTTATTTATACATAATATTATATGACTGCTCTTAAAATGTGTTCTTTATAAAGAGATACATCACTTATTTTTATTAAATGATTTAAAACTTTTACCTGTATTTTAATTTAAACAAATAAACCCAATATGAATTTCTACCAATAAACTAAGTAACCACTAAAACTAAATACATTATGTAAGTTATTTTTTCGCATCTAGAAAAATCTGACTGCCTCCGTGGCGTAGAGGGCGCATGCTCGACTGCTAATCAAGAGGTCCCGGGTTCGATCCCCAGGTCAGGCAGTGTTAAATATTGGATTTTTCTATTAGGAATTATCTCAATAACTGCCTGGAGTCTGGAACTGTACCCGGTAGATGGCAATAGGCTCGCCCCCTATTACATGGGACCAATAACATACTGGCGAAATGTGGGTGTATCTACATGGGACTGAGTCCTGGGTACATTTCTGCCTACCCCTTCGGGAAAAAGGCGTGAACGTATGTTATGTTAGAAAAATCTGTAGATGATCGATCCTACATCTCTTTCAATATTTTGACAGCCTCGATGGCTCAGATAGTAGTAACTCTGCTTTCTGTGCTGCAGGGCCCGGGTTCGATCCCCGGCCAGGTCAAACATTTGTGTGCATGAACATGTCTGTTTGATCTGTGTCTGGGTGTTATAAGCTTATATAAGTATGTATATCAGTCATCTGGTTACCATAGTACAGGCTTCTAGCCTAGTTTGGGACCAGATGACCGTGTGTGGAAGTTATCCCATATTATTATTATTATTATTTATTTTTTATTTCAGATTTATCTATAGGAAAATAAATAAAAATACTTCAGCCTAGGAGTCATTTCCATTCCCCCTCACCTCACTAGTCACTAGACCCTTCTTATTGACAAGTCGGAATAAATTAGAATGCGTCCCCACGATCAACGGTATGATGTGGGAATTGTTAGTCTTAAGGTTCCCAGCTCCAACCCCAGTCCCGTCTGAGCAAGAACTATAGATTTATTTTTCACTTATGTCGTCTGTTGTTGTGTCGTCTAGCGACGACAAGTGTGACTGTGGGGCTGTCCAATCAATGTCGCATCTTTTGCAGTGTCCTAACTGTCCCACAGCATGTACGATGGAGGACCTATTCAAAGCAAACCAAAATGCTAATAGATTTGGCAAAATACTGGACCAAAGTGTTATAAATATAAAAATTATAGCTTTTTCGACTCGAAAAGAAGAAGAAGAAGACTTATGTCGTCACTTTTCTTTAATGTACAATACAAATTACAATCGCTTTAAATTATGTACATACAGAAAAAACTAAATTCAAGTATCAACCAGATTATGTGAACTGGAAACCGTAAGATTGGGTGTTTCCCACATGTCACCAGAGTCATCACCAGTCATGGTGACAAATGGGACGCATTTTAAAAATCTCTGTTGATACCACTGGGAATGTCCCTAAGGCTGAAATACATTAGTGCAATCTCTTAAATATCTCTTAAATATTACGAGATCACATTTCGAGATTGCATAAGAACTTTTCAGTGAAGCAGAGTGCAATTCTTTTATGTATGTTACCGCCCGAGCGCCTTAAAATATTATAAAACATGCATTGTTCGATACGACCCGCATAGGAAAATATTTAACATACAGCCGTAATAACTTTTGATAACAATACGGCTCTCGTGAATTGTATCTCTTAGTTGCATCTGTGTGTGGAGCTATCCTGCAAATGGGTTTTATGTTTAGCTATTGTACTTCGTTATATTTACATTTTATGTATGTAACTATTAGATGTGTTTTGGGAACTGCTGGATTACAAGAAAATATCTTCCAAAAACTAATCTACCTAAGCATATCACAGAACTGATAAAAGACGTCAAGGGAGTCGCTCTTCTATACGAAATGAAATTTTCCAAATATGGACAGTGAGAATAATATACCACTCAATTGTTTGTTGTTGGTGTTTGACCTCGCCTTTATTTGCGCCAAATTATATTTGGTTGAAGAATCCCTTTTGGGTTTTTCACTTAAAAAAATTGTTAAAAAAATATTTTTTGGGGAAAGTATTTGTATACCTATATGAAAAAAAAATGGTGTTCTTTAACGAAATGTTTTGGCGCAAATTATGACCAGATTAAGAGCTACAAACAATTGAGTGGAAAATTATTCTCCCATCTCCATATTTGGGAAATTTCTTTTTGAAGGGACGAGCCCCCACCTTATCGTGGGGTAAGGCGGTAAAGTATGTAAGAGAGATCGATGAAAGAGCGTAAAAAGGCGGAACAAACAAAGTCGAAAATTCGACAAAAATCCCGACGGAAAAAGCTGTTCGTCTTGGGTATAATAAATTTGAATTCGATTAATATTATAATTGAATCGGTGACGTCAGATTACGCTAGATGAATGAGGCCCGGAAACGGTCCTGCGATCACCTCATATTTTATTCTCCCGGGCGTTTTTTCAGTGAAAAATTTGTTTGCTATGTCTGCGAGCGGCCGATAAAGTGAACCATATGTTACCTGTCGGAGTCAGAACTACCACATACTAGAGGATTCTAGATTACGACGGCTCGTAGGTTCGCCTTCGTGATTAATTCTAAGGTGCTTCTTAAGTAGGCTTACAGGATTATACTACTCAGTTAAACTACCGTGTTTTATTTAGAGTGTAAAATATTATTAATCTTAGGTGCTAAGGCACCTAATAATTACTAATTTATTAATTACTAATTTAAGTTTTGCAATTTTCAGCTATAAGTAGCTGAAAATTGCAAAACTTAAATTTATTAATTATATAAGCTATAATTAATTATAGATTAAAAAATAAGTATGTATTTATTGCTTATATTAGCTGTGCCCTGCGGTTTCACCCGCGTTGTCTTCGTTCCCGTGGGAATATCAGGATAAAAAGTACCCTATGTTTTATTCAAGGGTATAAACTACATACTGAATTTCAGCCCAATCGAACCGATTAGTACTCGTTTTTTGCGTGAAAGAGTAACAAACATCCATCCATCCATCCGCACAAACTTTCGCATTTATATTAGTAGGATTATCTGAACTTAAACGACTGTTGATAAAAAAGTCTAGAATAATCTTGTAGGTATTTACTGTTAATAGCCTCGAAAGCTCTACAAGACCTGTATAGGACCATTATTTAAAAGATAGATAGGTAGATAGATATCTAATTACATAGCTATTAAAATTCTAGCAGGGAGAGCGGCCTAAAAGAAGCGCAATTGAAATAGTTAAATGAGGCTTTTGTTTGGCCTACCTATCGAATGAAGGACCAAAATCAATTTTAAATTCGTGGTCCGCCTCTTAGGCGGACCACGAATAGCTATTTTTATTGTACTTTTTATTCTAGAAATACGGCATCGACTTGATTTGCTCTTAATTTAAGAATTTCATTACTTATCGTCTAAAAATAATAGAAACTAATCCAATGTACCCGCTTTATATCATTTATGTTAAAATTAGCGACGTTGATAGATGATATTGGAGCAGTAATTCATTTATCTGGCATCAAGGGCCGGCCTCGGATGCGCCTCATTTCGCTTCATCAAACCTAAGCGCGGCGTTGCAAATTGACGTGGAACGTGGTTTAACATCTCATCCAGAACACTATAATTATAGTAGAGAGTAAATTCAACCTAAAATACCCTGTAATCATGTAATTTTTTTTACGAAAACAAAATTGCTAATTCGTGGCAGGTCTTTAGGCATATAACAGATAATAGATAATAAGTACTTTGGGTTACATTGTCTGTTTAAGTATATATTTTTTTATGATAGTGAGCGACAAGACGAGCAAATCCGGTACCTGATGGTAAGCAGTAAGCATCATAATTGCCCATATCAGATACAGTGCCACCCAGTGTTTTAAAATTCTGCGCGGCACTGCACTGCGCCTGTCACCCTGAGATATTAGTTGTTGAAGCCCGTCATGCCCAGTAATTTCGCTGGTAACATTGCCCTTCAGAACGGAACACAGTAATGTTTGCATCGCTTGGTGGATAACAAAGGTGTGGTACTTCCCCAGACAGCCCCCTGCAAAAGAGGCCTACTACTAACATAATATACAAATATATTCTTTCTTAATTATATTTTAATCATTGTAATTGGTGTAACTAAACCGTTTTGATTAAATAAATAAATAAAATAAAAATAAAATGTACTCAACGTACATACATACATACATATCTACACAATATTATTCAGAGCAAGGATAACACTAAGACTGCGAACATAGTAGTATTTTATCATGCATTTAAAGACTTCAAGACATCGTACGTACCTATACTTATAACATAACATACATTCACGCCTTTTTCCCGAAGGGGTAGGCAGAGGTGTACCCAGGACTCAGTCCCATAGTAGATACACCCACATTTCGCCAGTATGTTATTGGACCCATGTAATAGGGGGCGAGCCTATTGCCACCTACCGGGCTCAGTTCCAGACTCCAGGCAGTTATTGAGATAATTCCTAATGGAAAAATCCAATATTTAACACTGCCTGACCTGGGGATCGAACCCGGGACCTTTTGATTGGCAGTCGAGCATGCGCCCACTCCGCCACCGAGGCAGTCCTACCTATACCTATAACCTGTATATATACGTATATAACATATATATACGAAAAAACAAGTCACACCTATAGCATTCAATTAAATGGATAAAACTTTTTAGCTCGTCTCACGTTCACGCTAATAGATGGCTAAAGGATTTTAATAAACTGGAGCTGAAATGAAAATTACATTTCTTAAACGTTTTACATAAAGTTCTATTAACTCACGTGGGGAGCAATAAAGGTGTCTACGAAGGTGCGCCGCGCCTGGGCGTAGTTGCATCGCGCACCTCTATTCACCTGCAATTATCAGGTTAGTACTAGGATTATAGTATTTAAAGTAGATAAGATTCTTAATATATCGAAACACGATTGTAAGAAACACAATCTTGATTCTCAAAAGAAAAATACGCGGACCTACGTACTCGTAGCAGCGTGTAGTACGCCGCGCCGTAGCAAATGCGTAGCTCGTAGCACTTAGGTATAATCCTTTATTCCTATGTATAAATGCGAAATGTTGGACTGGAAATTTAATTGGAAATTGGTTGGTTGGTTGGAAGTATGTATGTGTGTTTGCTACCTTTTCATGCCAAAACTACTAAATCGATTGAATTCGATGCGTAACTATTGCCTAGCCCAGAAGCTCGATTTTAACAAAGTGCGTACAGGTAAAACCACGAGATGCAGCTACATGTAAAACCAAACCAAATCAATATTAAAGATTCCACCTATTTATATTACCTATTTATATACATATTCGGATCTCCTGATGAATAATAAGTCTCGGTCGCTGATTTGTAAGTGCTCAGCTGATAACGTGAATTTGATGGGTTCGCTCAGCTTACCGATATCCTATCGGTTTCCCGATACTCGTATTCATCCGAACGTATTTCTAATGCCTTTCGGTGCAAACACGAGGTTAGATTTATGCTACATATTAAATTCCGATTGTTATTATAAATTTTGTGTAAATAGTTTAAAATTTATGTTGATGAATAAATAAGAAAATTCTGGGATATTAAAAGTTTTGAGTACAGATTAGTACTTCATCATCATCAGCTGGAAGACGTCCACTGCTGAACATAGCCCCCCCCCCACCCCCTACATAGAACGCCACTATTCAGATTAACAATTTTCAGATGGGGGGATTTTGCCGTTATCACCACGCTTGGCAGGCGGCTTGGTGATCGCAGTAGTTGCCGAAGAGCGCCGCTGCTCAATCTCCCAAACCCTCTACCGGGTCTCATGGCTCCCACCAGATGAGGGGTGGCCCTATTAGATAGCCGGGAACCACACGGCCATTGATTTGTGCTTACACGAACTTTATTTGTAGCTAGAGGCACCTAATTTAAAATTGTTAAAGTTCCGTAAATAATTTCGTGGAAAATGGAAAGGTGGACGGATAATACCAAGTTCGGTACGCGGCACGACAGCGAGCGCTGCGGTACAATCTCCGACAGAAGGATGTCCAACAAACAATATCCAAGTTTGTGTCGCTTTGCCGTAATATTTGCCAAGACTCCGAAAGCCCGCCGGAGTTTCGGCGACTTCTCGAGCTTATTACTATTTGTGTTGCCAAGATTCTCATCTAGCTTACCTTCTGTCGACTGAAAGATCGCCCAAACTAAAAACTTGATCTCGTTTGGAAAGCTGCGGCATAAAGCGTCTTCTACCTTTTCTTTCTTCAAGCTGATTGCCCATTATACCGGTAATTTAAATGGACGTATCCGACCAGGCGGCGAATACGGAACGGTGTACCTTGCCCACTATAACGTGTCAACACCGTTCTCATAGAAATTGTTGAGGGACAGCTTACGGCACGCGACGGTCACGAAACAGTCTAGTGGACAAGGTTTAATATATTTTTGAACTTCTACATAACATACAATCACGCCTTTTCCCAATGGGATAAGCAGAGGTGTAACCAGGACTCAGTCCCATAGTAGGTACGCCCATATTTCGCCAGTATGTTATTGGTCTCATGAACTCTGATAACTCTTTATTGGAACAATTAAAACAGAAAATACAAAAATCAAAATTTAAACAAAAAAAATTGGTTGTCTGTAAAGTCGGTTTACTGACGATAGTTGAACGTGACAACGTCTTAAGAAAATACTGATGGAATGGTAGCATTTTTCAAAAGAAAATTTTAATTTCATTTGTTTCACTTTTCACTGCACTTGATACTCGATCAAAACATGTAAATGTACTATAGTATAGCAGCTGTCCACGCAGACGCATCGCTCACTCAAGTAGGAGAGAGACGGATGTCGCTCGTTCCACGCTCTCGCTTGCACTTCAAGCCTTACAGCGAGCGCCTCAGAGCGAGGTAACGCCGCATGAGTCATGTTTTTTCGTGCGTGCAGCCGGCTCTATCGAATTATAAGACGTTGTCACGTCAAAAACGTGTAACAATTGGCGGCCTTATTGTTTAGAACGATCTCTTCTCATGTTATATGAGGCGAGTCTAGTTCTATCTACCGGGCACAGTTCTAGACTCCAGACTGTCTGAGATAATTACCAATAGAAAAATCCAATAACACTTTGTCTGACCCGTAGATCGAACCCGGGACCTCATGATCGGCTGTCGAGCTTACGCACACTACACCACCGAGGCTGTCAATTCTGTATCTCTGTACATAAATAATTAAATTAATATTGTTTTGCCTCTCGCGTACCTACCTAAGTTTAACGTTCGCACGCACGGGTGACAAAGTACCAGTTTAGTGGGTCAAGTGCTTAAAAATATAAATCTTGCTTCACAAAATATGAAAAATAACACGCTTTTGTATGTGAGAAAACGACGTTCTCTTTATCATTATGGCATGAAAAAGTAGGAAAAGCTGTTGTGTTGTGCTCTTCATTAGACTCGCGCCTTGTGCCGCGACCGTGGCTGGAGGTGGAGGAGCGAACGGCATGTGTTTATGTCGCTTAAGTAAGAATAATGGTGGCACATAAATCTGTGGCATCTTCACGTCGTTTTGAATTCCCACAAAAGATGTCAGCTCCCCTCTAAATAAGACTCCATTCACTGGAAACAAACGCGCTTCGACTCTGAATTACTGCCCCCATCTCTAAATTACAATAGACAATCTCATTAGTTTAAGTACCTACATTAGTAATTACATTTCAAATACCTATGGCACGAATCGGCGGGTGGAAGCACTCCCTTAGCTAAAAACAATTAAAAGCACGTGCTTACACTGTCGTCTTTTGTTTTAATTAGAAACTTTCAACTCTCGCATGTCAGCGTGTTTCATTATGGACGGGATTCTAGATCATGACAAAATGTGTATGAAAGCTTGAAAGCTAAATGAAGCTTTCTGCCAAAAAGTTGTGATGAAAGTTGTTATTGTTATTGTTATGCGGTGCAGAGTGCAGAACGCGGCCGAGCGAGGGCGAAACTTGTCCGAGTTGCAAGCGTTTATTGAGCGGAAAGCGAGCGCGCCGGCCGAGTTTCGGACTGTCGTCCGGCGGCACCTCGCGCTCTCGCTGCCCGTACAACTTTATTCTGTTTTAAAGTTTCTCCTTTACTTTTTGCAACGACAGGTAGATAGCGTATTAATTCACGTTCCAATTAAGCGCCAAATGAAAGCACATCGATCGTTTTTCTCATCCACGTGGAGCTTTCTGATCCTAGCCTTAAATTGATTTTTGCTTAACATTTTGCAAGTCAAACATTGTTTAGAAAAAAGGAGCAATTTCGTCGCTTTTTCTCGAGGACTCTTATAAACATCGGGCCGGGCAAACTGCCGTTGCCATAATCTGTCGAAAACATGAAGGCGTATGAAAACTTTAGTATCCAATAAATTTTACTAATACTAGTGGCAACGGCACCAGATATGTGACATATTGTGCAAGCTTCACTTATTTATCATCGGTAAACTTTCATAAAATAAGGAAAATCTTAGACAATGTTTTGGACAGCGTTATTCAATATCTATATCAAACAATGTTTTAGGTAAGTATCTGATAGGCAAAACATCTTTTTTGACTGGTTTACCCAAACAATGGGTTTACCTTAACTTAGATCCATCAACGAACAATTAAGTATGTAAACATAATACAAATGTGTAACTATTTATGAGCGAGCAATACACCCGACCATATTCACGCAACTCAATCTAAAATTCGTCATGATTTAGCGGTGTGTGTTGAAGGGAGCGCAGCGATGCGGTGGCAGAGGTGGCGGTGTACGCTCGTCAAAGCCGTCATTAAGCAAATATTTCTCGACATTCGGACTATTCCGCCTGTCCGGCTCTGCCCCCAGCCTGTGCCTGTGCCACTCCATTAATTAACTACGCCTGGATCTAATTAACTGCTCGTACATACGATCAATCGGTGCATATTGCCTACCTTATTGATGCAATGCTACCATGATTTGCATTTTGTTGTAAGCTCGTCATTAAAAATACTAAAACTGTTGGACTAACTCTAATCATAATTTTAGCAAATAAATATTTTTGTATTTTGTATAAAGGCTTAAAATATTTCGTCAATATTTTAATTATCTGTAAAATATTTTAGCAGTTAATAGCGTCTTTCTTCTATATTTTCTTAATATATCTCATAAACCGAAAAGGAACAGCAAAAAATAGTATTATAAGTAGGCAAAAAATCCTATTTCCATTTCCCAGCCACGCTAAGGCGGAAACAGCCAACTCAACATGTCAATAAGTAATAGATTTTCGATCTGTAACGACATCACCGCATCTGTAGATGGGAGGTTTTCGCTCCGAATGAGTTTCGTATCTACGTCTATATTAGTCGAAGTGGAGGCACGTGCACAATTTGCGGGTGCGGATTGGCACGAATGGAGCGTGCAATATCAAAAGAGTGGGGGTATATGAGGCCGAATATTGGACTCGATCGCCGGTGACGGACCAGTCATAGATAATACATATAAACTGGGACCAGTGTTCCAAAACCGCACGGCCGCCGCTGAGCCGCTCGCCCGCGCCACTTCCACTCTGCTTCCTGCAACCTATGATTTGTAATTCAATTATGACTAGTGAGGACCGCAATTCTGCCACTCGTACTATGGACCCCGATCCGCTCTCGGCCGCCCGCATCGAGTGCAATAAAATTCATGAGACTATTGTTACATTCATGAGGAATTGGGAAAAAATACTCTGTAAACAAACCTAAACGAGGCTATAGGAAGCGAGGGAGGGTTTTATACGCCACTTGTTTAAACTGTGGTGGATTTCTTGTCATTTATTCGATCATTACAAGCGTAGCAGGTCTACGTCGTAGCACCGAGCAACGAGATTGGTATAATCCCGTAACACCTTTCAAAAGGAGTGTGCAGTATGCACTTAAAGTTACGTACGAGACAATGTAGTACGTACCTATTGTTCTGAGTAAGATTGTAGAAGACGATATTAAATCCCCATCTTGCCATTGTTTCTAAAGGAAGCAAGCATCTTGCAAACTTAATTTATCGCTTTGTATCGTATTTTAATTATAAAAGATTTATGTTTCGGATTCACGTCGGCAGCAAGTTAAATCACTTTTTAAAGCAATTTCAAATTAAATTTATGTTATGAAGACAAAAATATGGTGTTTTTATTTGGGAAACAGTTATTTTATCAATGATTTACATAAAAGCCGAGGAGAACTCAGCTAACACAACAATAATTGCTACGGGCTCGGAATGATGTATTTCATTGAACCACACTCAATTGTTGAACGTGATTTAATCGGATTAGTTACACCTACAGCTATTGCTATACCTATACAGAGGTATCTAGCATATGCACGAGTATCTTTTGTTCATAATATGTAACTATAAGTATTATAATATAAGCACAATACAAATATACCGAAGGTATTGTCCATTGAGTCCGTACATTGATTTTAAAACGCACGCTTAAGTGAACGGTCCTTCTAAATATTGTCGCCCCAGCAAAATTAATTGACTGCAGTCACAAAATAACAAGTCAAGTTCATGTATGTGCCTCACTTTTCATACCTACGCTTGGCGGTCGCGCTAGGGTTATCAACTTTGGGGTGCGTGCAGGAAACCTCCCCGTGGTGCACCCTGGGCAACGGCGTCTGGCAACAGACGTCCTTCTGTTCGTCTGTTGCCAGACGCCGGCTGATATCCTGCTAAATGGGCTGTGGTGGGCTCTTCAGTGAGTAGACCGCCACGCCCGGGAGGAGCGTCTCCGCGTGTCCCCATGAAGTTAGCATGGGGCACAGCGGACGGCGCGGGCGGGCTCAATTGAGCCCCGCCGAGAGATGGATTCTCTACTTTCCCCTGGGCAGATCTACCCCTGCACGGGGGCAACTAGAGAATCCCTGCGCTTATTGCGCGAGATGGTGGGCGGGGGCGGGTCTTTCGCGTCTTACCGCACGTTTGCCACGGAGTTCGGGAAGGCGGGAAACACCCCTCCATGCCCTTAAGTTGAAGAGGGTATCTCTACTTTCCCCTGTGCGGGTCTGGACCCCTGCACTGGGGCAACTAGAGAATACCTGCGTTTGGTGCGCTTTCGCGTCCTCCCGCACGTCTATGACAGCATTCGGGAGGGCGGGAAACACCCCTTCAGGCCCTTAATGCTGAGGAGGGTTCTCGGCTTTCCTCTGTGCAGAAGTCGACCTCTGCACTGGGGCAACCAGAGAACCCCCCTGCGCTATTTGCGCGTGGTGGTGGGCTGGGATGGGCCTTCCGTGTCCTCTCGCACGTTCGAGAGGGCACGGAACACCCTTCCAAGCCCAAGATGTGGGGCTCGGGCAACGGATGCGAGGGTATCCGTTGCCCACCTTAAGGGCCTGCGAGGAGGCGCGCGCGTGTTTCCGCGCGCCCCTTGGGAGGGTTGGGGTGAAGGGCCTCACCCCACCGTGGCGGGGTCCTCCATGGAGGACCAAACGCCGTCGGGGCCGCGGATGAGTGCTTCGGCGTGCCCGCAGCCCCGACACATGGCGGCGCGAAGGAACACCCCGGGGTTTTTAGTGGGTATACCCGCCGACACAGCAACTTATCGACCTTATGGTGCTGTGCCGGCGGGGAGTCCCACATAACCATCCTGCGCTCCCCCGGGTGCGGGTGGTATGCGTCACGCATTTTTCCCCGGGCAATAAAAAAAAAAAAAAAAGGGTTATCAACTTTGGCTTTTGCGAAAAAACTATCGTGGTGCGGCACTCGTTGATTTATTGTTGAGAATAAAGCAGGAATCGTGGAATAAATAAATAATGTCAGATATCGTGTCCGTATTAAGAAAAAAAGTTTTTTTTTCTAAAGATTGTAAATAGTTTTAGTTAAAAATTTCTTATGTACTTGTAACTTACCTGCTGCAGGAAATATGAGGCTTTTTATTTTATTTATATATTATCGTGTCCGTGAGCGATGTCTATACGTGTGACAACAAGCTCGAGCTTGACTTTTGTACACTTCTTATTTTGTGCTGCAGTCACGCTTAAAACTATGTCGTGCTCCAAAGAATCATCAAGCCCACAATCTCTGGGAAGCAAAATAAGTCTCATTGGATAACTAACTTACTTTCGTGTTAGTATTATTAAATGGTTCAAATTTTAATTGGGAAATAGAAAAAAAAAAGGGAAAATAACTAATAACACAATATAAGAAATTAGAAATTAAGGTCCATGTTTTTCTGTAGCAATATTAGAGCATCACCCGTCTACATCTTTTAAATTGTCATTGTCGCAGGTGCACGCCCTAACAAATAACCTTCTTGCTCCCTTAACGTATATATATATACATCTTCTGTTTGTATTTTTGTGGCAAAAAGGTCATTAGGTCATTATTACAATCATCATAAGAATAAAATGGCACAGGATAATCTGACAAATCGAATTATTGCGAAAAACCTAGGACGATTGTAAAAGACCGGAATATTGAAAACCAAGTAAAATTTTCTCGATCTTTCGAGCTATTTTTAGGATATTTGCAAAAATCCAATGGACCATAAAAGCCATAAGAAGACTCATTTTACAGTTTGGTCCAAAATGTTCTTTCAAAGCTGCGTATACATGCGTATAGAGGTAAATGATGTTATATTTATTGACCATTACTTCGGAAACTTTGCTCGTTTACGGCACCAAAAATTAGATATTAGCCGATTTTCCTCATACGTTATGGTTTAATGGATATTGAAGGGCAGGTTCATATTCTTATTGCAATATTTACTTCATCTAGCGGTCTTTGCTTAGAAACTTGGACGGAAAATTACTTTTGTAGCTGATAGTTATTATATTACTACCCAAAGGACATTCACACACATAGGTGGCTTTTATTTAGTATATACGTCGAGGAACACTTATATAAATGGAACTAATTAATAAGGTTCATAATTACTTACCTGAAATGATTTTTTTATTTACGGCGTTGTCTTTATGTCAGTGAGCTACTTGTAATAAGTATATAAGAGCCTATCATCATCATCATCGTCAGCCCACATTATCATCCCACTGCTGGGCATAGGCCTCCTCTTGTGCCAATTTTCTCTGTGATGAGCGAATCGCAACCAGGTTTTTCCTGCGATCTTAATGATGTCTTCGACCCATCGGGCTGGTGGTCTGCCGACGCCACACCTTCCTTCTCGAGGCGTCCATTCGATAAGGCCTATAATATTCGAAAAGAGCCTATGCACATTGCATTTTTTATCATCGCAAAATGTGCAGACGCTGCGCGATACGCGGTGCAAACGTAAATCAAACACAATGTGCAGAGGTAAGGTGTAAAGAAAAACCTAACACTTACTCATAACCATAAAGAAATATTTAGTAAATATGCAAAGTTTACGTTCTTTTAGCCCTATTAAAAATGGCTAGTAGATACGATTAATTCACTTTGAAAACACTAATGTACCTAGACGAATTTTCCAGTTAAGTCGTCATATAAACGGGTTGCAGGGAGCTGCCCGACAGTGTTTTGAAAAACAAAACTGTGCAGAGCCGATGTCACATGCGCCGGGAGTAATAACATCCCTGTTTACCTTCCGTGGGGTCATTTACCTTCTGCGCACTGATCTACGTTTGTTTGCCAATCAAAAACACTGCCTACGCAATAAAAGCAATGAATTCGTTGAGTAGCCAAGCCCGTTTTAAATATAAATCGAAATGACCCAAGCTTTTCCCTTAGACACGTATAGCGTAATCTTCAGTCCTTTACTTTTTCATCCTCTTTCCTTACGACTTTTTATTATGGCTCTTTTATTTTTATAATTTTCTTTTTGGGCGCCCGATTAAGTAGAATGGTAACATTTAATGACTATTTAAGACACGAATACTAAAGTTCTTTATATCATAAAGACGGCCTTTTTACCTGTCTATAGTTACTCGTTAATCTAAAAGCCCTAATTTCATAGTGGCTCGCAAATTACAAGCATCAGGGCCCCCGCATAAATCTAACCTTTTCAAGTTAATAAAAATGATTTAAGTACGCATTAAAGGATCTTTTTCCCGTTGCGAACACGAAATTTATAATGGTTGTAACTTGAACGATTGTCCCGTAATTACGCGACCTTTAAAAACCATTACAGCAACTATAGGTAGAGTGGGTGGGGTACCATTGTGGGTGGGGTACCATTCTAAAGCCGGTAACTCCACCAACAGCTTCAACACAAAACACACAAAATTCAAACTAATATACTTTTAGTCCCGATATTCTGACTAGAACGATACCACCGTCAGTAAAATCACGGGGTAGCACTAGTACCTACCTTGTTTAGTAGAATAATAGTTAATAATATCACACGTAGTCACATCAAATTAATCAATGATCAATAAAAGCCTGTACCGTGAAAACGTTCTATTCAGTAGGTAATTCAGTGTAAACTCGTCCCAGCGGAATATCTGCTGACGGTAGCGAATACTGATCCGATATACTAAACCATTTATCTCTCTAATACAGATACTGCAATATTACAATGCCATTCAGTAACTTTATTTACCCGATTATTGCATGGCCGAAAAGGAAAGTTGATAGAAGTGTTGTACCAACATACTCGTATAGCGTACCTGTTATTTATTTTTTATAATTAGTTGCCAATGAGTTTGTTATTATAATGTCAAACTCAAACTCAAACAGATTTATTCAAATAGGTCATAATCTGACACTTTTGCACGTCAATGAAGATTAACAATACTGAGTCTACCGTGCGTTCGGAAAGATACCTCAATGTCGTGATATGAGTGACTAGATCCTTCACGCAGTCTAAAGGTAGTGACAGACTTGGGAATTTCGAAGTAATGTACCTAGCATTCGTGCGAATACAGGGAAATGCTCAGTGTCGAGCATTTCCATGTTATGTATCGTTCTTGTGAATGTTCGATGCTCCACTCGCCGAAATGCTCACGGTTAGTGAGCAAAACATCGAGCGTCAGCTCGGCGTAGTTTCACCATTAGTAAAATACCATTGGAGTTGTTCCATTGATGGAACAAATGACGCATCGTTGTATCGCTTGTAACATCAATGATACTAGTCACACTCATTTTGGATATTTTCGTGAATATTGAGTTTTGCTAGTTACATCAATGGACACTGCTCGATGTTCGTTTCCATGAAATAAAAAAACGGCGAATCCGCTATATTCTGGAAATTCGAGGAAATGCTGAAGTCTATCACCACCTTTCAGTTTATGACATTTATTTATTTTGAACATTTTGGTTGGTTTATTTATTTATGTATGATATGTGAAACCACCGTTCTTCCAGTACTCATCTGTAATTACTCTCTTTACATGGCTGTCTGAAAAAGCTCGCTCTGAGCGATAAGGCCGCCCATGATTACACGCTTTCTAGTTTTCATTTTTATTTATGTTATTTTCGGTATTGTGGTATCAATATAGAGTCTTTAGAGATAAAGAAGTGGTATTAAGTAGTATTGTTAATAGTTATTATCAATTTTTAGTTTAATATAAATTAGTTATGTCTTATTTTGATCGATACCCAAAACCAACAATAATAATAATATTATGAAGTAAAAGGTTTAAAGTCTAAGAATAATGTAAGTAACACGTTATTATTTTCAGCAAACACTACAAAGTGATTTCAAATCCCAAGATCGCGCGATTGGAGGCAGGTATCAAGAAACGTGCCTCGAGCAAACTGACGTCACGGTCTACGGACGGTAACGAGGGCCAGCTACTCTAATGGCCTGTACCTGTATCTACAATACATGCCAATATTACTATAATTCCAGAGAAGAAAGGTGCTGAGAATCAGAAATGAGGAGATTCGTTGCCGAACGGAAGTTACCGTCATAGCCCAGCGGATTAGCAAGTTGAAATATGACGCGCATGACACATAATACGAAGAACTAATGGTCGATAGGGCTGAAAGGTTCTCCAATGAAGACAACGGTCCGGCAAGCGCAGCGTAAGTCTTTCACACGGTGGTCAGACGGTCTGATAAAAAACAGCAGGAATACGCTGGATGAACCGCTTGTTGCAACCAGACTATATGGAAATCTATGGAGAAGGCCTATGTCCAGCAGTGGACTCTCTACGGCTGAGATGATGAAGAGTAAGGCTTTTCGTAGAGCCTCAATGGCGAACTGTGTCTCGCAAGTCACCAATACCGAGAGCCCTAGCTGCGTCCAACGATCTTCTGGAAAACCCAAGTTGTGATTTATTTGATGATTCATGGAAAGAAAGAAAGACTATGTCGGAATGCTTGAGATATTGTGAATACATGGTTACATGGTTACATGGTAATATCATAATGAGTAGGAAACTACTATTTTTGGACATACTAATTAATATACATTCTAATTTTAACTTGACATTGTGTAAATATTGAATTCCAATTGTAGGTTTTGAAATATTTAATTTGACATGACTTTAATCAATTCTTTTATGTAATTTAATAATTTTATTAATTAATGTAATTAGCTACTTACAAGTAGGCGTATTAATTTTTAATAAATAAATAAAAACAATTAATGTGCTGGTGCGTGTGCTAATACGTGGCTTGTTAAAGTTCTTACGTATTTGCGAGTAGTCGGTATGAGCATTAGCACCGCAATTCCTTTGTAGTTGAAAAACCCACAACATTCCTATTATATGGAATTCAAAGACTCATTTAATCATAATTCATCGATCAACCATCCTCTTCAAAAAACTCATAAACACTGACACAGCGTGAATGAGTATATCAATTCACATAATATTATTATGTACCTAACTACAGTTATAAATATTTGTGACATAGATACATTATCTACTTTCTAAGAACTAGGTACATATAACCTCGCTAATCATGAGGTCCTGAGTTCGATTCCCAGGTCAGGCAAATTGTTTTATTGGATTTTTCATTAGGAAATTTCTCAATAACAGGCTGGTGTTGGCATTTATGCTCTGTTCTCTCAATGCTCAATTCAATAAAGAAAGTAAAGATCTATTCACCCTCGTTTGTGTTTTAATATGACTGCAATACGTATAACGTCGGTACACGGAAAAAAAGGAATTGTTAAATTAAAGCAAGTTGCTTTAGTTCAAAGCAAATCCTGTCTTCCTATAGAGGAAGACTATATTTACTTAAATATACAATGTGATATTGATAAGAATATTGTATTCACACAATACAACCGTATTGTTAGTCCAAAAACATTTGGTTTTGTTATTATAACAATATAGTTTATTTATCTCAAGCAACCTTATTGATTTGATGTAATACTTTGGTTTATTTGAATAAACAAATCAAAATTTTTGTTTTAACACATCATAATCCCTGTTTCAACAATACGTATATCGTTTTTGCAAGAATATACATCAGATTGTTTAGACAATATGTTTTTTTTGTAGCAACAACACATTGTTTTGATTTGATACTAGTAGTTCACTTATTTTAACAATATAATTTTTAATATATTGTTTTTATAACAATACAAATTAAATTAGTTTGAGAGTAAACAGATTCTTCGTTTAACAATAAATATCATTGTAGTCATGAGAATACCAGATTGTTGTTGCAAAACTAAGATTCTACTAGTTTCAAGAAAATTTATTCTCTTTAGGAGAATACACACTAGCTTGGTTTAAAACTATGATTTATTTGAACCAACAAAACATAGATTTTCGCTCAATACTTTTGGTTTTACTTGTTTCAGTAATTTTTATTGTCTGAATGAAAATACAGGAAATGTTGTTTGAACAATATTTTACTTAGAGCTACAGTAATATATTGTTGTATCAAAAATATAGTTCACTTAGACCTACGGTAATATATTGTTTTTTGAACAATATATTTTACTTCGATCTACAGTAATATATTGTTGTATCAAAAATATAGTTCACTTAGACCTACAATAATATGTTTTGTAATAAAACTACTATTGTTTCATTTTAAGACTTTTATTTATTCCTTTAAAAAATATATATTACTTCTAAACAATATGTATATTGTCCAGTAAATGACTGATAGCTTGAAATAACAATAATCAGTAGTTTTATGAAAGATTTCATGTGTTTGGCTTAGTAAATAATATGCTAATTACGCAAAAAAAAAAATTGCCCACGTCTCGCTTGCTGTGGGCAACATTTTTGTACAGTAAGCTTTTTCCATATATTCCCAGTAGTCCCCACATAAATTGCCCTTAGGTGGAAATCTGGAATAAAATTACATTTCCCCCGGTTGACGATTGAAGTTATTGCCCTCACTTCAAATCGCTGTACACTGCTGCGTGGATCAACCCCCTAGACTCTAGGAGTTGGCGGTCAGATATTCCCAATGTGATTTTATAAGTAGATAAGTGAGATTATTAGGGACATACTTACAAACAAAATGTTCCTCATTATCTGTCGAATGTACACCAGGTTTTTATGATCAACAACAATAAGTGATTATTAAAAGCAACTACGATAAGGAAAATTTTGTTTTTTTGTCTCTAATAATATCACTTATCTATAAATATTGGAGACCATATTGGAAATATCTGACCGTCAATTCCTTCATCGCAGCCGTAAGACAGACAGTGATGAGGTGGTGATGCACGCAGCAATGTACAGCGATTTAAGCTGGGGGCAATAACTTCCCATTCGCCACCCGGTGATATTTTATTCCCGATTGCCAACTGGGGGCAATCCATGAGGGGATGACTGGGAATATACGGCGTTTTATATCTTTAAATGAAAAAATCTTTAAAGCCATGAATGACGGGAAATACAAGTTTTTAACAATTTTTTCATTACTTTAGCCAAACAAGGTAACTATTGTAAAAGTTTGCAAATAAGTTCTTCATAATGTGAAGAATAATCACAGACACCTACCGTTATTGCGATCAATTATAATTATCTGGCTCATCTATACAATAACGAAAAAAAGGTTTAAAAACAGCCCTTGGTAGGTTTTTTTGCGTAATGAGCGTTTTTATTTTAAAAGCCTCACAATTATAATATATTTTCTGTCAAATGAAACTATTTTTAATTAGATACTAGATACTGACAATTCAATACTGTTATATCCAGCTATCTTTCATTTACTGGATAGTTAGTAGGTAAGATAACTTATAACCATTATTATGCCATCCGCTTTAGCAAAAACAATATTTAAAATGTAATCCTGTACATTGAAATAAATCTATTACACAAAAAACTAGTGGAATATTTAGAATAATATGGGTTAGGTCCTGAACGCACTTCCCGATTGGTACACTTACCAAAACGGGCATTTTTCAAAATTAGCACTTCCTAAAATATAAATATTTTTTTAAAACAAAAGATAAAGATACATTAAAACAATAAAACAACGTAAATATTATCAGAATGGTGTTATTATGTTATTTAAATTTTTTATCTAAACATGATGACTAAATTAACATGTTTTACTAAAATCAAAATAATTTACTACCGTAAGATTCATGTTTTCTAAAAAATTGTATAATATATTAGGCTGCACTCTTTGTGAGAAATGCACTTTTGGGAAGTACACGTTCTGAACCTAACCAGTTTGGATTAGATTAATTTAAATTCGTAAGTAGTTTTAGTCGAAGGAATCACATTTTCACTTAATAACATATTCAAAACTTTAAACAAAAGATTATAAATTATGTTAAGTTTATTCCCAGTTGCCATCATTTCCACCACTGGTGGCAGAAGAAAAAACTAAAGTATAAGGGCATGCAAAATTAACTAAGAAGATTTTAGATTTTGTTACCTGTTTCGCACGCCGCTACAGGTCAATAAATACAGCAATATCAAGAAATAAACGACCCAGCTGCCACCGTTGTTGATATTCGAGGCAATCACATTTATAAAAAAAGTTACCCATACCAGACACTTCACTTCACTTCATTTCTGTCAGGTTGTCTTGCACACAAAGTATTCTTTCATCATAATATTATGTGTTCATCCATTTCTGCATTACAATATCCCATGGTTCATGGTTATTTTTCAGCCAAACAATGTCATCATTAATACCTGGAATTTACATACTTTATTATACACATATTATTATACATATACCTATACATCATCATCATCTCAGCCATAGAAAGTCCTCTGCTGAAGATAGGCCTTCCTCATAGATTTCCACCCAGTCCGGTTGTAAGCGGCCCGCCTCCAGTGTGTCCCTGCAGTCCTTATCAGATCGTCCACCTTGTGGGTGGACGTCCTACGCTACGCTTGCCAGTCCGTGGTCTCCATTCGAGAACTTTACAGCCCCATCGGCCATCAGTTCTACGAGCTATGTGCCATGCCCAGTCCACATCAATATGCTTTAATTAATTAATACACTAGACTATGTCTGTAACTTTCGTTCGTCTATACGGATCTCTTTATTTCTGATTCGATCTCATAGAGAAATCCTGAGCATAGCCCTCTCCATAGCTTGTTGCGCTATTTTGAATCTGCTGATAAGGCCCACAGTCAGAGACCACGTTTCAGATCCATAAGTAATCACTGGTAACACACACTGGTCAAAGACATTCAACTTGAGGCACTGAGGTATTTTGGACACACACCTAGACATACTAATTAGCTGTTGCCTGTGGCCTGTTGCCACTTGCATTACGTTGCGTAACTGATTCTTGTCCCCATAGAACTAAAATTACATTATTAATATAAACGAGGTATATGTTAATATAATTATTAACGAATACCTTGTGATTCGTGAAGCAATTAACCTGCTACTGCTGCTATCTAACTACTTATGTTTAAAGCAAAACATTAAAAAAGCAGATACTTATCCAGATACCAACTATAAAGGCTTTGTATTTTTAATAAGTATGAGTTATTCCTACAGTGTGCTCAATGGCTCAATGGCTACACTCTTAACCTCAAACTTTTTGGATGCCTACCTTCCTTCTAAAGCCTTCTAAAGGGGTTAGTAGTAATTTTACTTACTTCTGAAACACACAAATCAAGAGTGGCTTTCTGACCAATATAATCTTCTTCTTGAAATGAACATTCAACGGCGCCGGCGTCCATATTTATGCCCAATCTAATCGGAAAAAAGAAGTAGGTAATTAGGCACCTTCTAAATAATCCGTATAATGCTGGATGCATTAAAATTTTACAACAATGTATTCATGAATGAAAACTGACCTGACTGAGCTTTTTGAAGCTAGCCAACATTACCTAGTTTTTAAATCAAAAACTCACCAAGATTCTCGACTTCTCAATGATGCAGGCTGCCGCAGCACACACTGAAGCAAACTAATAACTCACATTCTCGTATTGAAAATGTGTATTCTTCGTCATATAATTTGCTGCTTTATGCAAATAATATTCTTGTTTTGAATCAACTTTATCTGACAACTTATTTGAAAATAAAAAAGCACTTGGCTCAACAATCGACATTGTTGTTCTAAGAAATAATTAACCTTCTATCAAGACGACTAGTAATTTCCAAGTAACTATTTACATATTCACGCATCTAAAATGTTTAATTTTCGTCCTACAATTTGCCGCGTTATTATAATAATATTCATGTTAAGAAACAACTATATATGACAACTTATTTAAACATTTAAGGAATTTTAACTGAACAATTGATAATGTTATTCTTAAAAATAACCAATCTTCTATCAAGACAACTGGATATTCCAAGCAACTATTAAACATATTTTCGCATCGAAAATGTTTTAATCTTCGTCTTACAATTTGCCGCGTTATTAAAATAATATTCATGTTTTGAAACAACTTTAGGTGGCAACTTATTTAAAAATTTAAAGAATTTTACCTGAACAGTTGATAGTGTTATTCTAAAATATAATCAATCTTCTATCAAGACGACTAGTAATTCAAAGTAACCATTTAACATATTCTCACATTGAAAATGTTTAATCTTCGTCTTACATTTTGCCGCGTTATTATAATAATATTCATGTTTTGAAACAACTACATATTATGACAACTTATTTAAAAATTTAAGGAATTTTAGCTGAACAATTAATAATGTTATTCTAAGAAATAACCAATCTTCTATCAAGACGACTGGATATTCCAAGTAACTATTTAACATTTTCTCGCATCGAAAGTGTTTTATCTTCGTCATACATTTTGCCACGTTATTATATTCATGTTTTGAGATAACTATTTATGACAACTTGTTCAAAAATTTAAGAAATTTTAGCTGAACAATTGATAATGTTATTCTAAGAAATAAACAATCTTCTATCAAGACAATTAAGGATATTCCAAGTAACTATTTAACATATTCTCGCAACGAAAATGTTTTAATCTTCGTCTTACAATTTGCCGCGTTATTAAAATAATATTCATGTTTTGAAACAACTTTAGGTGACAACTTATTTAAAAATTTGAGGAAGTTTACCTGAAAAATTGATATTGTTATTCTAAAAAATAACCAATCTTCTATCAAGACGACTAGTAATTCCAAATAACCATTTAACATATTCTCGCATCGAAAATGTTTAATCTTCGTCTTACAATTTGCCGAGTTATTCAAATAATATTCTTGTATGGAAACAACAAATTGTAACGACTTGTTTAAAAATTTAAGGAATTTTACCCTAACAATTGATATTTTTATTCTTAAAATTAACCAATCTTCTATCAAGACGACTAGTAATTCCAAATAACAATTGAACATATTCTCGTATCGAAAATGTTCAATCTTCGTCTTACAATTTGCCGCGTTATACAAATAATATTCAAGTTTTGAAACAACAATATGTGATAACTTATTTAAAAATTAAAGGATTTCAGCAGAACAATTGATATTGTTGGTTTAAGAAATAATCAATATTCTATTAAGACGGCTAGTAATTCCAAATAACCATTTAACATATTCTCGCATCGAAAAAGTTTAATCTTCGTCTTACAATTTGCCGCGTTATTCAAACAATATTCTTGTTTTGAAACAACAATATGTGACAACTTGTTTAAAAATTAAAGAATTTTAGCTCAACAATTTAAATTGTTATTCTAAAAAATAATAATCTTCTATCAAGAATACTTGTCATTTCAAGTAAACATTTAACGTATTCTCGCCTTGATAATGTTTAATCTTTGTCGAATAATTTGCAGTGTTATTATTATAATATTGTTTATTTTAAAATAAGTAGTTGCAAATTTTTAATTGAATAATTTAGCGTTTCAAAAGAACAACGAAATTGTTAGTCTAATAATTAATTTATCCTAATGTAACAATGTTTATTATTACTACGACATTAATCCTTGTCTTAAAACTAAACTATCAAAATGTTTACGTGACAATATTTACTTGTTTTAAGACAATAAAGCAACAATATTTTTTTGTATTTTGAAGGAAATGGAAATTATTAAAATGACAATATATTGGTAAGTTAAGTAAATATTGTCTTGGAATTGGTAACAATATTTTTTTTGTTGATGGGACAATTCCTTTTTTTCCGTGTAAAAAAAAAATCTTAATAACTCCATACAACGTACCTATTCACGAGTCGCAGCACCATGATATATTTAGGCGCTCCGCATAGAAGGCAACTTTGAGTTTCGTGTTGCGGCAATAGACAACTAGCAACAAGCTGTCTACATCCTACTAATATTTTATTTCTCAAATCTCAGTACAAATACAACAAAGTTACCTTTGAAACAGGTAAACAAAACGCTAGCAAGTTCTATGTCGACCCCAGCGCCATTTAGCGCTGTTTTTTTTGTGTGTATGTTTGTTCCGTTTTCACGCTAAAACTACTGAACTGATTGGGCTTAAATTTGGTATGTAGATAGCTTATACAATGCACCGCCATTACATTGGCGTCTGCCGAGTCACTCGCCTATTTCAAGGATCAGGGACATCCCTCGCCTGGCGGGGGTGGCCACTGCCAACGGGACTACGGTGAGACGGGCGCTCAACCGCCTAGGTCTACTTCCAACTCAAGAAGCCAAGAAGGCAATTTTTAACGAAGACTTTCAAAATATTGATAGTTTCTCAAATAAGTTGACGGTTTCTTCAACAAAAGTTGCCTTGTATGCGAGGCGCCTTAGCTCGCTAACGATCTGTTTACCTCCCTATTATAATCGTGCCGGAATTCCTACCCATGTAATTGCCAATAATATTTTATAAAAGGTACAGGTAACCATTTCCTGATACCTGGAAACTCCAATTAGACTCAAAAACGAAATTCAATCGTTAAATTATAGAATTTTTACAGTAGGGATTTACTGTTAAAATATATTTATGTACATAATAAGAGTAACAAAAAATCTATAATAAAATACGGTATTGTATAAAATACGGACTTTACAATTCTTTTCACATTTTCGAATATAGCCGCTGAGGTATACGAGTATTTTGATAAGCGTATATAAGTTTGTTTATCAGCCATATGGTTACCCTAGTACAGGCTTCTAGCCTAGTTTGGGACCAGATGATCGTGTGTGGAAGTTGTCCCATAATATTATTATTTATATGAATATTTGTATGTCTGCTTGCTAGGTCTCCTCTTTTTTCCCTGTACGGTTGTCTGGAAGATATTTCTTTCAGCGATAAGACCACCAATTGTTACACCAGATATACCTATTATTACTTTTTAGTTTTAAGATCTTCTATTATGTGGTGTACTTACCTAATAATAAAGTTTACCTATGTATCTAGGTATAATTCTATGTCACCTACGAGTTTCGAGTTTATAGGTAATAATATAATTAATAATTACAAAGTTAGTATATGTATACCATCACAAGGTAAATAAAAATTATAAATGTGTGTTAATTATATTATAGTCATGAAACATCGGCGAATGGTATGACTCACCCGTTCATTGTAGAAAAAAAGCTTTTACTCAACTAAAGATAACACTTATTAATAACATTTATTAATTTCGCCCTTATGGGCGTAACACTCCCACAGTACCTGGTAGTGTACCGATCGCGTGGAATGGTGCGGAGTGTGCGTGTTTCAAATACCGGCCGTAGCTGAAATTTTTCTTCCCATTTCATATTATTGTATTTCAAGCGAATAGATCGCTTACTCTATAAAAATATGAAATATTATTAATAACCAGTTAGTAAATTAAAGGTACCCTTTAATAATACTGATCGTTGTATTGGAATAATTACACTGGTCTACAGTGTTTTGTTGCCCTAGATATGAAAATGATTTTGGGTCTAATTATGCACACAATTCATGAAACTATCAATGATTTTGTAAGATTTGCTTTGATTTTTTTAAAATCTACGTTTTCATTTTACATTAAAAAATCAAAAAACGAGAAAGAAGATAACAGATATATTCATAATGTCACTTATGTTTTGAGAAATTAGGATACATCGAAGTAAATAAAGAGGAAAATGTCGAAAACATATTTTATATTTCCATAAAACGCCTTTTATGAGCTTTTCTTTTATAATTTTTCCGGGGACAATCTCTTTTCAAAGACCTCAAAATATAAGATATGCAAAAATCATGAAAATACGAGCACATTGAGAACTTTCATGAAGATATTCGTAATGTGGGCACTTGAAAACGTAAAAATTTACGATGATATCCAGGGCAACAAAAAAAAAGTTCTTTTTTGTAGAGCTGTGTTAATAAAACGATTGCATGCTTATTTGTGATGAGATTTACTAAATATTTTATTTGAAGACCTAAAACTGTACCACATTAACAACAATAAAACATTTGAAGTATACTACCCCAATAATCTGCTGCGGTCTTCCCGTTGAGCTACAACATGGAGCTCTTCAAAAGGAGAGTGAATAGAGTATTGAATGGTCATACTGGCAATACCCCTGGTGTTGCAGGTATCCATAGGCGACGGTAACGTCTGCTTGTTTGTCGCCTATGGTGTTAAATTAAAAACTTATGTGGAGCTAAAATATCAATAGAAAAGTGCAACTGAAAACGTCCGACGAGTTGATTGAATGTCAGCCAGTAGTGGACATATCGCAGGTGCATCTGAAACCAAGCACATACTGTCGCATGCCTCGGAGATACAATGAAAAACTGTCAACTTGAAGCTTTGTGTTTAGTTTCACAGGAAAATTTCGATTGAAATTCGGAAAATGTTTTGGGTAAAACTGATTTAGTTTACACGAATTTTACAGAATTTATACAACGTGTTACTAAAAGCTAAGCTTAAGTATTACTACGTACATACAGTAAGTAAAACTTGATGCATATCCTTAAGGATATGCATCTAGTATTACTATTAATACATAAAAGTACTTACTAGTATAGCAAAACTTACTAGTACTTCATTATCATCATCTCAGACGCTGGTGATCCTGAACATAGGCCTCCCCCATAAACAGGTGTTTTGCCAATACTCAACACGCTTGGCAGGGGGGTTGTCGAGCGCAGTTCAATGGTTTTTTTTTTTTTTTTGCAAAGGACGCTGCTGCCTTTCCTCTGGATCTGTTAAACCTTAGCCGGCTATTACGGCAACCACGGGTAGAGAGGGTGGAGCACTATTCTAAAGCTCGTAACTCCACTCGTACTATACTAGTACTTACTAGTATAGTAATACTTACTAGGACTTTCTAGAAATACTTAATGCACCTCCTCAAGTATTAGTTCACCTATTAGTAACACGTTGTGTATATTGTCGTTAGTAGACATATTATTATAAATATTCGTAAATTGTCACTTTTGGATTTATTATAGTAAGTATGATTATTAGTATTTTTTTGTTAAATATTTCTACAAAGTAATTTTTTAGTTTTTTGATTCGTAGATTAACACAAGCAGGTAGGTTCTTTTAGAACACGAATATGGTAAGAAAATTTCACGCACGGGCGGGACTCGAACCTCATACCCTCCGCACCATTCCTCGCAGCGGGCACTCTACTACTTGAGCTACCATGGAGGTACTAGTCGTCGGCGAAATTTTTCTATCCTTTCTACCTGATGCCTATAGGGGACATGTGTTTCTATAGGTATTTCTTAATCTACCGCTTAGTCTATAAAATATAAAATATTAGGGTCTTTTAGTTCATTACAGTTTATTAGAGTTTATATTTTTTTTTTTATTAATTGTTTTATTGCCCTGACTGATAAAAGAAAACAATATGTAGGTATATTCCTTATCATGTATAAATACATGACTATAGAACACTTCGAATGTACAAATTAGGATAAAATATCACAAAAAATAAATTCAACTTATCACTTCAGTTCACTTTCATTAACCGTCAATGCACAAAGTTTCTCAAGTGTGCTCAGTAAATTCATAAAGGATTCTTAGTAGATTGTGCATTCAGGAGAGGTCGTTGCATACGTAAAGAAGCCAATATGAAGCTGAGGCGACATCGAGGTGCAGCTTTGGCGTCTACTATAGAGTTTACTTCGGATACGAGTACGTGCATTCTCTGATATTAGACTATTTTGGGGTCCCACTTTATTATACTACTGGAACAAACAACTGGGAGAGCAGCCTGCAATATAATCCGCCCAAAAATGGAATACCTCCTATATACAATAGTATTTTAGGAATAAAAAATGAATTTCTCCACAGCAAAACTGACTTGAAAGCTTTATTACTAAAACTGATATTTCTCTTTTATAAAGCCACCGCAGAACAGTTATCATGAAAGAGTGACGTGAAGTGAAAACCATCATTCCTGCTAATCCTAGCCTCTACTGCATATGGAACACCGCACTCTGGCAAACCTAGTTTTAGAAATTAGAAATTATTTTAGAAATTATAACGTTTTTGGTCTCGTTTAGCTCCAGCTATATATATATATAGAGCGAGTCTACGCTATTTATATTTAACTCGGCACCCTTTTTGCAATTCAATCTGCAGTAACTTTTCATTTCGCCAGGTTTGCACAAAAGAAAACATTATTTTTATCCAAAGAAGCGTGAAAAGTATACGTATCTACAATAACTGTAAAGTTTCACCGTGCCATTTGACTTACTAATGGATTGAAAGTTAGTATGGATGCAAAATGCAAACCTACATTTTAACTCATTTCATTTTTAGAAGAGTTACTTGTATTCAATGACGTTGAATTGTTTTACTACTATTACTCTTTAGCTTGTATCTGATAATGAAATGTCTTGGAGGAAGGAATACATGTAGATGGCACATACAATTACATACAATGTAGTGACAGTTATAAATGCCGTCAGACATATTATGTTTGTAGTTTTGTAGTAGTTGAAAAAAAAAAAAATAATAGTACTAAACGGTTGAACTGTCAAACTGTGTGTCAAACCCTAGTCATGGCAGCCATGTTTTGCGATATTACGAGTTGTAGCACAGGTTGCAGCTATATGCACCTGTTTTTCGTAGGTATTTTGGGTCCATATCCTACTAATATTATAAATTCCAAATTTCAGTACAATGTAAAAACGTAACGTTTTTATTATTATTTTTTATTCGTACAACATACATCTCCAAACAAAAAGTAACGTTTGTGAACAAAACGCGAGCGAGTTCTAACTCGATCGCAGCGCCATCTAGCGTGGTTTTGGTTAGATTGATGGATGGATGGATGTTTGTTACTCTTTCACGCCAAAACTACTGAACATATTGGGCTAGAATTTGGTATGTAGGTAGCTTAGACCCTGGATTAACACATTGGGTACTTTTTTGCCCGGTATACCCACAGGAACGATGTCTACGCGGGTGAAACTGCGGAGCACGGCTACTACCTACCTAATCAAAGTGAGGCTACTTTGACTGTACACTACCGGTGCAAGATTTACCTTCTGCCTGAAATAATTTACAGAATTGCGATGTCAAGAGTCAAAAGCAATCGTTCTACAAGACAGATCCAAAAGCTTCAATAATTACTCTCTAGCTACCGATGGATGCTACGTAGGCTTTAATAATCTATTCAGTACGTAGTATACTCGTACCAGATGTTACAAAGAAATTAGATATAAATATAACTAATTTCTTTGTAACTGGTACGAGTATACGAGTATAAAAAAGTGTAATAATGCTTGAGGGAGTGCATCTATCCGTCATACTGCACTTTCAAAAAAGTTTTGAGAAATTCGCAAAACAAATTCTACTTCCCGTACAAAAGTGGATCAGCTGATTAGCAAATTTGTATTGAAAGTAAAAAAAGATTTTGAGAATTTCTCAATTCTTTCTTTTGTTTGTTGTTTAGTTTGACGGGTAGATGCACCCCCTTAAGAATTACTACACCTTATTGTATCACGTTGTATAAAACCTATTAAACAGAACAGCTAGTGATAACATTAATTATTTCAAAGTTCGAAAAAAGATTATTTATATGTTACAGAAAGGCGAATTTTATGTTTACTAATGAAATTCTTCCTGGTGGTAATTTAATGCTATTAAGTATTGCTATATCTTTTTTTAAGACTTTTTGTACATATATTTTGTATATGTATCTGTACCACAAGACTGTCTCGGTGTCGTAGTGGTTCGCAAGCGCTACTGCCGACCATGAGGTCCCGTGTTCGATCACCAGGTCAGGCGAAATGTTACTGGATTTTCCATTAGGAATTTAACTTAATGACGGAGTACGCTATTACATGAGGCTAAAAAACACAACTTTCGAAATGTGGGTGTACTTACAATGGGACTGAGTCCTGTGTACACCTTTGCTTACCCCTTCGAAAAAATGGCGTGATGTTATGTTATATTGTACCCACAGTTAGTCCTTCATTGCTTCATATAATCAAAGAAGATGTCTATTACCTCGCGTTAAGTGTCCGACCTTATTGCATTAATGGGTATTAACGTCGCTAAAGCTTTCATCTTAGCAAATTATATTAGGAACTTGAAAGCTGTTATAATAAATTACCTTTATCCCATAATTTATACTTATAATTTCATGGTAACACTATTAGGCCGACACAAATGGAAAAAGAGCAGACATTTCCGGTGTAACATATTATATAATATGTATACAGCAGGTAAATAGAGAGTATACAGGGTTATATAAATAATAAATAATCGGCAATTGTTGCCAATTTAATTGGTTGGGTAAATGTGATTTAAGGTACTCTCCTCTCCCTGCTCGGTTGTCTTGAAGACATCGCTCTTAGCTAAAAGATCGTCAATTTTTACACAATTTGTCATTCTGTTTGTATTTAATTTTAAGATTTATAGTATTTAGTTTTTTTTTTATGATAGTGAGTGACAAGACGAGCAAATGAGGTGCACATGGAGACATGAGTTGTTAAATCTCATCATGCCCAGTAATTTCGCTGGTAACATTGCCCTTCACACCGGAACACAGTAATGTTTTCACATTACCGCTTGGCGGATGAATAACAGGCAAAGGTGTGGTACTTCCCCAGGCGGCCCCTGCAAAAGAGGCCTACTACTACAAAACCAACAAAGTGTTTATCTATCTATCTTTTGGTATAACTAACGCATAACCTCGTGAAATCGTGCAACATAATTCAGTTGTTTCATAGATTTTATTATAGACTCACGAGCTTTTTCTATAAAACAACTTTTAATTCTTTTTAGGTTTAGATTACTACCACCATAGAGGGAGCGTCCGTGGTCCAGCGGGAATATGCTCGACTTTAAATCCGGAGTCCCTGGATCGAATCTCACCACGTGGACTTTTCGCCTGGGCGCTAACGTGTTTCGGATGGCTCGTTAAACCGTAGCTCGTAGGTCCCGGCTGTTTCCTATAAGATATGTAGTAGGCAGTCGTTAGGTCATGTCGGAGGCGCCTTGTAGGAATCTTGGTGACCTGAAACTCTGACTTATAAACTCAGAACTCTGGTTATGTGAACAACCCAATATGGGTTGTTCACATAACCCATATGAATTGACTCGAGCAGTGTATAATTGGGGTAACCCGTTCTGTTAGAGTATAAATTCAAATTATTATTATTATTTATATACCACTTTATTGATACAAAAATATACTATATTAAACATAACATACATTCACGCCTTTTTCCCGAAGGGGTAGGCAGAGGTGTACCCAGGACTCAGTCCCATAGTAGATACACCCACATTTCGCCAGTATGTTATTGGTCCCATGTAATAGGGGGCGAGCCTATTGCCATACTATACTAACTAAAAATTTAAACCAGAAACAGTGTAACGATTGGTTAACTTTTTTTATTTGGAAAACTTTTCCTCTTGACTGTACTAAAACAAGTATTTCAAAAAAGTAAACAAGAATGGGACGAATCGACGAATTAAAAATACATCAATTTTAGGTTTCGTTGATTCGTCCACATGGGATGAACCCGTTATGGGAAGAAACGACGGAGCCATAGTTTCAAATCATTAAAAGGTCTATGGAACAATTTTTAATTTTTTTGTTACTCCTTCAGTTTTGTTATCAATGTGTTTGGCTAAAACACTTCAATACTCAAATATTATATATATAGCCATAAACATGTAAATCCATTTGAACAAAGTCGAGATATTAATAAGCTTCCTAATTAAATGTTAAGATAATTTATTACGAGAAAGCTTTAATTCGTAACACCCTTAAATTTATCCATAAGCAAATAACAATTATAATAAAATCCCGAGGAATGGCTAAGTATATGGAAACATTATTAATTTAATTTATCCTCAGCTTTAAGAAAACCGTTGCAAGCTCAAGACGGTGTTTAACTTTTTCCTTTATAGGAAACTAACTGTTTCATTCGCGTGGATTCAAATATGCAACGTAGTATTTTCTCATGTGAATGAGATGTTTTCTCGAGATAAAAATTAACCTATACCATTCTCCAGGCTCAAAACTATATCCAAACAAAAAATCATGTCATACCGATGGTCTGTTGTGACGCGAAAGAAGGACAAACAAACAAACACTTTTGCATTTATAATTTGAAAATTAAAAGTCTGGACGACATCTCTTAAAAATTTGACACAATCCTATGAATTTACCAAATCGATGTTGCGGATTCCCCTGTTTCTGCCTTTTATTTAACATACGCCTTTCCCAAAGGGGTAGGCAGAGGTGTACCCAGGGCTCAGTCCCATAGTAGATACACCCACATTTCGCCTCTTATTAAGTATATAATATTCGATAAATTTGTTTTATCCTGATATTATTATTAAATGGGTTCATTATACTCGTATCACAGGAAACAGAGAGATACTAAAAGCGATTTGGTGAATTTTTCATAAGATTGTTCAATTCCTTTCATCTTAACCTATCTATACCTCACCAAATTTCTGTAACATTTTCTTTAGTCGTAACCATTGATACAAAGACGCAACAAATGGCACGTGCAATTTTCTCAGTTTGAAGTTTGCACAGTGACATATAATGAACAACACAGATAGAAAGACGTACCTATAAGGTCGAAGTGCGACGGAGGCAACAATATTATTCGCTCGCTTATTTACTGTTAAGCGGGAATCCATCGATTAGGAACACTTCTAATTTTTCATTATATCATCGATGTATATCCCATCTCTATTGCGTAACATGGGCCTTTGGGCAGTATTCCTTGAACCTCTTACGAGCGTGGTATTGTTCGAAGTATGAATAAATAATTATTAAAAACTGATAATGTGTGGTGTTTATTATTACTCACGTATGTGGACCTAATGGGACCTAATTGAGAATGAACTGAGATTGGCATTTTCGAGAAGTCAGTACCTCGCCAGTCTCCTCTTTTCTTTATATCAATGGCCGTAACTGACAAAAAATCTCTAGCCTTTAATCAGCTTGCAACTTGTAAAATAAGATATAAGTAGTCACATATATTTCATTTTGTGATTTCTCTTAATCTATCTTAATCCTATTCTTAATAATTAATTCTCATTCTTATTTCGATCTTAATCCATATTTAAGAAAGTTTTAATTAGTTACTATGAAGTGGCATCGCCGTGAATAAATTACAAAACACGACAGATTTTCGTTAAAAGTTCCAACAGGTTATTTTCGCGCTTATTACCTAGAAACCAGGAACGTCAATTAAATATTAAAATATCGTTGGATATTTACAACTACCTGTGTTCTTTAATTGATGTCCGTTTTAAAATAAAGTGGACATTTAGGAATAAACTACGCCGTGTTCGTTCTATCCAATAATCTGGGATAAGCCTATAATTTTGTGGCGGTCGCGATTTACGCGCCGACCCTCATACTCGGCGACTAATTCTATAAATGAGAAAACACATTATTGGAGATGAAATGAATGTAAAGACCTTTTTAAACCTTTAAGCCTTTCCATAACAAAACGGTTTGCGTCTGTGGAATTATGTTAATTGCAAATTACGCTCACAAATTGATTGTGGTTTACAAATGCCGGTGTTGTATCACAGGGTGTATACCTACCTATTCAGTTATGTAGTTTGATTATGTAAATTATCCTTCTATTTCATTTACAGAGGTTCTAAAGACTACTAAATGCCTTAGAAAAGTTTTCTCAATGTTTTCAGGTGAAGAATAGGTAGTATATATAATTACTAGCGACCCGCCCCGGCTTCGCACGGGTAGCAAAAGTAGGTATAGTGAACGTTTAACAGGAGTAAATTCGTGATACATTGTATTCTTATAGATAAAACCCTAATGGTTTACGCAGCGCACGCAAATTAATGACTATTTCTGTTACAATGACCAAACCATAACCCATGTTTAAATTTATCGTGGGCTATTTTGAAGATATTGATAAGTACTACAAACCCCTAGTACATTCCTTTATTCTACCACCAATACTTTTCACATCGCATGCATATAATGACTTTCGATTATTGTGACTAAACCAAAATAAATGGATATAATTTATGTAAACTGTTTTGTAGGTATTGATAAGTACTACAAACCCCTAGTACATTACTTTACTCTAACACCAATAGTTTTCACACCGCATGAAAAATAATCACTGCTTCCATTATTGTGACTAAACCAAAAAAGATGGATATAATCTATGTATACTGTTTTGTAGGTATTGATAAGTACTACAAACCCCTAGTACATTACTTTACTCTACCACCAATAGTTTTCACACCGCATGAAAAATAATCACTGCTTCGATTATTGTGACTAAACCAAAAACGATGGATATAATCTATGTATACTGTTTTGTAGGTATTGATAAGTACTACAAACTCCTAGTACATTACTTTACTCTACCACCAATAGTTTTCATACCGCATGAAAAATAATCACTGCTTCGATTATTGTGACTAAACCAAAAAAGATGGATATAATCTATATGGATACTGTTTGGTAGGTATTGATAAGTACTACAAACCCCTAGTACATTACTTTACTCTACCACCAATAGTTTTCACACCGCATGAAAAATAATCACTTTTTCGATTATTGTGACTAAACCAAAAAAGATGGATATAATCTATGTATACTGTTTGGTAGGTATTGATAAGTACTACAAACCCCTAGTACATTACTTTACTCTACCACCAATAGTTTTCACACCGCATGAAAAATAATCACTTTTTCGATTATTGTGACTAAACCAAAAAAGATGGATATAATCTATGTATACTGTTTTGTAGGTATTGATAAGTACTACAAACCCCTAGTACATTATTTTATTCTACCTCCAATAGTTATTACAGCGCATTCATATTATGTCTGTTTCGATTATTGTGACTAAACCAAAATAGATGGATGAAATATCTGTGGACTATTTTGTAGATATTAGTAAGTACTACAAACCCCTAGTACATTATTTTATTCTACCATCAATAGTTTTTACAGCGCACGCAAATTAATAAATATATGTGACACCTTGGTTCACATTATTGCAGTTTTCTTACGGATCCCTAATAAATCTCATATAGCCTATGTCACTCACACTGAATTAAGCTATCCATAAGTGAAAGAATTTTTAAAATCGGTCCAGTAGTTTCGGAGCCTATTCGTTACAAACAAAAAAACAAAAAAACAAAATAGTATATATAATTATTATTATAATATGTTTATTTTATAGGTAAAGGACGCTTCGCTTGTCTATGAACTTTATTAAAGGACAGGTATTAAGAAGAGCTAAAATACCACCGCGCAATAAATGTAAAGCAGGTAAGCTGATTAGAAATTATAATTAAATGTCACAGTGCTGTGTTAAAATCGATATTTTTCAAGAGCACGCGACAGGCCGCTTTAACAGTATTTCCTTCGATAATAATTTATGGTCGGCACTGACGGTTTTAATATGAATAAATCATTAGGAGCATGTTCCATCCACTCCGGGACTGCTCATAATATCAAGTGAAGAGCGGCCGAGAAATTGACTCGAAATTCTTTCATCGAGCGGAAAATGGACGGGCTATTCCGCTCAACTATTCTCATTCCAGATTAGGTAGGTAAGCTCGTACAAATAGCAACCTGTGAAAATATTATCGCGCAAAGTTAATAGACGGAATATAAAATATAACACATAAAGCTAAAAATCAAAACAGCTTGTATTTAGATGCCGAATTAGATAAATGTTTAGCTAATTAGATGATTTTGATTCGTTTATTTTATTTAAGATGAAAACAAAACATTTTTCAAATCTGAGTTGGAGTAAATATGTGATAAAAAAGCCAAGAATAATCTAAAAAAATACAAAACAAGCCAAACGGCTAATAGTACAAAACGAGGGTTTCAGAAGTAAATCCTTCCAGGATTGCTTGGGCGGAGATTTCCTTGAACTATGAGGCGGCGGCCGAGGTCGGGCTGAACTAACTTCTACTCTGTACGTGACTAGGCGACGGATGCTAAACATTCGCCGGTTTTACATTTCGTTTTGATATGGGCTTTTGGCGATCTTAGACATGTAGGTATATAAAATTTATTGAGTGCTCATTATGAATTTTCAGTTGTGAATAAAAATCGCCAATTGATTCCGCGCACTGCGATCTTGCAAACGAAATTTAAATTGGCATTTGAGAAATGTCAACGATGATTCTAGGCCAGTGTGGAGGTACACTGCCGGCCATCAGCCGCTACCATTGTGTACATACAGCATTATGACAGGATTCCTTTAAAGTCCGCCCATAACCGACTTCTTATAAACTCACGACAAATTTCCCGTATTGATTGATATCCGGCACCTGTAGGCTTTATATACATAATAAGCATATCTGTAAATACCTCTATTAAATTCAAAGTCTTGACTGACTATATGACACACACAACGTCCAGCCCCAATCTTTGAACCATTAATAGAGAGCTGATATTTTGCACATAAGCTTCCATTACAATATAGACAAGGAATAAAACAGGAATTTTCGAAATTTCAACGGGATCGAAGTCGCGGGAATCACGTCTATCATCTAGTCCTTCTACAAAATGGCTTGTAGCCACTGACACACGAGACTTATTTTTTTGGTCCATTAAACTGGGCGTTACACAAATTTTACATAAATAAATCGATTTACAAGCATTGCGTAGGTGTACGTCCTTCTCGAAGTGGACACAACATGCGATTGTAGTGTACACCAAATTTTGACTCCTATATTAATTGTGTCCTGTTAGATTATTGTATCAAAAGAGTAATGAATCCACGATTATTTGTTAGAGTTAAAAATAGGTGCTTCAACTGCAACCCACCTTGTAAGTACCAAAGTACTGGCAGCATAAAGAAGTTGGTCAGCATTTCAGTTATAACTTCCTATATAAAACTAAACTTAGAGCTTTGCAGTACCGATTTCTAACTCTCTAACAGTAAAATAATATGTTTGTAACTCTAATGGTAAATTTTTTATGTTTTCTTAGTCACACTGCAGGTCGTGTAAGTGTGACTTATTGATTGCTATTTGACTATTTGCTTTAAGTACTGTGAGAAAATGCTGTTTTAGGTATCTATTGCATTATTTTGAGAAAAATACTGATTGCTCTAATTGAACTTTTTATTTCTGAAATAGCTTGCTGAGTGGAATTTTAGTTAATATCTTCGTTGCTCATATCCCATTAGTACTTACAGGTATTATAAATAAATTAGACTCGATTGCGTGGTAAGCACAAGATCGACTGCCGATCATGAGGTCCCTGGTTCTATCCCCAGGTCAGGCAAAGTGTTAAATATTGGATTTTTCCATTAGAAATTATCTCAATAACTGCCTGGAGTCTGGAACTGTGCCCGATAGATGGCAATAGGCTCGCCCCCTATTACATGGGACCAATAACATACTGGCAAAATGTGGGTGTACCCACTATGGGACTGAGTCCTGGGTACACCTCTGCCTACCCCTTCGGGAAAAAGGCGTGATTGCATGTTATGTTATTATAAATAAGAAAGTGTGTGTATGTATATAGTAGAATTTTATACTAAATATATAGATTGGGTTTTTTAAGATAGTATAGTAGCACTTGAGTGGCACATAGAATAAACAATTATAGCTGGCTAAATAGCGACGCGCAAGTCGTAACCAAACCGCAAGGCGCGGGTTCTACATATTTCAGAAACGGTATTTAGCTATATCTCTAGCTATGTATATGCTCATAACTCAGTGAGGCCACCAGGTCGTTATTTTTTCCCGTGCACAATTGCACATGAAGGAGTGTGAGATTGTGTCCGGGTGATGTGCTCCGCTGGAGCTCGGCCAAATCTCGCGCCTCCAGGGACCAGGCGCCTCTGCCAAAAGCTAACTGATCGATGGCCTTAGGAATTTGCAGCCAGGATTTGGGACACTGTTTGTTTACATTGCTTGTGTTATTATTATAGACTGTGAGGCCTTCCATCAGAGATATTATGTGAAGTTGCTCAGCCAAGGTTAACGCGTATATGGACTAGTAACCAGCAAGATTTGGATTTGTGACAATTTGACTTTCAAAGTCGTACCCACATAATATTTTGTATGTACATAATCGATGTCCACGAGGAAAACACTAAACATTACTTATGAGAAAAACAAAACTGATAAGATAATTTAATACGGAAGTTAATTGATCGATAGCGGAGGGAAAAGAAAATAAACTAATGCTGATTCATATAATATACGTAAAATCTACTGCAATCTATGATAATTAATGAATTCAACTACAGTTACTCACAGAACACCTTTATAGATTAGAATTTTTCCACTAACCCCTGTAGTGGTGGTAAATATTTTTCAACAGGAGAAAATGAGGTAAACTAACTCAAAACCTTATAACGTTACCCTGAGATACTAAAAAGCAGTTTTTAATAGACGATAGCCTTGTATCTCGCGGGGGCCGCCTGGGGAAGTACCACACCTTTGCCAATTATTCATCCGGCAAGCAGTAATGTGCAAACATTATTGTGTTCCGGTATGAAGGGCAATGTTACCAGCGAAATTACTGGGCATGATGATGATGATGATCGACAACTCATATCTCAGGGTGACAGGCGCAGTGCAGTGCCACGCAGAATTTTGAATTTTAAAACACTGGGTGGCACTGCGTCTGATATGTGCAATCATGATGCTTACCATAAGGCACCTGATTAGCTCGTCTTGTCACTCAATATAAAAAAAAAATAGCTCATTTTATAAAGACATTACCAACATATAAAGTAAAACACGAAGCAGCGCGGTTTAAAGAATTTACGCAAGTACATAAAAACCTCCCTCAATAAGATCACAATCAGATTCTCGTGGAATATTCAAAAGAATTAATACCTTCGCTGAGGCACCGTAAGTAAGTAAGCGGAGGGAGATAAGGTGCTCCTTGAAATATTCACGAGACTTGCCTTCCAATACTCTTGTTATCTGGGTAACGGGGACTCGACACCAAACATTAACCTCGACTCTCGAAATTTTTCTTGGTAAGTGATTTTGTTTATCTATTAAATAAATTAGCGTTAATTTTCTACTAAGATTTTAAGGTCATTTTTACTCGTCACATTAACTTCTGTATTTACAAAAAACTTTAGTTTAAATTATTATGTGCTTCAAAAATTAATATAACTACTGTCCTAATATATTAATTTATAAAATATATAATCATAACAGTATACTTACAGGCTATATACTTATAGGCACCTAATGCAATATCAAATAACAATATTGTCATGAAAATTCTAAAAGACAGGATTTGATCCCTCATAACGTTAGCGAATGCTGACAATGCGAATAGGTAACGAAATAATAGGGTATTTCCCAGATGATAGATGAAAGGATACTCGCGGATAACCCCAAAAGAGATCAGCAAATGGTTCAGCAGTTTGCCCTGCGAGCTCACATTTGTATGCTTGAGGATTTATACAGTTTATCTGTCGTACCCTTTGTGCGTTGTTTGGCTTTCGCAAGCCGGTGCCTGTACGGTGGCAGATGGCATACCACCGGCTCCGGGCTTCGGCGGCTGATATGAAAGATCGCTAGGATTACGATCTTTGAGCCACGTAGATTTTTCATCATCAAAGGAAACACTTTATCCGTTATAGGTGACTTCATGTGCGGTTATTTAGATCAAAATAGAAATCCGAGGCCATATGACGAAATAGGGATATAAAGTGCTTTTCGGATAGGCTTATATTCATAAAGCGGTTATCTTCCAGCGCCGAGAGCGTTAACAATATAAGATAATGTTCGGCATTCGGCAAGCTTGCATGAAATAGACATATTCTTACAGTGCCTACCTAAACGATACCATCTGAATCGTACTTTGATAATATTCATTTTGGCTAAGTCCACAGAATACTCGTTTTATTAATATGAATTCTGATTGGATATAATCTGGTTTTGTATTGGATGGTACTTTGGCTTATAAATATAATGTTCATCATTTATAAAACGTAATCTTGGCGCAAATAGTCACGGTTATTTCGTAAAATGTCCCAATTGCAGAACCTCACAACTTTCAACACAAATAAAACTGTGTAACTAACATAAATAAATATGAAACATTCACACGCGCATAAGCTCACATGCAAAAACCAACAATGATGAAAAGAAAATGAAAAAAGAGAGAATTTCGTCGCAAGTAATGACATAGCTACGTAATATGACCGTAGAGCTTATAAGTTATGTACACGCTCGTTACGCAAGCTCATACTTATTATTTTCTTATTCACGTGGGTGATCATAAAAAACACTGGGTCTATAAATTATACGGCGCCCTAAGAAGCAAAAAAGGGACCGACTTCGATATATCACTAGTAGTAATTTCAGCTTAGCTCTATACGGGATCAGGCTATTGTGCTCTATCTGACAAAACAAAGCCAACATTGTCCCTAAACACATAAACTTAGTTACAGCGACGCCACTTCACTAAAGAGACTGTCAAAGAAGACTCGCACTAGTAACAAAATGATCATGTTATCGAACGAATTCAAAGACGCAAAGACGCCGAAGGGAAATCCTAACAAACAAGCATAAAACGTTAACTTTAGAACAAGCATTAAAATTCGAATGTAGATTTTTTCAATAAACATAAAAAGTTATGAGATACTCTTTGAAAACGACGTGCAGATATTATTGAACGGAGGGGTTGCTTTTAATTAAAGTTGCGTGATATTTCACACAGAACATCGGTGAAGTCGGCAACTGGCAAACTTAATACTTTCTACTAGTCCATCCGCTGCGCTTACAAGACTTCGGGCTTTCACCGACCTACCTATACTTTTCGCCTTTGATACATTTCGCCCGTCTCAAGTTTAATCATCGACCGAGTACCAAAGTGTTCAACGAGTAATTCTCATTTAATGCTTTTTACCTTAACACCTAAAGGCTTCTTGGAAGATATGACACTTTCATGACAAAAATACCTAATTCAATAAGTAGTATATAAAAACACATTGTAATGTTTATATGTTTCACAGCAATAACTAGCGCTAGGCAAACAAAACAAATCATGAATAAACCATTCTAACTTCTAACTCAAGTCGCTAGTTTAGAAGAAAACTAGAAGAGAAAAGCAATTTGCATAGATAAGTAACCATGTTCTTTACTTTGTAACCTGCGTCTTCGGAACTAAGTTTGTGCAACAAAATTGAAGAGTTTTGTATAAGACCAGGATCCGGACGCGCTGACACTAACAAATATCTGTAAAGTTTGAGGAACCGCTGCTCAAGTTCGCCCTACGCTTCGTGCTACGTGCAAGGAATGTCCGACGTTCCAATCTACGCTGGGAGTCATCACAAATCACTATATTTTCATATTGAGTGATTTATTCATGTAACAACCCGCAAGTTGTATACACTATACGCAATCCTTACTAAGCAGAAACGTGAAACGGGACCTCGTCGTTTATATGCTGAAGATCCCCCATAAAAATGGGATACGCACTACAAACATACTACATTATCCCAAACTATAAGGAAATAACTAGAGATACCTTAGCGAAGCCCCTTTTCTTTGTCATACTGATTCCATGCGTCATTATGAATAATTCATAAACCTAAATATTTTATGACACTGAATTTGAAATTGTATCACACACATCAATGACCTACAAGACTAGAATATTTTTTTTATGACAAAAATAATAATAATAATAATAATATGGGACAACTTCCACACACGGTCATCTGGTCCCAAACTAGGCTAGAAGCCTGTACTATGGTAACCAAATGACTGATATATATACTTAAATACGCTTATAACACCCAGACACAGATCAAACAGTCATGTTCATGCACACAAATGTTTGACCTGGCCGGGGATCGAACCTGGGGCCAGCGGCACAGAAAGCAGAGTTACTACCGTCTGCGGCAACGAGTGCTGTGTGAAGTGACAAGACGAGCAAATCAGGTGCCAGATGGTAAGCATCATGATTGTCCATATCAGACACAGTGCCACCCAGTGTTTTAAAATTCAAAATTCTGCGCGGCACCGCACTGCGCCTGTCACCCTGACATATGAGTTGTTGAATCTCGTCATGCCCAGTAATTTCGCTGATAACATTGCCCTTCACACCAGAATACAGTAATATTTGCATATTACTGCTTAGCGGATGAATAACTGGCAAAGGTGTGGTAATTCCCCAGGATATGTGGTATTATAACGTGTAAGAAATATAGTAAGGCGGGTGCCGACGATTCGCTGAAAGTTTCTTACGTGACCTGACCACACCATTCCACGCGGCGCTACTATAGCGAGATCCCTCCATCACGGGCGCGGATCATTCGCCCAGATTACTGAAATCCCTATGTCACAGACACAATAGGCATGTCTACGTCGGGATTATGTAAATTAAACGCATTGATGGAAAACTTAGTACGGCCCGGTACGATGAAACGGTCGGTAAACGCTGACAAAGGTCACAGAAATATAAGCACACATTTCAACGGAACACGTTAAGTCGCATAATACCCTTGTTAACAAAAAATCCTGCCCCACGCGAGGGACCGTATTGTCGACGTTGGCGTTTATAATGGGAATATTAATGTGAATATTTGTCGTTATGTCACTTAGATTTTTGATGATAGCACCGAAATTCAAGTAGATATTGTCCTGCAAACATGCAACGTCAGTAGGCAGATAGTAGAACATAAAAAGTATGATAAAAAATTTATGAACTATTTACATTATTCAAAATATATGGGAAAATTATCATAGATATGTATTATAATTTTTATGATAGTAGATTCATACAAACTTGTTTGCTTACAGAGTTTGAGTTTTACTTATTACTAATTCAGCTGTTCAGCTACGAACCTATACCTTCAGGATATTCCAGCAACATGCATGCGAAGTACCCAAGTCACGTACGTACTTACAAACTTAATTAGTTATTAGTTAACAGTTGCCGCAATATCGGAGGCAATGAAGGAAGTTGGAACGAAGTGGTCGTGTTACATACGTAAGGCAGCGAAGAAGAGCAGCTGTAGAGGTACATCTGGGAAGTTATCTAATTACTGCAAACAGAAGGCTCTCGCGCGTCCTTGGGCCGAGCTCGGCTCGCTGTAGACGTTATTACCCGATGCTCCGCTCCGCCACTCCATTACTAGCCGCTATTGTGTTATGAGACTGCGCGGCTCAAGCATTATCGATGAGGCTCTTCGATTGAACCACAGCTCTAACTTATCCAGTTACTAACCCCCTCAATTACTTCATCTAGCACATTTTGCTTGCACCCTATTACATGGCTGATGTATCTTTACTACATCGTTATTGCTCCATTTTTAACGTCGTTCACTCGGAAAAATATATTTAGTCAACCGCGCTATGCAAACATGTCGAAGTTTTTCATAAAGTCGGGATGAAAACAATAGGTAGGATGTAAACTCGCGCAGTATGATACACACAGCTTTCTCTCGATGACAATAGTTTCGCGAACCGTACTTAGCTACGAATTATTATGAGGAACTTTCATTAAAAGGTTCTCTGGAACTTTTAGTGCAGGTAGCATGTATAAGGAGAAAACATAGTAAATGTTTAAGCAAACCGCAGTGAAACAAGCCCCAAGGTTTTCAATTTAGTTGAAAGGCATATTTGACCTGATTCCTTTCAGCACCGGTATAGCGCTTGATATCATAGCATAAACATCTGTTGCGGTTTGGTGGGCAGGCGGCAGGCTTTCACGTCAGGCGTACCATACACCGCCTCTTACACTCCTCGGATGTAACAATTTAACTTTTGTATATTCATTACTGCCGCTCTTATTGTTTTAATAATTGAAAGGGGAACAAATACGAATTTATGAGCCGTCACATTCGTGGATCAGTGCCCATCAAAAGCCTGTGATAAATGACGTGTACCGTCGGTGGAGCGCGCACACTACCCCGCGGCGAGGCGTGGTAACAACTGCCTTGTACGCCTCTATAGTACTGTCCACCTCTGGTTCTATAAATCACATTTACTGAACCATCAATACGCAAACAACTCGGGAAAATATGCCCAATAAAGATATCGCGACATTAGAATACCGACAGCAATAAAATCTGTCTTTTTCCGTTGTTATTCGAGCGGGAACATTATTAAATATCCTCTTTCAAGAAGAAACGTCTTTTCACGTCATGTTCAAATAATAGTAATGTATGTGTTGGGTAAATATTGAGTGAGGTTCAGTGTCAATGCCTTGTTTAGATTATTTTATTATGTTAGGTACATACTTGGTAATCGTTGTGCAGGTCCACACTGCGAACTTGTTTTGTGGCCATTAATACTTTAGCAACTAAGGACTAAAGCGGGCACCTAGGGCAATCAAACTAGCGCGCGTAGACTACGCGCGCTAGTTTACGTTTACGAGTGTTAGAACGCTAAAACGTTCTAACACTCTTCGGGCGTTCGTTGTGGCCACACTTCAGGCCTAGTCACCAGGCGACCTAACGCGCGGGAGACAGGAGTTTCAAAACTGTTCATTGCTCTGCGTAAACACGTCTGCAAACTTCTTTCGTTTTACCTTTTAACCGACTTTAAACATAAAGGAGACTCTCTCTCTCTCCAGACGTAGCTAAAGCTACCTCTGGGATGTAGCAAAAGCCATTTTGACAACTTTTGCCAATAAAACAGAGCTATTTTCACACAATTTTAAGCATTTATCCTTGGTTTGGTCCCGTTTTCGATCCCCAGGTCAGACAAAATGTTAAATATTGGATTTTTCCATTAGAAATTATCTCAATGACCGCCTGGAGTCTGGAATTGTGCCCGGTAGGTGGCAATAGGCTCGCCCCGTTTACCAGACTAATAACATAGGTACTAGCATAATGAGGGTGTGCCTACTATGGAACTGAGTCCTGGGTACACCTTTTTTTACCCAGGTAAAATGCATTGTCGCATCCCCTCTCACTCGGGGGAGTAGGAGGGGTTATGTGGGACTCGCCACCGGATAGTCCGGTTGTCCTGCGGGACACCATGTGTCGTGGCTGCGGGCACGCCGAAGCACTCATCCGCAGACCGGACGGCGTTTTGTCCTCCGTAGAGGACCCCTCCGCCAAGAGAGGCGAAAAGGAGCGAGCCTTCATCCCCACATCTCAAGCTAGTTGCTCGTTACTTAGTTACCTAGTTACGTTGCGCCTTAGACTACCGCGCTAGGCTCGCAGCTTGGTATTTGGACCTTTACATTATCCTTACACGAAACTAACTGGTAGTTGGTAGAAAAAGCGAATCTAGTATTAGGTAGGTTAGACTTAGCGTTGAGTTAAATTATATAAGTACATAAATAAATAAAAATAAAGGTGATTGGAATACGATTTTATACATAGATAATCACTATTATATTACAAAATCCTAAATAACTCACTAACTGACATGCAACGCTGAGCCCAAACCACTGATCCTAGAGACTTGAAACTTATAATGTAGGTTGTTTTCGTTGTCTGGACGTGTGCTAAGAAAGGATTTTTGATTATTGACATTCTCCCAAAGAATGTCAATATTCAAAAATCCCCCAAAAAGGGCGTCAAAGTTTTGTATAAAACTCCCATAATATTTCGTAATTGCGAGCGGGCAAAGCCGCTGTTTATACACTAGTATTCATATATTATGGGTAAAGGCCTTGTATTATAGTATATATTTCTAGTATATATTATAGTAACCGCCTAGTACCTAAATCTTATAACTTTCTTTCTCTCTTTCGTAACCAGCTTTTCTTTGCGTAGCTCATTATAAACATGAACTCTCATACCTCATGTGAGAGCCCAAGTAAGGCGCCATCAAATAACTTGTGAACAGGCACTCATGGTGACAGCTAAATCATGCGCCACACATCACCACCCTTTGAATCCAGCTAACAATGAGTTGGTTCTCGAAAAGTCTGGAAAATGTGAAAAACGCGTCTCATCTGCGAGCGATGTCGTGACAGAAAGCTCTCTATCAATCCGCCGACACCTACTCGCGAATATAGTAACAGTAGAAACACTTCAAACAAAGCAATACCGCCGTCTGTGTTTCGGGGATAAGTTAGGTACTAGATACCCATTTCCTTCCCCGTTTTTTTCTATTAAAACAGAATGCATCAAAAGTCATAAGTCAAAAAGATTCATTCAAATAGATCACAATCTGACACTTTTGTACGTCAACGAAGATAAACAGTAATGAGTCTACGGTGCGTTCGGAATGATACCTTTACGAGAAGAGCATCTGTTGTATCCACTTATTCTTTGAAACTAGGAAATGCTAACCGTGATGGCTCTGCTGAATACGCAAGCGTGCTACATATACGAACGACATATACGACAGAAAGGTTCCATACTTCAAACACAAGCACACTCCGTATGAATGGTAGTTTTGTAGTGGTAGGCCTAACATTACTTTGTTCCGGTATGAAGGGCAATGTTACCAGCGAAGTTACTGGGCATGATGAGATTCAACTACATATATCTCAGGGTGACAGGCGCAGTGCAGTGTCGCGCAGAATTTTGAATTTATAAACACTGGGTGGCACTGTGTCTGATATGGGCAATCATGATGCTTACCACAGGCACCTGATTTGCTCGTTTGGTCACTCACTATCATAAAAAAAAATGTTACCTTGGTCTTATCATAATCTTATTGATTCCATTTGTCCATATAACTGCCAGTACGTATGGCCTATTCTCCGTTCCCGTCCTTACATATCACACCATGGCAAGGTATTTCAGCTATTATACCAAATAACACGACGATATGGTTTCATTCTTCTTTCGTATTGATTTCGTGTATTATGTATATATATGTCACCGACAATCTGTATAATATGTAAAGCCGCGTTCACACGCATGCATCGCACCGCACCGCGTTACTGTTGCAATAGAAAAAAAACCAGCACTCTGTGTCGAGCCTTCAAAGCTTTCAGCTTTCAAATATTTACCATTGAAAAACGTGCCGAACTGAAAAACATTCCGATTAGTTTGATGTACTGATGGGACCCCATCGTCATAGAAATCGAAATAACTGGTATCATGAAATGATAAAGTTGAAACCGTTTGGTCTTAAAGGGCATTCGAAACAATCCTATGTATGATGTATTGAATGAAAATATAAACTCAAACACAGAAATATTTATCTACAAGAAGAACGCATAAGAAACTTGTCTTTTTCAAGTGATAGTTTTACAATATTTGATTTGGTTACTTTCGTTTGTTTAGAAGCTTCAAGGCAAGATGCCTTGAAACTTCTAAAGCTAGGTATGTCGTCTTTGTACTGATTGACTTTATAATAAGCCTTCTTTAGTACCTTATTTATTTTTATGTAGGTTTTGAATTTACCGCCCCGTTTTAATATAGAACCGTAACTATTTCCTAAAAATGTCATTGGTTGATATAATACGATCAGGCAGCTACAGAAGCCCTTGTTTTGACAGACTTCTGTGAGAACCCCGTAATATAGATTATTCATTTCGATTTGAAAAAAAATGGTAAACACACGAGTGTTTAGTCTTATAAGTTTAAAAAAAACTTAGTCTATAAAAATATAAAATATTAAAAAATAATTAGTTTATGCTTGATGTAGGGTTCCATACCTACTCGTAGATACCTGAAGAGAACGCTGCCGCGTTCTAAGAACTTCGTAATCCAGTTCCGATCTACTGCTAACTGCATGTTTACAGTCATTTTATTTGTTAAATTTTACGGTTTTGGGATTTATTCATTTACTAGTGATATAAAATCTTGCTTCTTGCTAAATTTAATGATGCTAGGCTAACGGGAGGTACCCTTGTTTATATATAAGTATTTATACCTTTACAGTCCGTTGCGCAAAGTATAGAAATGTCCGGTAAAGTGACCGTATCTTTTGATTGCGTTCACCTAGATTCTAGATGTTTGATTTTTTTACACCAGCAAGGGACCGTAGACTTGAGTTGTTGAAGTCAGTTTCATCTTGATACCTCAACGCGTTCATGAGAAAAAGGGTCATGACAAACGGACAACGAAGTGAGCCTATGCGAGTTCCTTTTTTCCCTTTTAAGGCACGGAACCCTAAAAAGACGAATAAACGCCACTCTTTGTCTCAGGCCTTATTATTGTAACTTTGTAATTGCTGATTATATTTATAGACTACGGCGTAGTATGTGCTACGGCGTAGCTCCGTAGAGCCATAGCATGGTTGAGTACTATTATTTATTGTGTCGTGGCGTAGCGTCATTCCACACTCCATACGCATGGCTTACGCTGAGTCTGGTCTGGGAGCGGTTCAAAGAGCATCCTGTAGCCGGTGGCTGGTCCCTTTGTCACGACCTGAGATGGCTAATTACAAGCGACGTGTGTTTGTGCGCTGATTATACCTGCCGCGGCACACAATGCACGTATGTAGGCAAAATATCTCGCGAATACCACCACGTTTGCCACCACACCGTGACTGTGCAATAAAAGATTTTTGATATCATGTACTGCGTTCCCATGGAAATTTCGGGATAACTTTTTTCCTTATCTACAGCATTTTGAAAAAATATTTGTACATATTTTCAGATTTCTATGACCAAGGCTAGATGTTCATGAGTGAATGTGTCTGTAATTTAGTCAGTACTTTGATTTTTATATAAAGATAAGATGTAGATATAACATTTTCATTACACACTAAAACATACATATTGACAACATAATATTTCGCCTCGCTTCATGTAAAACAAAATGTATTTTTAAATCCCAATTTTGTCATCGTCTCGTAAACGCGAACGGAACGAAAACAACATAAAAATAAAAAATCTGACATAACATGTCGGGTTTAAAAGAAAAACAGAAAGCCGAAATTCGTATCAAAAATATCTGCTGTTATTTTGGTACGAATTCACCTACTGGACACGATGAGGGCAACCGATTTGATTGCATATTTTAGGAAAAACGACTAACAATAACAATGTGGAGCTACCGAACAAAAGGTCGCGAGGGAAGTAACAGAGTGGCGAGTCACCCTCAATGCCGGACCTGGCAAGGTTAACCGTGCTTACGGGGAGAACCTCGCGCACGCTACTTGCACCCATAATCTTTCAAGATTAAGGCTTAATTTTGTGCAACTAATGTCAGTGGAAAGTAAACGCGAAGTGATATTATAGTTCACACGCACGCACCTCACATTGTTGGTAAGAGTACATGCGAGCGAGAAGCGTTTGAGAATGATTTTTGTGCCCGAAGCCTTTCTGCACAATAATGAGTCACTTGACGTATTGTCCCGCAAGCGCCATCTCGTCCAAATTACGAAGCCATTGTTGCAAAGATATTGTTCCTCGCTGGGTGAATATGTGCGAAAGGAAATGAAACTGTTTCCACGCCGTCACCGTTTGTTGGCTTTCACTGACGGCATATTCCCATTTCTCCTCTTCAAGCTAAATGATCATGCATTATATTTGCCCCAAGAATAAAGCCATATTTATCCGTAATAAAACTTAAGCCTTATTCACACGACAGGCGTGGAGCGCAAGATTTTGATAACGTTGTCAACTCTACTGACATTGTGTAGCATCCATGGCCCAACGGAAATATGCCCGGCTTCAAATCTGGAGTACCTGGATCGAATCTCACATGGGGACTTTTGACCTGGGGGCTACCTTATTTCGGATGTCAGGTTAAACTGTGGGTCCTGTTTCCTGTTCCGGTAGGCAGTCGTTAAGTTATGTCGTAGGCCTTGAATATGAGTTTTCCACATAACCTATATGAATTGACTCCAGCAATGTAATTGGGGAAACCTGTTTCGAATGTGTGTCGAGAGTGTTGTGTGGGGAATCGAAAGAAATCTAACTTGTAGGCAACATTTCACAATAATTGGATTGTCTTTTGAGTTGCAAGCCCCATCAGTCCGATACCGCGGCTGTGCCCTGATGGCTTTAATTCCACTTACAGTATCGGGTTCTGCTTGAGACTCGACACAAATAGAAATACGATCCAATCTCTGATATAAGATTGTATTGTTGCAGTTAATAGAACAACCGGTTTTTGTACACAGTAGAGTATTCAACAGTTTGTTTAACTTTGTCTTTTATTAACTAGGTAGGTACCTGCCTTCCTACCTTTTCCTTTGTAGTTTACGTGTAACGGGTTAAAAATACTCTTTTATCTAATTTCATCAAGATCTCCTCAATTATACTTGTCGAGTCAATTCATATAAGTTATGTGGATAAATAGAGAAGGAAGGCGTGGCGTCGGCAGACGACCAGCCCGATGAGTTGATGACATCATTAAGATCGCAGGAAAAACCTAGTTGCGATCCGCTCAGCACAGAGAAAATTGGCACAAGAGGGAGGAGGCCTATGCCCAGCAGTGGGATGACAATGTGGGCTGACGATGATGATAATGATGATGTGGATAAACCATATTTTCAAAGTTTCAGGTCGCCAAGATCCTACAAGGCCTGACATGACCTAACGACTGCACCTCAGATAATATTTCATATATAATACATATATCGGTCAAGTGTGCATGTTTTGTTTAATAAAAGCCAAAGCAGAGAAAATATAAATACTAGTAATGCACCTAATGCAGTCAATAATAGCACTAACGGCTTCCGCACTTACTGCATTTAATATAGTGAATATTGCATAGCCAAGCCCATTACGGACACATCGCGCGCTATACCCCGAGCTGCGCCCAAACTATTCTTATTCAATATTGAAACTATATGAAAACTCCAGGCATTTGATATTACATTATACATACTTATATATTGAAAGGAGACTACGGACCGGCAAACGCAGCGTAGAACGTCCGACGTCCACCGATGACGTGGACAGATGACCTGGTAAAGCCCGCAGGAACACGATGGACGCAAGCTGCTTACAACCGAACTAGATGGAAATGTAATGGTGAGGCCACTGCTAGAGTGGACCTATGTCCAGCAGTGGACTTCCAAAGGATGAGATGATGATGATATTATAGGCAGGTATAGTATTTATGGCTTAATTATATATAGGTATAATATAAGATATTTGTATCAAATATTTTAAGTGGGACAATTACATTATTTCAATACACTGGACCTTCGAGCAACGTGCTCTTCCGCCTCTTCCGCCGCACGGCGTCACGGATATTAAATTATTACCGTGACGGCGTAAGCAGAAGAGACCGCGTTGTTCGAAGCACTGGATAAAGTCTCGAACAAACTTTACGGTAAAAGTTTCACGGGTTGACATTTTATACTCAATTTGACATCTCTCGTAAAATTTAAACTTCATTTACGTACTAATTCTAAAGCCAACTTTTGGTGACAAATATTTCAATCTAAATAAAAATTGAAATATTTGTCACCAAAAGTTGGCGCACTGTACGAAGTCACTTTGCGTAGCCTGAGCCGAGTTTTGGCGCAGACATTTTATCTTTTGTGACTTTATAGTATATTATATATATATTTATGTCTTTACGTGGCCCCTACTATAAGGCAAAGGCTACACGCTCGATATTATGTTATCTAGTTCTCTAGAGCTGTCAATCAATTGTTCTAGGCTCTGTCGACATTTCCAGCTAAGACAATATTGACCTCGGGCTGTCGCAGTGGTGTAATAGTGGTTCGCAAGCCCGACAGCCGATCCCGAAGTCCCCGTATCGATCCCCTTTCCAGATCTCAGCATTCCAGCAATTTTCTCAATGACAGTCTGTAGACTGGAACATTGCCCCGTAGAAGGCAATAGGCTTACATGACCAAAAATACATTAAATGTGTGTGTACCTGCTATGAGACTGGATCCTGAGCACACCTACTCTGTTTGGAAAAAAGGCGTGATGTTATGTTACAATATTGAACTCAACCAATCCATGATTATATTGAATGAGCCGCCTTCAGTTAAAAGCAAATTGATTGGAGACCCGACGACTCGACTCGTGTCAGAAGTTCCTTAGGGATTAAATATATAAAAGCTTCGTTAAAATATCACATAACTTAGAACATTTTGCAGAAGCCTCTGGAGCAGTTATTTCTGGAATTTCTTAAAATGTTTACGAAAAAAAATAAAGCCTTCGTTACAAGTTCTTTATAGCTATACATCGAATCTATAAATTTGTCACGAAACCATCGAAGTTCCGTAAAATAAATACGTGCCAATAATTCCTAATATATTTTTACGATACAATGACCAAAGCGTATAAAATTTTTATATTAGACGATAACCACATAAACGCAAACATGCTGAAAGTGTATTTTGGAAAACCACTTCGGCTGCCATTATGTTCACTGTTAAATCGTATGTGAGTATGTACGTATTTGCATTAAATCCGACAATTTCATTTGCACTATCAAGGCGTTCGAAGAAACTGCTCACGAACGTCGCAGCGCATATCAAGTAGGCCAATGCAACAAAACATTAGCGCAAAATCGCAAATCCCACGAAACGCATGGAACTAAGCTGTTATATACATAATAATTTATTCGAGTAGAGCTTGTCTGCATTTCACGACAACGTTGAATTATCACGAATACGCAGATTCCTATTATGTAACAATTTAAACCTCGCTCAAATTTGGCTGGTCCGTTGTTTTATCCCAATGAACGCTTCGGAGTAAATGAAGATGAATTTGTCACTCGGTGAAAACTGCATGTAATTGTAAACTGAGACCTAATGGACTATTATTGACGAAACAGGCAATTCTTCACTATTATGGTAACGATATCATTAGTGTGTTTGGTTAAATTTATATATATGTAGAGCTCATGAATCTATAGAAAAACAGGTGTGAATGTGTGCGTGCACACAAGTTAAGTGGTTACTGATCGAGCTTTTAGCACAAACATCCTTTCCGTCCTCAAGGTGCGAGTTGGCTTACTATGGTTCTTCACTTTTTATGTTAGAAGACTCAGTCCGCCTTTTTTTGTAGGTTCGTGATCGAGCCACTTTCCGGCACTCAAATATAGGTCGACCACTAGTTGTGTAAAATTAAAATTTTTAATCCATTATTTTTACACTTCTGAAAGTAGTCTAGAATGTAGTTTTGATACTTTGTTCATTTTACCCTACTATGGCAAACCAAAAAGGGTAGTTTTTATAAAATTATAACATTACCTTATAAAAATTCCATTTTTTTTTAAGTAGTTGCTGCGTGGTTACAAAACTATTGGTATACCATAAAATATGGAACCAATTTGTTGGGTATCAAACCCTTTTATTATTGTTATGTTAATAACAAAAAATACTGTCATGTATGAGGAAAGTACTTATTAAAGAATATAATCTAGGGTCAAAGTACCTAAAGATAGCAAATGTATTTGTGAATCAAACGAGCCCAGAACTTAATGGTGTTACGTCAGTTCCTGTAGTCATCTTCCGGCTCAATCATCAAATTTTCTCAGAATCATTCATTATTGCATTGTCACCCGATTGACAAAAGTAGGTATGCTTTTTAACACGATCGAAAAGTTACAAAAACGACTACAAAATAGGTGTAAAAAACCTTGTAGATTTTTTTCAGTGAGCAGTATCAGTTATTTAAATAACCCGGCTTTAAAGCCGGGTTCACATCGGCTGATAGTGGACATCGCTATAGAGAGCACATCGGGCATGCAGTGAACAATGTGCAACTGGTACAACACCATTACTCACAACACATACTTCCTACAGCTCCTACATACAATCCTATTCAATAAACCGGGGAATTTTAACGGAATACCGGACGTTGGAGGTTTAGGTTCTTATAGATACTATCTATTTGAAGCGGACAATGTTTTCTAGTCGATTTAGGTTGAGATATTTCGTTTAATGTTTTGAACTGAGTTTTTGAACTTTTATTAAATCAAGTTGCAACTTTACGTTTTTTCATAGTTTTCTGCTTAAATATTTTTTTTTTTTTTATGGTAGTGAGTAACAAGACGAGCAAATCAGGTGCCTGATGGTAAGCATCATGATTGCCCATATCAGACACAGTGCCACCCAGTGTTTTAAAATTCAAAATTCTGCGCGGCACTGCACTGCGCCTGTCACCCTGAGATATGAGTTGTTGAATCTCATCATGCCCAGTAATTTCGCTGGTAACATTACCCTTCATACCGGAACACAGTAATGTTTGCACATTACTGCTTGGCGGATGAATAACTGGCAAATATAATATAATATATAATATATAATATAGAAGGTAGTTTTATTATATATTGACGTGCAAAAGTGTCAGATTATGACCTATTTGAATAAATCTGTTTGAGTTTGAGTATATTTTTCTTGTTACGATGTTTTTACCTAACTAGATTTGTTTGATCAGACCCTTAATATACAACGCGTAACAAAAAAGATGTAGTAATACTTAAGGGGGTGTATCAACCCACAAAACTTGCAAATGAGATAATTGCAAAATTTGTAATGAAGAATTTCTACTTTCCATACAAATTTTCTAATCAGCTGATCCATTTTTAATAGGAAGTCGAAGTTTAGAATTAAACACTTTTTTAAACACACTGTATACTGATCGAAAATTATTGCTCTTTCAGGATCTAAGTATACGCTGTATATATAGCTATACAGCACAATCTGTTCAGCATTTTGATATGAATATTTCATAATTAAGTTGATATTTAAGTACTTAGGTATATCAAAGCTTATAAACTTGTAAGTTTGTTTAGATTCTTAGCTCCCAACACGTTTTGAAATAATTATTCTGTAAGTGTAGGCTAATCAATTGAAAATAAATTGTTAAGGCATACGTATGTATGCATAGTGTAGGGTTCCATACATAGATACCTGAACAAAACGCTTCCATACAGAACATACAGCGCCATCTATTAGTTCCTTGCGCAAAGTATGGAAATATGCAGACATAACTTTTGATTGCGTTAACTTAGAAGTATGATTTTTTACAGCCTTAAGGGACCGCAGATCTGAGTAGTTGATATCAATTTCAATTCGATACCTCCACGCGTTCCCGTTAAAAGGTGTCTTGACAAACGGACAGACAGACAGACGGACAACAAAGTGATCCTACAACGGTTCCTTTTTTTCCTTTCTCACGCAACCCTAAAAATGACAAACTTTGGAACGATTGAAACATGGATCTACCTATCAATGTATATTCATGTTAGTAAAACTATATCTTCTTGGAAATTAATAAAATTATTACTAATTAATATTACTAAATATTTACAATAAAGATGAGAAATGATTTATTTAATTTCAGTTTTAAAAGTTCTTAACCACCAACTCTCACTTAAATTAAGTACAATGTATTCGTAAGAGTTTGTCCTGTAGTGATAGTGGCTTAAAGCGAGGGCAACATTAACTCTCCCGTAGATGTTGCTTCAGCTTCAGAATTCAACACTAAACTTGGCCAAGTCGCGACTCTCAAGTCGATTCTAAGGACCCGGAACTTCATTTATTAAATGCCCCGACTTGGGACAAGAATTTTAACTAAATTTCACACCACCACAAACTGAAATGGTTAAAATTTTAGACTACTTGTCTGCTACTTTTGCGTTAATTATTAATTTTGGCCTATTTGTGTCGCCTCTGGAGTTTTCGGTAGGCTGGAAATTTCGTGTTTTATATAGAATTTCAAAGTAAGATAGATAGTTAGCTGTATAATTAATTGTTTTATATTTTTTTATGCCATAGGTGGCAACCTATGGTGGTGATGGTTCGACAGCCTCTTTGGCCCAGATGGTAGTAACTCTGCTTTCTGTGCCGCAGGGCCCGGGTTCGATCCCCGGCCAGGTCAAACATTTGTGTGCATGAACATGTCTGTTTGATCTGTGTCTGGGTGTTATAAGCGTATATAAGTATGTATATCAGTCATCTGGTTACCATAGTACAGGCTTCTAGCCTAGTTTGGGACCAGATGACCGTGTGTGGAAGTTGTCCATTATTATTATTATTTATTATAAACAAGCAGACGGGCCGCTTAATAGCTCGCGGTTACCGCCGCCTATGGATACCTGCAACACCAAGGGTATTTGCCAGGATGTTGCTGACCCTTCAACACGCCATTCACTCACCTTTTGAAGAGTCCCATGTATCTCAAAGGGAAAACCGCAGCAGAGAAGTCATCCTATAGTTAGCACGTTTATTTATTTGTTATAAGTATATTCAATAATGTTATACATTGTAAATTAAAAATTGATTTAATTAAAATACTTAAATGCGTCACAACAGCACAAAATTTCCAAAAAACACACGAGTAAAATCTACCTGTATGTTAAGAAGGCAATAACAATGTTAATATAATAAACAAAATAGCGAGCTCTAATTTGAAATAAAAAACATTCGCTTTCAAGAGTATCTCGGTACAGAAATAAAAAGATAGATCCATAAAGCTTTCAGTTGAAAATGTACATTTGCCATTATGTTCTGTTTGGTTTCCCGGTGCCTGGAGTCGAGCGCCGCCGGCCCTCAGTCTCACCGCCTACGACCAGCGCATCACACAAAAAATACACAAGTTTGCAGCGCTACCACAAAAATGCCATTTGTACATGTTTCATGCAGACTACTTAACTAAATGGTGCAATGGAATACTTTTTAGGCGAACAGTTAAATTACCTACAGGTCAAGCAACGAGACCACTTACCGACTGAACCGTTTAAAAATGGGAAAATACGTGTTATCTAGTTACGAAATATGCGCATATAAAAATACGGAAAATATAAGTTTTTATATATCAAAGGTATCAGTCATAGCTTCTCTCATTCTAATAATTAATCGACCCTCATAAAATAAAAGATACCTCATATAAGAGAAAGGTTGTCTCTGTAAGAAATTGCTTTACGCGAAAGACCGCCTGTTGTTTACCTTGTCTTTTGTATTAGGTATGCCTTTTGTAACATTGTTACTTTTTTTGGTAGGTATGCAATAAAGTATTATTCTGTTCTATATATCTTGTTAGATTAAGGGCATCTTCCACTGTCTTCGAATAGAGTGTTGATTAACTACTCGCCGATTAGTGCTACTCGGGCAAGTAGAAAGTCCCAAGTAACTTTTGTCAGTTTCACAAAAAAGGACAGTTTATGTGCCGATTAGCATAACTCGGACATTATGAAATTAGCACTTAACCCTGCGCCTTACTCGCCACTTTAATAGACAAGTAGCTTACGCGGAACCTTACTCGAGGATGGTGAAAGAGCCCCTAATACTTATGTATTAAGTACGAGTGGCACAGTTGGCACTTGGCACTATGTTAAAATGACGTCAAAACGTGAAAATCGTAATATTGGTATACTACCAGAAATATGGTAGTCCGTTTTAAGATTTAGTTGATGTTAAAGTTAACTGTTGCAACTCAGCCTAAGACCAGCATTTTGTCTAATTTAATTTACCTATACGTAATTAAATCAAAGTTACCCTTGTTTAAATAAAATTAATTAAATGACGGTCTGCGTGTAGCAATATATTACACAAATTTAGCTAAAGTTTCATTTTCGAGCGTGGGAACTAAACTTATTTGCTTAAACCCAACACCTTAGCGCAAGCGGCGCCGTGCTACTATTATGTACTAAAATTTAAAGTAGATACATAGGTTTGTTATATTTGTACCTATAGACAGAACAAATATGGTAACAGAATGTAAGGTATGAAACGCATTCACGTGCACACGGGCGTGCTTTACGTGAAGAGAGGGGAAAGTCGGAGGTCGGCTAGTCGCGAGCATAATATCGTAAATAAATAAATTAACATAACATAAAATCATGCCTTTTTCGAAAGGGGTAGGCAGAGGTGTACCCACCTTACACCATAAGACCCAGTCCCATAGTAGGTACACCCCCAGTTCGCCAGTTATGTTTTAGTTTCATAGTTCATAGTTCTTTATTGGTATGATTTGAAATTTTTGCCATGTACATGGCAAAAATTTCATATCATATAATATAATATCATAATATATACTTTAAATAAATATAATATTATAGCATTTATAATATCATTCATTTTATATAATAGGAGAGCCTATTGCAAAATAAAATTAAATAAAAAAAAATTGTAGAAAAAAGTTTTGACAATAATCATAAAACACGCGTGTGCCTAATGCGTTTTAAACCATTTTGTACACACCTAACCTTCTGTTAGTACACCCGAAGAGTAAACCATATTATATATTCTGTGCTATAGCTCAGTGGTGTAAAATTTTCGGTTCTCTCACAAACTCCCGCTGAATGACAGTGTAATGCGCTTCGCTGCAGCGTCGGTGGAATTAATAGGTAATTAGTTCACCTGGTACGCCTCCCTTGAGCTGTGTGTCGGTACGACAGAGTTTAACGTTCTTTATAATAGGCGTTATACAGGGATGCTTTACTCAGTAAGTATCCTCATAAAGGGTCACTACACTCATAATTTGGTACGATTGTCACTATGGAGCCAATTCTATAATATCTCAAAAAAATCAATTCTTACAAATGTTGGGGAGACTTTTAATGAAACAGCAGGTTTTTTTCGAGTTCTCAGAGTTTGCTCCTTATAGTGAGAGTTGTTTTAAATTAGTATAGTAATAATTACCTCAATATTGAGGTTGCTAAACTGATTCACAGTTACCTTGTATAATTATATAGATTGTATAATTGTGAACCAAAAGTTGTAAGAACTTGCAGAACTTCTTCGAATTTGAGAAAACAAGATTAGCTATTTATATACTTATTCCCTGAAGTACTTATTCCCAGGTTGGAAAGTACCTACATAAAGTTTAATTATATAGGTACCTAAAATATAAATTAGGTAAGTGTAGTTCGGGTTCGATTCCCACGTCAGGCAAAAAATATTTTTGGATATTTCCAATACGATTTTTCTCAATAACAGCAGTCTGGAATTGTGCCCGGTAGATGTAATAGATTACCTACTAGATAAATGACAGGCGCAATGCCTCTCGGAAAAAGGGGTGATGTTATGACTGAACCTTTTACTTGAAGTATTCTACATATTTATTTATCTTTATAATAAGTTTACCTTTAAAATACCATGTATAAATAAGTAGGTATAAGTTTGTTTTCTTTATGTCACTTATCCTCCGAAAAGAAATCGTTATATTTACTGAATTTATGTAAGTAAATAAAATCTTATGTCGTCACGCACCTACGCATATTTTTAAACCTACTTCTTTACTCATACGCCTACGTTATGTCATAATATGTTGACATTTAAGTGTGAAAGCTTCGACCAGAATTTTATGAATTTTATCACAAACCTTAGGTGGATACTGTTGTTATTTAATATCATCGTCATCGTGACGCAAAGAATCCTAAAAGAGAGAAAAGCGGCTAATAAATTAACTAGTGTATGAACCACAGATCACTATATTAGTACTACGGTATGAACAGCGGCTTTTCAAGCACGCAATTATGAAATGTCGAATTAGTCCCATCAGTCATGAGTGATACGTGATACTGAGTGACGGGCGACTTGTTTCTGGAATGACGTCAATCGTCACATTAGACGATAGGTCAATCAATCAGTCATCGATCAGCCATGACATCAATCTACCGTGACTGTGGCAAAACTGACAGCAAAACCACCTTGTTTGCACCTACGAGTATGATGTGTGTATTAACGGCTGGTTCACACGACAACCAGATTTTTTTATTTCATTGATTGATTTCACGGACTGAATTATTTCTTACCTCCGTGTCAGGTGAAAAGTGTTATCGATTATTTGACTCGCCTCACATGGAATTTAAAAAACATAACTAGCAAAGTGTCAGTGTACTCAGTAAGGGACTGGGTACACTTCTGCTTACTCGTTCGGGAAAAAAGCGTGATGTTATGTGATATGTTGTTTCTGGATGTTCTGACGTACGAGCGTCCATACTAGTGTAGCTGTCCGGACAGATCCAGATCTAATCTAGATGCATAAGCGCATAGATTTATCAGGCAGGCAACCTGAATGGTTTTATATAAGCACAATCCAGAAAAAATGTACCTAATCCGTGAAAAATCTGGATGTTGTAGTGTGAATCAACAGTTAGAATTTCAACAAGCAAAACCATCGTGTCGTCAGCATCACGTATCAAGTTCGTAATTGTTGTTTGGTGAGAGAACAGGAACCAAGTAGATAGGTTTAGCTGCCGCGTGTGCTGGAACCAGCTCATTAGTGCCGTGGCTTAATGCGGTTTTCAGTGCTCACTGCTGGCAACTTTCTAATAATATTTGTTGCACGCTTTGATCTCGCTGAGCCGTGTGTAAGCATTCCGACTTGTAGCTTATGAAACTGAACTTATCTCGTTATAATAAAATAAAATCTTCAGCAGCGGCAGGTTAATCACAAAATAAACAAGTTAGCTTTTCCGAGTTGTAAAGGCGTGTCCAGATCTGGCGAATGCGCCGCTCGCTTGTATTTCTTGTTCGCGCGCCACTAGAACATGAAGCGAGCAGCGCATTCGTCAAATCTGGACACGCCCTAAAAAAACCAAATATTTTTAGCATATATTAAAATTCTTTCTTTTGGTTACATATGGCTCAATTTGTCAGGTAGATATAGATGCTCTTCCGTACCTTTTATTTATTATAACACTTTTTTGTAACATCATACAAAATTAACTAAGTAGTACTTAACTTTATATGTACCTACCTACTTACCTAATTGTAATGAGTGGTGTGCCTACCTAGTATCTTTACCAATTTCGAAAGTAGGAAGTTATCAATAACGGGTGGAGTTAGGTCTGACCACAAGGGTCTCTCACTAGAATTTATAAGTGACAAATCAAAAGAAAAACCAACAATTGAACATAGGCCCCTAACAACATATAAACTCGAAAAGCTTAGGAATAATATAGAATCAAAACTGGAAAATGTCGCTGTCTCTGAGGAAGACCCTAATTTCAATTATGAAAACATATTTTCTGTAATAAGTAAGGAGTTCAATGAGATATGTCCCAAAAAGAAATTACACTCGAATGGGAAACTAGAATTTAGTGATTGGGCTACCAAGGGTATCAGGAAAAGTAGAGATAATATGTATGAGTTATATAGGGATAAAGCCCATTCCAATTCAGAATCATTTCATGAGTATGTTAAATGTTATTCAAAAATTTTTAAAGCTGTGTGCATCCAAGCAAAAGCCATAAATATTAGAGACAAAATTCGCAAATCAAGTAATAAAATTAAGACTGTTTGGAAAACAATAAACTTAGAAACAGGTAAAGATAAATGTAGAGATTCTGAATATAAATTATCAATTAATAATGAACACATTACAAATGTTGAGGAAGTCGCTAATATTTTTGTCGATTTCTTCTCTAACATAGCCCTGAACGCGACCAAGTCACTTGATTCATCCCCAGACTTGGCGGAGGCTTTTCTTAAAGAAAACTTCCAACGCACCATACCTGAATTTTCGTTTGAACACATCTCATTAATTGATATCAAAAAGACGTACAAGAGTTTAAATGTTAAAGCTACCGAAGATCTATGGGGTCTATCTGTAAAAATGCTAGATTCTATAATAAACACAATTGCTCCTTACTTAGCAGACTTATTTAACCTATGCATAGATAAAGGCACGTTTCCAGAACTAATGAAAATAAGTAAAATCACTCCTATCTTTAAATCGGGAAGTAAGACAGATCCCTCAAACTATAGGCCAATCTCTGTTTTGCCAGTATTAAGTAAAATCTTTGAGAAATTGATGCTAAACCAACTGCTGTCACATTTCAATAGAAATAGAATATTGCATTCAAACCAGTATGGTTTCACCAAATGCAGATCAACAACCGATGCAGGCTGTCATCTTATGACTCTTGTCTTGGAGGCTTGGGAGAGTTCACAGGATGCCATTGGAGTGTTTTGTGACCTTTCCAAAGCATTCGACTGTGTAGAACACTGCACGTTACTGCGCAAGTTAGAAGTATATGGAATTCATGGGAATGCCCTGAACCTGGTGGAATCATACTTGTCTAGTAGGCAGCAGAAGGTTAGCGTCAATGGTATCACATCTGCTAGTTCTCCTGTCAAGATGGGAGTCCCACAGGGATCAATTTTGGGTCCTTTCCTGTTTTTGGCATATATTAACGATTTGCCTTACATGGTCCACGGTCTAGCAGATATAGTTCTATTTGCCGATGATACGTCATTGATTTTTAAAGTTGATAGGAAGGATACTTCACTAGTACATGTTAATAATACTTTAGCAAGTATATCCAGATGGTTCACAGCAAACAATCTGTTATTGTATGCGAAAAAGACTAAATGTTTGAAATTTTCGTTGCCTAACGTCAGAAGTATAGAACCAATCATAGTTCTTGACGGTGAAAGACTCAATATTGACAATGCAACTTTGTTCCTTGGCATAAATATAGACTCTAAACTGCAATGGAGCACTCATATCACCGAGCTCTCAGGGAAACTAAGCTCTGCAGCTTACGCGGTTTATAAAATTAGGCAACTAACAGATGTAGCCACGGCGAGATTAGTGTACTTTGCATATTTCCATAGCTTGATGTCTTATGGGATTCTGTTGTGGGGGTCAGCTGCAGATATAGAAACTATCTTTATACTACAAAAACGTGCGATTCGTGCCATCTATGAGATGCGTCCACGCGAATCCCTGAGGGAATTATTTAAAGAAATAAACATACTGACCCTACCATCCTTATACATTTATGAGAACATCATGTATGTGCGTAAAAATTTACATAAATTAAAATTAAATAGTGACCTTCATAATTTTAATACTAGGAATAAAGACAAAATAGCTGTACCTAGCTTTAGATTATCTAAAACAAATAAAAAGACATTCTTAGGAAATAGTGTACGTTTCTATAATAAAATCCCAAAAGAGATAACTGGGCTCTCAGAGGGTAAATTCAAAACCTATATAAAATCTACTTTACTTAAGAAGGCTTATTATAAAGTCAACCAGTACATAGAGGACAAAGATGCCTGGAAACTTCTGCATAGCCGCCTCGCGGCACCTTCAAAGAAAACGAATGTAACCAAACCAAATATTGTGAAACTATCTGTTGAAAAAATTAAGCCCTACAAGTTTCTTGTGCGTTCTTCTTGTAGAGGTATCTTTCCGAACGCACGGTAGACTCAGTACTGTATCTTCATTGACGTACAAAAGTGTCAGATTATGACCTATTTGAATAAATCTGTTTGAGTTTGAGTTGAGTTTGAGTACCTACCGGTGATCTGCATTCCACAAAACAGATATTATTTAGTTTAGTTTTAACATTAGAGCTAGTGTAATATTATCAACTTTGTGTCTGTTGTATCATATTATATTTAATAATATATATTTTTGCATAGCTGTACTTTTCAAACCAGACATGATATGTTCAAAGATGAACATATAGGCTGACATGTCGGCCTGTGGATTTTCGAAGTGTTCTATGGTATAGTGTATTTAGTTAGGGCAGATAGTAAGTAGGTAGCTCTATTGTTTAGTCTTTTTTCAATAAAGGCACTGAAAAAAAAAAAGATGTACACTGATAAAACTATTTTGGCCAAAACGACGTGTCACCAGAATATTTTTCGCTTCGTTTCGATCCCTTGAAGGCATTCTTCAATATAACTTTCCACATTTCGGGTAACATCGGCGGAAGTATACCTACTTCATTCCAACAGATCGTAAAAAACTTCGTTTACTTACGTGATACTATCTTTTACTTAGGTACTCTTGTCTATCTTATCGGATCTTTAACTATTCTTGATTCTTACTAGCACTTCTTACTAGCTCTTCTTAGTAGCATAGCTAGTAAGTAGACGTCTAGTTAGTAAATATTGATGCCTGCTACACGTCTTTCAGTACTTATTTAAAGCTTAGAACCCACAGGCCCTCAGATGAGGCAATCATTTCTAGATGGTATGTTCTCGGGTTTAAAATTAAATTTAATCTAAATCTATAGGTAACGGAGATGAAAACTAGATGGTTTTATCATCAACATTATCTTATCCTACTTCCTACAATAATGTTTATATTTGAAAGTTTGTGAGGATGGGTGGATGGATGGATGTTTGTTACTCTTTCACGCCAAAACCACTGAGCCGATTGGGCTGATTTTGGAATGTAGGTAGCTTAGACCCTGGAGTAACACATGGGGTACTGTTTTCCCGATATTCCCACGGGAACGATGTCTACGCGGGTGGAACCGCGGGGCACAGCTAGTTCTTTATGTTATGTTCATTACGAGTGCCTACCTTTTATATATACTATTGCTTTACAGGGTTAGGTGTTAGAATCATGGGTAGAAAATAGTCGTTTCCGCGAGCGATAACACCTATTAGGTACAAGTCCGATCAAATATCGCAACAATAATTTCGTCGTGTACCGTCACGTGTGATGAAATGTAAACACCAACAAATTCAGTTTTTTTTTGTCAACACAATGCACAGCAAAATAAACTTTACAACTGCTTCAAACTTATCTAACCCTTCGACTGGATCATAATTATGTTAGTATTTACATGTATCAATGCATTGTAAACTAAGATATCAGATATATCTAAACACGTCGGACGTTATAAATATGTAACCATGATATTTTTCAGAATCATATCTACAGCATGACTGCTTATACCTATTAATATATCTACCTACACTTGTTTTCCATATATATGTACTTATGCATTGTTTTTTTTTTCTGTATGCCGATAAGGCTTATAAACTACCATGTAAAAACTTACCTATGTTCACAGAATAGCGGCGCTAGTCTCTCCTTCAGGTTAGGTCGGTGATCGTCAGTCTTTCTTCAACGACATACTAAGTAATAAGTAAAAAGTAGTAAGTAGTACTAAGTTATAAGTTAAGGATGTTATGCTAAGTACTTATTCGTGACATAACCATCATAAAGAAAATGTATAATAATGTCCATCATAATCATTTTAACAGTAGTCCTACAAATATTTCGCAACCATCGCGAACTATTAACAAAGGCCTAGCTCTCCAATAGCTCCCAGTAGGCGATATGTTACCCTTGACTCGAGCCAGTAGATTTATGAACCAAGTTGCCCTATAAAAGGGCCGCGGACCAATAGTGTACGCAAGCAAACCTTGCTCGAATGAACTTTGACGAGTTCTCACATTGATTATGCATTGGTGAAGTTTGTTGTATGGGTTATATAAATTGTATGGGTCGAGCACGCTTAGTTAAGAGCCTGTATAATAAATGTGTCACATTTCTGTAATATTATTATTTATTATGTTACAGTTGGGGAAGTTAGCGCTATAAGTAATCAAGTTATATTTCGATACTTATACGCCACCTACATTGTTTAAAAGGTCTACGGGCACAGTTGGATCCCCACCAATTAAGCGAAAAACTGTAGTTACATCAAATTTTTCGAAACGGCTTTAGCGGCCTAGTGATTTTTTTGTCTTCTTCTTCTTTGCCTTATATCCCGATTCGTTTGGGTCGCCCTCCTAGTCTTAATGTGCCATTCTGGACGTAGTTGTTTCATGTCTGGATGACAATCCATCGTCTTCATATTATGTATCTTTACTGTTCCCATTCAGGTGGTTGGGGGTCTACCGCGACCTCGTTTAGGATTCTCCATATCCATGACAGTTCTAGTCATGTGATTCTTCTCACGGCGCATAACGTGACCATATCAAAACGTGCGAATTTTAGCTATTTTGTCATTTATTTTCGCGACTTCAAATATACCACGGATGTACTCGTTCCTCCCTTCATCTTTACGCCTTACTCCTTCGAACCACCAGAGCGTCTTCATTTCACTAACGTGGAGATTCTGCTTCTAACGGATTTGCGCATTGGTCAACATTCGGAGCCAGTTCAGTTCATTTGCTGTGGATTATCTAAATTTATTGAAATAAGCTTTCTATTCAGCTACCTATTTATTGTACAGTATACTATATAGGTAGCTCGACAGAAGAGACAGAAGAGAGCAGAAAGAGTAGAAACGTAACTAACTTAAAATGTAAGTGTTGATTGGTTTTACTGTTGAAGAATACAGTGGCGCCCCCATTATTTCCCACTCTTTTCTGTCAAGTTAATAATGTGTATAGAGGTATAGCTCTACAGCACACATTAACTGGAGCAAATTATAAGATTGAAGCATTAACAAGCACTATAGGTAGTTATAGCTGTTATTCCAAGGTCATAAATATCTTCATAGGTAGGTACCAAACATTGGACTGTTTCAGCAGTTTTAATGTGAAGGAGAAACACATCCACACTTTCATAGATAAAAAAACAAAAGCACACTTCCAACTTTAGCCAAATTTAAATTTGTGTTTTAATAATATGGGACAACTTCCACACACGGTCATCTGGTCCCAATCTAGGCTGAGTCTGTACTATGGTAACCAGAGGACTGATATACATACTTATTTACGCTTATAACACCCAGACACAGATCAAACAGACATGCTCATGCGCACAAATGTTTGACCTGGCCGGGGATCGAACCCAGGACCTGCAGCTCAGAAGGCGGGGGCACCACCGGCTGAGCCAACCGACTATTCATAGTCAGTTATAGTAGGATAAACAAAATTTATCCCATAAAGGAAGGCTACCTTTTCCTTTTTTTCAATAAAGACACCCAAACATAGAAATGCCGGTCTTGTGTGATTACAGTTCTGTATAGCAGCGCACTGTCCATGCAATGACAGTAAAGTCACCGTACACTAGGTACTGTATGTAATCACGCGGGCTTATTTCACTGCACTAATTAACTAATGCTAATTGCTATGTCACGTGATCGTGATACAAACGCAATTCTGTGTTAAATACAAATTAAACTTATTTAGACAACTAAATAGATACTGCAAATTATTTCTATTTATATACTAGTTGCTCTGTAAGATGTAGGTAGACCACGCGAGTCCTAAACAACAAGTTGAAAAAAGGTGTGGTAATCATTGATATAAAGAAATGCGGAGATAGGGTACGTTCCAGCGCTTACTCAACAAATGGCACGTGCATTTTGATCAGTGTGAAATTTGCAGTGTCATATTATAATGAACAACAAAGATAGAAAGACGTACCTAAGACCGAAGTGCGACCGAGACAATATTATTCGCTCCTACTACCTTACTTTACAGACGTACGTGGACCTAATGGGACCTAATTTGAGCTTGCTATTTTCGAGAAGCCAGTACCTCATCTCCCCTTTTCTTTATATCAATGGTGGGTAATACTTAAGGGGCAGCTTTTACCCAATAAACTAAACATCTTTCATAAGAAACAATCGCAAAATTCGATCAATTTCGACTTCCCCTACAAAATAGATCAGCTGGAATGGAGCAGTATCGGTAAAGCCTTCTGCCCTCTTTCTATGAGCCTTTGGCCACGAAATTAATAATTAAATAAGATAACACTTTTTAAATGGTAATATATCACAAAAGTACCTACTTAGTAACCGTAAATCTGAAAATTAAATGAAAAACGACATTATTAAAGTTACTAGGTATTCGAAAATGTGCCGCCATTCCAATATACTTTACTTATTCAACCAAAAAGATTTTATTCGTTTGTAAATTTTTAATTGGATACTATTATGACCAACCTTTTTTCATCAAACTCCATACTTGGGTGCTGAGAAATAAAAGCTGTCATGGTGGCTCATATTATCGTAGGTAGTCAAAAGCGGATATTACCGAAAATACTTTTTATTTTATTATTTTATGTTTTGACTGGCTACAAAAATATTTAACCAAAAACAGTTTGTTGAAATTAGAGAATTTTTTTGGTATAATTGTCTTTTTGCTAGTATGCTGCTCATTTTTGGCCTGGGGTGGTCATTGAGCTCTGTACAGGAAGTCAATTTTTGTTTTTTTGTGAATATCACAATTCTTTCTTTTGTTTAGGTAGAAGGGGGTGCGCCTTTAAATATTACTACACCTTTTCGTAACACGTTGTTTAACCAAACCATCTGCGTCATCAATGTGTCTATGTCTATGTATATATATACATTAATTATTAACTGAATGCGAGTAACGAACTAAAGCTATACGAGTATACGAGGGTATGGGTACAAAAACCAAGTCATAGATATATTATGAAAGCTAATGAAATTCCCTTTTTGATGGGACTCAGAAAATTTGACATTTTTTATGACTTCAATCCCCGTAGCTCCGTAAATTTTCCAAAAACTAAATCAATCGAGAATAAATATCGAATCTGCTCACAAAACTTCACGAGAATCAGTTGAGCAATGCTTATACCTGTAGCACAAAATACTAAAGGGACAGAAGGGACACTCCTTAAAATCATTTAAATAAATAGCGACTCAAGCTCCGATGCAATAAAGTGCAATTCAGGTCACACAGCGCCTGGATTAATTATCGTTCGTTTTAATCGATTATCGTTAAAATAACATACCAGCTGCTTCTCTTTCTATCGTGTACCTCTCTATCTTTTCTCTCTGTCTAGCTCAAAGAAATTGTTCCATCAAAACGGGCAACCGGACTACTTGTAGCTTCAGCGGAGTGTCCCAGGCTTGCCTGTAGTTAAGAACTGGATGGATAAACGGACGGAAGAAAGCATTCATGGCGAAGTTGAGACGTTTCACTCGCGCTCAGTTATAAAAACCCTAATTATATAATCATTAGACTATAGGAACTTATTCGTCCACTGCTGGGCAAAGGTCTTTCTTATAGCACACTGCTCAGCTCGGTCTTGAGTTCTTCTTCTTCAACTGCCCCCAGTGATGTCCTATCGTCCTACCTATACCTATCGTCGCTCCTAGCCCAAAGATATTCCAAATACTTACCAAAAACTCTAGTAATATTATGTACCAAAGCCTAAAATTCGAACTTCATCAAAGTAATCCTTTCAACTATGTCGCCCTACTTTAAATGAAAAAGTGATAAAAAAATAGTAAGTTCGACAGAAAATTTTATAAATATGATAAACTACCTAATTACATCATTGCCAAAACTTCAAAAAATATTGAACAAACTTTGTGACGGTTAAAGCTTCTAAAACCTCTGCCAATATAATTAATTACAGATCCTACCTAAGGTGTTCAAAAGAGAACTAAACGTCCCGAATTGAATAAGAAAAGTTAAAGTCTGCACTTTGGCGAGTTCGTAGCATTTAATGAATGGAGCACATTCCGAGCGTTTCACAGTGAAGCATTGTAATTGAATTAAGCTTCCGCACTTACATGGTAAAGCAGTAGAGGTACTTTACTTGGGAACTAGAATAAAATAGACAGATACAGAAGATCATGTAGCGTCCGAGGTCCAGCGAAAATATTCTCGGCTTCAAATTAGGAATTCCTTTTAATCTCAAATGTGGACTTTTCACCTGGGCGTTACGTTTTCGGATGTCATGTTAAATGTATAAGATATGTAGGTGGCAGGCGTTAGGTTATGTCGGAGGGTTTGTAGCAATCTTGATGACCTGGAGCTCTGACAGTATGGGTTCTCCACATAACCTGTATGAATTGACTCGAGCAGTAAAATTGGTGAAACCCTTTCTGGTACAGTAAACTAAGTATTGAGTATTTAATATAATCATTGGGCTTGTACATCTATGAAAGATCTAATAAAGTTGTTTAGGTAGTGGATTTATGCCAAGAACCTACACTACCTTCTCGACCTCACCGGCAGGACCCACAGGAATGACTGACCAACATAGGTTAAGAAATATAGAATTTGAAATAAGTATAATTCTAAAAAAAAAAAAAAAACAAACGGTTCAGAATTATATTTATTTGCAGTCGAGATCGTTTTTCACGTAATATAATGCCACTAATACGTGTGCCAGGTCATTTTAGAATCTAGAGACAACTCTTTTAGCGGTAGTTCAGTTGTACCAGCTCTCTCTTCTCTTGCAATTTCAAATCACAGAACTATCAATACCTTTTTGAAGGCGTACATCGGTCGGTCCAGTCAAGCAGTAAACACAAAAAAAAAATGAAAGAGCCAGCCTTCTGTATTTATTTATTATGTGGTATACAAGACTACAAGATTAGTGCAAGACGAAAAGAGGAGGTGCAGGTGACGCGTACTGACTCTAATTAGGTCTTCAGTGTTAATGTCAAACGCGTAGCATTCGTAGCACTCGTAGCGCTTCGTAGCGAGGAGCGTAGCTGGTCTACGAAAATGATCTCTCGGGAACCCACCGATTTGACTGATGGAAAAATCCAAAATTTAACACTGCCTGACCTGAGGATCGAACCCAGGACCTCTTGATTGGCAGTCGAGCATGCGCCCTCTACGCCACCGAGGCTAAATCTATAGTAGATATATAATTGGTAGGTACCTAAACAGGTACAGCATACATTCACGTCATAATCAAATTATGGTTGGTACAATGAGTTGGTATGTCAATATACCTTGATACGTGACAGCTAAACAAGAATCCAATTTTTTGGTCATATTTCCCTAAATTAGGTAGGTACATAAAACGGTATCAAATCAAATACCCTCTTAAAACTTATTTCTATGTTTCTTTTTTAATATTCTATATTTGACAAACTATTATGTACAAAATGAAGAGTCAACAAGTGAAGGCTGCACATAAAAAAGATTTATGAACAAACTGTCCATGTGCCTCGGCAGAGGGAGGGCGTAGACCTGACAGCTCCAGATCTGAATGCTCTATTCCTCAGTGCGTTGATTCCGGCGAACAAACAAATTTTTGTAAATAAATAAGGATTATGCCGAGGGTGGCAGCCTCTAGATGCTGCGCAGAGATTTATAATACGACCATTACTTACGCGAAGCATGTGTTGTGGAAAAATTGGCCTGTTTATTTGCATTTTGGTATATAATACACTTTACTTCTTTAAACGTATAATTATGTACATATTAAGCTACATAAGGGAAGGGCCATAGTTATTTTGGCCAGAGGGCGAGAACGAAGAGAATGTACCCTATTACCTAAACCTACATATTGTAGCGTCGTCATCATCTACGCCGTAGGAAGTCCACTACTAGACAGGCCTCCCCATAGATTTCCATCTAGTCCGATTGTAAGCGCCTTGCATCCAGCGTGATTCTGTGGTCTTTACTAGGTCATCTGTCGTCCTTATGTGTAGACTTTTTATGCTGCGCTTGCCGGTCCGTGGTCTTCATTCAAGAAACTTACAGCCCCATCGGGTATTAGTTCTATTTATTGCCACTTCACCTTGCTAATCCACTGGTCTATGTGGGTAACTTAAGTACGTCTACGGATTTCCTCATTCCAGCCCCGGTAGCACAGTTGACCAGGGAAAAAGATTGCCCCGGGGGTTAGAACGTGACAGCAGATATGCAATGTTCGGGCGCGAATAAGGCAAAAAACGAGGAAAATGAGCTATCCCCGTGCCATGCTAGGCGGGCTGATTCGATCTCTAATATCTGATAAGACTAGTAAGAGACCACGTTTTAGAGCCATACTTGTAAGTCATCACTGCGTACTTTTGTTTATTGTGTCACTGCCTACATCCTGCTTCCTGCTGGTATTATAAATGTAAAATTTTGTGAGGATGGGTGGATGGATGGATGTTTGTTACTCTTTCACGTCCAAACTACTGAAAAGATTGGGCTGAAATTCAGGTATGAAGATAGTTTAGACACTGGAATAACACATAGGGTACTTTTTATCCAGATATTCCCACTGGAACGAAGACTACGTGGGTGAAATAATCTGAACAGTATAAAATTAATTATAAAAGTTTCGCTTTTACAGAGAGAAGTGTGGATGAGCACACTTGTAAATTATCGCGTCGTTTAGGCGAGACGCTGCGGACCAATTTCATGGTAGAACAACTTCGAGTTGGTCCAGAACGGCGACCGTTCTCGAGTCCTCGCATAAAAAGCTTGCTTTACTTTCCATTGGGAGAGAAACGATAAGTAGATAAGCTAAGCTAAGAAAATCAGAACATCAATCCATATATTATATAATATAGTGTATTGGTTTTGTCATACTACCGTTAATAAAGAGTCCAGATTATGCGCGGCAAACCTACGAACATTTTCGTCACCGCACACGCCGCGGGCCGCGGGCAATATGGACTGGGTCGCCACGTGCAGCATTTTGAACTTGAACGAACCACGAGTTCAAACCACACCCCGGACACTGGACTTAATTCCCATACAAAGTCACGATATAACTACCTACTACACAGACATTGCAGACATGAAGTTTTGTACACGCGCAAGAGTGTGCGTGAGGTGGTGAGAACGCACGAGCGTATTTGTGTTTAGTGTTTATCGGAGTCAGCGGCCGGCTGGCTACTATGAACTTGCACTAGTGAATAGGCGAAGGGTCCACTTAAATAGCTCGTCTGCTTGTTTGTAAAAAAAATGTTTTTTTTAGAAAATTTTAGATAAATGGAATATTAGTTAGGTTATCGGTAGGTCAGTGTGTGAGTGTATGCATGTTTGTTTGATTGTTCTTCACGCCGATAGTACTCCTACTCTGTTTAATATGTTAACCGGAACAGAAGCTCCGTAACATCCCTATCGTAACCACCGTAGAAAGCTGTGGTAGAAGTGTTTTGTTCTAAAACGATTGAATATCCGCGCTGCAAGCTACGCCTCCCCACCTTTTGTCATCCGCCGTTTTGTCTACGAAAAGTTTGTTCCCTACAAATAATGGTTTTCATAATAGATTATAATAACTTAAGCGAGGGGTAAAAAGAGAGGATTTAGTAAATATCTATGCTTTTGAATGCTAGATCTAATATATATCAATATACAACGTGTTACAAAAAGGAGTACCTACTTAGTATTTACCTACTGCGAGCTTTCAGACCGACATGACGTTAGAGCGAGGCCCCATTAGTGCGTTGTGTTACGCTCGCAGCGTCGCAGCGTTGATGGTGCGTCGTTTTTCATATATATTTTCTGATATGCTCCAGCACGCGACGTTTCAAGGGATCGACATACAAGAGACGAAGCGGGAGGGAAGATGATGCGCTGAGCAATTCGCTGTCGACGTAACGCAGTTGTGGCATACAATGCGTTGATCCGTTGCTACGACGCGACGCAATGCAATGCAGCGCAACGCAATGATGGGGCCTCACCCTTAGCGTCAAAATGTGGTCGCGTGTGAATGCTGACGCGACGTTCCGGTCGCAATGAAATCGCGTTCTCGTTGCGTTTTGGCTGCTTTGTGGTCACGTAGCAGTGATGCAAGAAAAAAAAAATGCGCATTTGTAGCCAACTACAGTTCAAAAAGCGCTACATGTCATAAAATAAAGAGAAAGCGTAGTGTCATACTTATCTATACCAAGGCGAATACAACGAAGGTATAGCTTTATATTTTTTATTAGCATAAGTACAAAAAACAGCAGAGTATTGCTTGGTATTCACTAATACATATTATTTGAAAAAGTTTTAAATTTATTATGATAGATAGATATTTACACCCAAATAAAATAATTACTACCATTCAATATGGTTTTCTGAAAGGAAAAACATGAGTTTAATACAAAGAAAGTAAAAATTTTGAATAACAATAACAAATTTTCGAAGAAAATTAGTTTAGTTAATATTAATTTAGTAGAAAATTTCTACGGAATTCGTGATCAATATCGAGCATTGAAATCTTTTACCGGTTTGTCCCTATTCACCATTGAATCCCTATTCACCCCCATTTTACTATTTACTCTAAATTCTCTAGGTAGATACCTACCTGGTTAAAAAGTGTAAATTTATAACAAAAAATTAAATCAAACCAAACTCATTCAATTCCGAAACTATAAACAAGAACTAAACTTGAAATTACATACCGGCAATAGAATCAAATCAATGTCGGAAACTAATTTTCTGAGTTATCGACACACACTTAAATTGGAAAGCACATAATTATAAACAAAGTTAACAATGAACTATCTCAATACTGTTACACTTTATCAATAATGATATATTGACAGCCTCGTTGGCTGAGATGGTAGTAACTCTGCTTTTTGAGCTGCAGGCCTCGTGTTCGCTCCCCGGCCAGGTCAAACATTTGTGTATATGAACATGTCTGTTTGATCTGTGTCTGGGTGTTATAAGCGTATATAAGTATGTATATCAGTCATCTGGTTACCATAGTACAGGCTTCTAGCCTAGTTTGGGACCAGATGATCGTGTGTGGAAGTTGTCCCTTATCATACAACATAACATAAACATACATTCACGCCTTTTTCCCGAAGGGGTAGGCAGAGGTGTACCCAGGACTCAGTCCCATAGTAGATACACCCACATTTCGCCAGTATGTTATTGGTCCCATGTAATAGGGGGCGAGCCTATTGCCATCTACCGGGCACAGTTCCAGACTCCAGGCAGTAATTGAGATAATTCCTAATGGAAAAATCCAATATTTAACACCTTGCCTGACCTGGGGATCGAACCCGGGACCTCTTGATTGGCAGTCGAGCATGCGCCCTCTACGCCACCGAGGCAGTCTGTCCCTTATTATTACTATTATATATAAAAAAGTTGCTATTATCGCATACTACGGTCATGTGTTTACCCTCAAGTGAGGATATTTTGGGGTGTAGAAATATAATCATCATTCATTCTTCAGAAAATATTTATAACATATTGATATGATTAATATTTAAATAAGACAAAACGTACGCTTACGCAATATTTTTAAAGAAAATAATAATAATGTGGGACAACTTCCACACATGGTCATCAGGTCTCAAACTAGGCTAGAAGCCTGTACTATGGTAACCAGATGACTGATATACATACTTATATAAGCTTATATTCTAACCCTAACATGTATCTGTATCATGTAGGAAGGTATTTATATAATATAATATGCAATTTTATAAGATCATACGAAAATGATTTCTTTGAAATAAGTCAAGTCGTGGTAGATATTATACCCCGTATGAGATACAACCACAAAATAGTTATTCCACAATAAACAAAATAGTACGTATGAACCACAACATGACATATATTATGGCTGCCATGATATTTAATAACACAAATAAAAATGTTAGACGAAATAAAGTTTCGTATTAAATTACAGTACAGTAAATCTAAGGCATTTTATAAGACAAAGGAGTTTTTTAACAATTAGTTAATTAGATTTTACTTACCTAACCCTAATGATCAAAGTACTAATTCATAAAGAGACTAGCATTAATAGTAACAATGTATTATTTTTACAAATTGGCCGCAATTTATCTGTAATGTGTATTATATTCATATTATGTCATTTGTTTTTACAAATTGGCAGCAATAAAAAAATTTGACTATCATTGACTATAGAGAAAATGATCCATTTCAACGCTCGACAGGCATTTTTTAAATTGCTGCCAGTTTTAAAAACAAATGACATAATAAGAATTTAATACACATTACAGATTCCCAAAAAGTTCTTAATTCAAAATTGACATTTTTCATCTACTATTTTTCTTACTGGCCTGTTCTAAAATAATTCAGGGGCGCCCCTTGTTATTCATTTGAATTTATGTAAATTTTAAAGATTAATTATTTTCAAAAATGTCCACTACAATCGAATCATTTATCTAATTGGTTGAGCTTTGAGATGAGGCGCTGCTTGGAGACTCTACTTTCAACCCTCTTGGTGTGGGTGCAGTACGCATACTGCCATGTTCTTGAGAGTCTGTTTGCATGTTTTCCATTAACATTGACTTAGACATACGTGGTCGCTCGTACCGTTGGTGTCTATGCGCTGTTGTCACAAACACATGTTCATAATTATTGTCATTATCATTAAGTGAAGTACCTGTGGGTGAGGTATATTTTTTAATAACATTTAGTATTTCAATTTGAGCATTAAGTTTGTTATCATTTCGTATGGCTTTAAATCTGTCGTATAATGATAACAAAAAATGTTTGTCACTATCACATGACAAATATGAATCAGCAGGTTCCTGTTTATGTGACACACGGTCACTCAAATGAGTTACCCCATATTCTGCATCATTTTGGTTTTTTTCATGATTTCTGGGCCTCTTTTTAAACCCTCTATCAGTAGTAGCAGATTCTTCGTTATTTATGTGTTCGATGTGATCATTGTTTTGTGTCGGTAGAGCAGATGCAGTCTTCTCTTTTTCAGTCAGTGGCTTTAAAAAAGATAATTGGCTGAAGTACTGATATCTTCTTGAACTACCAGCACCAGAACCACTTTTCTGTGACTTAACTTTTTTTAAGTCTCGGATGTAAGAGTCTCTCAAGCTCTTCCATTTTTTTTGTAAATGGGTAGCTGAAAATTTAAGAGTTTAATTAGAAAAGTATTTATTTAATTTAATCAAAACGGCTTATACACCAATTACTTTGATTAAGTACAATACTGTAAAAACGTAAAATACCTATAGGTTATGTGACGTGTGACGCATTTAAGGTAGGTACTATTAAATAATTATTTTTCAAAATGGGTTTAATAGAAGTGGCTAACTTCACGTCATGCGAGAATCTATTTTTGCGCACGTTATTCTGTGGCATGGCACCGGTGTCGCGAGTTTGAATCAAATAATTTTTATTGTTAATAATATTTTTTGGTTGCAGATGTTAGACAACGGGGTGTAAGCTAGTAATATTTTCCGAGACGTGTGCCACCTGATTGGGATAAATTTCAACCTACTCACTTACCACGACCAAACCATGTGGCAAATTTCAAACAAATTCAAAAATAAAGCGAATTTCCCAAACTGTTTAGGAGCTGTTGATGGAAAACATAATATTAAATGGCGAATCATACCAATGGCGTATATTGCATATAGGCCACCTAACGTGTCGGTTAATTTTAACTGACATAGTCAAATCATGTATCATCTTACACACTTATTACTTTGTATTTTATGAGATGTGTTGATAATTTTTGTAATATGACTGTTCTTTTAGATTTTTTATTATTTTCATATACCTAAGTGTGGCAGTGTAATCACAGAACAGTAGTTCGTCTTATAAGTGGCCGCTGCCGGTCTGACTGTGTGCGCGCCGTGTAAGCTACGCACGCACTGCCACGCACACATTAGCATAATCTGAGGGTCTCTCGGCCTCTCGGGATTCGGCCATTCGGCAGTGTGGTCCCCTGGGCCGTGCATCCATCCATCCTCACAAACCTACTTTATAATATAAGTAGGATAGTAGGACTGGTGATATCGCGGGGAAAAGCTATTTGTTTGTAAATGAAAAGTATTTCATGTATAAAAATAAAATTTATTAATAATGCCGGTCATTATTAATAATCACCGAAAATCAAGGAAATTTGAAAAAAAACTCTACTTCTTGTTCATCACTGGTCACCTATTTATCTGTATACTATCTGTATAATATCTATTATGAATCCAAACACGATAATATATTATGACTACTGGCCCATCTGGTTCTGCAATCAAGAGCGTCGCCAAGGGGGGGCAGGGGGGGGCAGCTGCAGCAAAAATGAGCTCATAAATTATTGAATATTAAAATTGGGTATTTGTATTGTATTATTACAGCATAGATTTTTATGCTTATCCATTTATTCATTGATTCTCTATTTTTTCCACAACCCTATTGTAAATTGTAATTACATGTTTGTATGAAATAGGGCCCTGTAGTCACATTCGTAAACCACTTGTAAACTTGTAACAGATAAAAACTCGTTTAAAATGAAGAAGTGAAAAAGTCAAGCAAAATCCGTAAATTTTTCAAAAAAACGCCGTAGGTTATATTTTAATCAATAATTTGTTGATAGTTAATTATATTGTGTTGTAACTATGTTTCCAATTTTAATTTATTGTTTGTACAGTCAAAAGCACGTTGAAGTTTTCACTTGCTTCATAATGCTCTCGACTGTACTTAGTACCTACATACTTTTCCCATCCTCTATACTTCTACTAGCCCCAAGGAATTTCTACCCAAATGGGGAAATTGAGTAGAAATTCCTTGACTAGCCCTCCCCTTGATCATCGGCTGGCGACGCCCTTGTCTGCAATCTCAACCTGATGCTGCAGCATCAGGGCAAGGTTACCAAGTCATTGCAGTATTGTTGAACAGGATTCAAAATTTCGAATCGATTAGACCACTGGAAGTTGCTCATATCCCTTCAGCCGCCAGAAAAGAACTGATAATCTTGAAACGCTGAACCGATTTTAACTAAACATCGCTAAATTACTCTCGATCAGGTAGGTATCCTTTCAAACAAAAAAAACCGCATCACCATCGGTCCACTCGTTTAGGAGCAGACACATGTATGCGGACACGTCAAACTTATAATACCCCTTCCTTTTTCGGTCGGGGGTTAAAATTAATAGGGTTACGCTTCAACCAATACGTATAAAAAATTTAAACCACTAAATTCCAACCTTAAGGTCACCGATACAAAATGAAAATGCACAGATATGAAGAAATAGGGAATAATTTTATTTTTGTTTGGGTCTGGATCTAGCCTTTATTTGCGCAAAAACATATTTTGATAAAGAAAACCGTAAGTATGGTATTTTTAACATAATCTAAAAACTACTTATTTACAATTTTCATAAATACGAAGAAACTGTAAGAGAAATTTCGCACAAACAAAGGTCAGATACAGAGCCACACAAACAATTGAGTTGAAAATTATCACCTACATCTTCATATCTGTGTATTTTTATTTTGTATGGGTGACGTTTAACCTTAAACAGCAACAGCTAGTAAATTATGAAATTCTTAGTGATAATTAATAAACAGTGCTTACCACACTCGTCTTTTTCTTTTATTTTTTTACTGTGAAAATCTTCATAAAATTTCTTGCATAGCGTTTCCCATGCCTTATTTTTGAGACTACGATTGGCATAATCGTCTGATCTCTTATCCCAAATGCATGGGAAATTATGGATTTCCGCAATAAATAAATCTGTATCAAAATGCTCATTATCAGACATTTTGATTACACACAGCCTTACTCAGGATTATTATAATATTATTATTATTATACATTTATCTTCTTTTCACTCACCACGCGGCTTCTCACTGCAACCACAAAATAATAATCTAACAGAAGGTACGTACAATGGTTCAAAGAGAATATAAACGACGGTTCAAAATACATTCACGCACCGAAGAGATAGGAAACGTCAATATATTACTAATTATTATTTTTCCACGCCAATTCTGCCGCCACGAGCGAGATGCTAATAACATTCTGTGCTAATACTATTAACATATTGGTCACCATTTCTTAAATGTGGTGGAAGACGGCAATAGTCCCCTCTGTCCCCGCAAATTTGCCCGCCCTATGGCAGGCTGCCTCTACTACGTAATAGCACAGAATAAAAATAGTTCTACGTACTGTTACAGGACCCTTACTCACGAAGAAATCACCCTTTTAGCAGGCCTTCGTCACTCCGTACAAACGCTCGCGCTTAATAGCCTACTACTACTAAATATACACATAACGTGTGTACACGCGTCAAATGTGTGCGTGAACTGTGTAGGGGTGTCTCTGTTACTCTGTTACTGTTGTCTGTTACTCGTTGGTCGCAGAAGACAATAAAATGGCGGGGAGGTGTCGCTTCTTTACGTAGTAATAATTACTATTCTTTGCTTTTAGGTACAAGAATATACCTTCTCATTTTGCTAGCATACGATATTGAACCTTATCGTGGACGCGAGCGTTCAAATTCCACTGGGCACCGCTGACTCGAAACCGGTTTGGCATCGAGCGCGAGGGTTCCCCCTCGCCGATATACATAAATAGGTCAATACGTATTATAATAAATCAATAAGTATAGATAACGGTGTTATTTTGAATTAATTAAATAAACTACTTTTAGTAAGTATGTAAGTGTATTAAAATGTCAATGTAATTGTTTTATAAAAATTACTTCTTTTATTTCCACAACTGTAAGCACAACAGTGTGGTGTACGGATGATGGGAATTCAGTGATCGTTGCAAAAATGACAGAAAAATAGATACAACACGAAACTGCGAGTAGACTGCTTAGACTATAAAAATTTAAAATATTAAGAAAAATAGATTTAAAAACGAGTGACGCGGCTAGCTCACAAGCTGAGTGGCAACCATTTGTCCGACCCTCTCCGAAGAAGGTAATAGTAATTATAATATAAAAAATGGTGACACACGATAATAATCATTCCTTGCCAGAATGCGGTAACAAATTAAAAACTAGCGACCCGACTCGCTTTCGCACATGTAGCATTCATATTTAAGGAATCGTATTTAGGGGAATAATTTCATAAAATCGCAATTTCCATCTCAATCTGAATCTCAATTTTACTCAAAATTAGTTTCAGTCTCGTAATAACGCACACAGAATACACCATACCATGGCTTTCTTAAATTTTCTAATTTTAAAAGCAATTTCCTTAATATTTCTCTTCGTAAGAACCATCTATAAAATATTAGAAACTAAAAAAAAAAGATTAATGAATTTGGTAAAGTCGTCCTCAAGTTATGGCATCACGACCGAGAACAGGGATTTATTTTTATATAATGTGCTTAAAAAGAGTGTTGTAATACTTAAGGGGGTGCATCTATCTGTAAAGTGGGTGACAGACACGCGAACTTAAAGTGAACGGTTTTAAAGCTCGTGTTACTGACTCGGCTCGACGTCGGTGACACACACGAACTAACCTCACATAATGTTACGAGATGTCAATTTTTTTTTTTTTTTTTTTTTATGGTAGTAAGTGACAAGACGAGCAAATCAGGTCCCTGATGGTAAGCATCATGATTGCCCATATCAGACACAGTGCCACCCAGTGTTTTAAAATTCAAAATTCTGCGCGGCATTGTACTGCGCCTGTCACCCTGAGTTATTAGTTGTTGAAACTCGTCATGCCCAGTAATTTCGCTGGAAACATTGCCCTTCAGACCGGAACACAGTAATGTTTGTACATTACTGTTTGGCGGATGAATAACTGGCAAAGGTGTGGTACTTCCCCAGGAGGCCTCCTACGAAAGAGGCCTACCACTACGATGGCGGGATACAATGGCGGTAGCCTTGTGCCTTTTTGGAAATGTAAGATTTTGATGAAATTTTACAGGTAGGTATATACAAATATACCTGTAAAATTTCATCAAATGGTATAATGGTCAATAGTGCTTCAAAAAACTCATAAGTTAAAATTTGTCAGAATCCACAAAGGATTGCAACTACAAACTATCAAAAGTCATAGGAATACGGCGGCTCGCAGCGGTGCCAGACTTGCGAGCCATGGCGGGCTACGAGTAAAATTTCAAACATGTTGGATCGCCGACAAACTTACTTGGCGGTTTTTAAATACGGTGACAAACACGCGATTTAGCTAGCCGAGCCGTAAGGTCGCGATTAAGTTCGCGTGTCTGTCACCCTCTTGAGCAAATTAATGACTATTTCTGTTACAGTGACCACACCTTAACAGATGGATAAGTTGCCCAAGGACTATATTTTGTAGAAAAGCAATTTTATAAGTATATTTGTGATAAACACTACAAACCCCTAGTACATCTAATAGTTTTCACAGCGCATGCTAATAATTACTGTGTAGATTTTTGTGACTAACCCAAAATAGATGGATAATATAATGTCCGTGGATTATTTTGAAGATATAGATATTAATTACTACAAACCCCTAGTGCATTATTTTAATAATTTTCACAGAGCATGCAAATTAATGATTATTTATGGCAATAATTTGAAACCTGGTTCACAATTTTGCAGTTTTATTACAAATTTCTTTTTTTTTTTTCATAATCTAGTATATTTATATGTAGCATAATTTATTTTTAATGTTACACTGAATTATGCTTCCCATAACTGTTTTATTTTTTAATTGTTCCAAAGTTTCGGGGCCTATTCATTACAAACAAAAAAAGAATGATTCTCTCTCTAAAATATTGGTATAGATTTATTTGTAGGGACAGAGGAACACTGTATGTGGCCTTGTTCAAGAAGGAAATGCAACCATTTATCTACAATCTGCCCCCGTAGTGGCAGAATGGGGCTGGCAAGTGAAACCTGATCTCAGATGGCACCACAGCTCATGAACTCTGTCATGGCGGGATATAAATATTTCTAGTTTTATTAATATTTGCATTGTTTTAACACATTTTTTTTCAGTAGTGTTAATATATGTAATAGTAGTTAGTGACAAAATGAGCAAATCAGGTGTCTGATGGTAAGCATTATGATTGCCCATATCAGACACAGTGCCACCCAGTGTTTTAAAATTCAAAATTCTGCATAGCACTGTAAGCACCTCTCACCCTGAAATATTCTCTATTAGTTGTTGAAACTTGTCATGCCCAGTATTTTGCTGGTAACATTGCCCTTCAGACCGGGACACAGTAATGTTTGCACATTACTGCTTGGCGGATGAATAACTGGCAAAGGTGTGGTATTTCCTCAGGCGGCCCCCTGCAAGAGGCCTACCACTACAAAAACATTTTTCCTATTAAGAATTCATGTACTCCATTTAAAAAATAGGAATTGTGAAAAGTGACGCCTTTTACGTGGAAGGGATGCAGACATTGAAAGTTAAGTTGCTTTTCCTAAATTCTTTAATCTTCTACAATTTCATGGTCTTAAAACGTGCTCAATGGTGTATTGATTGTTTATCTGGGTAGTCTGTTTCCTTTTGTGGTTTACTAAATCGATTATATGAGGTAATTAAAACTTCTTAACATTTTAGGCTGATTTTAGGTTAAGTATGTGCTTGAAACTGATGATGTGATGGCTACGTTAAAACAACAGAAAATAGTTTTTAAAGGCAGAGTCAAACTGATATATACATATTAATATCAATTAATATGTAAACCGGATTTTTTACCTTCACCTATCTTTTCATAATATCCTTTATTCTGTGTTAATATTATCCTTGAAATGTTCGTTCCACTCTCGCCCCGCTTTTAGGCTCAAACTACTCCCCTTATCACTTTTAGCCACAATATTTTGAGTTTCTAATCTCGAGCATACTAGTGATCTTCAGTTTCTTTACAATTTATCACACAAAACAACAAAATCTAGGAATTTATTTAAAAAACTGAACTACTAATTTCATACAAAACTGCATTGTTATTATTTATGTTGAAGCGGTTCAACGTCATGGGTGATAGTCATAGATAATACATTTATACTGGTAGATAGTGATTGGCGATTAGTGCACAGAACAAGATTGGTGGTTGATTTTTTTTTTCTTCTTTTATGGACCCACACGAATGTATTGCCAGTGTCAAGTTATATAAATTTTCAAGTGAATATGGTCAATTAGTCAATTCAGTCAGGGCAAGCCCAGTCAAGTCACAGCTCTAGTAAAGTGGTGGTTCCTACAAAGTTGTCGGAATTTAGGTGGGAACACGAAAAATTACATTTCAACTCTCGCATCACTTGCCAAGAAACTTGTGATACACAAGTTTCTTGGCTTCTTCGAAAATACTCAACACGCAATATTCCACCATTATTACATGTTAAACAATCGAAAATGCACTGATAATTGATAAAGATACGGGAGCCAAACTGTACTCTTCGGCTCCCCGCTAAAACTCCGTTGGTGACTTCGTAAGTGGCGCTAGACTTTGACCACAGAACAATGAGGAACTTTGACATTTGACAGAGCGTGGGGCGTGGGCCACAGATCTAATATAGAGAAGCGTGAGACGGTAATTTATTACACCATCAAGTGGCCTGAGGTTGGCTTTTCGTGAAGCGCTCGACCACAACGCCCGTTAGCGTCGCGTTTACGTTGACGCCGCGTTGCAGTTACGCCGACGGTCGTCTGAAAGTTCGCAGACTTGCGAATTTCTTAAATTTGCCGACCCATTTTGTATGCTTCCAGCTCAATAATCCTCTCGTCGTTCCTCAATGTGCGTATATTATGCGTTACTAAGGCCTGATGTTTTATTTTACATAGGTACATATCAGGCCTTGTTCCCGTTGGGGTAGGCAAAAACCTATTTCTTTCCACTTGCTACGATGTTTTATTTTATTAGTCCCAAATAATAGCGAGCGAGCAAAATGGAGCTCTTGAGAACCTCATGGAAAAATCCAATAACACTAAAATTTTTATCAGGCACGGGAATTGAACCCGGGACTTCATAGTCGGCAGTAGAGCTTGCGACCACTAAAATGCAATAGCATCTATGTTCGACACAAACGAGTAGAAAATAATGGGGGCGCCACTGTCTTTTACAAGAGTAAAAACAATTTCATCAACACATACACTTTAATTTAGTTCCGTTTCTACTCTTTTGTGTCGAACTTATAACACTGTCTGCTTCGGATATAATATCTATGACATGTATGGCCCAGGAAGGTACTACTACCCTTCTTTCTTCTATGCTACTACCTATTTTTGACTTACAAATTTCAGTACAATTCAAAAAAGTTACGTTTTTGAAAGGTGAACAAAACGTTTGAAAGTTCTAACTCATCAGGCGCCATCTAGCGCAATTTTGGTTAAATTGATGGATGGATGGATGTTGGTTACTCTTTCACGCCAAAACTCCTAAACAGATTGGGCTGAAATTTGGTATGCAGGTAGCTTAGACCCTGGAATAACAAATAGGGTACTTTTTTCCCGATATTCCCACGGGAATGATCCCACGCGAGTGAAACCGCGGGGCACAGCTAGTATTATATATGCGAAAGCTAAATGGGAAAGTTTGTGAGCATGTCGTGTGAATATGTAGTTAAGTATAGGTAGGTATAAGGATTTGTTTGTCTTCAAGAGAAAACTAATGAACCGATTTGGCACTTATGTAAAAAAAATTGCTTATAGCCTGGAATAGGACGTAGGGTATTTTTCAGTGCATGAAACCTTTGCCCAGCGGTTTCACGCACTTTAATTATTTACATAGGTACCTATTCAACAAATAGTGTTAGGTAGGTACATAGTGACACGAGGCGTACACCACCACACTCATATTCAAGAACAATACTTATGTAAGGTACTGTGCTAAGTAACGAATTTTGTACTGCGTTCGTCACGACAGGCAAATGTTTCCGATTGGATTTAAAGACCGTCCGTTCGGGCCATCATAGTATTGTTCTTGAATACCTACATTATGTTTGTTGAGTAAGCGCTGGGAGAACGTACCCTATCTCCCATTTTCTTTATATCAATGGTACACTTAATAAAATTTGATGCTGGATTTGGAATGTCAAATAACAAACACATGAACTCCTTATTTATCCCAAATAGAGTTTAGGTGAAGGCGAGAGTAATGGGGCTAACGTCCTTTGGCGTAATTTCTGTAGAGAGGTCATCAGGAAGATATAATGCCATTTCTACACCCTTGATGTCTTTTTAAGTGCGGACCCACTTAACCCTAACTCGGGCAGACTCCGAGCGCTGTCACCTTTGCATAATGTAATGGAATCACAACAAATAAAATAAATACGAATAAATACATATCCTAGATAACTTTCGGATTCTCAAATCACTGAGTTCTACGTACCTACGCTTTAGGTTTTACGTAGTTGTATTCTGTGGTTATATATATATAATATTTATGGTGTTCAGTGTTCTCCAATGATATTGTATTATTAATTAATAAATACACTTTAAAAAGAGTATGAGTTAAATATGTTTATTTAACTATTGAGGCATGGTAAATGTTAACGGTAGAGATAGTAGAGAAAGAATAGTAAATGGACCTTGCCTCACATGAACTATTTATTTGAATTTCCCGCGGCCCGCGTCAAGTCACCATGAAAAACATATCGCAACCGGAAGTTAAAAAGAACGAATGGTTCAAAAACCGATAAATTCCTGCGTAATTTTTTATCTGTGCTCAGTAGTATTGCCAGGTTTGGAGCACGCATTCAGATTTTAAAAAAGGAACTTTTGACAGCTCTACTCGACGCGTCTCAAAAGTCAACAGCTGATTTCCAAATGTTCGGTTCGTGATTCGTATTCGTACCAACAGCCAATTTTAAAAATCAGTTGAGCTCTAAGCACGTGTAATCAGCGATCGAAGCGATTCTAGAAGATTTAATGCGTTAATATTGTTTGGAGCTATGGACGAAAGTCGGGATGTAAAGGGTAAGCATTTTAATTAAAGCGTTATAATCCCAACCCTAAATTTGAAATGCGGCAGCGTGGATCATTGATAAAATAATGATTTGAAACGCGCACCACGCTTCTTACATTCTTTCACGTGTACCGCTTAAAAAACTGAGTTTCGTTAATTCGGTTGATAATTTACTAATGAATAAAATGCGTTTGGGGTCCGGGGTTTCTGTATTCTTTGTCTTCGTAAAAAGAGTACAGAGTGTCTGATGCGCAGTACCTATTGTACAGACTGTTGACATGCGTAGCCGATATATTATCAAATATTTTTTGACTCATTTAACTTTAGATTCTGTACAACTTATTTATATTATACTTACATAAATTAGAACCAATACCTACTTAAATAGATAAGACTATTCAATTAAATTTTATATTAAATCTCACACAACAAAATATAGAGAAACTTAAAAAATGATTAAAAATTAAGAGAAAAGTGCAAAGTTAACCACTCACCCACCCAACATTAATAAAAAGGTTTGTTCTTAATAACTGATAGATAAAAATTCAATTACCTATTCCCCTGTCTCCTAAAACTTTTCTACGTCCAACTACATTACTTATTTCAGCAACCCCTCTCTTAAATGAATAAATGGCCTCCATGTCTTTCCTTGATTATGGTAATATCAGCTCAGTGGTCAATTCCATAGAATAAATAATTAAGAATATTGTCTCAGAGAATACTTATTTGAAATTAGAAGTAGCAGGCAAGACTAGGAAGGCTCATGATGGTATCATGCAATAACAGATGGAATAGGCATTCAACACACCACCCCATCGCAGACACTCGACTCAATTCCCTGACAGAAGTCGATTATAACTACCGTACTATACAGGCACTGCACACATGGAGTTTTGTATATATTATGCGCAAGAGTGTGGGTGAGGTGAGGTTTCTTTCGGCGCATTTGGCGCGGATAGTTGTGCATTCACCTTAATAGTAAGTTCTTTATCCAGAATGATTAAAGAACTTACACAAAAAATTATGAAAATAAGTATAAAAGTATGGTCATAAATAATTGCAGCAGCACCCCTCACCCGGCTTAGGAGAAGAGTGTCTGTAGAGTCTGAGGGAGGTCAGTCACCCTCTACTCCATCCACACCAACTAAGAAGAGGGCAACCAGACTGGCCAAGCCTGCCTTGGAACTAATTGATGAAAATGGTAAGAAACTATACTGGCATGTGTTAAAAAATACTCTTATTTTATTTCATTAGGTACTTATTTTACTTACACATTGTCAATGGGTGTAATTTTGATATAAATATTTTGACATAATGTTCATTTGATATACTTCCACTTGATGTAATTTTATTCGATATAATAAACTTTTGATATATAACCATGCTTTGATATAATTTTTATTTGATAAGTATTTGTGCTAACAAAAAAATATTCATTGTATCAAAATTTTTAGCCGATTTAGACGTTTTCATACTAAAATCAATGTGGGCAGAATAAATGTTTCTCAGCCCAGTCTCCGTATCAGTGCGTCCAATACTTTCCTATTTTATTCCTTTCTGTGGGCTTTATAATTTTAACATTTTCAACTTAATATTTCCTCAAAATTGCAGTGTCAGAAAATCAGTCAAAACGTGCGACACGGAAGTCGATCGCGAGGGAAGTGGAGCCGGTGGAAGATAAGGCGGTGACGCCGTCTCGACGCAGCGCTCGCATTAGATCCAACACCAGCCTCGTGTTAGACGCGAGTGTAGCAGTCGGCTCGCCGAGAGCAATGCGCGCCGCTGCTAGAAGGAACTCGCAACTTGGTACGAAAACCTCTTTAAAGAACACGACTCCGCGATCATCGCAAGGTCGCAGTTTTGGTCGTAAGAATCCGCGATGGAAAATAAAAATTGATCGCGCAGTGATCGCGAATTTGTTCTATCAGGTCTTTATAGAATGACTACATCGACATTGGCATGGGTGGCATCGTAGAATCATCTCATAAACTGAGTTTGGTATTTTGGTTGATAGATTGTTCTGAGCTCTATTCAATTATTTGAAGATCATCAAATTTTTAGTCAATATCTAATATTAATATAAAAATTAATGATTGTTTTTTACAGGGAGTGACACAGAATCTACAACTCCATCCAGCACCATAAGAAGAACACGGAAGGACTCAACTTCTAGTGTTGAAAAGTTGGGTAAGGATATTCACATTTATTGAAACTAAAACAGAAATATTATATATTTTATTACTATTAAAAATGTTATTTATTTAACTTTTAGGTGTAACAAACCCCAGTGATAAGGTATCAGCGCCGGTCGCCGAACCTATAGTTGAAGAACCAGAAAAAGAATCTATCAAAGACACAAACCAAGACAATAATGTAACACCTACACTCAGAAAAAGTCCAAGAATTAATCAAAGCAAAAGAAGTTTCACTGAAGCTGATGTAAACCAAGGAAAAGATAAAACACTTGACAGTTCAAAACTAGACATAAAAATAAATAAAAAAGAAGATACACATTCCAATAACACAGGGAACCTATCAATCACTAGTTCCAATCTAATTAATGATATGAAAAGCCCTAAGGTATCTGTTCTCAGTAAAACAACCTCGGCTATTGAAGAAACAAACGAAAGTAATTACAAACATAATAAATCTTGGACTATGACTAACACATCAATTGCTGATAAACAAATAACTCATGTGAATAATGGCGAAATTGATATCAAATCCAATACGTCTATCAATAAATCTTTAGTCTTCAACTCTGTAGAAAATAAAGAGAACATACTTTATATTAAATCTAAAGATATACTCGATAATGGAGAAACAAGGAAGCTATTGGAAATGACTCCTAGTGCTAACTTGCAGTCAATGGTATTAATAGAAGACTCTGATTCAAGCAGTATAGGAAAATTGTCCATTGACATTAATTATGATCCAAAAATTGAAGAAGGAGAAAAAGTTGTCGAAAAAAAACATAATGATGGTGATCAATGTGTGCCGGTCGTTAAACAGGCAACGCCAAGGAGATCACCACGTAAAAGCGAAAGTTTTGTCTGTGAACCAATGGATATAGACGAAACTATCCCAACAAATGTTACAATCAATGACTACTCAGATAAAACAGATTCTAGCAGAGAAGATAATAACAATTCTCGACGAAAATCATCTATATCTGAAATGGTTGATTCCGATCAATATCTGCAAAAAAATGAACCAAATGTATTAGATAAATCAAACAAACAATTCTCTGAAGTCAATAATATAAATGAAAGTGCCAATAAGTCAAAAAGAAACTTATCAATTTCGCTAGAAAAAGAGTCAAATAGTTCTAAGAGAAAATCTTCAATTGGACATTCTAAAAATGATTCCAACTTAAATAAATCTGACAAAGAAAAGTGTAAACAAAATGATAAAAATAACATTTCAGTTGCTGATGACAATGATGCTAAAATTTCAGTAACTAAAATTGTGTCTGAAAGCAAACGCAAGCCATCTTTTACTCAAAGTGACAATAATGATAGTACCAATAAATCTAAAAGGACATCAACATCTGAATTACAAAATCCCGATACGACTGCCAAAGAAAAAAAAACCAATAACTCAAAAAGACTTTCCCTAGAGAAAGATTCAAATAGTTCCAAGAGAAAATCTTCAATTGGACATTCTAAAAATGATTCTAATTTAAATAAATCAGACAGTGAAAACTCTAAACAAATTGATGAAAATAATATTTCAGTTGCTGATGACAATGATGCTAAAATTGTGTCTGAAAGCAAACGCAAGTCATCTTTTTCTCAAAGTGACAATAATGATAGTACCAATAAATCTAAAAGGACATCAATATCTGAATTACAAAATCCCGATACGACTGCCAAAGAAAAAATAACCAATAACTCAAAAAGACTTTCGCTAGAGAAAGATTCAAATACTTCCAAGAGAAAGTCTTCAATTGGACATTCTAAAAATGATTCTAACTTAAATAAATCAGACAGTGAAAAGTCTAAACAAAACGATGAAAATAATATTTCAGTTGCTGATGACAATGATGCTAAAATTGTGTCTGAAAGCAAACGCAAGTCATCTATTTCTCAAAGTGACAATAATGACAGTACTAATAAACCTAAAAGGATTTCAACATCTGAATCACAAAATGCCGATAAGTCTGCCAATGAAAACAAAAGTACCTTGATACTGTCCCAACTTAAAGATGTATCAATTAACACAGGAAATGTTTCTAAATCAAATGACAATGAGCTTTCTAAATCAGTTATTCAAGATGTAGCTAGAGATAAGAAAAATCTATCTCTCAATTATTTCACCGCTTCAGCCAAAACTAGTACTCCTCTACAACAAAAGTCATTGCAAAAAATGCAGATAAATTCATCTATCATAAGTAATGCTGAACAAGACGGCAAAAACGATCGTAAAGAAAAGCGAACACCTAAGAAAAGAGTGTCTGAAGTTACAGAGAATCATTCATCAGATGATGATGGAAATAGTATGATAGATGGTGAAGCTGAAGAAGCAAGCGACGAATATGAATCTGGAGACAGCAGGTATGTACTATTTGACAGTGTGATAGTTTGTCCATGAAAGAATTGTCTGGGAGACTACAGAAAACTGAAAAACCTCCAGTTATTGTAAGCGAATACTGTGTGCACCGGGAACGGGTTTGATTAAAACAATAGGCAGTGAATTAAATAATATTCAATCTTTACGACAAATGTCATCTAACCTTTCCATTGACCATAAACACTGCAAAATTTTTGAAACGTCAGAATTGTTTTGTTTTTATGATAGTGAGTGACAAGACGAGCAAATCAGGTGCCTGATGGTAACCATCATGATTGCCCATATCAGACACAGTGCCTCCCTGTGTTTTAAAATTCAAAATTCTGCGCGGCACTGCACTGCGCCTCTCACCCTGAGCTATTAGTTGTTGAAATTCGTCATGCCCATTAATTTCGTTGGTAACATTGCCGTTCAGACCGAAACACAGTAATGTTTGCACATTACTGCTTGGAGATTAATAACTGGCAAAGGTGTTGTACTTCCCCAGGCGGCCCCCTGCAAAAGAGGCCTATCACTACAAAATAATTTATGTATAAAAAAAAAATTATTTAATGATTAACAATTGTGAAAGAAAAACTGTATTATACTTGATCAACTGTCTATATTTTACCTGTGTATTACAAATAAACCTTAAAGTGCCTTTGTATTATAAAAAATATATATTTTGATTTTATATTTGTAGGGATGCTGAAGAAAGACAATATGATGAAGAAAACGAAATAATAGACAAAGGGGAAACTTTGGAATCCGAGAAATATTTCTCCGATGATGAAGATTATGAAAAAGATTCATTTGTTGTTAGTTCCGATGAAGAAGACCAAGATCTACTAAGTGGTTCAGGAGACGACCTGTCACTTAGTGATAATGAACTAAAAATGACTGCAAAATCTAAAAAGAAGTACAATGACCGCAAAATTAAGGAACAAAAGAGAGCATCCAAAGAAATGTATAACGCGAGACACAAAATTGACACGAAAAAGTCGAAGAAACAAAGGCTGGATTCGACATCAGAGCAGGAAGCTCAACCGATAAAGAAAAATCGCCTCAGAATTGATTCAAGTCACGATCAATCTGATGACTTAATTAAAGGAAAAAAGAAAGTAAGGCAACTATCTGAATCTTTCTATGAGGAAATCACAAACGAGAAAGAAATCACTGTTAATCAAAGTGCTTCAGAGAAAAATGACCCTCTATTAGTCGCTGTCAAACAAGAACCTAAGACCCCTCAGAAATTGGATATATCAACTGTTGTAATTAATAATAATATAGAGGAAATACAACTGAACACATCTGCGAATAAAACTAACGCATCTATTATAAAGCCAAATGAAACTTCAGATCCTTTGCAAACAACATTAGCTGAAGACGAAGACGACGGCTCTGAATCGGACATAAGTGAAAACATGGAAATAAAACAAAACTATGATTCTGTTCTCGAAAATTTAAACAAATCTAACAAGAAGAAAAAAGGTACACTTAATATGTCCTTGAATTACAATAAAAAAGATGCAAAAGACCCTATAGTGGATCAGTTGAATTTGACTGGCGTTAAAAAAAATAAGAAGGATAAGTCTCAAGTGAAAGGAACTGACAAAAATAATGAAAAGGCAGATACAGCTGTGAATGAGGGAAACCTATCAGATTCTGATTTAATTGATATGAAACTACTATTCCCGGAAGATAGCAATGATAGTGAAGTAAATGCAGGTAAATTTGTACCTGAACAATATTTAAAGGCGGGAAAGGCAGATGAGTTTATACCGTTGAAGAAATCTGTTGCTAAAACAAATGTTCGTGAAAGTATGGGTAAGTAAAGCTTTAAACACAGTTTGACAAATTACATTAGTTTTTTTTTTCTTTCAGAAGTTGGTATTCAGAAAGACGAAAATAGAAGATATTTGTCTTCATATATTATTCGACTGCCAATCAAGAGGTCCCGGGTTCGATCCCCAGGTCAGGCAAAGTGTTAAATATTGGATTTTTCCATTAGGAATTATCTCAATAATTGCCTGGAGTCTGGAACTGTGCCCGGTAAATGGCAATAGGCTCGCCCCCTATTACATGGGACCAATAACATACTGGCGAAATGTGGGTGTATCTACTATGGGACTGTGTCCTAGGTACACCTCTGCCTACCCCTTCGGGAAAAAGGCGTGAATGTATGTTTTTATGTTTTATATATTATTCATTTAGGTTCTCCAACGTTTGCGTTATTTGTGGACTAGTTTTTCTCCTAACATGATCCAAATCACAAAGTCATTGAAGACTGTTTTAAAGTTTCCGTACTTCAAAAGGAACCCATAAGGGCATCACTTAGCTGTCTGTGAGTCTGTCTGTCCTTCTGTTAAGACACTTTTTCTCGGGAACGCATTGAAGTATCAAGTGGAAACTCATATCAACAACACAAGTCCACGGTCCCTTGCTGCTGTAAAAAAATCAAACATACGAGTCAATGTAATCAAAAGATACGGCAATTTTACAGCACATTTCCATACTTTGCAGAATGGGCTTAAAACCATAGGGTATTTATTTCTAGGGTAGGTCTAGGGTACTTCCCGTTGGCATCAAGAAATTTGGCAAGAAGCAATGTCTTATATATCACAAGTATAAGAAAAACAAAAAATTAATTGTGATTGCTAACATAATATTTGCGGTATCTACCTATAGGTGTGGAACTTTACACAACGCTTACTTGCCAAGGAATGCCTGAACAAGTCATTTTATTAAAAACTAGCTGATAGCTAGTCGATCATGAGGTCCCGGGTTCGATCCTCAGGTTAGGCAGAGTTAAATATTGGAATTTTCCATTCGGAATTATCTTAATAAAAGCCTGGAGTCTGGAACTGTGCCTGGTAGATGGCAATAGGCTCGCCCTCTTTTACATGGGACCAATAACATACTGGCGATATGTGGGTGTAGCTACTATGGGACTGAGTCCTATGTACAACTCTGCCTACCCCTTCGGGAAGAAGGCGTAGTTGTATGCCATGTTATTATATCCAAGACTTCGTCCGCGGAATTGAAGGGTTTTAATTTATGACAAAGTAGAACGCGATCACGATATTTTCTTGCAATACAGATAGATCATACCAAATCATCCCAGATCATCCCAAAGATCGTACTTGTAGAATTAGTTCGATATACTCTTAAATGAATATTTTGTGTGATTTCAGACCTAAATACATCTCAGAATGTGTCCAAGCTTAATGTTAGCAAGAAGAAAGATAAGAAACGCAAATCAAACCAAACTATAGCCAATGATGGAACATGTACTGGTAAGTTTTTTTTTTTCTTGTTTTATGGACCCACATGAATGTATTGCCAGTGTCAAGTTATAAACTGGTAAGTTTTCTACAAGAATAAAAACTTGCATTAAGGGGCTGTATAAGAAATTTTGCTTGTGCTTGTTTAAATAATATTATTATGTATGTAGCTATTGTAAGGATTTCGGTAAATATAATTATTTTTTGTTTTTCAGACGAACCAGATGCAAATCTAAGTTTCTTCATAGATACAAAAGGCACCTACGGAGATATGGACATTTCTGTGCAAAACAGTGCTAAGAAAAATAAGAAGAAATATTATAACATTGATTTGTCAATAGAAAATAATGCTAAAGAATCCTTGGATATAAATCCAGTGGAAGGCGAGAAACCGACTGAAATGGAAGGTAAGAAAAACACAATGTTTACCTTTGGTTACTGTTAAAAAAATGTCTAAAATGTCTAAAAATAAATTATAAAAATCAGTAACTTGCAACTGTAAATTCAAATTATGAAAAAATAAAGTTGGACTGTCTTGGTAGCGTAGTGGTTCGCAGGTGTGACGGCCGATCACAAGGCTTCGGGTTCGATCCCCATGCCAGGCAAAAGTTATGTTATTACATTTGTCCATCAGGAATTTTCTCAATTAATGTCTGGAGTCTGGAACACGGTCTATTGCAATATGCCCTCCCCTCTACTTCATGGGACAAAAAATATAACTGGCTTAGTGTGGGTGTACCTACTATGGGACTGAATCCTGAGTACACCTCTCCCTACCCCTTCGGGGAAAAGGCGTGATGTTATTTTATGTCTAACTTAAAATGATATAAAATTTTGTCAAATTCTTCAATGAAACCATAAAGAAAATAATAATAGTTTTTGGACTCACTGGTTTGCTCAGCTTGTAGTGCTCCTGCCTTCTGAACCGCAGGTCCCGGGTTCGATCCCCGGCCAGGTCAAACATCTGTGTGCATGAGCATACCTCTTTGATCTGTGTCTGGGTGTTATAAGCGTATATAAGTATGTATTTTAGTCTCCTAGTTACCATTGAACAGGCTTCTATAGCCTAGTTTGGGACCAGATGACTGTGTGTGGAAGTTGTCTTATATTATTATATTAAACTCTCATTCCAGAGAAAATAATAAATTAATGTTGATAAACTTTTCCGTTTCAGAAACATCAGCTGTGAAGAATTCATCTCTAGAAGTCTCTATAACAAGTGATAAGAAAAAGAAGAAGAACAAAAACAAAAATGTTTCTATCAACGAAGATAACTTAGATGAAAGTCAATCACAAATAGGAAGGAATAAATCTAAAACACTGTCAGAAAGTTTGGTTGAAGTTAAAGCAGTGGTGGAACAAGGTGGGAAATGTTATTACTTTGACAGCCTCGTTGGCTCATATGTAGTAACTCTGCTTACTGTGCCGCAGGCCCCGGGTTCGATTCCCGGCCAGGTCAAACTTTTGTGTGCATGAACGTGTCTGTTGGATCTGTGTCGGGGAGTTATAAGCTTATATCTTATATATATAAAAATCTTGTGTCACGATGTTTGTCCCGAATAAACTCCAAAACTACTGAACCGATTTCAATCAAATTTCACATATACCCGTATTTTGGTCTAACTTACTGGATAGGATAGTTATCATCTCAATTATTCGCTTATGTCGTGAATGTAAACGAATAAAATGTATCAATTAATTGTTTCTTAAACAAGTGTTTATTTACTGTTTAGTTTTATGAAGTTCTCATAGATGGCGGTGTACGTTGATTCATCGATAAAATTCTTCAATATTGTTTGACATCTAGGTTGCAAATACACCCAATAGATGGCGCTGTGTTCTGTTTCTTAGAATATAAATTCAATTACTTTATTTCACGTTATATTTATTTATGCTCACGATATAACCGTATTATTTTAATTGTTTGTGACTGATATTTTTATAATTATACTGCGTATGTTACAATATTATTACCATGATTAACAAATAAAATTGTACTATTTTTGTTAGAGAATTATTAAAGTCTTGGCGCCAAATTTTAATCAAAGTTTCAAGATCTGGTCATCAAATTCTATCGAGTCGCCATTTCTGGTTTGAATGTCCAAAGCTTTGGTATCTCATTCGTTCTCGAGACCTCCTCTGAGCGTAAACAAAGCTCCCTCTCGAACCATCGAGACCCACTATTTCGAACAATCGATCAATCGATTCTTCTCGAAGCATGCGAACTAGAACGTTCGGGAAATTCAAGGTTCAGGTATAAATACTGGCGCCGAGTGTCACCGCAGTTCAGTTCCTTTTTAAACGAGTGAATTAATACTATCTCCCGGAAAGTGATAGTTTCAGTAAAATCTCCACGCATTTTGAACAAGAATATGATTTTTTTCAAATGAGTACTCCAGTTATATTTTAAATTTAGGTAATTCGATTTTACCGGAAGGATTTTATTTCCTCAGTTGCGATTAGAGAAATAAAATTATGGCGGTACGAAGTTCGCCAGGTCAGCTAGTAATTATGTATATCAGTCATCTGGCTACCATAATACAAGTCCTAGCCTAGTTTGCGACCAGATGACCGTGTGTGGAAGGTGTTGTAAATAATTATATTAAACTCATTCCAGAGAAAATTATAAATCAATGTTGATAAAAATTTCCGTTTCAGAAACATCAACTGTGAAGAATTCACCTCTAGAAGTCTCTATAAAAAGTGATAAGAAAAAGAAGAAGAACAAAAACAAAAATGTTTCTATCAACGAAGATAACTTAGACGAAAGTCAATCACAAATAGGAAGGAATAAATCTAAAACACTGTCAGAAAGTTTGGTTGAAGTTAAAGCAGTGGTGGAACAAGGTGGGAGATGTTATTACTTTAAATATGTAACGTGTTACAAATAGGTGTAGTTACATTTAAGGGGGTCATCTACTCGTCAAACCTAAACAACTTCAAAAAGTAAGAATTGAGAAATTCAGAAAAAAAACGAGTCCCCATACGAAATGGATGAGCTGATCAGAAAAGGAAACGGACTCGTAATACAAGGAAGCTGGGCTCGGAAAACCTTACACTATATCGCCGGGTATAAAATGATATACGCAATAACATTCCCAAACATAGTATCCATCTTGTTATCGCCGTTTAATTTATAATTTGATTTATTAATTATTTTCTTCTTGGCGACACACGTTTTAATTTTAGTAAACATTTGCTTTTTCAGAATAATTAATGGCGATGCTTAAAAATATTATTTATGTACATTTGAGAATCTTATTATTAGGCCTATCAAATAAAATCAAAATATTATTTAAGACCAACATGGCCCAAAAACCAACAAGTCCTTAATATGGGAAGTTGAAATTTTTGCAAATTCTTTCTTTTGAATGTTGTTTAAGGGTGACTGTAGATCTACCTCTTAAGTATTTATTGTCATCATCATCTCAGCCATAGGACGTCCACTGCTGAACATAGGCTTCCCCCTTACATTTCCATCCAGTCCGGTTGTAAGCGGCCTGCATCCAGCGTGTTCCTGCCGTCCTTGTCAGATCGTCTGTCCACCTTGTTGGTGGACGTCCTACGCTGCGCTTGCCGGTCCGTGGTCTCCATTCGAGAACTTTACAGCCCCATCGGCCATCAGTACTACGTGCTATGTGCCGCCCATTGCCACTTCAACTTGCTAATCCGCTGGGCTATGTCGGTAACTTTCGATCGTCTGTGGATCTCCTCATTTTTGATTCGATCTCGCAGAGAAATCCCGAGCATAGCCCTCCCCATAGCTCGTAACAAATGAGAATAGTATTTCATAATTATGTTAAAATGCACGAACACGCATATTTCATTGTTTTTGTTGGTTTTTTTTTTTTCAGACGTCATAGGATACCCTCTCGAAGTTTCCTTTAAAAGTGATAAGTCAAGTAAGAAAAAGAATAGTTCAATGACTAATGAACTAACTAAGGATTCGAGCATCCAGAGAGACAAGAAAAAGAAGAAGAAACTTTATGAAAGCGAATCCGATGTGAATAATACTGTTATTGAGACAGGTACATTTTGTTGAATAATTTAGTATAATAGGATCTTGTTTTAAACATAACATACAATCACGCCTTTTACCCAAAGGGGTAGGCAGAGATGTACCCAGGACTCAGTCTCATAGTAGGTACACCCACATTTCGCCGGTATGTTATTGGTCCCATGTAGTAGGGGGCGAGCCTATGCCATCTACCGGGCACAGTTCCAGACTCCAGCCTGTCATAGAGATAATTCCTCAAGGGAAAATCCTATATCTAACACTGTCTGACCTGGGGATCGAACCCGTGACCTCATGATCGGCAGTATCTACCGATCTTAATTTAAGAACTTTCTTTCTCCCTACTCAGCCTATCATTCCCCTATCCATCCAAGGACAGGTTGTCTGGAAGACTATTATTCATTACCAAAAAAGACGGAGATCCCCTTTTTTCTGTCGCGTATTGATAATTGAAATGTATTTATCTTTTAGAAAATGTAGCAGATACTGACACTATAGCGACCAGCGGCAAGAAAAAGAAAAAGAAGAACAAAAACACGTCTCAGACGTCAGGTAAATAATATTATAAGTTATACAAGAAAATGTGTGCAGAAAGTGTGTGAAAAAAACAAATTTTTCGTAGCCAGGATACGCTCTCAAGCTATTTCCCAAATCGATTTTTTTGTATTATCCAGTTTTCTCTGAATATAATTAACTCATTCTTTAAATTTATATCCTAACATTTTTAAAGTAAACAAGGTCCCTGTCATTTTATTTTATCTTATTAACACTCGGTTTTTTCCTAGATCACTTCTAAGAATCAATTTCACTTACGTGATTAGACGTTCACTACCAAAAAATTAAAAAAAAAAAGACGGGACATAGTTTACTTCACCTTCAAAATATCAGGATATAAATATGATATATTTTATTAGAAAACAGGGGGATAATAAACATTAATTTGGTAAATTTTCCATAGGGTTGTCCATAGGGTTTCCATAGGGTTAGGGTAGGTCTCCTTTCCTGCCGTGGGCCGTCATCAGGGAGGCACTTAAATACCACAATGTGCCTCCCTACCTATGCCGAATTGTCGGGGCCTACCTCTCGGATAGGTATATAACCTATCCGGGGACGGAGGGACGGTCGCTGAGAAGGGAGATGTCGTGCGGTGTTCCACAGGGTTCGGTCTTAGGACCGCTCCTGTGGAACATCGGGTACGACTGGGTGCTGCGCGGGGATCTCCCCCCTGGGGCCAGCGTGACGTGCTACGCTGACGACACGCTCGTCATGGCCCCGGGGGGGACATTCGAGGAGGCTGCCCGCCTTGCCACCGTGGCGGTGGGGGAGGTGGTGGGACGGATAGGGAGGTTGGGACTCCGGGTCGCGCTCAACAAAACCGAGGCCCTTTGTTTTCACGGGCCTCGGAGAGCCCCACCCGGGGGTTCGAGCATCCCTATCGGAGGGGTCCGCATCGGGGTCGAGTCCTCGATGCGATATCTTGGACTCGTCCTCGACGGGCGGTGGAACTTCCGGGAACACTTCTCCCGGTTGTCTCCCCGTCTGATGGGGGCTGCGGCCGCTCTCAAGCGGCTGCTGCCCAACCTTGGTGGACCCAAGGCCAGCTGCCGCCGCCTCTACATGGGGGTGGTGCGGTCGATGGCCCTGTATGGGGCCCCCGTATGGGTAGATGCCCTGACGGAGCAAACCATCGCCCACCTGAGGAAACCTCAGAGGGTGATGGCCGTCGGGGTAATACGGGGATACCGCACCGTCTCCTATGAGGCGGCATGCCTGTTGGCTGGTTCCCCTCCCTGGGACTTGGAGGCGGAGCTGTGCGCCGCTCGGTATGAGTGGCGCACTGCACTCCGTCTCCGTGGGGAATTCCCTGCCCCTAGGGAGGTGAACCAGTGGAAGGAGGCGGCCAACGAGGCATTGCTCGAGAGGTGGAGGACGCGCCTGGCCCACCCTCGAGCAGGCAGCTGGACAGTGGTGGCAGTCCGTCCACTACTCCAGGAGTGGACGGAAAGGCAGCACGGGTCGCTTACCTACCGGCTTGTGCAGGTGCTTACGGGGCACGGATGCTTCGGCAAGTACCTGCACCACATAGCCGGTAGGGAACCGACCCCCGCTTGCCACCACTGTGGATGTGACGTGGATACGGCGCAGCACACACTGGAGGAGTGCCCAGCATGGGCCAGTGAGCGTCGTACCCTCGTCACAGTTATGGGGGCCGAGCTCTCGTTAGCAACCATGGTTCGAACCATGGTTGAGAGCGAGACCTCGTGGAGGGCAGCGGTCGAATTCTGCGAGACTGTCATCTCGCAGAAGGAGACCGCGGAGCGTGATCGCGAGGCCACTACCGACCTCGCGATGCGCGCCCGGAGACCAGGGCGTCGAAGAAGGCTCTTCCACGCCCTTCTCCATCCCCCATAACACGGGTCTAGGCGGTGAGTGCGGGGGCACCCACTGCCGAATAGATTAGACCCGCGAGGTGGCGCGCGCGGTATCCCGCGCGCCCCTTTTGTGTCGGGGGCGAGAACTTCTCCTCGCCCCCCGCGGTGGGGTCCTCTACGGAGGACCGAACGCCGTCCGGGCTGCGGACGAGTGCTTCGGCGTACCCGTGGTCCGGACACATGGCGTCCCGCTGGATAACCCCCAGGTTTTTTTTAGTGGGTAAACCCCGCCGTTACATCTTGGCGGGGGAGTCCCACATACCGCCCTGCCGCCCCCCGGCGCAGGGTGACGATGCGTAAAGCATTTTTCCTGGGATAAAAAAAAAAAAAAAAAAAAAAAAAAGGTCTCCTTTCCTGTTAAGTAGAATCTTTACAATATTAGTATAGATTATTACAGTCAAGACCGTCTTTAACCTATCGAGGGGGTTTTACTTAACATATCTATTATTTATTTACCTTAAAAATTCGGCTAAGTTGCATCAGCCGTGGTCACTGCTTTAAACAATGCTAATTTCGTACTTTACTTTTCAGATGAAATTATTACCCAAACAACAGAATATACTGACAACTATGAGAGTAAACAAAAAAAGAAAAAACGCAAAATATCTCAAAATAACGACGGTCCTATTGAAGGTAATATTATTTGTGAATAATTTTTCTATAAATTATTTCATTTTTTTGTATGCAAATACGCTCCCGACAAAAATGTTTAGATTTTGTATGGATTGATGCAGATCATTGTCTCTTCTCATAGAATCTAGTATTACGTTTAATAAGCTTTTAAAATATCTAATATAATCCATTTTTCGCAGATGCAATTATTACCCATATAAAAGAATGTACTGACGACAGCTCCGAGAGTAAACCAAAAAAGAAAAAACGTAAAATTTCTCAAGATGACGACGAAGCTCCTAGTGAAGGTAATGTTTTCTATATTATAATAATTGCGTAATTTCCGAAATTGCCCGGTGGAATTTCGGGAATTCCGTTCTTATATCTTGTCTCATCATAAGGAAAAACTAAGTGCTAAACAGTTTTCTAGACACACTATGTAAGGATATATTTTTTATTATATATATTGTTTACAGAACGAATTATTTATATCGCTGATGAGAATCTACAATTCAATCAGGAACCACAAAAGAAACTCAAAAAAAATAAAAAACCCAAACATCGAAAGATTCCCAATGAAACTAAAGGTAAGCACTTTATATATAAACTATAAATATAAACTATAAAAGTTCATAAAAGAAGAAAAAAGTTTCTTTGAAAAAAAAAAGAATGTGATGAACGTAACTTTTAGGTAGAAAAGTAATGTGAAATCAATTCAACCTATAGACGCTTCATGAGGAGTATGCCAAGGTTATGCACTGATACTGCATAACCGCCGTCCCCGGCCCTCTTCGTTTCTCGTTATGAACGTAGACAATCTTATGAAAAAATTACCAAATCGATGTTCCCCTGTTTCCTCCGAATATAATCAGCCCGTTCTAAAAATTTATATCCTAATACGTTTATAGTGAAGAAAACAATGTCCCTGTCATTTTAGTTAAACTTATAAACTGACGGTTTTTTTTTCTAGTGAAGTTATAAAAATCACAATTTTTACTCACGTGTAAAGGGGATGCATCCATTGGCGAGACAAACCTTTGGTTCGTCAACGAGCCGACGAGCTAAAGGTGTTAACCGTTAATCTTAGCACCTTTGAAACCGCGATCTTGTAGTTTATACCTTTGGCTCGCCGGCTCGTTGACGTTCCAACGGTTTTACTTGCCAGTGGATCTTAGTGCAAGTACCTTAGTTAAAATTAGTTACCCTATGAACGCATTAGTGATGGGTATAAATTTAAATAGATGATTTTTTATTATCTACTAAACTATTTAGTATATTTGTTTAATACATTTCTTTTTTTTTTTCTTCGCATCTTTCACTTCACCTCCAAACGCTTCAGGGTTTATATTTTTGATGGCCATATTATGTAAATAATAATATTGTGTTATTATTCTTGTTTGAATATTTATCGTACAATGTTGTTATTTTGAATTATTAAATTTTTATTAGTACATTAGAATTATTACTAATTATAGTTACATATTTTAATTGCAGCAGCATCCACACAAAATAAACCCAAGAAAAGGAAAGCAGATGATGATAATGTTAGCCAGAAAATATCCAAGGTATTCCTATTTATGTAATAAAAATACTTTTCTCACTTCTCTTTCTAAAAATTCTGTCATTGTTGCGCACCGCATAAAGTAAATTTCTTTTTTGTCTGTACCAACGAGATATTATTTTTGGTGACGCACGTATTACACGCAAGTATACACCATTATGTTTTGTTGAAATTGATATTTTTTTTTCTCACAATCATAGTGAAAGTAGTGTAACACTATGTAATTTCTCGCTAAAATTCTCACTCGGGAGTAAAACTACCTCGTATACAATGGGTCTCTTTCTAGCTCCTTGTGTAACAATCTACTATTATATTTACTCCGATAGATAGATCATTACTTGTCATCTTCATTGACTTGATAAGTGTCATATTGTGACTAAATTGATGAATAAAAAAATTGTATTTGGTCCCCATCTTCTTGACTTGGACACTGGGATTTTTTTCAGAATTTATCCCACTTGTCACCACTGGTCACATATGTGAAATTGACACTACATAATCGGAAAATTAAATTCGTACGTCTATAGTTGTTACGCAGAATCATTGGAGGTGAAGCTGGAAATCTGGAAAGGCAATTCCCATGTCACCAGTGTTGCAAAGTGGGATAAATTCTAAAAAAACTTTGAAAGCAATAAAAAGTATCCCCCTTCAACCGGCAATATACCTATACTTTTATATTTTATTATGATTAATGTTATGATTTTTATCCATTTTCTTAGGTATTAAAGGAGAATTCTCTGGATGGCATCCACATTCCACGGTTACCTGAATCAATAGTCAATCAATTGGACGATAAGCCGTCAAAAGTGAAGAAACAAAAGGCTAATGCTATAGCTACAACAGCATTTCAAGTCCAAGTTGCTAAAACTAGAAAGAACAAACCATCAAACTATTTGGAAGAAAGTGTGTACCTAAACGACTCTCCAGTGAAAAAGAAGCATAAAGGCTCATTCAAGAAACCCAAAGTATTGCCATTTACTCCCACTGTTATTACCTCAGAACAAGGCTACACCAGTAACTTCAGAATGAGTGTGTTACCCCAAGAAACACAATTCGTCGCTCAAGCTAATGATATCCCCAACTTTAGAAATGAATTTCTGGCCAATCAACGAGTTAAAAAGCTAGGCACTTTTGAGCGGTTTAAAAAGCAAAGAAATTATAAAATAGCGAAGTTCTAAATTAAAAAAAACGTCGCCTTTTGTTTTATTGAATTTGCCTGAATATTTTTATTGCATTTTATGAGATTTTCTTCTTATCACTTCTATGACATTATGGGCTATGAATGGCACACTTATTCTTGGATAATGCTCGTATTAGTTTTATATTGATCATCAAATATTTCTTTATTGTACATGAATAATTAATTTCCTACTCGTTATTTGATCTATATACTGTGTAATTTATATTTAGTTTATATTCTTGACGATCTTTCCGTTATTAACCTTCTTTATTATCTCTTGTTATTACTGCCATTTATTGTTACATAATGCCTTTTTTCTTACATTTTTATTTATATTTTAACATACAAATTTAAACATAATACTATTTTAATATTAATAAAATTGTCTATTGCTCTGCTCCACCTGCGTTGACAAGCAACCTATTTACAATCATATGAAAAAAAAAATTGATTAGATGTTCACTACAAAAAAAAAGTTTATATAATAAGTAATAAAATAAAAGAGGTTAATACTGTACTCCATCTTAAAAAATATCAGAATATAAATTTATCGAATGAGTTAATTATATTTGGGTGGGAAGCAGGGGAAAACGAAACATCGATTTAGTAAATTTTTCATAGGATTGTGTCGAATTCGTGATAGGTGTCGCACGATCAATGATTTGATTCTTAATAATATTTTATCTTCTGCTATTAACAAAAAATATTTGCGGTGAGATGCTGGTAGCATAATAATTATTGTCATCACTATTATTAACAACTGATAAGGCAATTTTGTGTCTACTTTAATAATGTGCATTTGTTTTTAGAGTAAGTTATTTTGTATGGATGCTTTTTGTTTGTGATTCTTGATTGACGATTGATTCTTGTTACTGTTAACTGTTAATATTTAGTTATTATGTATTAGTTATTATTATCCAGTTGTTTATTTATAATATTATAATTAAAACGTTAGGACAATGACTTTGTAATTCCCGCGATTGTAGCGTTCGTTTTAAAGTTAACCGCTAGAGGGAGTTCCTGTCCCTTGAAGTGGTAGGTCCCTGTGTCAACATTTTCTAATTACTTATTGATTATCTCCAATTAATGTTACTATTTTATTCAATAAAAATGTTCTGAAAAACCAAGTACTGATTTTTAGAAATATATTTAATAGTCATGAATAGGTTACACGGCAATAAAACTTCCCGCCTTATCATGCCGGTGTAAACAAACCGCCATGTTGTTGTGAATGAGGAGCCATGAAGCCAATCAAGTGTTGAATAACACAACTTTATCAAGATTATGGTATATTTATATTAATATAAATATTTTTTTTATTAATATTTTATCATAGCACCGCAATTAATGAAAAGAATTAACGAAAACTATAAAAAAGGAGCTAAGACGACCATTGACGTCAATCAAGATCTTTTTGTGGACCAATAGGAGCCGTTTACAAGTCGTCACGTGGGCATCATCCGCCAATAGCGAACCACAACACTCTTTGTGTACCTTTTCACAGAAAAGTAGTAAAACGTTGTGGTTTATGTGGATTGTGAAGTGAGTGGTGTTTTATCTGTCTATTTAATGAAGATAAAAAACGTAAATGTGTGAAATCCAGGATTTTTCTATCGGGCACAAGGATATTTATACCAGTAAATATTCGGTAAGTCAAAATACTTATTTTACAAAACATCTCCCTCGCACTTGTGTTATGAAAACATGGAACCTAGAATGGGAGTCTCCAGAGTTGCACATTCATGTCCCGCTCTTTTTACTGTCATTTTCATGAAATACAACATTTCGATGTTTGATTCTACTATAACATTAACGCGTAGTATGTTTATTTATGCTGTATTATCTAAAATATTTCTATGTTATTGTTTACCGGAGTCCCAAAGTGGCGGGAAACAACTAATATACTAAAACTGGCCGCCCTTTTGGTTCTTTCTGAATGTCACGATGATTGCATTAACTTAGGAGTGCGATAATTATCTTTTTTTTAATGAGTATGTCGTATTTATACATTAAAACTGCAAAATATTTATGAATTGATAACGCTTTCTCTGTGTGATTGTAACGGCAAATACATGTATTTGACAGGTCGTTGTCATAATTTGTGTCTTCCTATCTCTTTTCCTCAAAATTGAAAACTCTTATGCATAAAAGGGATAGTTGCACTCTATTTTGGAACCATAATAAATAATAATTAATTTACTTAGGTACCATTGTAGAGATGAATTAGTTTTTATCATACTTATCTATAGTAGCCTAACACAACATTATTGAAATAATTCTACAAAATTTTGTGGTATATTAAATGCTTGGAGTATAATTTAACAATATAAAAAAAACAGGGGCAATTTTTGGATTTTATTAATAGCACAGTTCCTACCTACATTATAATAATTATTATTAAATCAGTATTTATCATCGTCGTTCCAGCCATAGGAAGTCCTCTACTGAACATAGGCCTCCCCATCGATTTATTTAGAAGCGGTTTGCATCCAGCGGTTCATAATTATTTAATTAGTATTGGGTACCTACATGATATTAATATATGATTTTATTTATTTTTAAATGTACCCAAGATGTACACTGTTATTATTGTTATAATACCTATTATAATTATTAACATAACATACATTCCCGCCTTTTTTCCCAAAGGGGTAGGCAGATGTGTACCCAGTCCCATAGTAGATACACCCACATTTTGCCAGTATGTTATTGGTCCCATGTAATAGGGGGCGAGCCTATTGCCATCTACCGGGCACAGCTCCAGACTCCAGGCAGTTATTGAGATAATTCCTAATGGAAAAATCCAATATTTAATACTTTGCCTGACCTGGGGATCGAACCCGGGACCTCTTGATAGGCACTTGAGCATGCGCCCTCTACGCCACCGAGGCAGTATAATTATTATGTACCTAATATTATTGGTATATCTAAGAACGGCAACAGTATTTTCTAAATTGGAATGGGGATCTGGATACACCTCTGCCTACCCCTTCACCCTTCAGGACAAAGACATGATGTTATGATATTTTAATCCCACCAAAAATATAAATGAAAAGAATTAGAGTCTCACACCTTCAAAACAACCATTGAAAAATAATTAAGATCACAAAATATATATGATTCCAAGTTTGATTTAAAATATTTGCATTAATTAAACTTACCACTTAACAAATATGACAATAATAGGTTAGTTACAGAAACACCATTTGCAATTATTTTAATAGGACCTAAAATAGGCAGAACTTGCCAAGTCAAGTTCAATGTCAATGAACAGGGCAACGCTCAAGTATCCCTCTGTCTCCGGCAGGGGATTGTTGGACTAAAAGTCTACAAAAATGTGTAGTATTATTTAACAGCTGCATATATACGGACAGAATAAGAAATACAACTATCAAAGGCCACACAAAAACAAAAGATATTACTGTAACCATCAAGAAACTTAAATGGAAATGGACAGGTCATAATCAATAGAATAATAATCAATTAGAGTAGGGGAAAAATGGTCAAATAGCATAATGTTCTGGTACACGTAAACCAAAAAAGAAAGAGGGGGCCATTTGAAAGTTGTTCAGTTTAATGGGTAGATGCACCCCCTTAAGTATATTATGTGTATTGGTTAAGGGAGATTTGCAGACATTTAGTCTAAAATCCGCCGTCGGTGAGCCAGATTAAGTTGATGAATTTAATGAGTGTTGTGCTAACTCCACTTCTGATGACATTGGGAAAATCCACATTGAAGACAGGTGCTAACATCATCCTCACGAACCAACAGGAAGAAAGTGGTGCTATGCAGACGACTTCACTTCTAACGACATTGCATTGGGACCATCATGAACCAACATTTACCATGTCTATATTGAAGAAAGTGGGGCAAGTGTTGACTCCACTTCTGATGACATCGGGACCATCATGAACAGTTTCCTTTGAAGAAATTGGCACTTTGTTGACTTCTGATGGGACCAACATATTGGGCCATGTTGGTCCCAATGAACCGTTTAAGGAAACCATTGGACTTCCTTATCTACAATTATTATAGAAAGTGTGGATTTGCTGACTCAACTTCTAGTTGATGACATTGATACAACCACTGTAAACCAATTGTTTAACCAAGGAAATTTCTCGTTTGTTATTCAAGTTCTGTAGTTGGAGAACTAAAGAATCAGTACAGAGTATATACAGTGCTGAATGTTGAATGGTTATATCCTGAATGTAGGTACTTTGTACAGGATAAGAACTCCAAGATGATGTTGAACTCCTATTTTAATTAAGTCTGCAATTGCAAGTATTATTTATCGTAAAAGATAATAGATCTGTTACTAGAAGGCAGTTTTGTTCCCACGGTCGCGCCGGTTTCGTACGAGCGAGTATTTCATAAGGACGGAACAATGAGTGCAGCGCGCCGCGCCCTGTGTTTGTAGGTGTGAATGCAGCCGGTTGCACGTGCAATGTATACTATCTATGTGTGTGTGCTCACTCAATGGTGAAGCGGAATGGGAAGGGAAAACTGCTACACAACTCAACAGCTCTGTGCAATCGCAGATTTCATCAACAAAACAATCTAGTCCGTCCAAGTAATCTTGGCAACAGAAATAAGGAACTAAATAATATTATGATAATCCCTAATCATAGCTTCCCTATTTGGCTTAGAAACGAAACGCCAGGTGGGATGGTGGGACAGACTTATTCTTACTTCCATAATAGTCATTAGTTATGTGTACCTACCTGCTCATAGAAAATTACTGTAAAAGCCCAAATTTTCAAATTTAATATCCAATAGCAAGTAGTAAAAGGCAAAGCAGGAGCATCGAGGGTATCGTTCCTTCATAATCGATACCGTAACCGCACCTTGCAGTGCGCGCGCAACATCAGGGGTGGAATAATTTTCGCGCCAAATGAATATTAATCCAGCTAAATAAGGATCTAGAATAATGGCCTGCTATTTATATTACTTTATTGTAGGATTTTTGTATGCCTATTAATAATTACAAAAACCCAAGACGTGAAGTTTTCGCGGGCGTCGACCATCGTTGGCATGAGAGCCGACGAACGACGGACGAGTTCAAGGCGAACGCGCGCGGTCAGGTTCGAGGACACGGCGCGGCGCGGGCCCCTCGCGGAGCCTCCGCCACTCTTCAAACCAAACAACTGCATTGCTACGGCTCCTTCCTGCTTCTTAAATTAACTTAAGACATCTAAAATACTCATAGTTTCTAGCTACAAATAACCCCAACATAATCCAGAATTGTCTACAAATTTTTGCTAATTTTGCAATCTTTTAAAAAACAGGCAGCAACTAGGTATACCAACACGTGTTCCTACGTAACGCAGCTCGTAGCGAGATGAACTTGAGTTGTATTATAAACAGAGTTCATGGCCCTCTATGACACGACTGTTACGTATACTTATCATTACGAGCCGGAATATTTGAGTCACGAAAAACCTACGATTGATTGCTGCTAGGCGTAAAATCTAAAACAAACTCATACAAAATTAAGCCCTTGGACTTGTCATAAAGATTTTCCAAACAGCACAAAAATCTTAATCGTAAACGTAGTGTAGTTTATTGTTGTTCCTTGGCAAAAGGGTAATGCCTTAAATACGCCTACGTTAAATAGTGGCGTAGGCGTAATTATTATTAACGCATAGGTTATGCTATAAGTGCGAAAGTACAAGCGATTTAAAGCCCAAATCGTGTGCCAGGGCAGTGGCCTACAAGTCTGCCGAGGGCCGATGTCGGTGCCTATGAGGGTTGATTCACCCTCTTTCGATTTTATATTGCTATCCCTCTCTGCCACCCCAATTGATACTATCTCGCTCCCACATAGGGGTCTGTCTACGCGTGTTCACCGAAACTTTTTCGCGCGAAATAATGTTGGTGTATAATTTACGATTTATTTTATCGTACACCATTTGGATTTTAATATTAATTATTACATTACATATGAGTATTTGTGCTGGTTCAAATTTAATGTAGATTTGAAAGCAAATTAGCTCGGCTTAGAATAAGAAGAATACATCGTTTTGGAGTTTTTATATTGACTATGGACATACATTTCATGTTTTAACGCAGGTAGCCGCACCTCTACCTCAATGTGTATCATTCTACCTGCTGAGTTAAAATATGGGCGAGTTTGTTTATTTTTAGTATGATACGTGATTGATAAGGGCATTAGGAATAGGTTCAAAATATGTTTCTAAATCTGTTAATGATGATAAGACTTATCTGTCAATGCACTTGCGTAACTATTGTAGAATAACAAACAAAGGAACATATTTTTAAACTTTGTAACTTGTACTAATTACCTAAGTAACGAAATCTAACAATCTTATATTACCAGAGTAGTAACTGCCTCAGTGGCGTAGTGGGCGCATGCTCGACTGCCAATCAAGAGGTCCCGGGTTCGATTCCCAGGTCAGGCAAAGTGTTAAATATTGAGTTTTTCCATTAGGAATTATCTCAATAACTGCCTGGAGTCTGGAACTGTGCCCCGTAGATGGCAATAGGCTCGCCCCCTATTATATGGGACCAAATAACATACCGGCGAAATGTGGGTGGTATCTACTATGGGACTGAGTCCTGGGTACACCTCTGCCTACCCCTTCGGGAAAAAGGCGTGAATGTATGTTGTTGTTGTTGTAGTAAGTAAATCTACAACATACACGATATAGGGTAATAAAGTGAAACATTTTGTTCGAAAAGTTAAACGTATAATTATCATTATACACAATATATGTGTGTGTAATATTAGATAGGTATAATACCTTCCAAGAACAAGAACCGCTTCCCGACTAAATAAAAGTTGAAAGTAAAGTTTCTATCGAGATTATGACCTACCTATAATGGATCACGCACGCCCATACCCAGAGCTGGTTATTTATAGACGAAAGTACCGACAAAAACTATCGTCCCAAATGTTGGAAGCCTTCCGATGTTCCGTTCGGTTGAGTAACAGGTGCCCATGTTTTTATATACGCTCCCTCTACGTTGTAATCAACTTTCCGTTGGTGTAGGTCTTCATACACAAAAACTATAATATGAATATTCTATAATATATTTCTTGTCCGTTGCCTAACAGCCCTGCTGGTTTGTCATCAACGACTATACTTTCCTAGCTAGGTATTTATCACTCTAGATCAGGACTTGGAAGTTTCTGAGAAGTTTACAGCACCCTCTAAACACAATGCACAAGCAAAATAACATTTTCGGTCTGATTTTAACGAACATACTGCAAGTTGTATATTATACGAAAATACCACACCTATAATGTACCTGTACTTACCATACTTTCAAAGAAAAATATGGACATGCATGCTATCAGAACATTATGATACCTAAGTAAGTATGTAATCGCCATAATTTTGAAGTAAGTATGATAAAAAGGACAGTTCACTTCCCTAATGCCGCTCTTGCATAACATACCATTCTCAACAGCGTGCATTAAACTCATAATAGGTATCCACTTCCGCTACGTGTTCTATTGGTCAGTGAAGACATGAAGATAATCTTGATAACCTCCAGACTCTAAAAGTTACATTTACTGGATCTGATTGTACCAGTACCGAGCGACCACGCTCTTTATAAACGTGGCCGTAAATGGAACTACATGTTCAGCCATTCGAGTCACCGTCAACACCGCCCTAGCACGTAGACTTTAGCGACCTAATCAATAAAAAAAATTAAATCATCGATTTATATTTAGACAGACATATGAATGTATGACCATTTCACTAAATAAATACCTAGAAAATAATCAACTGAATGGATCGGTGGGTTCCCATCGAGTCACACTACAGGAGACACTGTTACCCGTTTTCTGCATTTAGTGTAGTAAAAGTAAGAGGTATCAATTTCATTGAAAGGATTGTAAACAAGGCAGACAGTTTACGTCTCGGTGGGGTCTCGCATACCATGCCATGACCGAAACAGGTTTTAGTACTACGTAGTGGTTTCATTGTAACCCTTCCCCTCCCACCGCACCGTTCCATTTCAATGACTCGCCTGTGTATGGTCTATTTTAAGAATTGCCGCGAAAATACAAATTGATGCACATTATTCAGAGCTACTATTTAGATTATTGAATAAAACGTCATTATGAACATTAATATTATTTTTTCGAAGGAGAAATTCCACCCATTAAACGTTAATGTATTTGCCAGGACAAACTCATAACATAACATAACATCACGCCTTTTTCCCAAGGGACTTTATGAATTTGCAAGTTATCAGTTTATGAAGTTGGCATATATTATGTAGTATATTATATAATAAAATAACTAGTAAAGTTATGTAAACTTTAAGGACAAAATAAAGTATAAAGACAAAATATCTGTACCCAGCTTTAGATTATCTAAAACAAATAAAAAGACACTCTTAGGCAATAGTGTACGTTTCTATAATAAAATCCCAAAAGAGATAAGTGGGCTCTCAGAGGGTAAATTCAAAACCTATATAAGAAATCAATCATACATCCGCCGCCTCGCGGCACCTTCAAAGCAAACGAATGTAACTAAACCAAACATTGTGAAACTATCTAATAAAAATTGACCCCATTAATTAAGTTTCATGTGCGTTTTTCTTGAAAAGGTATCTTTCCGAACGCACGGTAGACTCAGTACTGTTTATCTTCATTGACGTGCAAAAGTGTCAGATTATGACCTATTTGAATAAATCTTTATGAGTTTCAGTTTACTATATGTATAGAAACTTGCTAAAGTCCAAAGTTCCACCAAAAGAAACACCGAGGTCTAATTACAACTTAGAATTCATCAAGAACACGTATCACTTCGATTAACACTCACAAAAAAACAAAACTAATTCAGAAAAAAATCAGAAGCCAAATGTTCCATAGGATATTGTAGTTGCGAGGGAAACTAATTTTGGTCAACATTGACATTTATTGTTAAATGTTAATTTTGTTCACAGCAGTGCTCAGGAATGGATCTGTACATAACAGACTCGCTTCAAGACATGCTCGACATGGACATCAAGAATGAAATAGCAACGGACTTAAGCAGTATAACGGATTACGTTAGTATACAATTCTTTTACTTATTATCGAGCTCTATCTCGTTCTACTGCTGAATCTTTACTTAATAATTTATAAAACTAATGATCCAACATCTACATTATTGTTTCAGGATTCCCTCGCGTTAAATTTCAACGAAATGCCTCCTCTACTAGATATGGAAACGGACAACTCAACATGGATAACGAATTCATCAAGTTTTGTACACAATCTAGATTTATATGGATCGGAAGCGAACGCCGTGATGGTCAATCCGAATTCTGTAATGCCATCATCCTTCGTAGAAACACCTATAAAAAGCGCCGTGAAAGAGGAATCTTCAGACATAATGCTCACATCTGCTGCGGCAGATAGTGAACTCAACACCAGTAAGGATCCTCCAAGCCCTAAAGAAGAGAAGAGTCATTTAACTTTTTCTCCCAGCACAATCAAAGCGCCAAAGATTGAACCAACTAATGAACTCCAAGAGAAAACAGACAAGAAGGAAATTAAAAAAGAGAAAAAGGAATTAGAAGAGGCGACACAAATGGTGATACTCGTTAGGAAAAATGAAAAGAATGTCGTCAAAGATTTATTAAAAGACTTGGAAAAGTCAAAGCCGCCTATAGCACAGACCGTTAGAATAAAAGCGCAACCAGAAATCATAAAAGTGAACAACAGAAGCTGTTCAATACTGAACACGAGTCATAAAATCGGGCAGCAACATAAAACAATAATATCCGGTAACATTCACATACTAGACCCCACACAAATTAACACTAGGACTCTATTAACAAACGGCAATAAAAGTCAAGCGACGATTCTAATCGACAATTCCTTAGGAAACGGTAGGCAAATAATAAAGACTTCAGTTAGTGGTGCATTCACTGTGGACGGTAGCCAAGCGAAATTTATAAATACTGTATCAAATAACAATAATAAGTCGAGTCCTGGAGAGTTCCCAAAGCCGGCGTATTCGTATTCATGTTTGATAGCGATGGCGTTAAAAAACTCAAGAACGGGAAGTCTACCCGTATCGGAAATATACAATTTCATGTGGTAAGCACCTTACATTATCAATTAACGGCTTAGTGACAATTCTTGTTACTTACCAACATTTTTTTTCCTTTAAATAATAACGTGATTCATATTACTCGTTTATTTCAGTCAACATTTTCCATATTTCAAAACGGCGCCGAATGGTTGGAAGAATTCAGTGAGGCACAATCTTAGTTTGAATAAATGTTTTGAAAAAATTGAAAAACCATCAACGAATGGAAGTCAAAGAAAGGGTATGTTAAAACTCCTAATAACTCCTAGTGACTCCCTATGTTTTACATTACGACAACATTTTGCTTTATCAATTTAATAGAGGAGATATCAAATTGTTGTCTTTATATTTCAGGTTGTTTATGGGCAATGAATCCCTCAAAAATAGGCAAAATGGACGAAGAAGTTCAAAAGTGGTCAAGAAAAGATCCGCAAGCTATTAAGAAAGCAATGGTGTATCCAGGTTTGTTTTAGATCTCAATTATAAAGTTATTAAAATAAATTTATAAGGCTAGTTAGTGTGAATGGTCAATCGGTAGGGGTCGACCTAGGCGTACCTTTCATGAACAAATTGTTATATTAGGGAAAGGCCAGGTCAAAAGTACCAACAACCGACGAGCATGCATGAAGAATGTGATGAAAGTGGAAGAAGCGAAAGTTTTATGTCAGGATCGTAGCAAGTGGAAAGAAATAGTCTCTGCCTACCCCAACGGGAACAAGGCGTGACTTTATGTATGTATGTATAAAGTTATTTAAACACTACCTATGAACTAAAACATTCACAATGCTAACTCATATTAAACCCATGAAAAAGAGAAGTCATGTAAAGTCTTAAAACCCTATTATCATCATCATCATCATCGGCCTTAACATCTATGAGAGATGATTCAGGTCAGGGTCCCTAAACCTTAATAAGTTTTGTGTAATAACAGTCAGACAGAAAAATCCCATAGTTGTTTAATTGGGGGCCCTGAATCAGTGTAGTGTAATAGGCATTTAATTACTTTCTGTACTGAACAAATCGACTTTGCATATCTTCTGTCTCGTTCTAACCGCAGGTTCACTAGGAGCAGATGTGTGTTGCAATGCAACTGATGTAGTTGTGTTGCAGTTGTGCCTATTATTAGCTCTTTTCACAAAGAGTTTGTTAAATCTATTAAGATAATCATATCGGTTATAAATAAGTAATGTCAGTGTCTTTTTGCCTTCAAGCGACCTGAAATTTCGTCACCAACCGTGCTGGGTTGCTAAAAAAGAAAAGTCTCAAAATTTGGCTGTACTTCGTGTAGTTTGTGCATGAACTTCCAGAAAATCTCGAAGCCCTAGAGCGCGGCGAGATGAAGTATAATGGACTCAGCGCAGACACGGACGTCGAAGATGACGCTGACGTCGACGCAGATGTCGAACTCGACGCCGACGTCGAAATAGACCCCGAAATCAAAGAAGAAGTGGATGATGAAACTATTATTGAAGAGGTGTGTAGACAATTTATGTTACTTGATGTTAAGGTATAGAGAGAGCTTAAATACTTAAGCTGTGAGTGCCCTAAAACTACTGTTTTGGGTACCGTTTCGCCGAGGTTGTGCGTTATGATTTTCATTCCTTATTAGATTTATTGTTTGCACATGACATGAACTAACATGTTTGGAGTCAAACGATGCAATAAAAAGTAGAATATGGGTTATGAATTAGAATATGGGAATATGGGCGACTATAGGTTAAACTGTCTGAACAATAAATGTTACACAATTTTATAGATATTTCCCTATACCAACTTTATTGTGCCACTTAGGTATATCAGATTTGACTACTGGTAAATAGTGAACAAAATGGTTATATAAAACAGTACATACTTAGCCTAAAAATAAGTTTTTTTTATATTTAGCCTATTTATAATAGCCTATTTACCTATACATCAGAACTCTGGAAAGATGTGAAACCATAAATTTACAGTCCACTAAGTTTTTTACAGCGGCCAACTCCAAGCCATAATAATTAAAACGAATTAATTTGTGAAAAATTGAGGCCGAGCTCAGTTTGCTGCTATTTTTGTATGGAACAAACAAATTAGACTAAAATCAAATTATATTTATTATGAGCTCATTATTTTGTCTAGAAAATTCTGTCTAGTGTCACTAAAAAACATTAAAACTTGTCTGTTGTGTTCATTTTACATACTTAAATGAAGTTCCTAAGGAAACACCTTTAATAAAACCATATTTTTTAAAAGGAAAATGATCCAAGAGAATGATAATTGACTAATTATAATAATCATAATAATAATGGATTGCATTACGGCTAGATGAAAATTAAATAAATCGTATATTATACTAGGATTAGTTTGAATTTGACGTGATAAAATAATTCCAATCTCTAAGCAAAATCATGTTTCGCCAGGCTACCTTGAGAAATTAAGACTCAATCCTATAAAAACAAATACAAAATCGATGTTTCATATAGTTCCCCGTTTTCTTCGAATATAATATTCGCAAGCCTTGAGTATAATATTTGTTTGCAGGACGGTTCGGACCAGGAGTTGGAGGTGGAGCACGTGGTTCAAGGCACGGGCATGGCCGGCGGAGCGTATCGATTGCTCGCGGCTGGGTCCGCGCTCTCCCTGCCCGAGTATATAGACGCCGACGGCTCCGGGGAACTCAGCGATATTGAGGTAACTACGTCAACGGGCTTATCTTCCTCCACAGGTCGTAGCTTTCTCGTCTATACTAAATGCTGATACCTGATACATGCTCGTATAGTTGGTTAGCCAGTAAATATTGGCAATGGGCAGGGCACATAGCACTTAGAACTGATGGCCGATGGGGCTGTAAAGTTCTCGAAAGGAGACCACGGTCCGGCAAGCGCAATTTAGGACGTTGATCCACTAGGAGGACAGACGATGTGATAAGGACGGCAGAACCACGCAGCCCGCTTACAACCGGACTACATGAAAATCTTTGGGGGAGGCCTATGTTCAGCGGTGGACGTCCTATGGCTGAGATGATGATATGAGTTAGCCAGAGGCAAAGAATACTAAATATTACTACTACAACACTCACCTCCCCCGCCATTAGACCCTCACGCTCGCCCGCGACAAGGAGCAGGCAGTCGTCGAAGCAGTTACGCCAGTACGTTCGCACACATGCGCACGCTTGCACACACGTTATGCTCTAGTAGGCTATTGCGCGCGGCCGATTGTATGGAGTGACGGGAATTTGCTAACGGTGTACTCACCATAATAGATACACTCCAGTTATGTCTTTTAAGCCCCATGTTACAGGGGGCGGACCTTAACCGGGCATACACACCAGACTATTGAGAAATTACTAATGGAACGTCCAATAACAAGGACCAGCGACTAGAACGCAGAGGCAGTCTTAAATAAACAGTATAGCTAACAAACGTCAATTCAGTTTTATAGAGATTCACATCTGAGCGATACCGTGTTTTGCACCTTTCAGATAATAAGTAAGGCCTAGGGAAAGTCATGAACTAAATGAATAAAAACTATTATTTGCCAAAAAGAGATTACAAAAAGATGTTGGTAAGCCTTATTTAGGTACAAAAAAATATTGAATCCGCACACATAAGACATTATCATACTATAGGTAGTCATAGCTCTAACTGGCCTGTTTGGTTGACTTACTGTCGCGAACTAAGCGTGAACTTGTATCTTGGGAATCAGCAAACCAGAGCACTTCACTTATGTACTTAGACTACTAGAAATTGATGCCAAAGCCAGGCTGTGGCCTTTAAAATTGGCACCAACATACAAAATAGCTAAGTAAATAATATTTTAGTATATCGTGTCGCAAAGCGAGAATATACATAATGGTTACCGGGCTCTGTTTATAAAATGTATATAATATAATTAATAATATTAACTCATGCAAAAGAACTTCGGCCCACGTTACCTTAAAAACCTACCATGTGCAGTGTATATGTATCTTAATCCGGAGCCGCACGGCCGCCTCTCGCGCCGCCATTTTTTGCTCCGATAACGCAGTGGTGGCTGCCGCGAGAGTGTGGGACTGCAGTCCATTACACCGAACATGGCAGGCCTACCACACACCAATCACCTAGTTTTATTTCTTAGTTTATTATTAGTTTTACATTTTCTTAGTTATTTAGGTACATACTTATAAGATATGTAATTAATCACAATATGGATGTAGAAATCTGGATTAAAACTATTTCATTTCATTTCATTAATCCTTGTTTTCAGATTTTGGAACATTCGTATGAAGAGATTGACATAGATGTAACGGAACCCGTCAAGTTTAACCTTTCTATGACTGAAAAATATACAAGTAAGTATCAATAAGGATCCATATTAGCAGTTTATTTGCCACCATCTCCAAATAAAGTAACTTTTATAAATGTGAATGTTTTTAAGGCAATATTTTTTTTTCCTGTTGACTTCAAACTACTGATTGCACTATCTAATTGTAAATCCTTTAATAACACAGGATACTTGTCAATAAGTAATTAAAAATAAAAAAAACGCGGGGCGCGGCTAGATAAGTAGATTGTGCTCTTTAGGTACTGACACATTTCAACATACGTATTGATTGCTGTCAAACGTCGTTTTAAGGGTTCCGTACCTCAAAAGGAAAAAAGGAGCTCATATAGGATCACTTTGTTGTCCGTCTGTCTGTCAAGACCCTTTTTGACGGGAACGCGTGAGGTATCAAGTTGAAATTTATATCGACTACTCAGATCTACGGTCCCTTGTGGCTAAAAATCATACTTCCAAGTTAACCCAATCAAAAGTTATGGCCATTTTACTGCATATTTCCATTCTTTGCGCAAGGAACTAATAGATGACGCTGTATGTTCTGTAGGCGGATTGGTTTTCGGGATGGAAGCGTTTTGTTCAGGTATCTAGGTATGTAACCCAACATTATGCATACATATGTATGCTTTAACAATTTATTTGTATGATAAATTACATTTGACAGCAATCATTACGTAATTTTTAATGCTATTGTTACGCGACTGCAAGTTCATAATATTACTAATACCCGCACCGCTCGTGGGTGACTTTTTTGTGCCCGTATTCATATTGGCCGTAGAGTTACCAGCTTTAGAATAGTGCTCCACCCTCTCTACCCGTGGTTGCCGTATGAACCGGCTAAGGGTTAACAGATCCAAAGGATGGCAGCAGCGTCCTCTGCAAAAAACCATCGAACTGCGCTCGACAACACGCCTGCCAAGCGTGTCGAGTATTGGCAAAACCACCCTTTATGGGGGAGGCTTATGTTCAGTAGTGGATTACCAACGGCTGAAATGATGATGATGATTCATATTGAAAATGTTTTGTTTCACAGTCCACCCAGCGAAGCGAGCGAGAACCAGCTACATATACCAACCTGTGAACACACAATCACATACTAGCCGACGGAAGACGCCCCTGGTCAACCGAGTCGCGCTAATATAAGGAACTATTTTATAATATGGTCAAGACAAAACATTTGTGATCGTTTTTATATGAGGAGTATGTGTTTTCTGTTTAAATGGAGGTGTAGTGATACTTAATCGCGTGTATAGGCAATATACAACTACAGATTGACCTTTTCATGGCTAAGTTGGTAGTAACTCGGCCTGCGAAGCAAGGAGTCCTAGGTTTTAATCCCAGCCAGAGCAATAATCTGTGCAATAAATTCGGCCTTACCGCTCAGAGCGATCTCTTCCAGACAACCATGTTGTAGTGTGTTATTATACGTGTCCATGTCGCCTGCGACCCAGGGAACTCTAGTGGTGTGTAAATGTCATATTAACTATACCAAAAATAAAAATATAAAAATATAAAATAAAAATAAAAATATATTATTAAGGACCACAATCGGGTATCCGACGAAATCAAAATAACAATGTACTAGAAGTTGCATGCCCGTATGACTCCGTCGCCGCTACAGGTGATTCATTAGTCACCTGTTTACACCTGTCTACACATACAAATGTGTAAGAACTAATCACAGTGCAGCATTTTTTACGTGGCGCTATTTTGTTCTACATTTGAATATAAATGTGTTTGTAGTTGTGACAGGCGATGGGGTGTATAAACGTTTGGTATGTAATAAGTGACTTAGACAATTCTATTACTTTGTTATTTAGATTTCTATGGGTAATTATGTCAGTGACTTCCCCTACACAGCGTCCAATAATGTTTCTCACTCATACATTTTTATGACATGTGTGAGAACGAATTCGTGATACACGCTTCTAACTATTACTACACCTCTATACCTAGAGATTGGTGAATAATTCGAAATATTAATTAGTCGTGTGCTAGTGGTGAATTAATTTAGAATCGTGCAAGTGAAAGTGATAGTCCGTACCAGATGTGTATTTACGTTATTTTTACACGAACGAATACACTTGTTACATATCTTCACTAGGATTAGGCTAATGCCAAGTTAGGTTTAACTTGTAATGTAAAATAGTCTTTTAATTGTGTAAAGTGCTATTTGTATCGAATTTTAGCGTCACTCGATGACTACACATTATTGTCGATATATGCTCCAATCTTAGACGTTCACTACACGATAGGTTAAACCATCATTCATACCCCTGACACTCTGACCATCGCCCTTCTGCTACCGAACCATTAGAGAAACGGCAAAGGGTCACCACTATTTGGTGGATTTACCAACAGCTCTGACGAAGCGATTTGCTTCATCATTTGTCATGAGAATGGTGAAGCAATGGAACTCGCTGCCATCGTCCGTTTTCACCGAAAACTAACGTGGGTTTGTTCAAGTCAAAAGAGTTAATAGGTTTTTACTGAAGAAGCGTTCTCCAACTTAGGCCGCATCATCACTTACCAGCAGGTGATTGCAGTCAAACGCCTGTTTAGTCCAACACAAAAATAAAAAAAAAACTGGCAAAAGTGACAGCAAAACCTCTCGTGTAAATTGAACGCCTTAAGATTGCTGCCAATATGGCCCATGTGTAGCCGACGGGTTACAGTTGTTGTAAGAAAGGGGGGGTTGGTCTTAAATATTAAGGTGAACGCAGAAAGAAAGTGACTGCGAAAAGGACGCGTGTCGGGTCAGTAGTCAGTGGTATGACAAGGAAAAGTGCTTGACACAGGATCTGAGTGTTGTCTATATAAATACGCGAAATTAGGCCGGCGCATGTATTTCTAACATGCAATCGCGGAGCAACAGTAATTAAAATACGTAATTATTGATGTCAAATGTAAGCTTTTAGTACAAAAAAATTATTTTGACAGTAATAATTAGGTAATTTAACTGATGTGGCGAGCGACTGCAAGTTCGCAATACCCAGGCCGCATGGCTATACCGAACTGTGCTATAGAAATGCAACATCAGCACGACAGGCGTAAATTGCATAATTGCTGCTGTCAAACGTATTTTTTTAAAAATACTTAATACGAAAAGTTATATTTGACAGCGATTTAAGACTATCATGCTGTTGTTGCAAATTCCGTAATAACTATTCTACCTACTCAACACGCGCACCTCTTGCCCGCGTTCTGTGTGCGCTCACCTTGTGTTTAGATGCGCGTAATTATTATACACATAATTTTTGGAGCCATTACGCACTCAGAAACAATGCGCCCGTTTAATCACACACAAGTAAAACCAACCTATAGAACGACTGTAATTGGTTGCTTTTCAACCGTAACACTAGTACAAAACTGCCGCTGAATTGACACATTGCTGTAATCATAAGTAATCTAGGTTTATCTCGTGACTTTCTTACGACCTCTGGTCGAATAACAGTCTGATAGTGTAGTTCTCAATTTCTGCAATTCATAGGTTTAATGTTTGTAATGTCTCAAAACAGCGGCGATAAGAATAGCGGTATTTTTTAAATTTCCCACCTCTGGCTTGTAAATATCGGCTTTCTATAATATTATAAGACCGTTTCGACGAAATGATAATTAACCTCGAGGCAGCTCTAACGAAGGTTCAGTTTAAACTGTAATGAAAATACAGGCAAAAACATTTATTTTAATTTTTAATAAAATCTTTTAGTTATGGTCTTTGTATTTCTATGTTTCTTAACCAGCTAAAATACTACCTAATGAAAGTAACTGATAAACGTTTACGACTGTACTGATATTGCATAATGTAAATAAGTTACTGTTTTGTAGGCAATTAACACTGACTTTCGTACAAATAAATTGTGAAATTTTTATATATTGTTAATTCTAAGGCTGAATGGCTCCAGCTTACTTTAAAATTAACCAAAGCCTATGGTTAGACATCATTATAGAAACTTAAAATAAATCAATGTACAATATTAACATTACATTTAACCAGAGATTAAACAGTCCGTAAAGCATTGGTTAGCATTGTTGGAGTTACTTGGTGCAACTCAGACTTGAAGAAAAAAACAATGTTAAAATGCCAAAATGTTATGTCCATTTTATATTCATAGAAATAGGCTAACCGGTAACTAAGTTGCGAAGTTTGCTGGTAATGTTTGCAGATAGGCAAACAAAGTGTAAATAATGTTTGTATGGATGTTATCCATAATGAGTTTAAGTAGATTTGATTGATATTGTATTGTAGTGATCTCTGTGTGGGTTGTGTATGGTAATGAAGAGTATGTCAGGAACAGTGAGCGTTATAATTTTGAAACGGTATGACATTTTTATCGTCACGCCAATTTTGACACTAAACGTACAATTTTCTTTAACTGTAATTTCATATTTGACATATTTGACTATGCCTATATAATAAATAATGAACATATAATTACGTTTGCAATACGATTACGCTACGAGTTCAGTGCGAAAACTCTGAAAGTGTCGTGCCGTCAAAATTTTCGCGCTTATGGCATAGAAATGGTAGACGTTCCTAATGTTTTGAGCTATAATCGTCTGTATTTAATAAATTCTGCATTTTCTAATGTCATTCCTATAGAAAAGCAGTTGTGAAGAGTGTAAGCGCAAGAATTATGAATATATTTTTTTCACAGTGTAGATACCCAAAGTAAGACATTCCTTGAAAAATCAGACATTGATTTCTTCTTACTTAAACGAAATCGGCGTAGTATTATGTTTGTTTCTACTTTCTCTTAGGGAAGATTATAAAACTTCTCACACGAAGCGTATCGTAGATGTAATTTTATACTTCCCATTTCGCTAATGTACACAGCTACGATACCATTACGCTACCTGAACGTCGTGTCAAAAAGGTTTATATTTTAGGTGCTCTTTGTATACTTTGTAAGTATGATTTTCTCTACTTACATATTGTTATAATTACAACTGAGCATTAATCTAAACGATATTTTAGTGTACATAAGTTTAAAATTTCTAAAATTTCTAACACTTGCTTTGTACTAATTGAATTGCGTGAATTATATACTTAATAATAAGCGAATCGTTTTTTTTTATTTGTATATGTGTAGTGAATGTTTGTCATCTCATTTCCCAAAAGCGAACCTAATGGTAAATGTAAATTAATTTTGAGAATTGTGTTAGGCAAGTTGGCTTTAGACGTTTTGTAGTGTGGAAAATTCATCAATAATAAATTTTATACTAAATTGTAATGTGGTTCATAAGTAAGTCCATACAGTGCAAGAGAAAGCAATAAAATTAATATACCATCTCTATGTGCGGTATTATTAATTATTAACGGGTTTATCAGACGTTATATAGCTTAATTATTGTACAATAAAATAGCGATATATTGTAATGTATTTTTCCACTGCCAGTATTTTCAACATTCAATTAGAATTTGTGCTAAGTTTAGTTATAGAAAGTAGTATAACTTTTGTGTTAAGGAAGCTAAGTTGAATGAATTTTTAATAACTTTTTGTAATAAAATAAAATGAATTCCTAGATTTTAAGTTCTTGTTTTATTTCAAACTCTCTCAAACCTATGCAAAATAGGCGTAACTCTCAAAATTTCAATAAACGACAAGATGTAGGTACCTATGTATCTACCTAAAAATCTCAAGGCAAAATATGAAATGTCAAACGGTAATAGATTTACTAGGCTGTAGGGTCCAGTTGCCAGCCTGTTCTTGCCGTCTCGCCACCCACAATGTCAGGAATGTTTGGAGGACAGTGTTATTAATATGAATGTCTTCATTGCCATTGGGTCGATGACCTCCAGTGGCAGAAGAGGAAGAGAGTGCAACTTCAACTCATATTAGGTTATAAATGAACAACCCATATTGTCGTGAGTTTTGGTGGGTGAGTGGTGATATTGTTTTACTAAGAAAGAAACCTTATTACTTGCCTACTAGCTAGACAGGGATTTGCGAACTAGAATCTAGTACAAGGGATCGCATATCCCCTTCCACCGAAGCGCAGTCATAGAGTAGGTACTTTTCTATTATATAATAAAGGCATTGAAAAGGGCATATAATATTATGTGTCTTGCTCTGTGCAGCGGAGTTTTTATTACCCATATGAGCATACAATAGTCTAGGATCAGTCGTCAATGCTTAGACAATAATAATTTTTGGCCGCCTAAAGGTAATGGGTAATAATTGTATTTTATATTGACATTTTATTGCGGGCTTGTTATGATTTATTTATGCGTGAAATGATGAGACGCCGAGAAAAAAGTTCTTACCTAGTATTGAGAAAAAATGTAATTTTTAGAAATCAAAGTCTAAAGTTAAAGAAGGAAGAAATATTATAATAATAATAATAATAAATAATAATATGGGACAACTTCCACACACGGTCACCTGGTCCCAAACTAGGCTAGAAGCCTGTACTATGGTAACCAAATGCCTGATATACATACTTAAATACGCTTATAACACCCAGACACAGATCAAACAGACATGTTCATGCACACAAATGTTTGACCTGGCCGGGGATCGAACCCGGGGCCTGCGGCACAGAAAGCAGAGTTACTACCGTCTGCGCCAACGAGGCTGTCAAATATGATGAAGAGTTTGGCGCCAATAAAGATGCTGAACGGTTTTATTTTTATTAGATTTTAGTCATTTGAATGATTTTAATTTTTTTTTTTTGCATGAATGGAAAGATCATAAGATTCGTAAGAAAACTATTTTTAGTTTTATTTATTCCTATTATAGTGTAATATTAAAAAATATTTTTTTCATCCCATATATTCGAAAAAAGGCGATTTCTTCCTCGTTAAGTGCGCAGAAAGTATAAAGTACTTTTATGTTATTATGTTCAATGTTAGTTTTGTTTTTATTTAAACAGAGATATAATGATTTTTGAATTTGGAACAACTATTTATTTAAAAAGTTGAACGCAATTCCCTAAAATTCCCTTCGACAAAGTCCTGGCCACTGGCCAGTGAAAAATAAAGCGCGCCTAGCGACTCGGCAATGGTCAACCAAATTAAACAAAACAATACGCGGAAACTTCTTATTCGTTTTTTATTATTTTTATCAAATTATTATTAACAATTTTAATTAATTTACACAAATTGAATAAAAGATGAGTTCTAGCAGTGAAAGTGTAATATTAACACCAGAATGTGTAAACGTCCAATCACGCGAGTATAACTGGGATTTTTGAAAGTTCACTATGAAAAAACCAAGGGTATAACGAAAAAATTAAAATGACAGAAACATAGATAACTTCACTATAAAATATCAGGATATAAATATATAGAATGGGTTTATTATATTTGGAGGAAACAGATATTATGTACCTACTTACCTATATTCAGTTTTTATTATTTATGTACTTTTAAGTATAGGTACTAGGTACATAATTTAATCATTTTTAAAGATAAACCAAAAGTAGCATTCGTCGTTTTGCGAGTTTCCCGATGTGATCCTAATGCTTACAACCATGATAGTTAAAAAGGTAAGGAAAAGGAAAAGGTTTGACCTTTTAATAAAAATTGAATTTTCAAATTCGGAAAGGTAAGTTATTTCTTTCTTGTATTTTAACCTAATTGTATTTTTTCTTGTATTTCACACCTATGTTTTAAAGGTAAAAAAGAAAATAAATTTATATGTTAATTCTTTCTTTTATTTAAATATCCATGAGCACAACAATATCTTTTATACGAATTACTAATAATACGTTTAGTAGCCATTGTACGACGAGTTGAAAAGCTCGTCCTGATTTTGACTTGACTGAAATTTGAACATGAAACTCAGGGTAAGGATACCAAAGAGAACCAGTCGTGCAAAAATCTGTTCCAAGCCGCGAGTCTGGTACCGCCACAATATAGTCTGGTACTATGTGGTTAGTTGCATGGCAACCGTAGGCCGTGCGCGTGATGCCAGTGTTAGGTAAAAAGCTAACCGAATAACAACAGATATACGTGCGTGAAAGCGATAGCTTTTCATAATTTAGGCATGTATTTACAATAATTTTAGGAATTTATGTATCACATTGCGTGTTTCTATTTTATTTTAATTTTTTAAACACAATAAAATGGACAACAGCGCTTTGTTCGAATGGAAAACTATGAAGTCGATTATATTTTAAATATTTTTGCATAATATTATCCGAACATAAATATATATTTTTACATAAATTAAGGTTTGGCATTAATTACCTAGTGGATTGAAAACATTTTAAACATTGAATTAAATATTTGTTTATTTTATCTCAATAATAACGCACTGTGCATGATAATATTATACTTTTTGTTTCTAATTGGTTTACATTGCATAGTCCTCGTTAATTTTACAATTTATGATAACATTTTAATATTTTTGTGACTCGACTATTATTTTTTTATGATAGTGAGTAACAAGACGAGCAAATCAGGTGCCTGATGGTAAGCATCATGATCGCCCATATCAGACACAGTGCCACCCAGTGTTTTAAAATTTAAAATTTTGCGCGGCACTGCACTGCGCCTGTCACCCTGAGATAGGAGTTGTTGAATCTCATCATGCCCAGTAATTTCGCTGGTAACATTGCTCTTCATACCGGAACACAGTAATGTTTGCACAATACTGCTTGGCGGATGAATAACTGGCAAAGGTGTGGTACTTTCCCAGGCGGCCCCCTGCAAAATAGGGTCTACTACTACAGATTATTTATTAAGAGTATAAAAGTAATCATATCACGTAACAATTTAGAATAATATCGTCTAAGACCCTTTCTACGTGCTAGAATCAGGCCCACGAACCTGTACTCACTATTAAACCGAGATTCTATCATGTAACTTAATTATCTTTACAAACATAAATACATTTTAATTTTAAAACTTTTTGATCCTTTTAAATTTTATTTCTTGTAATATATATTTATAAAAGTTAAAAAGTATGTGTGATTAATTTATTTAAAAAATTTAAATATTTAAATCACTAAATATTTTAGTGCATATAAGTCTACTCCAATGCTCCTATGTTCGCCCGCGTCGCTTAGTGTCAAATTTAACATTGAACTTCATAGGGTGAAAAATCGTTCAATCCAAATTAGGCTTTAAAACAATCAGGTAAATAGAGTTTAAATTCAAATAATAGAAATTTAGTAGATGTCAAAGCGCGTAATTGTCAGTGATGGACACCTTTTTGTGAAGCTTGTTCAGGGATTGTGTGTCTGTAGAAGGAAGCGATTCAACGTCATTGACATGAAAATAAAAACTTGAAATTTTTCATTATACCTGACACTAGCAACATATTCGTGTGGATCAACAAAAGGAAAAAAAGGATGATGTCAGCTGTCACAAATTGTCATACGTTTTAATCAGCGTTGCCATAATATTACATATGTAACATTTTATAAATTTTAATAACTCATGTTACACGACCCAAATGTTACTTTTACGTTACGATTTAATAAAAATATTTTCTGCCAGTGACCCAAAGGCCATCGTATATTTTGTTACTCTTTTCATAATTGAAGAATGATGAACATAGTAATAGCAAACGGAACATGCACTGGTTATGTAATTTTCTAGTAATAGTATTCTGTGGTAATTTTTGAGTCTTACCAAATGTGACGATTTCGCATCTATTTTTGGTAGATCAAAATAACTAATTATTTTATTATATAATATTATGTTGTACGTCTCTTTTCAATTTGAATACAAATTTAATAAAAGGAACTGGATCTTGCAATTACGCGACGATGCCATCACGACGGGATTCGTTGTGGGTTGGTGGTCAATAATGATCCTAAAGTAGCAAACGCATCTAATCTAACCACTGAGGCGATCCGGGCCACAACTGTTACACCCGCGAGACGCCCGCTAAAGCGATGAATGATAAAAGTAACAGCTGAATGGGCTGCCAATAAAAATTTCTCGAGTCCCCGAGTCAAATATTCCCCGCTTCTTTTTTATTCATTCCCAATGATATTGATATTTTTGGAATAAAAACACTGTTTTATACAAAATTTGTTTAATATACTGCTAAAACTTTAATAAAATACCATATCTTCTATCAAAATTAACTCTTACATACTACAAAACTATTCCAATGTTACATTCACGTGAAAATGTTACCTTTCAAGCTGTCTCATGTTACTTTTCATTATCGGCCTCTGGCAACACTGTTTTTTTTTAATGTTTTTGAGAATTTGAGCAATTTCATGTTATGTGATTTAAGCCGCGCTGCTGAACTTTCCTTGTTTTATTTCAAGCTGTAGAATATGATTGCTGATTGTGTTCAAAATTCAAAAGCACTTGTTGGTTAATTTCCATCGTTTGATGTCCAATCTCCCAACGTGTTATTGGCAAAGTTGTGGTGTTAAAAACACTTTCACAAGCCACAAATTAAGAATTGAATTGAATTGAATAGTAAATTACGTTTCACAATCCCTTTCTGTGAATTATTCAAAAGTTTATGCAGGTACTACTGCTGACATCGAAAAAGACCCCTTCACGGTTTAATAGCGCTCTGCAAAGTGGAGGGGTGCTTTGTACAAGTGTACAGTCGCGCATATAATTATTAAGCCAGTTTTTTTTTAAATAACAAGGTACCTAATTTGTCAAGTAGTATAAAAGTATGAAGAAAGGTGCAATAAGCGGTTCGGGCATGCGCAAATTAAATAAATTGAACTTTTGTTTTAAATTTTTTAATCAAAAGGACACTTCAAGTTATGTGGTAATTTATTCCGAAAAAGTAATAGACTCAGAATAACAGGTTTTTTCGTGAGATGTAAAATTATAATTCTAATCATAGTCGTTAGTACTAGCTTCTATTTCTATTTTTATTTCTATTTTTTCTTCTTTAGGCTGGATGATGGCAGCACTCGTAGATGGCATTTCATCGTCGTCAGAGATTCCGGTGTCTTCATCCTCATCCAGACTGTCGTCACTATCCGAGCTGTCATCGCTCACACAGGTCATTAACTGTTCTGTTACACTGTCGATCACGTGGTCACGTTTTACGTATTCTTCTTCTATGTATTTAACTTTGTTGCACAGCACCTCCCATTCATTCGCTCCCATTAAATTAACTTTTTCTTTTACCAGTTCAATAGCATTGTCTACATTCCATTTTACCTTTTTGCTTCCGACGTACTGTTTTATGGCAGACCATGCCATCTCGATGGGGTTGAGGTCTGGGTGGTATGGAGGTAGTCTTAAAATTTTGTGGTTTTGTTCGTCCAAAATGTTGTCTATTGAGAATGTTTTAAACTGTTCCTTGTTTACTTTAATTAACTTGTATAATTCCGGTTTCAACATATTGGTTTCGTATTCTATTCCTTTTTCAGTAAGCCAAGCTTGCATATCCGCTTTTTTTGAGATTGATGTGGGCGTGAGATCGAACTGTTTGTTGTGATATGAAGCGTTATCGACCACCACAACAGAATTTGATGGAATATTAGGCATTAATTGAGTTCGGATCCATTTTTCATAGTTAACATAATTCATATTACCATGTTGATCGCCAAATTTAGAGTCTGCTTTAAAAGTAAACAAAGCGTTTGGAACAAAGCCTGCTTCGGATCCAGCATGTACGATTACCACGCGTTGGCCTTTTGATACTGGTTGTTTCGGTCCCTGCGTAGAACCATCTGTCCAGGCTTCGGGATTCGAATGAGACGAATCAACGTACGATTCGCCTGTAAAAATTATAAGTCGTCCCTCTTGACGATATTTCTTAATTTTTCTTAGGTACTCGATCCGCTTTAGACGTATATTGGACGTCTCAATGAGAATTTTTCGGTTATTTTCAGTTTTCTTCCACCGAAAGCCTAAATTCTTAATTATCCTCCTAAGGCTTGCTTTCGATCCTTGAAAATTAATATCTTCCTGTAGTTTTCTTCTTATTTTCTCAACAGTAGGCAGCTCTTTATTCATCGGGTGAAAGTTGTGGATGCACCTTTTTACCACACTTAGGTCAAAATTATTCATTTCAGTTACTGGTTTTACTCTCGGCCTTTTCTTACCAGGTGTTCTAAATTCTGCAATCAACTCGGAATTATCTGCTAGTGTTGAAATATTTCTAACAGTGGCTACAGACGTTTTTGTAGCGAGTGCTGTACGTTTCTGACATTGTTTTAGATTCAAAATGGTCCGTTGTAGTATGTTTTCATTTGATTTTTTATCTCCTCCAGTTTCTTCTCGGATCTGCTCTAAATTATTGCGAATTTTCGTCAATATTGATCTATCAGCAACACTGCTTGTCCGGTTTTCAATCTGGAATAAGCTTTTAATGACATTATCCAAGTTTTTGTGCAATGTTATTGTCGCTCCGGATGTCGTACTTTTCACCAGTTTTAAATTAGTAACGATTTCATTGGTCTCTTTTTTAATGAAACAATTCACATCGTAAACCATTTTTCTAGCCTGCCCAGTTAACACTTTATTTTTCGGCATCTTTACGAACTACGATATGTGCGCGCGACTGTACGCAGGGGACTTGAGACGCGTGAACGAGGCAAGACGGGGTGAAGCGACTACCGCACGCCGCACCGAACAAAGAGATGTGCCGAGTGCCGACTGAGCGACCGGCGCAGCCAGTGTGACCAGATTTAAATTTAACATTATGCCATTTTATTATATGCGATAAATGTCAACATAATATAATTCACGATAAAGCCCGTCACACACGTAGCTATAATATATATTAATATAAATTATAGCAAGGCATATTACGATATATTTTCTATACAAATATTCGACTGACCACACACGCAGCTATAATATATATTTCTATGACGTCACCAACATATACCGTAATATATATTATTGCATATTAATATATATTATGGTATAGCAAGGTATAACAAGGTATATTTCGACATATTTTTAAAGTACAGCGTGTTCTAAAATGTTCGAGCGCACGTCTACCCGCTAATCTACTTAATATTGAGTGAATTTTTTTGAGGATAAGTCACGAAACAAATTGAATTCACCACGAGTTTGTTTATTCTTTATATGCGATTCAATCCATTTGGTTCTAGTTTTTGTGCCCGACATGGCAACTAACAATTCCAAAGCAGCAGTGGAATCGTCCTCTGAAGAACTGTCAATTAAATCCATTAACAATGTACTTGTTGAATTCATAATTACTTAATTAGTAATCGGAACACCCTCGGTGGCGTATAGGGCGTATGCTCGACTGCCAATCAAGAGGTCCCGGGTTCGATCCCCAGGTCAGGCAGTGTTAAATATTGGCTTTTGCCATTAGGAATACTTATCTCAATAACTGCCTGGAGTCTGGAACTGTGCCCGGTAGATGGCAATAGGCTCGCCCCCTATTACATGGGACCAATAACATACTGGCGAAATGTGGGTGTATCTATTATGGGACTGAGTCCTGGGTACACCTCTGCCTACCCCTTCGCGAAAAAGGCGTGAATGTATGTTATGTTTTTTGGAACACCCTCTAATACAAAACACGTCCAAACGCTAGGCCGACCATTAATGGAATGAAGGCTAAATATATATTATAGCATCGCGTCCGTGTGTGGTAGCTTGCTATAATATATATTATAGCTCGGTATATTAATATATATTATAGCTACGTGTGTGACGGGCTTTAAATAAGTACCTATTTACAGACAAAAATAAGTAAAATCTCTTACCGATGCCTGTTCAGCAGGGCTAAGATGCTAAAATATGAGTTATGTTATGCGTGAGAGATGACATATTTTGTCGACTCCGGTCCGTATCTCGATATGTAACGCCTTCTATATCGCTCGTGACATAATCACTTCACACTCAGATTTTCTCGTCTTTAAATATACCTATCTAGCGCAACTTATCCAAGTGAAACACGGGTAGTATGTCAATATCTAATCCTGCTAATTTTCTGCGGAAATTTTATAAGATTTGCCTAAAACTGCTCTCTTTTCAGATCTGCGACACAATCTGCTAAATCCTAGATTGAGGATCTAATTCTGCTATAATTCATAATCACAGAATTCTGCTAATTCTGGTCACACTGAATGCAGCGCCGGCGCCGCGCGCCTCTCTCGTCGACCGTCGCACCTCATTCCTATTAAAAATCGATTTCTGTGCATGCATTCAAGGTCAACGCTATTCTACCGTGACGGGACCATCTTTTGTTGAAATCAGGACAGAACAATCAAGAAAGAAAATGTCCACTCGAGAGATTGTATCACTACAATTTGGACACTATTCAAACTTCGTCGGAGCGCATTTCTGGAATCTCCAAGAACTAAGTTTTGACTATACAGGCACCGTAAAAACTGAAGTAAATCATGATATTTTATATCGAGAAGGCCAAACAGCTAAGGGTGAGGTTACCTACACTCCCAGATTACTAATAGCTGATCTAAAGGGTGCTCTAAAAACTTTACCCGAAACTGGCGGTCTATTACAAGAAGAAGTCGATGAAGTCCCTTGGGAAGGTGTAGAAAAGTTAGAACAACCGGCGCTGGAAAAGAATGAGTACCTAAAAGACGTCGATACAGGAGGTACATCACTTGAAACTAAAGATTACAAATTGGAAGAACAAGTAAATTCGTGGACAGATTATTTTTATCCCAGACTCAATTCTAGAACAGTGAATGTTATAAAAGAATATCAACATGGGAATGAGACTGTAAGTATTAATTTAATTTTAGTGCACCGGAATTTTCACACAGGATCTAGGTCACCTAGATTTCAGCCTAAGCCCTAGTTCAGTGGTTTTGTTGTGAACATTACATCACAACTTTTTCCCAAAGGTGTATGCCGAGGTGTACCCAGACCCATACTGGGTTCACCCACACTGCTGGTTATCTTTTAAGTCCCATGATTACATGGGTTCAATAACATCAATACATAATCCAATAACACTTGCCAGATCTAGGAATCAAACCCGGGACCTCATGATTGGCAGTAGTGCTAGGCACCACTATGCCAATCAGTCGAGGGAGTTATGTCAACATATAAAAACACAAAATATTAACTGAATTGCTCCTTGGGCCTTGGTTCGTTATCTGATCTTAAAGGTTTTTGTCATTCAGTGCGGTAATGCGCATCTTTTCTCAGGGAACAGTCAGGGGGGGTTATTTAATTAATTTTACATGTACATTTATTATGATCTGTATACCTTTTATTGCCTATAATAAAATTAACTTACTGAATTGCTAACATTTTATTTATATTACAGCAAGGTTTTGACATATTCAATACTGGTAAATCAATATGGAAATCAGATTATGGTGACACATTCGATGACAATACCAGAAAATATATTGAAGAATGTGACAGTATGCAAGGGTTCCACATCAGTTTTGACTGCACTGATGGCTTCGCAGGGCTTGCACTGAGCTGCATACAACAAATAGCCGATGAATATTCAAAACCTATACTTGCATATCCTATGATAGCCTCACATTTTTCTGATAACAACCCTACTACACTAGAAGAAAGAGAACGCTCCACATTGAAAGATTCCACAAGACTTGTAAATATAGCCTTGTCATTACAAGAGCTATCTGAACATGCAACAATGTTTGTGCCTATCTGTACAGGGGAAAAAGGATGGAGGAAACCTGGCAACCCTAGAATATTTGACCACATTTCATACAAACCTGAATTGTACTATCAATCCTCAGCTCTATTAGCTTCCGCTATAGATACATTGAGTCAAAAGTACAGACACAAAAGTAACTTTTATACCTTATCTGATATATGTGGAGATATGACTGGCTATGGCAGAAAAATGGCTGCTGCGTCACTAGGGATGCCATTTGCAATGAATGAATCACAATATTTGATTGAGCATTTAAATGAAACAAGGCCAATATTTTCTACCATTACACCCAGTTGTAAACTGGCTACAGACAAAATCTTCCAATTGGTAACCGTGAGAGGTATCCCAGAAAACTATTTGAAAGCACCTCTAAAGGAAGCAAAAGAACAGATGAATTTACCAGCATACAGATGTAACAGTGTCCAAGAAATGTTTCAGTTGTATTTCCAAGCCAACAACTTCCTTTCAGCTACAAATGTGACTGTCTGTGAAAAGCCACTAGAAGTAAAGACTCCATTTCCCAAATTCTTTTCACAAAACCTTAACAAATATGGCTTTGTAAAGAATGAGCAAAGTGAGGAGACAGTCCAGAGCTGTGCAGTTATAGCGGGTTACCATAATGGTCATTTCATTGCTGATATGTTGGAAAAGTTGCATAGAGAAACAAGCAGGATAAAGTTTGCTAAACTGCACAAATTCCAAGAAGAGGGATTAGAATCTTCAGATTACGCTGAGAGCTTAGACAAACTATCTGAATTTAAAGACAACTATGAGGATGATTTTGAGCTTTAACTAGATGCACTAATAAATAAAAAATTGCTTTAAAAATTAATACATAGTTTTATTTTAGTTGATTTAGTTAAAATAAATCATGGATCCATTCACACACTCAATTGTACACATTTTTACATGGGAGTCTTTTCACGGCGATCATGACGAACGCTCTAGTGCTCTCTCCTTCATCCTCGTTATAAATGCTGCCCCTTTGTTCTTTCTGAAGTTTTCATATGGATCGTTGAGGTTGACCCCAATGCCTGCAAGTACAAAATGTAATTAGTTCTTACATGAAATTGCCTGAACTGAAATTGGAAAAGTAGTAATCTAATCGGCATTATTATTTATCCTTATTAACAACCCTAAGGTACAGAAGGGACACTCAGAATAATTTATAAATAGTAGAGCCGATGCAATAAAGTGCGTATCTCCAACTGTTCTCTTGGTCTAGCCCATAGAAAAAGCCCGTCAAGATGGGCGCCCCAGCTACTTGAAGCTTTATATAGCTCGACAGAAAAGAGTAGAAACGGAAATAATTTGAAGTGTATATGTTGATTAAATTGTTTTTACTCTTGTAAAAGACATCCGTCCCCATTATTTTCTACTCATTTCTGTCGAGCTATACCCAAGGCCGTCTTGGCACACAAGAATTTAGGGCCCTTTTGGAAAGTAAAGATAGCCAATTATACTATTTTTTTTTAATAATGCCTTCTATTTATTATGAGTAATCAATATAATGTCATTAATGACATAACTTAGTATGCTGCTGCTGCAAAAATGTTTTGAGAATAAATGTGAGAGAAATTGTCGGTCCTACGGGGCCCCCTGAGGATGGGGGCCCTGGGCACGGGCCCCGTGTGCCCTTATGGTAAAGACGGTATTGGCTATACCTCTAATGCGGTGTGTCCCAAGCCTGCCTAAGGCAGAAAATCCAAGTAAATCAATTTTTATTTTCAAAACCAAACTTCACATGGTGTGAGATTGAAATTCACACCATGTGACTTTATTCATGACACTGAGTTTTATTAATAAATGTTTCTTCTACGGATCTTACACTAATCGCTGAAGAGTCAAGTGAACTCTCCACATATTATGCTGTATTACCTGGGCCATGCAAGTAGGCCATAACACGTTGTAAACAATACCTTTATACTGATCCTGTTTATCTCTAACGTGTCCCCCACTGATAGGTTCGGCGATGCCTTGTCCGGAAGCGCCGAGTCCTCCTTGGCTCCAGCCCATCTTCTGCAGCAGTTGATGCCCTTTGTTGCTCGGATCTAGCGTGCTTGATGCACTGGGGTATGCCCCACCACTGTGACAATGTATAATTAAGAAATGTCCAGTGGATATACATTTTGGCTGTCTGAAATAGCTTATAACAAGCCACGAAAAAACGTACATTTGTGGCAATGAGGTGGGCTCAAAATGTAATGTCAGTATACTCCTCAAATTCAAGAATATATATATATATATCGACTGGCTGCTGCGCAATTAACACACAATCACATATAAATACAAATAAATAAACACCGACCTCCGGCTAGCGAGGTTGAAGATGTCTCAGATTCTTCAGGTCAGTCAGTTTCTTTCCAAAGAATTAAACAGATCATACCATTGATAGGGCTAAACAAACATTTGAGCTCATCGCACAAATACTTGCCCAGGCTGGGATTCGAACCCAGGTCTCCTTGCTTCGCAGGCAGAGTTACTACCATTTTAGCCATGAAGCATCATTATGATTTGATGATATTATAGTTACTTACAGGAAGCTAGGCGGTGTCGGCGAGCGGGATCGTTCGATGCGTCGCGAGCGCGGCGACTCGCGGTGTCGGTCGCGGTCACGTGACCTTGACCGTGACCTCGACCGCGGTGACCTTGACCTCCTGCGACCTGAGGGCAAAACTAAATATAATATAACGCCTTCTTTCTCATAGCAGGCCAATTGAGACGACACATAATACACCCCGATGAGATGTAATGTAATTTCTAGATTCAGCGGGCTTATAATCCATACGGGCTGCAACAATAGATCAGCAATGGTCGAAGCGGCTCAAGGCCCCTATGAATGGCATACAATAATAATCCCAATACTCACTCTCTCTGTCTCTTTCTCTTCGACTGTGTGTGGATTTCCTTCTGGGAGACTGAGGCGATCTCGACCGCGACCGCACTGGAGTTGTCCGCTTCTCTGGTGTTTTGCTCTTTGATCTGTATAATGTTAAATACTTATACTAAATACACTGGCAAATACAATAACTTGTGGCGAACTATTGCTATTGAGAATGCATTAATATGCATTCTCATAATATGTAGTTCAAATATACAGTACCTGGATGGCCGAGCTTTGCACGGTATATTTTTTTTTTTTTTTTAAATTAAATGACATTTTCTAAAAATGATTCCTAGCTAGATAGATTTATCGCCCCCGAAACCCCCTATATACTAAATTTTATGAAAATCGTTGGAGCCGATTCCGAGATTCCAATTATATATATATAAATATATAAGAATTGCTCATTTAAAGATATAAGATAAATATCAAAGGGTAATAAGTAAGACCAGAGGTCAGTCCCATCACCCTCACTCTATTTAAACTCAAACTCAGAAATATTTTTTCAATAAGTTCACAATCTGATTGCCTCGGTGGCGTAGTGGACGCGAGCGCGACTGCCGATCATGAGGACCCGGGTTCGATCACCAGGTCAGGCAGTGTAAATATTGGATTTTTCCATTAAAAATTATCTCAATAACTGCCTGGAGTCTGGAACTGTGCCCGAAAGATAGCAATAGGCTCGCCCCCTATTACAGTGGACCAATAAAATACTGGCAACATGTGGATGTGCCTACTATAGCCTATAGGCTATAGTAGGCACATCCACAAAGTAATAAAAAAAGGCAAAGTAGGCAAAGTATACTTTGCCTACTCTTTCATCGGGAAAAAGGCGTGTATGTATCAAAGGGGTAGGCAGAGGTGTACCCAGAACTCAGTCCCATTGTAGGTACACCCACAATTCGCTCAAACCCAGAAATATTTTTTAAATCAGGTCACAATCTGACACTTGCACGTTAATGAAGATAATATAATAGTAAATGTAATGAATCTACCGTACGTTTTGAATGATACCTCTACAAGAAGAGCGCACAAGACACTTGTAGGGCTTAATTTTTTCAACTGATAGTTTTAAAATATTTGGTTCCATCAATGGAGTCAGGACGTCCATCAGTGGACATCCTACGGCAGAGATGATGATGATGATGACAAACATACCTGTATCTCCTTCCCGGTGGTGTGGGTTGTTTCTGTAAGTCCTTAGGTATGGGGCTGGGTGACTTGGACTTCTCTCTGAACCCTTGTATGACCGCCTCCTCTTTCATCTTGCGCGCCACATTCTTTGCCTTGTAATACTCGTATAGACCTAACTTCTCCCAGCCCTCACTGAAACAAATGTAAGTACGTTTCTTACGTTTTATTTATAGACTATCTTTTTTTTTAATTGTTCAGGCTTCAAACATTTCAAAATTCATGTCTTGCATGACGGTGAGAAATGAAAAAGGGCGGGCCTGGCTGTTATGCAGTATCACTGCAAACATTGAATAGAATGAGACACAAAAAGGGAGGCAGTTATGCAGCGTCAACTTTGGCGAAAGCATACCCGCCAAATGAGTCTTCTTTAGGTTGCGTCATCTGTGGCCTAAGGCTATGGGACGTAGCACACCTATCAACTCGGAAGGGGATCGTCACCCTATCGCCTTAGCCTCGTCATCAACCAGGTATCAACCTTAGCAGGTAACCAAAGCGGCCCCCTTACGAACAGCAGTAAAATGTGAAAAGAGCTGCATAATGTCTGCTGTAGTTATGCGATTGCATGTTCGTAATCCCACCCCCGATCGGCAACCTCTGGAAAAGGACTTGGCTAGGGCTAGGCGACGCAGGCTTACAGCTCGCCGTCCGCTGGATGATGGCTAGACGGCACCACCAATAAAGGACATGGCACACTATAACGGCACCGCTTCAACCCACCAAAAAAATTTGTCATTCAAAGAACCATAAATCGTGTGTCGTATAGTAATAGTAATGTCTATACGAAAAAGCCAACGGCGGGCAGTCAGTGCGTTTGCCGTTACCATACAACTCGACTCGCAGACCGCGTGCTTACAGCCCGCCGATTCCGAGTCACCAGCAAAAGAACGTCGTTACGCCGTCGCATCACGACATTAGGAAAATGTGTAAGTCTTAGGAGTGTTCTTTCTTTCTTCTTTCTAGACGTAGCCTAAATTCGAGGCGGCGCCGTGCTGCAGCTGTGCAGTTGCGGTGCCGGTATAGCCATGACCTTATAAAGTATGATTTCGAACGTGTAGTGTAGTGTCGGAAGCGTGAAAGGGGCAAGCGGACGTAAGCGCACCGCACCGCGGTTCGTGAGCTTGTCCCAAAGCGATTACCTTCGTTTCATACAAATAATACTAAACGGCACGAGTTGATAACGCGACGATCCCTTTCCGAGTTGATAGGTGCGCTACCTAAATCGGCAATTTTGAACTAACTACAGCGACTATAATAACATACTTGTCCCTCGGTCGTTCATGGTTAGGCGAAGCATAGAAAGCGTCGACGGCGGCGAGCAACCGGTCGTTAGGCGGCGCAGGAGGAGGCAATCTGATCATGGCAGGGTCCAGGGGCTTGTACTTATCTTCTTCTAACTGTAACAGTATTAATTGATCATTTAATTAGAATTAATTATTAAGTTAAAAAATTTAATTAATTTATTAAGTTAATTATATTAAGTTAATTAAATTATTAAGTTGTTAAAAATTCCTAGGAACAAAATAGATGTTTGTATATTCCATCGTCTGTGCTATAAACTCTATCCTATCCTTTCTATTAATATTATATAATATGCGAAAGTTTGTGAGGATGGATGGATGTTTGTTACTCTTTCACGCTAAAACTACTGAACCGATTGTGCTGTAATTTGGTATGTAGATAGTTTAGACCACACCTTCGACACTCGACTCAATTCCCATACAAAAGACACGATATAACTACCTACTACACCGACACTGCACACATTGAGTTTTGTACACGCGCACGAGTGTGCGTGAGGTGATTTCCGAGCTCACGGGGGCTCGTCGAGAGCTCAATCTCGTACGCGGGGCGAGGAAGGCCCGTTTGGTGGGCGGATGAGTGTCCATTTTATACGTAGTATTATTATCTGTTCTGTGGTTTAGACCCGGGAATAACACAAAGGGTACTTTTTAACAGATATTCCCACGAGAAAGAAGACTAGAGTGAAACCGTGGGGCACAGCTAGTACCCCATTAAATAGACCTATATATGCTTTATTCATTTTGGTTGGTTTGGTTCAAGTTGGTATTAATTTTTTTCGTTAAAATCATGAGATTAATAAAAAGTCAAGTTTTAAATTTTTTACTGTAGATTTAGCCAGGAAATTTGTAGTCAGCCCATTCGAGGTATATATTTTAACATAAACACTTCATCAATGAGGATCATTATTAGGTCGAAAAATCTACTCAAAACCAGTAAGTTTCTATAATGTGTTTAAGAACATAAAAACGCTGCGCGCTAAAAAGTCAAGTTAGCTAGTAATTTGGTCATAACGTCGTCAATTTTTGTAATAGATCAAAAAAATTTGCTGTACTGTACGTTATGGATTTCTTAGCTCTATAAATCTGCATATTCAACTAAAACTGTAACGGATCCTCATTAAAAAGATGGGTGAAGGTAGTTTCAAATCGGATCTTAGACAATAATTTAGATCTTCCTTGTTTTAGTTTTATTATATCATCTGTACATCATACTTGTTTAAAATGACGCGTCGTTGAGACAGGTGAAAATTAGGCTTTTGAGGGCTTCAATAAGTGTCACATTATGTAATGAAATGAACAAGGAATGGTAGTTGGGTAGATTCTGCAGAGTAATAATGAAATAATCTAACTTATTATTACCTGAACGAGTGGCACCATCAAGCCAGCAGGCAGCTCAAAGTAAGGTACGGAAGGCATCAAATCCTCATTATTTATTTCAGGGAATGGAGGGAAACCTGGAGGCGGTTTAGTAAGATCTGGAAGACCATTCTGGAACGCCAATGGCGGCTCGTTTGGCACAAAACCCGGCGGGGGTTGAGAAAAGTTAACATTTGGTAGATTTGATAAGTCTGGCTCTTCAATAACTGATTCATTCTTATTCTGTGACATTTGGTCAAAGGTTTGACTGTCAAAACTGTTATCGTTTCCACTTATACTGTTATTTGATGCAAAATTATCTCCACTTTCACTGCCATATCTTTGCCCACTCTCACTCCCGTATCGTTGCCCACTCTCACTCCCGTATCGTTGCCCACTCTCACTCCCATATCGCTGCCCACTCTCACTCCCATATCGCTGCCCACTCTCACTCCCATAATTGTTTGAGCCAAAGTTATCATAGTTCCCGTGTTGAAAGTTTTGTTCATTGAAATTGTTGCTCTGGAAATTATTCATATTGTTTTGATGGCCATCGTTGTTGTGCTCCTGATTTTGCATTTCTATCGCTTGTTTTTGCATTTCAATTTGTTGTATTTGCTGCATTGTGTGCGCAACAAACGCTTGATGCTGCGTTTGATAGCTGAAAAAGACATTAGAGTTTAAAAATATGTTTTCAATGTATTAGTGTAATAACTATAAAATACATACTTTTCGAAGGTGGCTTTAGTCTGTTGCGTCAAATGGGAGATAGAGTTGGAGTGCTGTGCTATCAAGTTATTCTGATATTCTTGGTATGAACTTGTGGGACTCTTCATTTTCTCAATGACTGCAGTCTCGAAATAGTTCGACTTGGACTCCCAGAGGCGAAGCAACTTGTTCAATTTAGCTTCCTGATCCTCAGTCACCGCTGAAACAGCCAGAAATTGAAACTGTTGTCGTACAAGCCAACAAACTTCCAAGCAAATTACCTGTATGTACTATCATACCACAGGTGTTCAAATGACTATGTACAACAAAAAAAGACCTAAATCTCGAGGGCATTATTATAAATATGTTACCTATACTGGCATTGCAAAACATTGGAACCACCACATTTTCCAAATTTTTCTTGAGATCTTCAGCGTTTTTGCGTGCACTGTAATTAGGAATAATTTCATAATAGACAAATCATGTATCACATAACAAAGTAAACATCGGAATACTGTACAAATTACAAAAGATATACAAATTTTATCATTCAACAAAGAAATCGATTACTATCCATACTTTAAAAACTAAACAGTAAATGAAATAATAAACAAGTTAATTATATAAATTACCATTAAATTTAACAGTATGTCTGCATAATGAACTAAGTAAATACTTAAATACCACATTATTACTTATAAAATGGCTATAATTGTTAATAAGTACTATTGACATTTAATTTAGCTACATTATACTACCTATTTGATCTAAAAACTTAACATAATACAGGTCGCGTCACGATTTAACAGCGCACAGCAAAAGTGGATGCAAAAGCGCAGGTGTAAAAGTCTTAACAGATCTAAAAATCGTTTTCTGCGCATTCAAGGCCAGCGCTATTAAACCGTGACACGACCTGTATTTATAGTTTATTTTTCCTTACATGATGGAATACAATAACAACAAAGGCTTTTATTTTATTATTTATGGTGTATTTGAATGTTAATTATTGATAGATTTGCACATCCAATTTGGTACAGATAATAGTTTCGTCGAAATGATACGATGTGGTTTGTTCACACCTCCCGCCATGTAAGTAAAACTCAACTATGCATACAGAATGGTTAAATTAAATGTTTGCATATTTAGTGCCCATTCATTAACCACTATATTCTAGATACATTACACAGTATTTATAAAACGAAAAGTGTAAAGTGGTACTAACCAATGGTGTAGGACATCATTGACGAGGTATATGATGTGCAGTTTCTGTGTGAATGCTGCTCCGGGCTGCGTGACCTTCCTGAGCAGGTGCTGCGATATCACCGCGCCCGCCTCGTGGGTGGTAGCGTGCTGGAGAATCCAGCCTTTACCTACAACAAAACAAAATATAGAGATACATAATATGGTGTGGGATAAACTAAATGGTAAATGTGAAGCACTGCAAGCACAAAACAGATAATAATACTATAGAATGGACACTGTCATCCGCCCACGAATTGGGCCTTCCTCACCCAGCAATTCAGCTCTCAACGAGCCCCCGTGAGCTCGGAAAGCGCTTCACGCACACTTGCGTGTGTGCAAAACTCCATGTGTGCAGTGTCTATGTAGTAGGTAGTTCTATCGTGTCTTTTATATGGGAATTGAGTTGAGTGTCTGGGGTGTGCTTCAAGCACCACTCATTCTTACTTACTTGTCCATATCTCTCGTTTTTTAATTGAACATTTAAATAGTTTCCAGTTTCACTTGTATGATTAAGACATTTACCAGAAGAACATTACAAGTTTATAAAAGAAAATTAAAATAACATTACATGGACCACTTCCAAACAGTCTTCTGGTTTAAAATAAGGCTAGCAAAGTCTAATGATAGGGACATAGTTTGCTTCACCTTAAAAATTTCAATATAGAAATCCGTCAAATGGGTTGATTGCCTATAATATTTACAGAGGGATAATACTGTAATTTTGGTGTCAGAAGACAATGGGAGGAAATTTATCTTTTAAGTGTCTACATTTCTTGTTTGTGTGGTAGATTCCAGTGGTCACATTGAAGTTTGCATACAAATTTGGCTGTTAAAATAAGCTTTCCTTGATAAGATGTTAAACGAATATTATTACCTGCGGAGATGCTATCTTTAGTGCAAGTATCAATAATAGGCTGTAAAATATTGTCCAGGTCAGTAAGACTGATATTGTTTTCATCTGCCTTTGTTTGTATACTCTCCACCTGAGCCTTGCTCACCAACTCGTTGATTTTGGCTTGCTGTTGCTGGATTAGCACCTGAAAATGTAACTGGCATTCATTATTTTGCAAAAAAGAATAAATTTAAAAAGTTTTTATTCATTTATTGAGCAAAAAGGTTGTGTTAAGTTAGAGCAAAGAAGAGGTGCAACACAAAGTAAGAATGATTGCAGTACATATTGTTTTATTTTGTTTAATAATGAGTGAAGCTGGTTTTACAAATAGATAGGTACTTCGTTTGTGTGGGTATATCAAAGCCTGTAAAACAAATGATTTTTTTTGACAAGTTTCACATATTTATTTATAAGTTTAGGAAATATTATCAGAATTAAGAACAATGATTAGTTTTATTTAATTATTTAATCAGCATGCAAACTTAGCAATATTAAATAGCTTCAATATTTAATACATGAAATGGCTGTATTTTTTAGATAAGTATAGATTTAGGTTCATATAAATTATGAGCCCTATGTCCAATAATCATTAACCTTAAGTAAAATATTTAGCATAATGTTTTCCAAAATTGCTATCGGACCTAATGAAGGTATTAATAATGTAAATGAAACACCCTAATTGTATCAGAGCTAAGCAATAAGAATGTCAAACAATAAAGTAGATTACCGTGTGTTGGGCATTGAGATTATTCTCAGATTGAGTAATCTGCTCTTTGAGCATGTTGATCTGAGCATTGAACCCGTCGAGTTCGTGTTGGTTGGCGAGCGGCGCAGAGTTGGCCGCGAGCCACTGCTGTAGCGCCGGCGCCGCCGCCATCGACGCGGCCAGGCCCAGCGCAGCGGGAGTAGCGCCGCCCTGTTGGGGCATTACATATTGCCTGTTCTGTGCCATATAAGCCCCGGCGGGAGCCGCCGCCTGGCCACCGGCCGATTGCTTTAGAACTATAAACAGCGGAGGTACATTTAGAAATCTGTTTACACACGCCCAAGCAAACTCGCATCGACTTATCCGTTCGAAGTTTTGTGCTTACTTGCTTGCTCCGTCGTCACTTTGTATTGGTAGTAGTTGAAGTATTCGCCGCCGTAAAGAAAGCTGAACTTGGGGTTGTTTTTTTGCTTGGTCTTGGTCATTTTCTCGAATTCGGGCCCATTTCTTGCGACAAACTGTGCGAGTTTATCGATTATGTTGCGTAGATCTTGATCTGGGAGTAGCACCATAGATATTAATCATCAATAGTGTAATGATAAGTACCATTATAGGTACTATTTAGGATAAATACTGTACAATTTACGATTACTTGATAAGCTTATTACCTTGCGGTGGCTGAGGAAGCTCCATTTTTAGTAGGTATTTGAGGTTAACGTGATAGTTTTTTTCTTGTATTACTGTAATTTATTTTCGTCACACATCATAGAATCTCAAAAAATTATAAACTTCTACACTATCCACCAGTTTCGATGTTCACATAATACGCCTTTATTCAATTTATTTGTAAATTCAACCATAAAATAACAATACGACGCATTCAACATTCACGGCCATTTGAAAAAATACTGCAGCAGGGGGGGTGAAACACTAGCGCAGGGGTAAAAAAACAAGGGGGGCGAAGAAGGAAGACCGAATGAATGAATGAAAAATAATGAAATTGCCCTTATTAAAAAAAATAGAGATAAGCTTGGAGTTATATCGGAAATTAACGGTTTTTTTAATTATCGGCGTTAAAAACAGGTTTTCTAAAAAATTGTTTTATTTGGAGAAATGACAAAGAAATTATTGTCAATTTATCAAATAAGCGTTAATGTAGATATATTTATTATTTAATAAAGTTTTAAGCCTTGTATATAATCAATATCATATTCTGCGATATTATGGCAGCATTGAATGCGCCAAAACTTATACCATTGCCTAGTATTGATCGCACTGGCAAATGGTTTTTCCGCTGCCAAAATAAAAGTAGTGCAGAATTTTTCGTCGAAAACTGATGGATTGATAGTGATTTGGTTGGGTGATGTCAAATCAGTCGACGTGAATCATTGTCATTTATTCAAAATAGTGAATTGTTTCTTTGAAAACAAAACCACTAAATTAATATAATGTCTTCAATGGTAAGTAAATAATAAAACAATCATTAAATCAACCCTTCTTACAATAAAACCTAGGGTTGCTTGATAATATGGTAAAATAGTTAATAAATATTCTGCAATTTCTGCACTTGTGTAAATCATGTATAGTATTTTCAGTATTTTATCAAACATATTTTATAAGTTCTATTAGGTACCATAGTGTCCTGTAATGGAATCAATTATAATAATATTTCCCTTCATATAATATATCACACCTTATCAGTGTAGCTAGGATTTGATAAAAAATAGAGAAGTAATTCTGTGGTGTTCCGCCCACATAAGTATATCATACCATATTTGATGACTGAAAAGGCAAAAGCTTAAAAATAATAATAGGTATGTACTAGTATAATGAATTTCTGAATTACTTATATTGTTAGGCCTGTAATCCTGGGTCTGAATCCAAAACATGTGAACACTATCATATTTCAAAGGGCATGTAAAGCCGTTGGTCCCAGTAGTAGGCATTGATGATAGTCTTTCAAGCATCCTTGAGTATTTCGGGTTCCCTGACAACTATCATATAGTTGGCCTTAGATGGACTAACTACACAAACAAGAAGTACACTAATATATTTTTCCTTGACCCTTCCAACTGGATTATATCACTCTGCATTGTTTTACAGAGAATGAAGGCAGCAAAATGTCCATCGGACGAGTTAGCCATCACAAACTGTGCCCTCATTAACCCAGATGACTTCCCCAGTGACACCAAGTAAGTATAAAACGTAACAATGTAGGCACACACCTGAGGACACTCACGCAAACTCATCAAGCTTCCATGTGTGAGTAACACAAGAAAACACTTGCCAAACCATGTAACAAAACTGTAGAACAAATTGCCAGATATTAATTAGTGCTACTTGTGAACAATTTTAAAAACAGACTACATAAACATTTAGAAACTAACAAATTTAGTCAAACACAAGTGCAGTGATATGTACAGAATAGCTTATGCCATTATATATTAATTAAATCAAAATACCTCTTAAAAATGTACAAATCCAGCTAATACATCAAAATAAATTGGAACACTTTGAAATTCACACAACTAACATTTAAATACAACATAAATCACTCAAAATAAAAGACACTGTTGGTATTGTATTCTAGTTATTCAATAACACTTTTTGCCCAACATGGGGATGGAACCCGGGACCTCATGATCGGCAGTAGCGCTTGCCAGCCACTATGCCACTGAGGCAGTCATACAATTCCAAATCTAATTCTAATTTAATTTCATAAACCTTCAAATGTTTTCAATCATGTTCATCTTTTATTGACATTGCTGCATAGCAAAAAAAGTATGCTACGTCTAATCTATGGCTATATCACATTATTCTTACTTCCTACTAATATACATGTGAACGTTTGTGATGAATGGGTGTTTGTTACTCTTTTACGCCAAAACTACTGAAACGATTGGGCTGAAATTCGGTATGTAACGAAACCGCGGGGCACAATGAGTTTATGTATAATTGCCAATAAGTAGGTAGTTAGTTAGGTTACCTACTTGGCTTTTGCTGTATGCTGTACTATTATGTTTTATATCAGCCAGGCCAGGTCGAACATTTTGTGTGCATGAACATGTCTGTTTGATCTGTGTCTGGGTGTTATAAGCTTATATAAGTATGTATATAAGTCATCTGGTTACCGTTTATCTTTGGGAGCAGATGACCATGTGTGGAAGTTGTCCCATATTATTATTATATAGGTGTATTCATATTTGATATCACTGGTAGGCACACTGCTGAATAATTGATATCGAAACTGCCAATACGGCTATAAAAAGGTCACAATCAGTAATTAATTGAGTTATTTGCGCTTTTTCAGTTTTTGATAGCAGTTTCATTTGGATAGATAAATAAAACACCTATACTCTGTTCACTAAAAGATGTTGCCTGTGACATTTATTGACAAACTGTTCCTTCACACAGTTAATGAGTGTTCCTGTCAAAAATAATCAACAAAATGTAATATTTCTGTCTGTAACAAATTGCTTAGTGCGATAATACCGCCGGTTGTTTAACGTGATATCTATGAATTATTTTGTACCATTGTTTTTTCATTTTATTTTGGTACCTATGCAGTCCTATTCTTCTTATATTAAAAATGCGAAAGTTTGTGAGGATGGATGGATGTTTGTTACTCTTCACGACAAAACTACTAAACCCATGGGAGTGAAATTCGGTATTTAGATAGTTTAGACCCTGGTATAACACATAGGGTACTTATATACCGATATTCTCACGGGAACGAAGACTACGGGGGTGAAACCGCGGGGCACAGCTAGTATAGTATAATTCTATTCTATTTAGATAGATAAATACTTTATGGGTACAACAAAAAAAATAATTCTTAAAATAAAAAAATACATCATAACAAATAGTGTAACAATTGGCAGTCTTATCGCTAAAAGCGATCTCTTCCAGACAACTGTGCAGGGAGAGGAGAGCACCGTAAATCACATTTGGTCATCACATCACATATTATATATATTTCTGTTCCAACAAAACAGAATGGGTGTACTCGTAAGATAGAAATTATTGATAACTTTATTAAGTGACGCGTAATATTTACAATTAACAATAACTGTCACAAGTACTATTCTACAGCGAACAGAGTATAATAATACCTACATTCTTTACTGCCTTATCATAAATTAATATATTAGGTATATTAATATTATAATGAACTTTGTATTCAAATGTTTACTGCCTCAGCGGCGTAGTAGGCGTATGCTTGACTGCCGATAATGAGGTCCCGGGTTCGATCCCCAGGTCATGCAGTGTGAAATTAAATATTGGATTTTTCCAATATCTCAATAACTGCCTGGAGTCTGGAACTACGCCCGGTAGATGGTAATACCTAATTACTTAATTACTGGGCATGACGAGTTTCAACAACTTATATCTCAGGGTGATAGACGCAGAGTAGTGCTGCGCAGAATTTTGAATTTTAAAGCACTGGGTGGCACTGTGTCTGATATGGGCAATCATCATTCTTACCATCAGGCACCTGATTTGCTCGTCTTGTCACTCACTATCATAAAAAAAAACCTACATAAAGTGGAATGGAGGCCTGGGTATATCTCTGCCTACCCCTTCGGGAAAAAGTCGAGATAGTATGTTATTATCATCATGATGACGATATTTAGATATTGTTCAATAATTACACATTTCAAGTACATGACAGGTAATAACTTCAATTTCAGTGTAAATTTACTAATGTTCTTTTCAGACATGTTGAAATATCAACGGGCCCGTCACAGACATTTGTATTCAGCATCAGGTTTTATAACGGCGTTGACCGAGGAACTGTTGGATTCTCAGCGCCGCAGAGGAAATGGGCAACTCTATCTATTGGCCAGGTATTGAAACTTAAGTACAGGTCGCGTCACGGTTTAATAGTGCTCGACAAATGTGTAGGGGGGCACGCAAAATAGGCGCATTGTCGTCGAGTTGCGGAAAATTACCTGCGTATTTGACTTGGGGGGCTTTGCGCAGGTGTATTGGTCTAAAAAGTTCCAACAAATATAAAAATCGAACTCTGTACTTTCAAGGTCAGCGCTATTAAACCGTGACGCGACCTCTATACGGTTTTCTTAAATTCTATTTTGCATGGATGTGCAATCACGTTAATTATTAGTTAAGCACTTAGAACATAGAGCAGGGGGGTGTCAAATGATCCTTCCCAGTACTAAATTTTTTCTGTGGGTTTTCAGTCATTGGAATTTCCATTAGAATTTTTTTCTATGACAGCCTGGAGTCTGGTACTGTGCCCGGGGAACTGTGCCCGGTAGATGGCAATAGGTAATAGGATATTACATGGGATTAAAAAAACTGCATGCTCTACTGCCAATCAAGAGGTCCCGGGTTCGATCCCCAGGTCAGGCAAAGTGTTAAATATTGGATTTTTCCATTAGGAATTATTTCAATAACTGCCTGGAGTCTGGAACTGTGCCCGGTGGATGGCAATAGGCTCGCCCCCTATTACATGGGACCAATAACATACTGGCGAAATGTGGGTGTATCTACTATGGGACTGAGTCCTGGGTACACCTCTGCCTACCCCTTCGGGAAAAAAGGCGTGAATTTATGTATGTAAAAAAACTGGCGAAGTGTGGGTTTACCTGCTATGGGACTAGGTCCTAGGTACTCCTCTTCCTACCGCTTTGGGAAAAAGGTCTATTAAACCCCGTGGTCTTCTGTTATAAACTCCTAGAACAAGAATATTTAGTTTTTAGTTCCGATTTTTAGTGTCAAATTTTTGTTAGACTGACAAATAATACTTAATAATAATAATAATATAATAATAAATGTTTTTATTTGCCAAAAGATTAAATACAGGAAACTATATATATAACTATGTATAACTTATGACCTAATTATATTAAAGCTACGATAAGTAATAGTAATATTCCCATGGAGGATTCTGTGGTCCCACACTAGGCTCAGGGCCCGTGTCGTGGAGACCTGAAAAGATTTCCCTAAAAATACATTTCCAGAGGGATCCTACCGATAAATCTTTATGAACATTATAAAAATTGTCTGACTAGTTATGAATATATGAGTATGAGAATAGTATTTAAGTTATAAGTGTTTGAATTCTAATCAGGTAAGTATAAATAAATATAGTAAGTAAAAATTAATTTTGAACATTTAAGTTTACGAGACTAATTACTATAAAACATGTGTATTATAATGTGTATGTGTCTATGCGTGTGTGGGGGTGTGTTTGTGTGGTTGGGTGTGTGTTTATTGTGTGTATGCGAAGTCACAGGTAAATAAGATTTTCTGTCTCAGCATAGGATTTAGTTAATAACCAAGAGCGAATCACCTGTTTCGTCTTATATGAGCTTTCATTTTTTATATCACAGTCTTTACAGACATTATTATAGATCCGAGGCAGTATATAATATGGGTGGCTTTTAGCGTATGTTGACTTGACTTTTGGCACCGGCATTTTCAATATGCGTTTCCTAAGCCGCCCGGGAGGGGGTTCACTCAAATTTCGGAATTTGGTGTGTACTAACGATACGGCTTTCAAAATAAATAGCTGTCGCACTCTAAGAACTTCTGTTTCTTTGTAAAGATCGTCTGTCGCATATCTGAATGGTTTTTTTAACATGACTTTTAGCACTGCACGTTGCGCTCTCTCCAGGTGTATCATAGTAGTTTTAGCTGCCCCTCCCCAGACCAGGTTACAATAAGATATAATAGATTGGCAAAGTGAGATGTAAACCATTATGAGTGTTTTTTTGTCGCATGAATATCGTAAGGCTTTCATTATGTAAATTATTTTCCTAACCCGACCTGACAGCTTTTTTGTGTGCTGTCCGAAATTAAGAGCCTCATCGACCTCTACACCCAAATATCTTATGTGGGGCACTCGTCCAACACTATCGCAACTGCATGCAGTAGAAAACCGCCGGGTTATGATGTTACAGAAATGAACTTTGATGTCTTCTAATTCTTTTGGTTTGGAATGACAAGTTTTGAAAAAGGTGATGTACTTAGTTTTTTTTTGCGTTGAGAGTTAGAAGGTTGAGAGTTAGAAGGTTAATAGCATTTCCTCTTTGCATGCAATTTTGCGGGCGGGAGAGGGGTCACTGTGATTGTTGTTTTTGATAACTAAAAACTATAGTTTCTTGTTCTACGAGTTTTCGATGGAGTTCCAAAAAGTAACGCCAAATTCAATCAATTGTCTTCTGTTATGTTAAAAGCCTTCATATCACCTATTGAGCACTTTGCCCATTTTCATTTTAGAGAAAGATAATTTTGCCTATATTATGACAATATTGTCTTATTTGCCAGACTATCGACGTAAAGCCCTTCAAGCCCCAGCAAGCGGAATGTCTGTGCAGCGTCACCTTGGAGGCGGATTTCATGCTCAAGAAAACGTGAGTCAAGCTAATCATATCTATGATGCACCGTATGATGTCATTTGGTAGTTTTTCACACGTTAAGCAACTGGCATGTGAAATTTACTCGTGATGATCTAATTTTGAAGAGAATAATTTTGAACATAAAAATCTTTGTAGTGGTAGACTTCTTTAGCAGGAGGCCGCCTGGGGAAGTACCACACCCTTGCCAGTTATTCATCCGCCAAGCAGTAATGTGCAAACATTACTGTGTTCCGGTCTGAATGGCAATGTTACCAGCGAAATTACTGGGCATGATGAGTTTCAACAACTAATATCTCAGGGTGACAGGCGCAGTGTAGTGCCGTGCAGAATTTTAAATCACTGGGTGGCACTGTGTCTGATATGGGCAATCATGATGCTTACCATCAGGCACCTGATTTGCTCGTCTTGTCACACACTATCATAAAAAAAAACTGCTTATAATAAGAACATAATAAGAAAGAAATACTAATAAAGTTTTTTTTAATATATATACTCAGGTATAAATTTCCATTAGGAAATTCTTAATAGAAGCTTGGATTCTGAATATGTGCCCGGTTATTGGCAATGGATTTAAAACGTAACCTCAGAGAAACAGGAGTGACTTTGCATTATAACTCTTACTATTTACTCTCTCGATAAAGCTCGGGAGTAAAACTACATCTAAAACAATAATCAGTCTCCTATTATTTGTATAGTTTTTTTTTAATCATAAAATCTTGTTACCAGGACATCATTGGACCCGTATGATTCAGAATCAATGGCGCGTGACTTCCTAATCCAGTTCTCGAACCAAGTGTTCACAGTCGGACAGCAACTGGCATTCGCCTTCCAAGACAAGAAAGTGCTATCGCTCATTGTCAAGAACTTAGAAGGTATAGTTATTAAACTGAACTTGAGCAAGACTAGGCATGATGACAGTAATATATAAACGAAGAATCTAGGCTGTAGGGATCTGAAAAATATTAATAATTTTCCTATTAACGTTGCCATTATTAAGATATTCATATAATAAAAGTAGACAATTTGGCAAACGGTCATTTTACCTGATAAACAAATGACACACAATTTTTCAACGGTGAAACAACTAACCAACAATACACACTACACTATGAAAGAGTACTTGGAAAAATGATTATAGTTCTCAAAATTACTAATTAAAACCTATTACTAAATACCTACGAAATGTCACAGTAACTTTTCATAGTTATGTAATACATATATTTATGTTGCGAGTGTATAAAACTAGCTTACCTATTTCCTATATAATTAAAATTACCTAATATTGTTTATTATAAGTTTTCTCTATATAAAGCAATCTATATCTATATAAAGAAAAATAAAGCAATCTTAAACCAGAAATTAATTTAATTGAATATTAATTAATTATATAAGTATTACATTTGTCTTACTTATAGAAAGGTTAATGACGCGTATTATGTGTCTCACATAGCTTAATATTTGAACTTTATGCTTAGTATAATATTATGGTTGTGTGTACATTATTCCATTATTTCAATAAACATATTCTATTGTTAGTCTCATCGCCACATACAAATATTTAATTAACTGACTCAATCTTATGTATTTTAGCGGTAGATGTGCAAGCTTTAGCAGCGGGTGCCAACGCTGTCCCGCGTAGAGTCAGGATGGGACGACTTCTGCCAGATGCTTGTATCCAGTTCGATAAAGCTGAAAACTCTGCTTTGAACCTCGTCGGGAAGGCTAAAGGGTATGCCTCTTTCTTCTTATAGTTCTAGCTGTGCACCGAGATTTCATTCTCTACAAAGTACCCTATGTCTTATACCTGGGTCTAAGCTATCTCCGTATCGAAGTTTCATCCTAATCGGTTTAGCAGTTCCAGCGTTAATATGTAACAGAAAATGAAATATGTCACATTTGTATAATAAAATAAAAAATAACAGATTAAAAAAGAAAACGAATTGCCCAAGTTACAACTTATTTGCCCAAGTTACAACTTATTTGCTCAGGAAACAACCACGTCAGTCAATCATCAATCCAGACTGGGACTTCGGCAAGATGGGCATCGGTGGTTTGGATAAAGAGTTCAACGCGATCTTCCGACGAGCGTTCGCCTCTCGAGTCTTTCCTCCAGAAGTTGTTGAACAATTGGGTAACTTATTTATAAGTTTATTATTACAACTTAAATTTTTTTATTGATAAGATATACTTAAAATATTTTATACGGTCCCATAGAATACAAAGATGTTTGAAACTTCTGCATAGTCACCTTATAAACTAAAAAATATAACCAAATAAAACAAATAACCTGCCTCGGTGGCGTAGTGGACGCATGCTCGACTGCCAATCAAGAGGTCCCGGGTTCGATCCCCAGGTCAGGCATAGTGTTAAATATTGGATTTTTCCATTAGGAATTATCTCAATAGCTGCCTGGAGTCTGGAACTGTGCCCGGTATATGGCAATAGGCTCGCCCCCTATTACATGGGACCAATAACATACTGGCGAAATGTGGGTGTATCTACTATGGGACTGAGTCCTGGGTACACCTCTGCCTACCCCTTCGGGAAAAAGGCGTGAATGTATGTTATGTTATGTAAAAATTAATAAATAAAAAATTTATTTGATTTGATAACATGCAAAGGTTTATCTTTAAGGGCTAAATTTAAAAAGAGCTTATTAAAAAGTATAAAGTGACTTTGACTAAACTTAAAAATATTTATATTATTTTTGCTTATATACAAATAAATAAAAGGGCAATTGCCCAGACAGCAACCATGACAAAAAAAAAAACTCTTTTCACACAGGTTGCAAGCACGTAAAAGGCATACTCTTATACGGCCCGCCTGGTACGGGCAAAACTTTGATGGCACGACAAATAGGCAAAATGTTGAATGCTCGCGAGCCGAAAATCGTAAATGGTCCGCAAATATTGGACAAATATGTGGGCGAGAGCGAGGCCAATATCCGAAGGCTTTTCGCTGATGCTGAAGAAGAAGAAAAACGGGTAAGAATATTTGTAACATATACGTAGACTTATTGGCGCAGTCGACAGGATCTTGTATTGAGCGGTGTGTTTTTTAGTTCTCAATCACCATCTACTAAAAATATAAAGTAGTACAAAGCTGTAGTACAAATTTTTGTTATAAGTATATATTGATTACTTTAATTAATTTTAATTAATTTTACTTTAATTAATTTTAAAATGAAACCTAACGTACGTTGGTGCTTTCTTTGACATTCGCCTTGATGATACTTCTACTTACTAATTCGCTGGAGCAAACCGTTTTGTGAGTTCCTAGCCATAAGCACAGAATACTAAACAACTTAAGGGACAGAACACTCCTCAAAATCATTGAAATAAATAGCGACTCTAGCTCCGACGCAATAAAGTGCAATTCAAGTCGCACAGCGCCTTGCTAATTAACAATGTTATATTAACTTACAAGCTGCCTCTCTTTCTATCGCGTATATCTCTATCTGTTCTCTCTGTCTAGCCCATAGAAATTTTCCCGTCCAGACGGACGCCCCAGCTACTAGTACCTTCAGACCTTTATTGCGGAGTGTCCTAGGCCTGGTGCAAGTTGATTTTATTGTTGTAGTGTGGTCCAAACAGCGGTCTTCACATAATAATATTCGATGAGATCGACGCTATCTGCAAGGCCCGAGGGTCCGTGGGGGGAAACTCTGGAGTTCATGATACTGTTGTCAACCAGCTGCTCTCTAAAATTGACGGTAAGTTTATATAATACTTGTAGCGTCGCACGGTTTCACCCGCGTAGTCTTCGTTCCCGCGGAGATATTTTTTTTTATGATAGTGAGTAACAAGACGAGCAAATCAGGTGCCTGATGGTAAGCATCATGATTGCCCATATCAGACACAGTGCCACCCAGTGTTTTAAAATTCAACATTCTGCTCGGGACTGCACAGCGCCTGTTACCCTGAGATATGAGTTGTTGAATCACATCATGCCCAGTGATTCCGCTGGTAACATTGCCCTTCATACCGGAACACAGTAATGTTTGCACATTACTGCTTGGCGGATGAATAACTGGCAAAGGTGTGGCGGTCCCCTGCAAGAGAGGCCTACCACTACAAAAATCTTTAGATATCTGTATATAGGAGGTTTAAAGGTACCCTATGTGTTATTCCAGGGTCTAAACTATCTACATTCAGAATTTCACCTCAATCGCTTCATTAGTTTTTGCGTAAAAGAATAAAAAAATAAAAAAAACATTAATCCATCTAACAATAAGTAATAAGTATTTATAGTATTATATACTTATATTATTTATATAAGTATATTTGTTTAAGTATGTATATAAATATGTATGTATATGAGTAATTATTTGTTTGTAATTTATAAGTATATTTTAGTAAGTGCAATTATTTATATACTCCTATAAGTACACCGCCGATCAGAAATACTCATAAGTATTCCTTTCCTTCTGGTTGTCTGGAAGAAATCGCTTTAAGCGATAAGACCGCCACTTGTACTAGCCTAAGATTATTTTAATTGCTATTACTGTATTGTTATGTCCATGTTTTGGTGTACAATAAAGTGTTTATCAATCAATCAATCAATCAATTATACACTATAAATATGTATTGTATGTGTTATTGTATAGGAGTATAATACCAAAGCTCAAATTATCTAGATATACCCTATTGCACACCACCGTCGTCTATTGTTTTTAAATCTCCGTTTCCATCCCCAGGTTGTCTGTAAGAAATTGTTTAACGCGATAAGACCGCCGGTTGTTTACCGTATTACCTGTAAAATGTTCTGTAACATTGTTTTTTTTATTTTATTCTGATATGCAATAAAGTATTATTCTATTCTATTCTAACCAAAACCGCGCTAGATGGCGCTGGAGTCACGCTACGCTTTTAAGGTGTTTGGGCCGATATCATTTCCCATACAAATTTTGAAGAACCAATGACAATGCTAAAAGATAATATATAATTTCGTCATTAGTGTAAGTAACAACTAATTATAAAGTTGCCTTTATACAGTTTTACTGCATAATATTATGACACGTTTTATAACTGCAAATAGATATATTATAATGTATTTCCTTGAGAATTCCATAATTCCGAAAAAAAAACCTTTTTACAGTTTAAAAAAGGTGTCATTTGTAGAATAACTGTCTAAATGCCACTTTATAATTACTTGTTACTGAAAATAAAACACTAGTGACGAAATTATATATAATATCTTCTATCATATCTATCATATTGTTTCCTCAAAGTTTGTATGCGAAATGATGGCTCAACTTCAGGTTTGTCCATAAAGGTGAATTTCCTGAAAACGCTTTTTTCACTTCTCATGTAGATCAAGTATTTCCCTAATATGAATCAAAATGTTTCATCTTCTATCCAATAAAACGTGTTATTTTAGGTGTCATCATCATCATCATTTCAGCCATAGGACGTCCACTGCTGAACATAGGCCTCCCCCATAGATTTCCATCCACTCCGTAGTATCACATTGTCTGTCCACCTTGTAGATGGACGTCCTACGCTGCGCTTGCCGGTCCTTGGTCTCCATTCGAGAACTTTACAGCCCCCATCGGCCATCAATTCTACGTGCTATGTGCCGCCCATTGCCACTTCAACTTGCTAATCCTCTGGGCTATGTCGATAACTTTCGTTCGTCTATGGAACTCCTCGCAGAGAAATTCCGAGCATAGCCCTCTCCATAGCTCGCTGCGCTACTTTGAAACTGCTGATAATAATAATAATATGGGACAACTTCCACACACGGTCATCTGGTCCTAGTCTGGAACTAGGCTAGAAGCCTGTGCTATGGTAACCAGAGGACTGATATACATACATATATAAGCTTATAACACCCAGACACAGATCAAACAGACGTATTCATGCACACAAGTGTTGTACCTGGCCGGGGATTGAACCCGGTCCCTGCGGCACAAAAAGCAGAGTTACTACCGTCTGAGCCAACGAGGCTGTCAATAATAATTTATTATGATAAATATCATTTTCATTTATTATTTTTCCATGAGGAATTATCTCAATAACTGCCTGGAGTCTGGAACTGTGCCCGGTAGATGGCAATAGGCTCGCCCCCTATTACATGGCACCAATAACATACTGGCGAAATGTGGGTGTATCTACTATGGGACTGAGTCCTGGGTACACCTCTGCCTACCCCTTCGGGAAAAAGGCGTGAATGTATGTTATGTATGTATGTTATTTATTATGAATTATCATTTATTATGATTTTAGGTGTGGATCAACTAAACAACATCCTAGTGATCGGTATGACAAACCGTCGGGACATGATAGACGAGGCATTGATGCGTCCCGGCCGTTTAGAGGTGCAGATGGAAATTGGTTTGCCCGATGAAAAGGGACGCGTGCAAATCCTCAACATTCATACTAAACGTATGAAGGAGTACAAGAAAATCGCTGAGGATGTCGATTCTGTTGTGAGTGTTGGATATAAATTAGGCTATGTCCCTGTTATTTTATTTCCGTTCATAAACTCTTCATTTATTTCTAGTGAACGTCTAATTACGCGAGTAAAACTGAGACAGTTTTTCATGTTATTAAAGGCTTATATTTCATTTAACAATAAGTTTGTAGAAACTGCCTCGGTGGCGTAGAGGGCGCATGCTCGACTGCCAATCAGGAGGTCCCGGGTTCGATCCCCAGGTCAGGCAAAGTGTTAATTATTGGATTTTGCCATTAGGAATTATCTCAATAACTGCCTGGAGTCTGGAACTGTGCCCGGTAGATGGCAATAGGCTCGCCCCCTATTACATGGGACCAATAACATACTGGCGAAATGTGGGTGTATCTACTATGGGACCGAGTCCTGGGTACACCTCGGCCTACCCCTTCGGGAAAAAATGCGTGAATGTATGTATGATGTTATGTTGTAGAAAAATGAAAATGACAGGGACACTGCTCACGCAAGACCTAGATTTTATGAAAAAAAAATCATTGCTCTGTCGCAGTTATCTAGGGAGGAATCACAGGAATACGTTTGTATGGAAAAATCACTGTCTATCGTCTTAAGTCAAAGATAAATCCAATTCAAAAGGAACTCGGCAATGTTTACAAACAAAATATACAAACAATTTTGTGCCTAAAGATGGATGTCATAAAGTGTGTATTCCCTTGCAGGAGTTAGCAGCAAAGACGAAGAATTTCTCAGGTGCAGAACTAGAAGGTTTAGTTCGAGCGGCACAATCCACGGCCATGAATCGTTTGATCAAAGCGTCCAGTAAGGTGGAGGTTGACCCTGAAGCTATGGAGAAACTTATGGTGGAGCGAGGGGACTTCTTGCATGCATTGGAAAATGATATTAAACCTGTAAGTTATAAGGGCTACTATTGTATAATATAATTTTAAGAAAATATTGGAATTTTCACTTGATCGATTGAAATTGTGCTATAAATTAGCACTTTAATATTATAAAAGAATTGTAAATCCTACCAATATTATAAATGCGAAAGTTTGTGAGGATGGATGGATGGATGGATATTTGTTACTCTTTCACGCAAAATTTTTTTGATAGTGATTAACAAGACGAGTAAATCAGGTGCCTGATGGTGATCATGATTGCCCATATCAGACACAGTGCCACCCAGTGTTTTAAAATTCAAAACTCTGCGCGGAACTGCACTGCGCCTGTCACTCTGAGATATCAGTTGTTGAAACTCGTCATGCCTAGTAATTTTTGGTTCTACTACTTACTTTGTTTGTTACTTGTTACTATTGAACTATACTATAACTATACTATTATATATACTATAACTAAACTATTGTTACTATAGAACCGATAGGGCTGAAATTCGGTATCTAAGTAGGTATCATAGTGAACTGACACCTTCTAGGCAAACGTGTACTATCTTTGGCCTCATCTTCGCCTTCCATCAAGCGAGATTGAGGACAAACGTAAGCCTATTTTATATAAAAAAAAAAAAAATCTACAAACCGAATGATGTAATCCCTGGATCTAGAATCTAGATTGATAGCTAAAAATAGATTAGACTCTGGGATAACACACAGGGTACTTTTATCCCGATATTCCTACGGAAACTATGTCTACGCAGGTGAAACCGCGGGGCACAGCTAGTGTATTATAATTCCACAAAATTTCTTTTTTTCTGCAAAAAGAGTCGAGATCAGAAGAAATAACATACATACATGCACGCCTTTTTTCCCGAAGGGGTAGGCAGAGGTGTACCCAGGACTCAGTCCCATAGTAGATACACCCACATTTCGCCAGTATGTTATTGGTCCCGTGTAATAGGGGGCGAGCCTATTGCCATCTACCGGGCACAGTTCCAGACTCCAGGCAGTTATTGAGATAATTCCTAATGGAAAAATCCAATATTTAACACTTTGCCTGACATGGGGATTGAACCCGGGACCTCTTGATTGGCAGTCGAGCATGCGCCCTCTACGCCACCGAGGCAGTCAGAAGAAAATCAGAAGAAATGCCAAGTTTAATATGAAAAAGTTGTGTTCAATATTGGCCGTACAACTTGGCAAGTTTTTTTTTTATACGGCGGAGTGCCTTTATTGAAGAAAGACTAAACAATAGAGCTACCTACTTACTATCTACCCTAACTAAATACACTATACCATAGAACACTTTGAAAATCCACAGGCCGACATGTCAGCCTATAGAAAATCCAAGTGCTCTAAACCACTGTTTATTTCTCATTTTCAATTGGGATATCTTGGGTTACTATAACTTCTTGTCCGCGCAAACTTTTAATCGATTCATCACACTATTGAATTAGCATTTTTTATAACATTATTGTAATTTGTAGGCATTTGGCACGGCAGCGGAAGCCTTGGAGCATTTCCTAGCGCGAGGCATCATTAACTGGGGCTCGCCTGTCTCTTCTATCTTAGAAGATGGTCAACTTTATATACAGCAAGCGAGGGCTACCGAGGCCAATGGTAATTATTCTTTTATACAGGGCCGTACCAGGGGTGATGCCCTATCTTAAAATATCAATGCCTAACCTTAAGTGGCCGGCGACCGACGAATTCCCCATACAAACATTAATAATACCTAAATTATTTACAATCAGAGCATATTGCCAACACACAATGATGTTAGTCGGAACAAGAGGCTAGGTATCTAGGTTCCAAATTAGATTTTAGTCAAAATACTTATATTTGGGAGTTATATTTGAATATAAATAACCTATATTTTGAATTTTTATATAAAATATAACTCCAAAATAAAAGTATTTGGACAAAGTATACTTGACTTATATTTTGGATTAAAATATAATTAATGACCTAGATAATTAATGTATCTTTCTGAATAGCATCATTCTTTCTTATAATAGTAGTTCAGTTTGACGGGCACCCCCTTAAGTACATATTATATAACTTTTTTTAACAAATATTATTTAAAGTGCTGCCATTTAGAGTAAAAACTGTGTGAAGTTAATATTATGTCAGATAAAAATCAAATAAAGATCCAAATTCTCCAAAATCACGTAATTTCTTCTCAGGTCTAGTATCAGTGCTTCTGGAAGGTCCACCGAACAGCGGTAAGACCGCCCTGGCCGCCGAGTTGGCCAAGTTGTCAGATTTCCCGTTCGTGAAGGTTTGCTCGCCGGAAGACATGGTCGGATTCACTGAGACCGCAAAATGTTTGCAGATTAGGAAGGTATGGCATTTTTTAATGATTTTCTAAGCAAATATTAAAGTATTACTTTAATATTATATTTAGTAATTATATTTTTATTCATTAATAATAATTAATCTAATATCAATGATATCTAATAACTGTTTGGTTTTATAGAAATATTTCGAAGAGAACTGCGCAAAAACTTAAAACCATAAATTTGGGCATTTTGAAAATTTGCAAAATTTGGTAATCAAGTTGTTTTTTGGTAAATGGTGATCTTTTGGAATTTGCTTAGAAAAACCTGCAGAAATAAGCGAATTGAAGTAGGTATTTTATAAGCATGTACTTATTTCTGAAATTGGGAGCAAATAAATTGAAAATATTGGTTTTTCGACAAAGAAATATTGTAATCCTATTAATAAATGCGAAAGTTTGTCCGTGTGTGCGAGTGCGTGCGTATGTGTTATGTGCGCGTGTTTGTGTTTGTTACGCCTTCACGCCAAAACTTTTGAACTGAGTGGGCTGTTTGGTTTGTTAATAACTTAGACTGTGGACTGTGGAATTACACACAGGGTTTATTCCCATTTCAACAACACAGAAGACCAAGACAGCCTCGTTGGCACAGATGGTAGTAACTCTGCTTTCTGTGCCCCAGGGCCCGGGTTTGATCCCCGGTCAGGTCAAACATTTATGTGCATAAACATATCTGTTTGATCTGTGTCTGGGTGTTATAAGCTTATATAAGTATGTATATCAGTCATCTGGTTACCATAGTACCGGCTTCTAGCCTAGTTTGGGACCAGATGACCGTGTGTGGAAGTTGTCCCATATTATTATTATTTTCTCGTCCAATGATTAAACTTTTAGTCAAATATTGAACATTTGTTCGCAGTATTTCGACGACGCCTACCGCTCATCCTTGTCATGCATCCTTGTAGACAATATAGAGCGCTTACTGGACTACGGACCGATCGGCCCAAGATACTCTAATCTCACTCTACAAGCGCTACTGGTTTTGTTGAAGAAACAACCGCCCGCAGGCAGGAAATTGCTTATATTGTGCACCAGCAGCCGCAGGTTTGTAATTTGAACCTTAACCTTAACTTAACCGGTTTAAGAAATAAAATAACATTTCTCTCCCGTCAAGAACTGTATTTAGTTTGTTCAAAATTGGTCATTCTGATTTTGCATTCTTGATAAGTAAAGGCAATAAACTGTTAAGGCATATGCGTAGTATGTATGCGTAGTGTAGAGTTCCATACCTAAACAAAACCCTAGCGTCTCCTAAGAATATACAGCGCCATCTAGTTGCAAACTACAGCAAACATTTAGTAATCACGATTAATTTTTTGTAAAATATTACTGTTTTGGGATTTTTCTATAATTAAAATCGTTTTATAAAAACCTATTATGTATAATTAACTTAGAAGTATGATTTTTTTACATTCACAAGGGACGGCAGCCCTGAGTATTTGATATTAATTTCAAATACTTGATACCTCCACATGTTCCCCTGAAAAAGTGTCTTGACAGACGCATAGACAGACAGACGAAGAACAAAGTGATCCTGTAAGGGTCCCTTTTTTCCTTTTGAACCCCAAAAATAGTTAGATATTGAATCTATATGAGGTTACTTTGGTCCTTAATAATATATTTTTGACAAATTTTACCCGGAAACCCCAAGATCTCTAACATTTATCAGGAGATCTCTTTAAAACCTTTTAGGGCCGGTTATTTTATCGTTTGCTATAAATAGTTAAGTTAACCTTCGGTTAATTTATAGTTAAATTCGCAACCAAACTAAGTCGTGTTGAAAAAATAGCTAATTAAGGATGAGAAAAGAAATTTAATTTAACCTATATAACACAATATATGAACAACAAATTTTTTCGCGATTTCAGCGTTGACTAAAGAATATTGGTTAGTGAACGTTTTCCAAATTACTCTTTAAGTGTATGGGTGATGCCCGTATCCTTTATAATAAAGTGTATAATTTCAGACAAGTGCTAGAAGACATGGAGATGCTGTCAGCATTCAGCGGGGTGCTACATGTCCCCAACCTATCAGCCCCCAGCCATGTGATGAGAGTGCTTGAGGAAACTAACGCATTCTCTAAACGGGACCTCGCCAAGATTCAGCACGATATGAAACATGCCAAGTAATGATCAATCTATACATTAGTGCCCCGTGGTTTCACCCGCGTAGACATCATTTCCCTAGGAATATCGGGATGAAAAGTACCCTATTTGTCATACCAAGGTCTAAACCATGGGTCGGCAACAGGCGGACCGCGGTCCATATCCGGACCGAGAAACTTCGAATTCAGGACCGCCAAAAGTTATGCAATTTTAAATATAGCTATTGTATTTAAAAAATAATATATTAAATAGGATCATGACATATTTTACGTTAGCTATTCACTTTCTTGACTCGTTATGAAGAGAGTGAATTTATATTTTTTGGACCTCGATAAAAATTTTCAGCAATATCCAGACCCGATTAGAAATTACTTGCCGACCCCTGGTCTAAACTATCTACATACTGAATTTCAGCCCAATTAGTTCGGTAATTATGGCGTGAAAGTGTAACAAATAACCATCCATCCTCACATACTTTCGCATTTATTATATTAGTAGGATTATGACAGTCTCGATGGTGTATTTTGCTAAAGAATGGTCAAGTCGGTCCGCGTTGGCGTAATTCTGATTAAGTTGATGTGCTCAAAATAATTGGCCAGGATACTCAACCGACGAATCATGACGAATATGATGAAAGTGGAAGAAACAAAAGGCCTGTGTCAGGATCGTAGCAAGTGAAATGGAAATTGTCTCTGCTTACCCAACGGCAACAAGTCGTGACTGAATGTATTTTCATTATCATCTCAGCCGTTGGAAGTCGACTACTGGACCCTCATAGATTTCCATAGATGGTATATATTTAAAAAGAAATTGTTAAGGCATACCTTGGTATGCTTAGTGCACGTTAGTAATCAGATTTATTTCCTTTGTTAAAATTTACGGTGTTTTAATTTGAAGATCTTGCTTCTTGCCAAATTTTATATGGCTAGGCCAACGGGAAGTTCCCTAGAGGTTTAAAGCCCGTTGCGCAAAGTATGGAGATGTGCGGTAAAATGCCCGTATCTTTTTATAGAAATTTCATTTTTTTAGAGTAGCAAGGAACCAGGGACTTGCGTTGTTGATGTGAGTTTCAACTTGATATCTCAACGCGTTCCCCAGAAAAAGGGACAAGATGGACAGACGGACAGACAGACGGACAACGAAGTCCTATAAGGGTTCCTTATTTCCTTTCGAAGTGCGGAACCCTAAAAAGATAATTTCTTTCTGGTCGCGTTACGGGTTCCTATGCTGTTATATTTTATATTAGCTACAGGTAAGTCTAACATAATTGTTTCTATTTCTCAGGATCTTCATCGGCATCAAAAAACTGCTGAACCTCATCGACATGGTGAAACAAACGGACGAGGAGTCCCGCGTATTCAAGTTCCTCACGAAAATGCAAGAGGAAGGAAGTCTCGACTTAGGGACAACCATACAATAACTGCAAACTTAGGGATTAATCGTGCATACCACACAATCACCCTCACACAATCTTAAAATCACTGAAAGCTCGCCGTGTCAAGCCGAACTAAGAAGCTACGAGATAGACTATGACGACATTAGCGAATGTACTGAACCGATATCAAAAAGATCCCTAACAGCAAGAGGCGATGAAATTTCACCGGCAAAAATGCCTCTAATGAGAATCAGAAGCGTCGAAATTGTCTTCGAAGATGAAATGTCAACATGTACAGACACTTGCGTTTTAGATCGCAGTTTGGAATTGATTGTAACCGACAGTGACGATTCGACGAAATGCGTCGACGATTTGGAACATTTGCAAGATAAGGACGTTTACGATTCTGTCACGCTTAACGCTGATGGTGATCTTTCTGAGGACAATTCGGTTTCGCTGTCTAAAGACGTGCAACCGCAGGAACTAGAAAGCATTCACGTACAAACTGAAAACTTAACGTTGCCGCCGTCGTGTCAAGCAACTTTGTCACCAAATCCGTCAGAAATCGGCGATTCTGGTCGCTTTACTGAAGACGCGAGCTCATCTCACATCGCTTACGACGACGCTCTGCTTTCTATCTCGTATGACGCTGTCAATTTAGAAAAGCAATCTTACGAATCAGAGGCAAGCGCTTCGGACACGACGAAATTGTTGTACGAATATATAGACAGCAATAGTGAGAGTTCGGACGACACGGCGCCTTGCGAAGATCTCCCCAAAAACGTAGCACCGGATAATAACTCTCTTGACGGCTTCGATCAATACGATTCTTTCATAGACATGGGAAAATTCTAAATCTTATTAATTCTACTCTACTATTGTTGATGTTAACGCATTTAGCTTCTGTGTGCATTATGGATTTGAATGTGTATCACGTATTGTATGTATGTGAACATTCCGTACTTTTTGGATTGAGTTACACGGTTTAGTGTTTTATATTGAAAGTCTATCCTAAATGCAGAGGAAACATGGTAGAGCCGTTTTCAAGACGCGGCTCTCAACAATCAACTCCATACCACGAAATTCAGTCAAAGGGTAGAAGACAAGGAAACGATGCCACAAGCGGAACTATCGTGTTCAGGGTCAATGACCGCTTTTCTCTGCGTTTTGGCACGGACTACAGTGAGCTATTCTGACACCTTATTAACCTTCTTTACACGGCTTGTGCACGGAGGGTATTGGTGGTATGCAGCTCGGTAACCATGTCGTAATAACCATTGCTATTTATTTCCATGTGTGTAAATATGTATTATAATTTAGATACAAATTAGCATGTTACCTACACAGGCATGGTTACGGTCCCTGGGTTGTAAGTCTAGGCAATAGCTCAATATAACATTATAGTTCTTTCTTTATAATTTGGCCATGTATTCTAAATACTCTGAAGCATTCTGCCCACTAGAACATAATATTATAACTCCTAAATGCGAAATGGAAGTGAGTGCAAAGATGACGGATAATAGACTGAAATGGCGAAAAATGACATCTATTACAAAGTCAATTAGTGTGGAATAAGGTAAGGAATATAATAAATATAGGAATGCTATGAATATGTTCCGTCCCCCCCACCAAACTGTTCCGTCTGTGTGACATTTCGTGTACAATTTTCTATCATAACAATGTCGAAACCGTTTGGTAAACGTATCCGTTTCTGATACGCTGTAGTGGGCAGATACCTTAAACTGAAAAACATCGCGACCTTTGCATAGAACTAATGGATGCCGAATCATATAGAATGAGCGCTATATTGTATTATATTTTAAATAGGCATTTTTTATTTATTTATTACGATTTGTTCGAAATGTGATACAGCTTGACGCTGTCTTTTTTTGTTGATAATTAGGTGTATTTTGATCGATGTGTAATTTAATATCGTTAGTTTTAAGGTGATGTCAAGTATCAAGAAATTAGTATTATATTCTCAAAAGAATATTGTTGTTATACTACGTGTTACATAAAGTTTTAATAATACTTAAGATGGTACATCTACTAACCCAAACAACTCGCGAATAAAATTAATTGCGAAATTCGATGAAACAAAATTCGACTTCCCATACAAAATTGATGGGCTGATCGGATAATTTTTGTTGCGAATTTCGTAGTTTTCTTTCTTCTGAAAGTTGTTCAATAGACAGGGTTACCTTAAAAACACCAGCAACCCCGAAGGACCAAGCAGCCAACATCATAACTACATTTGTTCTACGAGTTTTGACATAACTCAATAAATTAAAAAAATATATATTTTTCAAGTTTTTCATTGTACTGTCGTGACATTTGTGAGTCTGTTTCATTTACAAACTTTTCATTTAAAAGACATTTCTTCGCCAGAGACCCAGGGGCTTGTAGGCACTGTAACGTAATCTGTTACGGTGCGCTCCAGTGGAATTAAATTGATATTTATTTTTGTATGAAAGTAAAATCTAACAAATTATCAAAACTCGTAGAACAAATGTTTATGATATTGGCTGCCTGCTCCTAACGAGGTTGCTGGTGTTTTTAATGTAGGGTCGATGCTTAAGTATTATTAGACCTTTTAAACACATTGTATTATGTAGAACGCTTAAAATGACGGCGCGGATGTACAATTAATTAAATTTAATAATTTCAATTTTAACGTAAGATGACCTATTAATGCACATGTAGCAGGTCAATTATAATATCACTGAGCACGAATATAACGTATTTTATGAAATTTTTGCCAAAAATATCGAGGATATTATCGAATCGGAAAATATATATTATATTATATAACACTATAAATTATAAAACGAATCTTCAAGAATGCTTCGATGTGGTAGGTCGACTGCTAAACATAAGAACTTGGGTTCCATTCCCAGCTCAGGCAAAAAGTGTAATGGGGAATGTCTATTTATTTTTGTTTTTTGTAATTTCAAAACCATTTGGAGGAATAAGGTTGCTGATCACTACCCATTACTTAAAAACAGAAAATAATCACGGATTATTATTATTTTCGGCTTTAATTGAATAACCTTCATTTGACCTTAGATGACGTCACACGTAGATTAATGGAAAAACGTGTGAGCCTAACAAAAAAAAAAAAAAGTGAAATGTCCTTTTATGTCATTAAGTTGTCAAATGTCGATGTATGTAAACATAACCTATATCTAGCCGACTGCAAAATCTTAGAAAGTTACTGTGATTTTATTGTTTACAGGCAGCTTCTTGTAAAGACCACCACCTTACTAGAGCTGTGACTTGACTGGGCTTGCCCTGACTCTGAATTGACCATATTAACTTGAAAATTTATATAACTTGACACTGGCAATACATTCGTGTGGGTCCATAAAAGAAGAAAAAAAAAAGCAATGAACAGTTTTTTTAGAAAAGTGGGGTTATAGATGTGTGATAATATAATGACATTGACAATCTGAATTTCATTGCCTTTTTTTTTTTCTGTTGAGGCCGCAGTCACCGTCTATAAAGCTTATGATGACGTCATCATCACCAAAAATTCTCAAATTTTTAAAAATGTTTTTAAAAATAACTACGACGAAAATAGCAAAAATATTCAAATTAGTTTCTTATATTGCTCTATATTTTCATTATCTAAAATAAAAATGGAGGTCAAGATAATTTGGACATTCCCCATTGGATTTTTACATTAGCAAATTCCTCATTAACAGGCTGTAGTGTGGATTGTGCCCGGTTGATGGCAATAGGTTCGCCCTCTACGCTTAAAAAGTAAATGGCGAAGGGTAGATTACCGTCACGTGTGATTAATTGTAAACACTTAAAGATACTGGAATTCATGTCAACACAATGCACAGCAAATGAAACTATACAACCTGCTTCAAAATGATGTAAACATTATGATCCAGTCGAATGCTTAGATGATTTTGAAGCATGGGTTGTGTAGTTCCTTTTGCATTGTGTTGACATGAATTCCAAAATCGTTGGTGTTTACATTTCATCGCACGAGACTGTACCTGCTATGGGATTGGGACCTGGGTACATTTCTTTCTAACCATTGGGAGGAAAACGCGTGTTACTTATCTTCAAGTACCCCTTCACAATGAGTGTTATCATTGACTTCTGTTATTTTAAAATAAGTTACTAAGGCGCGGTGCAAACCAAATTCGCCCTCTCGCTCACACGTACCCACATTTTTGATGATATAAAAAATACTACATGTAAATCAGTAAAAAATGCATTTTAATCTAAACAAGTCTTCAGTGACTTTTTTTTCTGAGATTTTTATTCTCTGTGCAGGTTTTTATACATGAAAACTTGTTTGAATTATTGTATTTTTTACTGAAAGTTTGGATTGTTATTTTCTAGTTCCTAGTAGACTTTATGTTACGTAATTACATGTAGTATTTTATATCTTCAAAAATGTAGGTACGTGTGAGCGAGAGGGCGAATAAGGTTTGCACCGGGCCTTAAAATGTTTCCTGTAGTTATAAGTACATTCCATTTGTACATTCAGCAATATGGCTAGCGTGTTTATATTTTCGAAAATTATATTATGCTGTTATTAAATTAGATGAGATCAATTTTAAATATGTGTAGTGCTTAAATGTTATAAAGTACATAATATGTACTAGTATTTATTGTGGCTAAACACACATACAACTTGGTTGTGAAAAACTGCCACTGGGTATTTACATGTATGGACTTCTTTTAATAGTATATTTCCACTTGCTAAATTATATTTCCTTTTTTTTAGTAGGGCAGGATGCCTTTATTGAAAAAGACTACACAATAGAGCACCTATTTACTATCTACCCTAACTAAATACACTATGCGATAGAACACTGAAAATCCACAGGCGAACATGTCAGCCTATAGAAAATCCAAGTGCTCTAAACCACTGTCAAATGGCAGCGTAAACAAGATGCTGCCACATTGAATAGCAATTCCTTAAAAAAGTATCATTATTGGAACTGGTACAGTAAATAATAGTGTTTTTTTTCTTCTAAAATATAATAAAAATATATAATGTTTTTATTAAAGTAAATTTATGTTTGTTCTAGTTTCAAAATGACCCTCAACTAATAATATTTGACTATATAATAATTATTTAAAATAAATCATAAATATATAATTTAAAACATGCCAGGTTGTATGTGTGTACCTATAGCCTTCATATCTCTATAATCTTATTACACCAATAAAAGATAAAATACTAGCAATAAAGTGCAACTTTGTTATAAAAAGTCATAGTATTTAGCTATATTACTGTGTACTCTGTTATGTGAAGCTGAGTAGTACATAGTGTACAATAACTAACTGTTGATCAATAAAGTGATTGATGACATTTGTGTAGTATTATTTTCTCCTAAAGTTTTAGTATAGTGTGAAGTGTGGGCCAAACTTAATGCTGGCTGTGAAGAGTTAAGTGTGTTGCAAGCATTAACTGCCTCCTGCCTGACTGTGTGTGCTATTTTAATTATGTAAATGATTTGTTAAACATGTGAAGTGATGATCTGCGAGTGCCACAAATCAGGAAAGGTATATGTCCAGCACTAGGCTAGCACGGGCTTATGAAGAATAAAGGCTGAAACCCACCACCACTGTGACAGTATGTCCTATGTCCTATGAAGCAGGACATGCTATGCACCGCAGTGCGTTTTCAACCTTAATTTACTACTGTAGTCTCAGACAGGTTGTGCATTCTGAGTAAATAAGTAAAAAAAACTGAGATTACTGTATATTATGTAAATATATATTTAAACTTAAATTAAAAATGTCATTATTATAAAAAAAAAATTAAATTAGTTGGCGCTTTCACATGCATCTACCCAATCATTATACACGTCAATTGGTTCAGACAATACATTCGTAGTTGTTTGAAAGTCTTCTAAACATACTCTACATTGTATCCTCGCTGTATTTCTTGCTCGGTCCCTGAAAAATAAACTTTTTGTACTGATATCTAACGATGTAAAACCTATACTATATAACCCTTCTTGCCTGAATTAAAGCACAGTAAAAATATGACTAGCAGATAATATGAACTTTAAATTATGTTTGGAAACGTGATCGTATTCTATTAAATGTTGTCAAACAGATGGCAGTGGACAATACGAAGAACTACAAGCAGAGGCACTACGAGAAAAAGAAAAACTATGGAATTTCGACACAGTCTAGCCACAAGCCACATCATAGATTTCTAAAATAAATTTAACTGTACACTTACATTTTCACTTCACAGGACTTTTCGTGGTTACAGAATGGGCAGTTAAACTGCTGATCAAGCGGCTCAATAGCTTTTCGCTTTGGAGGAGGCTTTCTTTTCGATTTACGGCGACCCATTCTTGTAAGCTGAAAATAATAGATAAATAAACGTAACGCTGATGCAAAAATAAAGAAATACCAGTAAGTTTTCATGATTCCATTTCAGAGAGTCATAAATAAGAACATACTTTTTAACAATATTATAAGGACACAAAATTCTGTAAATGTTATTAATTACTCATTATTTTTTCAATTTTCAAACGAAAGCCGTAAACCAACCCTAAAATCACAACACCGCTGACCACAGATCACTATAATATGCCGCTGACCGACTGACCGCTATCCACTATGAGCAATATGACAGTGACATATTATGTGTTTTGACATTCACTCACCATGACATTAAGGAAAAGTAGACATGAAAGTAGACTGAAAAAGCGCGGTTTTTAAAACGAACAAACAAACTTGCATAATAAGATATCTATTATGGATTATTATTGACTTCTAGCAACTTTTGAACCAGCGACTTTTTCAGATACAAAAACTGACAGTTTCTAGGCCACAACGACCCCACAATGTGGCTAACGAACTTTTTCGAAACATTATATATAGGTAATGTATGTAAATAAAAATAACGTGATTTAGTTATTTTGTCGAACGGCAGCACTATATCATGATTGGCTGAGAGACGGGACGACTTTACTTTAATAATTTCTTTTTTTTGTTGTGGAACCAAACTCCAAACCAAACCACAGAGTTCTATCAGTGCCACAGAACCGAAACCAACCATCCTTGTGTTCCGTGAATCTGTGAACCCAAATAAAACCAAACGCCAAACAGCGCTAAACCACAGAATAAAAGGAACCGCTAAACACTGAGCATATCCGCTAAACTGTGGCTAAACACTAAACCACAGAGTCGGGATGGCGATTCTTTACGAAAAAGATCGATTTTTAAATCGATTCGAATCGTAGTCTAATGAATCGATTCACGAAAAAATCGAGGCCTACAAAATCGATTCTTAAAAAATCGATCTTTTTTTCAAGTTTGCGTTTACAATGTAAATTTGTATCAATTTTACTAAAAACAAGATTAATATTGCAATTAACGATATCTTATCAATAAAATCAGGGAATTCAAAAATAACAATTATTTTTATTACCGTATCAAACTATAAGATCAACTATAAAAAAAAATAAGTATTTATATACTGAATGTTTTTATTGATTGCAAAAAAGTAAAAAATAAGGTAAGAGTTAAAAGTTTAAATATTAAGCATTGGGAATTATAACTGGGAACTATAGTTCCCAATGCTCAATATCTAAACTTTTTAAAAACAACAGTCTGTCAAGCCTTTTGGGATCCAAGCGGTTACGCTCATCACTTGCGATGTTTCCAGCAATTGAAAACAGGCGCTCACAAGGAACGGATGATCCAACGATACTCATATACATCATGGCGATTGGGTGAACGTGATGATAAATGGAGCTCTTTTGTTCTTGCCAGTAAAGTACAGGATCATACTTCAGGTGCACAACTGCCTGCGATAAATAATGTTTGAATTCTTCATTTAAGCCTTGATTTTCCTGTGCAAGTGCATTGCATAAAGAGAGTTGCTTTTTCACAAGCAACTTATGAAAATCCCATATTCCGTTTTTCATATCCTTATCAGATAGTCAATTTCAATAATTTTCAATAGATTAAAAACAGTTAGTCAATTTCAATAATTTTCAATAGATTAAAAACAGTTTTTTCATTTTACGGTTTAGTAAACCGTAAAGTTGATTAAGCTTTAAATTTTACTATGATTGTTACCATAGTCTGACATTTTGCAAACGTACTTTTTACGACGTAATGACACAACATTCTTCCGAAAAGCTACACAAATGGTTATTATCAAAGGATAGGTAGTTTCAAGAGGTTTCTAGATATATAAGTTTAACAATAGCTTCCTCACAAGAAATTAAAGAAATGGGCAGTTTAGTGCCGCGCCGAGTCGGCGCGCGGCCGTTTTTTTTGAATAGAAACGCCAGAGCCGCCAGTTGTTCACTTTTATATCCGCCGACCTAGGGGATACCAAAACAGAAAAAATCGAATGTCGATTTTCAAGGGTGATATATCGATTCAGTGAATCGACACAGTACTTCATATCGATTTAAAAAATCGATATTTTCTGCTCGAAAAATCGATTCTTCGATTAATCGATCTCAGATCGCCATCCCTACCACAGAGTACTATACCTAAACACTAAACAGAGGACAAATTTTAACGAAATTATCTCGAATTTTTGTAAATTTTAATTTCGATGTTTTAAAGATAAAAGAAAACCAAAGTATGATTCGAATAGCTCCTCTATATTTGTTAACATGTTTTATTTTTACTGGAAGTGAGTCTGAGATGTATATTACTCGTAATAGTTCACGTGAAGTGGTCAACGCCCAGTGCTGATACTTTTGTACATTGTTATTTTTCAGTTGCTTCTGTTTACTCAGAGTGTACCATTCCAATGGTTTTGAGGAATACATGGTTCTCATTTGAAAATGGCAAGCAAACCATCACAGATATTAATGCCAGCGATATGACGGGAAAGTAAGTAGTTACAATAATATAGAGAATCATATCCACAATATAAGCTATGACTCACTACTACCCCGGGAGCATCTGTGCCCGGGAATAAATCTTAATAAAAATCACAAATTATCAAACCCTGTACCATGAATCTAGAATAAAAGACGGACGGAGTCTCCTAAAACAAAAAGTGAATTACCATAGTAAGCCAGCTCGCTAATACAAACATGACGGGATTCACACCCATGAACATAGAAAAAAAGGTGAGAATTTTTGCGTGCACACAAGTAGTTAGGGTAGTAGTAGACCTCCCCAAACAACTGTGCGAGCTGGATAACTATGGAGCTTAACTTTTGTTTTATAAGACTCCGTCCGCCTTTTTTTCTAGGTTCATGCCCTGGGCCTCATGATTGGCAATTTTTTATTTTATATAGTTATTTACTTTAATTAAAACGGTTACACACCAATTACATTTAACAAATTAAAGTTACATTAAATTACAAATTAAAGTTACATTAAATTTAAGAATAAAATAATTACGAAATAAAATTTCAAACAGCCAAGTTAAAAGTACCTACAACCGACGAGCATGTATGAAAAATGTCATGAAAGTGAACGAAGCGAAAGTTGTATGTCAGGATCGTAGCAAGTGGAGGGAAATAGTCTCTGCCTACCCCATCGGGAACAAGGCGTGACTGTATGTATGTATTTATGTCAAACAAAATAATTAAAATAATAACATCATTTCAGCCGTAGGAAGTCCATTGCTGGATATAGGCCTCCCCATCATCATTATTATCAGCTGGAAGGTGTCCACTGCTGAACATAGGCCTCCCCATAGAATGCAATTAACTATTCATATGGGGTGATTATTCCATAATCACCACACTTGGCAGGCGGCTTGGTGATCGCAGAAGTTGGCTTCCCTCATAAAATTTGTTAATTTCTAATTTTCATTTAGTTGGATTTTACAGGTCCCGTCATGGTTTAATAGCGCTGACATTGAATGTGCAGAAATTGATTTTTAGATCTGTTAGGACTTTTTAGACCAATACACCTGCGTAAAGCCCCCCTCCACTTTTACTGCTTGCTGAGCGCTATTAAACCGTGACGCTACCAGTAAGATTGTTCATGAACAGACAGGTAATAATAAACATTTCTTTCCATTTACTAGAGGACTGTGCGTGAATATAAAAGCAGATTTCCGAGTTAACTACACAATGGTGTTCCAATACACAAACTGTTATTACTGTGTCAAACTATTAGTCAGGACAGTGAATGTACTGGAGAAGATAGAGACTCCATGCGTGGGTTTGGCACCAGATGAGGAACCAACAGTTGAGAGGGTGTGCCAAGGTCTTAACCCTGATCAGAACTTGATTACTTTGTTCTCGGAAAATTATGTGCCTGTAAGTTAAACAACAAGCCCTATATAACTTTACTCTCTAAGATATTTATAAATGTTATAAAGATTACAATAGATTCAGTAGATATGTTTCATTAACATGCAAAATTGTATATCTGAGGCATATTTGAATAATTGAGTTTTTTAGAATTTAGTTTACAATTTTTTATTATGTAACGAAATTGACATACTATATGTTGTTTATTACAATACCCTCAGGTAAATTGCCGTTCATCCCTCGAAGGAGTCTGGCAGTTTGCCTATCAGAACAGGTTTCGCTTCACCGGTGAATGCAATAACCCCGGCAATCAGATCAAATCCTGTCAGACAGCTGGTACTCAGTTCCTGATCACCAATCAGAAGTTCAATATTACATATAAAAAGTGTCCTGGAATGTCCAACTCTTTCGATGGTGTTGTTGAATACAGTTGCTTGGGTAAGACATAATTTTACTGGTCATCATCATCTTCTCAGCCGTATGAAGTTCACAGCTGGATATAGAGCTTCCCATTGGGGAGGCTTTGCTAATACTCGCCACGTTTCGAAGGCGAGTTGGCGAGCGCAGTTCGATGTTTTCACACAGAAAACTGCTGCCTGTCCTCTGGATTTGATAACCCTTAGCCGACTCTTACGGCAACCTCGGGTAGAGAGGGTGGGGAACTATTTATAGCCAGTACCACCACGGCGAATCTTATTGGTACATTAAATTAAATAGAACTGATAAAGTGATGACTGTCACGTTTCAATTATACACGCTCTTGTGTTTTGCCGCACGTCAGACATCAAGAAATGTCTAAGTAAATTTCATGACCAGTGATTTTGCCCTTCCTACACGCTTTTGTGTTTTACGGCACGACATTTGCATATCAAAATTATCCAGCAGGCCTAAGTCCACCAGTGGACTAACTAACGGCTGAGATAATGATTATGATACTTGCTTTTATGACTAATTTTCAAAGAGCTCACCATAAGTGTGGGCATTTGAAATATAAAAACTAATATAACCATTCTTTCAGGTCACTGGTTCGTAGACAAGAACCACTTCTTTGCAGTAGCGAATACAAAGGAGTCACGTAAAGACGAGAAGTACCGTTGCTTCCTGAAGAACAGGGATGATGATCTCTACATCGGCGCCTCGATCACGCCTGAATGTAACACATTGAAGACTGTGGAGAAATCGCCTGAGAGATATAGAGTTACGCCTGTAAAGGTAATAACAAAAACTATTAATTTTAATGATTTTAATAGCGTTAACAGTTGAGTGTTGGCTGCAGTGACCTCTGCCGTCCGTGTATCTGAGCTGTGTCTGAGTTTTAGGTTTGTGCACATTACTCTCCAGATTCTACATAGACACCATAAAATATAAGAAAAAACACGTAAATAATAGTTTTTTTTTTTATGATGAAGACGAGCAATTCAGGTGCTTGATGGTAAGCATCATGATTGCCCATATCAGACACCGTGCCACCCAGTGTTTTAAAATTCAAAATCCTACGCGGCACTGCACTGCGCCTGTCAACACAGGAACACAGTAATGTTTGCACATTGACTGCTTGGCGGATGAATAACTGGTAAAGGTGTGGTACTTCCCCAGGCGGCCCCCTGCAAAAGAGGCCTACCACTACAAAATTGTACACATTTATATATGAAATTTCACATTTTTCAAGACAGTGATTTTCTATTACAGTCATCATCACCATCATCTCAGCAGGAAGTCCACTGCTAGACATGTGGTGTTGGCAATATTCGCCACGCGTTTGCAATTGCATATTTTTCTACCACATAATAAATAATAGTTCTATAGCCCGTGGAATTTTCTATTCGGCTTTGCCGTTTATTGAACTTACAAACATGATTAAGTATCTGCTCTTTTTCTTTAGGCAGAAGTAGTAGAACCGGGGTGCAGATTGCCACAAAACTTCTCAGGTGAATGGATCAACACGGCCAATATAGATGCAGATGTGTTCATTAACGAAACACACATCATTGAAACTTATTACCCTGACGAAGGAAGATATAGGAGAACTATTTATGTGTGCAGGTATGGGTTACTAGAAAATAACTGGTATAACGGTGTGGTAGAGAAAGAAAGGCTTACCAACATTTCGAACAAGTGAAGAGAATGCATAAAAGGATTTATTGACAAAGGAGATTTATAAGGCGAGTGTGAATGGTCTTGGCGGTAGGGATCAACGAAGGCTCTTTTATTGAGCAAATTTATATATATATAATCACTTTATTGTGCACCATAACTAGGATACAACAATACAGGAATAACATTTAAAATAATCTTAGTACAAGTGGCGGTCTTATCGCTTAAATCGATTTCTTCCAGACAACCATAAGGAAAGGAATACTTATGAGTATTTCTGGTCGGCGGTGTACTTATAGGAATAGTACTTACTATCATTGATGTCTTAAGGCCAGGTCATAAGTTCCCAGCCAACAAGCATGTATAAAGAATGCAATTTTTGTTTCTTCGATCAAAGAGCCTTTATTAAAAAGTCTAAACAATTCTACAGCTACCTTCTTATTATCTACCCTAACTAAATACACTATGCCATAGAACACTGAAAATCGGGCCGACATGACAGTCTCTAGAAATTCCAAGTGTTCTAAACCACTAGATGGCAGCGAACCCAAGATGCTGGCGGCATTGCCACGTTGAACTGCAATGTGATGAAATTGGATGAAGTGGAAGTCGTAGCTCAGGATCTTAGCTAGTAGAGAGAAATTGGCACTGCCTACAAGGCGTGACTGTATGTATGCAGATAGCAGATATTATTTTCACCTTCAAATGACACCATTAATTTCGTTTTTCAGAGAACAAAGGGACAGCAGAGTAATGATGGCGCGTCTCACAGTAGACGGGTGTCAAAAGGATTATGTTTGCTTTGATTTCGTACCTCAGCATCACAATATTATCAGGTAAATATTTTATTTTAATACTTGCTGTGCCCCGAGGTTTCAACCGCATAGTCTTTGTTCCCGTGGGCATATCGGTGTAAAAACTACCCAGTTATTCCAGGGTCTAAACTATCTACATACCGAATTTCAGCCCAATCGGTTCAGTAGTATTGGCGTGAAAGATAACAAACATCCATCCATCCTCACAAACTTTCGCATTTATAATATTAGTTAGATTTTACTAGGGAAGTGTCAATGTGGCGGAAGACGAAGAGTAGTATAAAACGCGATAAAGAACTATCGGTGGGAAGGAAAAAACCCACTTTCGTGGTGCTACCTACCACTCATCGGCGAAATTTCTCCATTCCACAAGCATAAAGGGGCGTTCGTGTTATTAACTTTCTTGGTTTCCAGGTACCGTAAAGGCCTAGCCATGATCCAAAGTAACTTCCACACGGTCTGTTCATGGGTACAATTCCCAAACAAGCAGCAATGGCGCTACGACATCTTCCTCAGGAAAGACCCCACACCAATCCGATGCCCAGTCGCTGGCAAATTCAATTTCACCCAAAGAGGCGAAGTCAGATTCGAAACTAGGATCCTAGGTGGAGTCACATTGAGCCCCAGGCCAAATTTATACTGTAAATTGAACATAAGCGATTTTTCCGTATGCGATAAAGACCAAAAAGTGATACAGATCAAAGAGAACTATTGTTTATCGGTGGATTATTTAGGAAGGCCAGTGGATATCTACAGCGATCCAGATTACAAGATGAAGTGTATCGGTTATTGGAAGGAGAATCTCAAGTCTTATTTGATTACCTATGACGAGTTGGATCCGTTTTCGAAGTATAGATGTTGGGTGTACCAGAGGGCTGATCTCAACAGGTGAATATTCTTGATAAAACTTTGGAAATTTTAGAAATCATTTAAATAAATAGCTACTTTAGCTCCGACGCTTTAAAGTCCAATTCAGGTCGCACAGCGCCTAATTATCGTTCTATTTATTATTTTGTTATAGAATCCTCATGTCTCAAGCTCTCGGCCCATACTGCGATTTGAACCAAGACGTAACATCGTGGAACTATACAGAAGGCGCAGCGGTCGCCATTGAAATGGAGGAATACGAGAGAGAACGCGACCAATGTCCCATGGACTTTGATGACGGCAGCAACCCGTGGGCAGTCAAGGGAAACCATGTCAAAGTGCTAACATTCTCATTTTGGCATAGCAATGATGCTGCGGTACTAAGAATCAGTTTTGCTACGCTCTTAGTCGTTTCACTTGCGTCTCTATTGAAATAGTACCTGGTACAAATTAGTAGACTGATTTATTGATCTGAATAGGTGTTACTCGCGGAACACTACAAGCTCTGTAAAGTTAGCCGTTTTGTCTGCGCAATACGAACTTATCGTACTGCACAGTCAAATGGTTAAACTTCAGAGAGCTCATAAAGTTTTGCGCGAGTTTAATAATATAGTGGTCATGATTTAATATACTTGTCATTGCTCCAGTGCAACTTTTTTGATGTAACATAACACACAATCGCGCCTTTTTCCCGAAGGGGTAGGCAGATGTTTTGATGTTGCATAATAATTAAAATAAATTCCTTTATTAAGTCTATGAAAGGTAGGCAATATTTTAGGAAAATTGAATTTTTATCAATTTTATGATTACGTTGAAGGTGCCATTCGGCGGCCGACTGCATGTCACAACTGGTGCATATGAACGTCATTCCGTAGCTGCCAACTTATCAGTTGGTTGGGTTGGTTGGTTGGTTGGTTTTGTTATCACAAAACCAGTTGTGATTTGCAGTAAGCCGCCGAAAAGTACATTAAGATTAAATGGTCTCGTCTCAATCCTGTTTTAGGATTAGGTTTTATTTGATGTGATCAATAAAACGACAAATCCGTCCAATAAGATAAATGTGACTGTATGTATATTATGTAAGGTTAATAACCATAAGTGATTTTTATAATTTAATTTTATTCTTGCATTTATATTAATTTTTACATAAAAACCTACTTAAGTAAAAATGTGTAAAACGTACAATGTGCCTTTTGAAAGAAATTGTATAGTGAAATGCTATTACTCATTTATAGGTATATTATGTATTAACTTATATGCAGCGTTCATGGTCCAGTGGAAATATGCTAGGTTAAAACCCAGACCCTGGGTTCGATTTTACATGTGGACTTTTCACCTGGCCGATGCTATGTAGGTCCCGGCCTTTATATGCTCAGTGGTCCCGGCTGTTTCCTATAAGATACAATATTATGTACCCAGGGGGCAGTTGTTTGTGGGAATCTTGGCGATTGAAACTGACAATATAGTATGAATTGACTCTAGCAGTGTAATTAGGGAAGATTATTATTGAGTGTATTTAAGGCGATTATATAATATAGATAGACGCTCCTTCGCACAGCGCGGGGCCGCAGATTCTAACATTGTATGCAAGTACCTCAATTTATATGGAAATCGTGATTAAGACAAACCACTGACAACGCGTCAGCACGCGTGATACTCGTTCCGAGCTCCGCGCACCGGTTTTCTAGTGGGATAATCGCCTTAGATGCGAATTTTGTGCGAGTGTGTATGTTTGTTAACTCTAGCTAGTAATACTAAACTTTGTTCATAAGTTACTACTTATTTTCTATTTACTTTATTTTCTCTGCAACTTTTATTGCAATATTTTAATATGAATCTACCTTATTTTTTGTAACACCTGACTATTTTTTCTAAATATACCTACAAGTTTATTTTTTATCAATTATGTACAGCTGAATAAAATTATACACAATATACACGAGTTTTAGTTATTTCCCTCATTGGTAGTATGTTTAATTGAATCATACTAAAACAAATAATTTGAAAGATACAGGAAATCCCCCATAGAGGAAATCTCTTCAATATTGAAGAGATTGCCGCTGACAATACAGAAAACCGACCTTATTATTTGAGCTATTGTATGCATTTGTTGTTTGGTATGAAATAACTTTTCTATACTTGGACCGTGCTTCATGCAGTTGGTGTCAAGCCTTTAAAATTAAAGGTTTTAAACTAAAATTGCAAAATGTAATCAAATTTTTATTTACAACATACAGACAATGTGATTAATAAAATAATTATAATGTAGAGATCCTTAATCATTGAATAGATATCAAAATGAGCATCATTATTTAGTCCAGGATACTTTTGGTATATCAAAGTGCTCAGTTAGACTATCCAAGTGCTGATTAAACTTCTCCACTCTTTGTTTGTGTGTCATCTCGGCTTTCTGTTGGATTCTTTGCTTTTGCTGTAACAAATGAAAATTTTTAAACTAACAAGTTGTTATGAAAAAGGTGTAGTAATATTTAAGTGTATGCATCTACTCATCAACCTAAACAACTTCCAAAAGAAAATAAAAATTGTTTCAAATGATTATTGGCCAGTAAGCTCAAAATAGTGCATGCTCGGGATTTCTCCGCGAGATCGAATGAGAAATGACGAGATCCGTAGACAAATAAAAGTTACCGACATAACCCAGAGGCTTATTAAGCTGAAGTGGCAATGGGCAGGGCACATAGCACATAGAACTGATGGCTGATGGGGGTGTAAAGTTCTCAAATGGAGACCAAGGATTGGCAAGTGCAGCTTAGGACATCCACCCACAATATGGATAGATCTGATAAGGATGGCAGGAGCACACTGAATGCAGGCCACTTACAACCAGACTGAATGGAAATCTAAGGGGGTGGCCTATGTTCAGCAGTGGATGTCATATAGCTGAGATGATGATGATGCTTATTCTCTGAAACGGGCCATTTATGAGCAGCATGCTCACTAAAAGACATACCAAAAATCTGTATTTTCAAGAAATTATTTTCCATTGGTAGGCCTCTTTTGCAGGGGGCCGCCTGGGGAAGTACCACACCTTTGCCAGTTATTCATCCGCCAAGCAGTAATGTGCAAACATTACTGTGTTCCTGTATGAAGGGCAATGTTGAGCTTCAACAACTCATATCTCAGGGTGACAGGCGCAGTGCAGTGCCGCGCAGAATTTTGGATTTTAAAACACTGGGTGGCACTGTGTCTGATATGGGCAATTATGATGCTTACCATCACGAACCTGATTTGCTCGTCTTGTCACTCACTATCATAAAAAAAAAAATTGGCAAAACCCTATGTAATGAATTTGATACCTATACAATATATCTTCCTTTGGAATCACTCCATTTCAATGCTGATAAATCAGATATACTGCCAGACAGTCAGATGCGATAAACGATTTTGATATAAATTAGGATTACGTTGAATTCAGTTGATTTAAAAGGTCATACAAACCATTTTTTCCTGCATCTTTTGGAAAGCTAGCTCTGCTTTTGTTTTGTGGTCCGCGTTTTGTTTGACTTGTTGTTTCACATCGTTTTCAATTAGCTTTTCTGTTTCCTTTCTTGACTTCTTCTTCTTTTTCTTTTTTATGCCTGAATTATCCTTGATTTTCAATTGTGTCCTATTTACACAAGCGTATTCGTCTTCTTCACCCATTTTGTGCTGCTAAGCTATGAACTGAACGGATTACTGATGTAAATGTTATCACAATTGGCTTGTGATCGTTCTCAATTCTTCATCATACAAATAATTACAAATAAATACACTATTGATTTAAATTTTCGTTAATTCTGAAAGAATATTTCACAAACAAACACAACACAAATCACAAATTCTGATTCACAATTATATGGTTTTTGACATATACAATTTACTGACAACTGACACTGACTATTTGAAACCTAAATGACTGCATTATCGATTCTGACTTTGGACTGCTAAGTGCGGTCACAAAAACTTTGCATTTGCTAAACTACGTTGCGAGTTGCGTGTAAGTGGGTAACAATATGAGGTTCCAATCATTCTACAAGTTGCAGGGAGAGACAGATAATGCTGGCTGGCGTAGGGTCAGTAGTACCACTGGAGTTGTTCCATTGATGGTACAAATGATACAAAATAATGCTTCGGCGCCGACTGAGTTAGATTTTAACCAGTTGATATTATTAATATCACTTCAAGCATTCATTGTACATTTTATAGTATCCAATGCTCGGCTTGCTTTATACATATAGGTTATTCCTTTACCTACTGCGTTATTCTTTTTAGATTCCCAGGGTTCGATTCCCAGGTCAGGCAAAATTTTAAATAATGGATTTTTCTATTAGGAGTTATCTCAATAACTGAGTCTGGAACTGTGCCCGGTAGATGACATGGCGCCCTATGAAACCCAGCTTGTTATGGTCGACGCTTGGCGAGATAGCATTGCAAAGGACCGTTTCAATCTATACTAATATTATAAAGAGAGAATCTTTGTTTTTTTGTTTTTTTGTTTGTAACGAATAGGCTCCGAAACTACTGAACCGATTTAAAAATTCTTTCACTTATGGATAGCTTAATTCAGTGTGAGTGACATAGGCTATATGAGATTTTGAAAAATATTAGGGATCCGTAAGAAAACTGCAATATTGTGAACCAAGGTGTCACATATAGTCATTAATTTGCGTGCGCTGTGAAATCTATTGATGTTACTCAAACTCAAACAGATTTATTCAAATAGGTCATAATCTGACACTTTTGCACGTCAATAAAGATAAACAGTACTGAGTCTACCGTGCGTTCGGAAAGATACCTCTACAAGAAGAACGCACAAGAAACTTGTAGGGCTTAATTTTTTCAACAGATAGTTTTACAATATTTGGTTTGGTTACAATCGTTTTCTTTGAAGGTGCCGCGAGGCGGCTATGCAGAAGTTTCCAGGCATCTTTGTCCTCTATGTACTGGTTGACTTTATAATAAGCCTTCTTTAGTAAAGTAGATTTTATATAGGTTTTGAATTTACCCTCAGGGAGCCCAGTTATCTCTTTTGGGATTTTATTATAGAAACGTACACAATTTCCTAAGAATGTCTTTTTATTTGTTTTAGATATAATAATCTAAAGCTAGGTGCAGCTATTTTGTCTTTATTCCTAGTATTAAAATTATGAAGGTCACTATTTAATTTGAATTTATGTAAATTTTTACGCACATACATGATGTTCTCATAAATGTATAAGGATGGTAGGGTCAGTATGTTTATATCTTTAAATAATTCCCTCAGGGATTCGCGTGGACGCATCTCATAGATGGCACGAATCGCACGTTTTTGTAGTATAAAGATAGTTTCTATATCTGCGGCTGACCCCCACAACAGAATCCCATAAGACATCAAGCTATGGAAATATGCAAAGTACACCAATCTCTATTTTATAATTTTCGTCCCGCTCGCAACGAGCCTCTCACGCAATCACGCAAGCTGCTAGTGCATTCTTTGTTGTAACCATGAGGTTTTTCATCGCATTCGTAACAAGCTGCATTGTCATACTCATACCATTTTTCGCCGCGCTCGCAGTAAGCATTCTAGAGCCTGCTACTCTGGTACGATGTAGCTCCTAAACTGTGTCTGCTGTAGCTGCTACAATACCACAGCATACACACAAACAGGGGTTACAAATAAATATTTATTATAATAAAGTCCAAGGAATACCCAAGTTCAAAGCTTAAAAATATAATTTACAAAAACTTACCTAAAACACCCTAGCTATGAACGTTGAGATTTGAGATTTAGCGAAGTGCGTATTAAATATATCACGCGGGGGTGGGCGCAGCGCAGGTTACTGGCAAATATCATAAATAAATAAGTGATTGTTCGCGACAAAAGAACGGGGATGAATGGCATTTCTTGGCGTTATCAGGGAATGCACGCGCTCGAACCGCGTTTTGACCGTGCTTCGGCGGCCGACGCGTACGGCGCGGAGATTAGTTCGATTTCATGACACGTGGCGCCACGTGCGCACACACGGCCGCCGGAATAAGATTATCGGATTTGCACACTACAGATTGCACACGAATGAGCAGGAAGTGTAAAGTGAAACTACGGTAATGAGATCGCTTGTGGCTGTGAGGAATGTGGGGTTCAAGCCCATTGTGATTTCCTCTCATACTCGTATGAAAGGTTCTAAAATAAAATCAAATATCCGTAACTTTCTGCTGGAAAACCCCATCTATAGGTATTATTCTGATTATCATTAGGTTGGATTCTTCCTGAAGACTGCCTCGGTGGCGTAGAGGGCGCATGCTCGACTGCCAATCAAGAGGTCCCGGGTTCGATCCCCAGGTCAGGCATAGTGTTAATATTGGATTTTTCCATTAGGAATTATCGCAATAACTGCCTGGAGTCTGGAACTGTGCCCGGTAGATGGCAATAGGCTCGCCCCCTATTACATGGGACCAATAACATACTGGCGAAATGTGGGTGTATCTACTATGAGACTGAGTCCTGGGTACACCTCTGCCTACCCCTTCGGGAAAAAGGCGTGAATGTATGTTTATGTTTATGTTTTTTGGATTCTTCCAAAGAAGTTCTGGGTTTGATCTACAGTTCAGGCAAAGTATAATTGGATTTTTCCATTTGGAATTATCGCAATGACAGCTATTGTCTGGAACATAGCTGTACCCGGTAGATCGCTATGCAATAACCCTCTATTACATGGTACCAACAACATACTGGCGAAATGTGGGTGCACCTATTATGGGTAGGGACCCATGGGTACCCCCCTGGGTACACCTCTGTGTACCACTTGGGGAAAAAGGGGTGATGGTAGGTATGTTATGGATTCTTCCAAGTTCACCGTTATTGCCGTTATTCCGAAGTCTGCACGTACCTTAGTAGAAAATAGAAAATTATTTCAACTTACCCACCTTGATTTTATACAAGACTAGGTATAAGTTAACATCTTTGATGATTATAATTTATTCTTTTCAGGATCGAGTAAGGTCTAATAAGTCATAAGTTTGTCCCAAGCCAAAGTTAGATACATCTGCTGTAGAAGTAAGTTTGCAGGTACTTATACTTCTAGCGTTGCCACGCGGTTCCACCCGCGTTGTCTTCGTTCCCGTGGGAATGTCGGGAAAAAGTACTCTATGTTTTAATCCAGGGTCTAAGCTACCTGCATACCAAATTTCAGCCTAATCGTTTCAGCAGTTTTGGCGTAACAAACATCAATCCATCCGTCCGTCCATCCTCACAAATCCTGCTAATGCGATAGCATTTATTATTTATAATTTATAATTATATTAGTAGGTTATGATTATTAGTAGAAATTAGTAGAACAGTAGGATATTGTCATACATTCCGTTTTGACTTCAAGTAAGTAATTTGCTTGTTAGAAAACGGTAGGCGCTAAAAAATAAAAATTGCTGTTGTAACGACATACTACACGCTAACTAACTAACCTACATATAATCACGAAAACGTTCTCCTTCAACCAGTTAATAGGTGCCTAATCCCGTTGACTCATAATAATTTGACAAGTTCACATTCTCGTTTGTGCGTAGTAGTATTTATTTACTTGTAGAAAGTCCCGGCTTACGTCATCGCATTAAGGACTAAGCTGAATGGATAGCCTCACACTCACAGTAGCTGAGCTAAATAAATCTTTGTACAGAACAAAGAGCTAGTAATAGACATTAATACAGCATTAGTTTAAGGGTGCCGGCACACGACGTGACGCCTTGTTTGCCAAACTGCCCTAATCCGCTATTTGTAGTGTAGGGTGACCAAGTCAAACGTTAGGCAGGTACATAAATTATTAAGTTTATTGTTCTCTTCGTTACCACTTTGCAAATACCAACCAGTAAAATAAGTAAGCCTTAACACATGAACAATTATGGACCAATTCTAACTAAGTACTAGCGGATATCTAAGTATACCAGCTCAAATTTATTTTAGTAAATCAATTTCGATATTAAATTCAAATGTATTTAAATACTTAGGCCATAAAATTAATTTCAAGGACAATTTCTGTTAATATTTAAAAATGTATGTAATCTATGGACGTAATGTCTAAAAACAAATAATTTTATTTTTTTTAATTATAAATAATACACTTCCACGTTCTTGAAGCTATAATATGCGTTCGAACGAAGAACGCACCAGAAACTAGGCCGTTGTGTCGTTTCTATCAAAGGGATGCCATGTTCCTATCAGTAAGAAAACCTAGTTGTCTTAACCACGTAGTCACCCTAATTTGTTGCAAAATCGCGTTGACTTCTGAGAGGAAGTACTTTTCCCACGAGCTTTATTCAAACATATGTAAAGCTTATGATGGATGATTCAAGACCGCCCTTTAGCGGGGGCTGCACCGTTTAAATCACAATCGTGTGGGACCCTAATGCATTTTTTTCGCTGGTCACTGAGCGTTCAACTTGAAATTTATAATGTCATTTATGGCATAGTAGGTATTGAAAGAGTTGCAATGGCACACGTCTATATGATTGCGCATTTTATTGTTCCGCGCCCAGGAATATAATGTTACAAACAGTTGCGGCCTGGGAAACATAATTTAACCCCATTAAATTAAAATGAAACAATTTGAACGCACGTAACGTGACTTGCTAACTTTAATGTGGTAAATATGTCGAGAAAACAATGGAAATTAACGTGGAAAAATGGTAGGCGCCTGTCGTTTGGCGTTAGACGGTGGGGCGAACGCGTTCAAAGTTTTCCCATTACGCAACTCGCAGACATTAGCAGCCCTCTTGGGTTCATTAAAATTTGTCAGCTTGTCGTATAGGACCAACTTCTAAATGGATGGAGAAACTTCTCTAAGTGAAACTCGACTGACGTAAAAAGTTCTTCGGATTTTGAGTCGACAGTTTTTTCGACGCCATCAATTTCGCAGGCCGTCAAGAAGATTATTCGCACTCGTAATGCGGAAAAAAGAGTAATTTAAGTTTTCCAGAAGAGTCGTTGTGTGAGAGTTATGATCTTTGTTTGAAAGTTAGATTGATTTATGGAATCCTTATTGTCTTCTGGAGCGGCTAAAAGGATCGACGCCGTCTATTCTAAAAGTTTATTTAAGGTTCTTTAGAAAACGAATTAAAAGCTAGTTTAATTATGTTAATATTTATTATTATAGCCATCCCATAAAATTGTGTTCTTATCAAGACACTGCTTTAGTATGTACCTATTCTAACTATGTCGAAGTCGCAATGGTTAATTCCTACAACATTTATTTCAATTTTATTCTGAGTGAACTGCTCTCCTTTGATAACGAACTATACTAACGAACATGTAGAGTGAGAAAAACTTGCGTGATTTGCGAATCTTGTCTCTAATATTTATATATTAGAGCTATTATACTTACTATGTCCAGTAGTTAAGACCTAAATTCTAAATTATTTTTATCAGCTTTTAAATCCTTGAATAAAGTAGGTATCCAAAGTCCAAAGTGTAGAGAAAAGGTTGTACTTAAGTAAACTTTCTCTACCTCATTTATTTCAAGAGTTTATACTACGAATGGACTACAAGTTTCTTGTGCGTTCTTCTTGTAGAGATATATTTCCGAACGCACGGTAGATTTATTACTAGTTGATGATATTATTTATTGACGTGTAAAGATTTTTAAGACTTATTTAAATAAATTTTCTTTGAGTTTGAGTTTGAGTTCAGCGAACATTGCGCCAGACGATCGAACATTGTATGGTGGCGAACCAAGTTCGTAGTACAGCCGTACCATCTTCGATCGTCTATTCGTAGTAGATATAAAAGACTATTTGAAAACAGCACTCTTTTCTTGTCCTAAGCCCTACGCCGTAGAACGATATCATTATCAGATTTATAGCAGGGGTACGGACCCTATAGTATCACAGCATCGGAGGGTGCCAGCACAGTTAGCTTTAAATAACAGATGTAATTGTGTATGAATGAAACTTGACCGGGTGGAAACAATGTAACGATGTACCGCACGTAATTAACTTGTGATACCAGACTATTAATAAATGTTATGTAGCTTTTTTAACAAAAATTTTAAAGATATAGGGTAAAAGAAGTTAAGATTGATATGCAAATGCAAAATATTTTATTTTAATATATAATCTGGGAGAGTTGAAACGTGACCTATAGCCTATAGGTAATAAAGTAGGTAGGTATAGGTAGGTTTGTTTAGGTGTACCTAGGAAATCATAATATGTAAAAAGAAATCCCCAATAATCCCCCGTTGAAATTAGTCAACAGGACTAAGTCTCTCAAGATTAATGCAAAAATATAAATAAGGATTAACTAAATTATCAATTTAAACAGTAAAAGATTATTGTCGTGGTCAGTGATTAGTAAATTAACTAAAGAGATAGATTAACTCTTTATTATTACACTACAAACATGAAACCTTAAATTTAAATATACAATTATAACAAATAATGTAACAATTGGCGGTCTTATCGCTAAGAGTGATCTCTTCCAGATTTGTTCTAAACTCATTTGCTTATCCATGGCGATAATATTTAGATACTTCTCCGATTATTGGTACCACCATTTAACAGTCTTGTTAAAAATAAGAATTTAAAATACCCCATATATCTAATAAAGACCATTTCAACTAGCTTTCTATTTTAAAAAATTGTTGGGTAAGTAAATATTTTTAATAAATACTTAGCTACTTATTTATCCCCTTCTATTTTACTAAAATTTAGTCTAAAATAATTCCCATAAGATAACATTACGTTTAAAAAAGTAAAACAATTCCCAATTTATATTTTGATGGACAGGGCAAGGGGACGTGTCAAGGGACAATTCACAACGCGTGCCAGCGCCCGCGCAATTCCGCAGTACTAACTATTGATTATACTGTGGCAACCACAAGGGTGCTAATTCTCACATCCTTTTATAGACAGCCATTGTCTATGGGCTATGGTTCTTGTCCATGGGAGATAGCGCACGGATTTCGTTTCTTTCTAGGGTTTGTGCTTTTGTGGACGGGGATATCTGATTTGGTTAATACTTGAGCATAGGTTAGAACAAGGACGTAAGTGCTTAATCCATACCCTGTTCTTTGTGATATAAAATAGATGTAGCACTTTAATGTTACATGATTTATTAAGATAATGTTTTTGCATTCTAAGCACTTTGTATAGCATACTGAACCATCTAAATGCTTATTTCAGAGAATTATAAAAATAGAGAACAACTTCTTCTGTAGACGGCTTTGTTAACAGCTAATTCTTCACAAGTCTATATATATATTCTAAATTCTACGCGGCACTGCACTGCGCCTGTCACCCTGAGATATTAGTTGAAACTCGTAATGCCCAGTAATTTCGCTGGTAACATTGCCCTTCAGACCGGAACACAGTAATGTTTGCAAATTGACTGCTTGGCGGATGAATAACTGGCAAAGGTGTGGTACTTCCCTAGGCGGCCCCCTGCTAAAGACGCCTACCACTACAAATATAACATTAGATGTATAAATTAGTAGGTACTATCATTGTAATGTTATGTAAATCAATTGCAACATTTTCTATTAATAATGTGATATCTCTTTGAATGGCTCAATAGACTACCAGATGGCACATTCTGTTAAATCCAATGTGGTTTGTTGACATCCAATACAGAAGGTATATGTATTTTAATAGTCCCCAGAGTTTATGTCCGAGGGACCTGCAATTGGGGTGTAATGTATGGGTGCACCGCAGTGACTGTTAACTGTTTCAGTTACCCTAAGACATTTGTTTTGGTTGTTCACGCTGTTTGATGGTTTCGGGTAATGAGGTGATTGCAAGTTTCATTTGTGGTTTAACTGCGTATTGGTGCATATAAATAGAGATAACACATATAGCAGATGCTTATGATATTCTAGAATTATTTAAATTCTGTAGAGAAGATGTAAATATCACAAATCAATGCTTTCCTTAAAATGCAACAAAATATTTTCACAGAATATTAATAATCAAGGCGTATTTTTTTCTTACGCCCTTTGAGCCTTTTGAGCCTAGACGTATAACATAACATAACATACATTCAAGTCTTTTTCCCGAAGGGGTAGGCAGATGTGTACCCAGGACTCAGTCCCATAGTAGATACATCCACATTTCGCCAGTATGTTATTGGTCCCATGTAATAGGGGGCGAGCCTATTGCCAACTACCGGGCACAGTTCCAAACTCCAGGCTGTCATTTAGAAAATATGTAATGGAAAAATCAAGTAACACTATTTGCCTGCCCTAGGAATCGAACCCGCTAATTAATTTCGACCACTATGCTGCTGAATGCCAAGGCAGTCAGCCCAGACGTATTGATATATATGTTAACGGAAATGTATGTAATCCGTCATTGTATACAATTCCTAGGAAATATATATAACTCCTAAAATCGCCCGGAAATGTGTGAAATAAATTATATTAGACAGATTTCCTACGGAATCCATACATTTCCTAAGTATAAGCAATCGGAAATTAGGTTAGTTTAGGTTATTTAGTTTAGTTATTTAGGTTAGTTATTTTAATAGATGATTTTATAAGCCTTATTAATAAAAGCACTATAGATGATATTATATTTCAGGGCAAGTTTGTTACCTGCGTGTCTCAACGAGAGCCTTAATAAAATTATAAATTTATTCATATATTTTTTCAGAAAGCATTACTTTTATACATTTCCTAATACAATATTGGAATTTTATACAATTCCTATATCTGTGTATTAAAAAAATTATAAACAATATTTTATACATTATCAATATCTAGGATTTGTATAGAATTCCTAGGTTTCATACATTTCCAGTAACATATACATATAAGGTAGTTAACAAACTATTTTTTATAACCTTAGCCGTTAAACCATGGAATCCTAGATTTAATGGGTTATAATTTAGGATACATAATAAGGTACGATATAATGCTATATTACGTACATAGATACTATAGGTAGTATCTACTTATATCTAGGTAGGAATAGTAGGTAATTAGGCTGAAGAGTGAAGTAGGGGGTGCGGTGCGGGGTAGCGTCGCCGGAACCGGAAGCAAGCCGGAGATGAAGGCGCGATACAATATCCGGTTAGACGCCATTTCCGCCGCGAGACGATCGTGTGTGGAAGCCTATACTTTTCATACATATTATAGTTATAGTTATTTTAGACTGATTTGGTATTGGTGGTATTGGTTTGAAGTTTGCTAGTACACGGATTAGTTGGAGTAAGGTAGATATTGTTGTTTTTTAGGGATCCGTACCTCAAAAGGAAAAAAGGAACCCTTTGTCTGTCTATCTGTCTGTCCATCTGTCAAAACACTTTTTAACGGGAACGCATGGAGGTGTCAAGTTGAAATTGATATCAATACTTAGATCCCTTGTGGCTGTTATAAGACCATACTTCTAAGTTAACGAAATCAAAGGTAATAGTAGTTTTACTGCATATTTCCATACTTTGCGCAAAGGACTAAAAGCTCTAGGGTACTTACTCAATGTTTGCTGTAGTTTGCATATAGATAGCGCTATGTGTTCTTAGTAGGCGGATTGTTTTTGGGATTGGAAGCCCTTAACAATTTATTTGTACATAGTTTATGCATACTTTAACCATCAAAAACTTAAGGTAAGTATTTAATAAGTTATTCCAGAATGGAATAAGTTATTCATGCTAAAAGTAATTTAAGTTCTGCCTCGGTGGCTTAGAGGGCGCATGCTCGACTGTCAATCAAAAGGTCCCGGGTTCGATCCCCAGGTCAGGCAAAGTGTTAAATATTGGATTTTTCCATTAGGAATTATCTCAATAACTGCCTGGAGTCTGGAACTGTGCCCGGTAGATGGCAATAGGCTAGCCCCCTATTACGTGGGACCAATAACATACTGGCGAAATGGTGGTATATCTACTATGGGACTGAGTCCTGGGTACACCTCTGCCTACCCCTTCGGGAAAAAGGCGTGAATGTATGTAATTTAAGTTTTATTCAAATCCACATATTGCCATCTGCTACCTGTTTGATATTTTGACGACACTTCAAATTGCATCGCATAGCGTTGCTTTTCCTCACATAGTTATTTAGAGGCTTTGCTTTGCCACGTTTGTCTCTAGTATAAACCCTTAACAGGAAAGGGGACCTCTTAGCAGTTTGACAAAATCCTATGGAAAATTCGGCAAATCGGTGTTTTGTATTCCCCTGTTTCCTTCGAATATCGTAAACCCACGTAAACCTATTTGATATATTTATATTTTGATGATGAAGTAAACTAAGTCCATATCATTTTATTTTTGTTTATAAACTCTTAATTTTTTTAGTAAACGTCTAATCACGCGAGTAAAATTGGGATTTTTAGAAATTCACTTTGTAAAAAACCCTCTCGGTTTTTTAAGTTTATAAAATTAATTAAAATGACAGGGACATAGTCTACTTCACTATAAAAATATCAGCATTTAAAGATAAAGAATGGGTTAATTATATTCGGAGGAAACTGGGTAATACAAATTCGATTTGCAAAATTTTTCGTTGGATTATGTATAATTTCTTGTAGCTAGGATACGCTCATGTACTTATTTAGTACTTATATAAATTATAATTAATATTTAGTACTAATATAAACATGTGCCTAATAGGCACTACCTATACGACACAGCAGCAAATGTCATTGATCAACGGTGGTCGATCACCTAGATAAGGCATACCCTGACCCCGGCGCGGTCGTCATTGTCTCGCCTTGAAGAGATCCCTCTCCGAGGATTATGGGCATCAAGCTTTTATGTGATTCGTAGACGAAACAGTTGACTCTGAACACTTTGAGTTGAGCAGATTTTTGAAGAGCGGTTTATTTATGGTATACGATACCTACGACTAAGTGGTTATATTTTACAATAATATTTTTGTGTTGGTTTTCTGCGAATTACTTGTGGCGAATAGCACTTAGCACAAAATAAATACCTAACTTGGCATAGGATATTATGTATGTAATACACATAATATATAATATTATCCTTAATTTTTAAAGCTTAAAAAGATTCTAATAAGATTTGTGCTTTTTTTTTCGTATAATTAGGAATCAGAAAATTAATTTTGCTAATGTATTTTTCATTAAATTTAGTAAGTATTTATGTAATTTCAGCTTCTATTGTACCATAATAAAGTATGTAGAGGGCCTTTCTTTTATTTTACTATTGCACGTTATTAAGTATTAGTAAACTCAAGGCCCCGGGTTCGATCCCCAGGGCAGGCAAAAAGTGTTATTGCATTTTTCCGTTAGGATTTTTCTCAAAGACATCCTGGAGTTTGGAACTGTGCCCTATAGATGGCAATGTGCCCCCTATTAGTTACATGGAACTTAAAAAACATAACTGACGAAGACCTCCTATGGGACTGGGTCCTGGGTACACCTCTGCCTCTGGGAAAAAGGGATGATGTTACATGCACTAGTCGTTTCCAACACGACGCACAATAAGTATATCCTAATCTTTCATCTTGCACACAAACCGCTTGTACGTTACAATTAGATAATTATATTGTAGGTATAAATAGCACGTGTATGTACACCTAATATTATAATTATTCGGCGGCGCAGCACAGTGATAATACAGATTTAGATAGAGAACCAAGAGAGATAACCCCTTACATAGCTGAGCACATAGCGCCTTCTAACCACCCCGATGCTATGTACAGACAGCAGCAAAGATGTGTCGGATTTCTCTTTATTCGATTCGATCAGCCATTCCTTCAAGTTCGGTAGTAGTCAATTTATTAATAATGACGATTAAAGTTAATTTCTGTGTCCAAGTGTTTTATGCGTTACTTTGCGTGTTGTAAGTATGAGTATCTAAGTACTCGTATATCCAGTAATCGGTGTTTTGGTTACCATATTAAGTTAGTACTAATATTTATTCTTTGACCATAGTACAGGCTTTTAAGGCCCAGTTTGGGGTAAGTAAGTAGGTACTTAAGTTCATAGGAAGAAAGGGAAAATATTCCTACCCAGTAAAATAAAGCTGAACTCCAACAAGATAAATGTGAACTGACGTTTCATTATGTTAATTTCACAAGTACAGTAGGTAAGTACATAGAAATATGTCAAAAATGTTGTAAGACTTTGATAAGATAACGGTAGTATTGTTATTGTTCTATTATTACGATTATAACAATAGGAAATAACAAAATCCTCAGTCATATTTGTTTAACATTTTAAATTAAAGCCGTTTTTCTTAGGTTTGTTGCGAACGGTACTCAGCGGATTTCTGAAAGGATCTAAGGAGGGTGGCACGAGTCGTGAGGCCTCGAGGATGCGCCGAGGAGGCTGCGGGGAGGGAAGGGGGAGAGGGTGAGGCTGCGCTGTGACGTCACGTCCTATCTCGGCGGCCATCTTGGATTATCTCGCACCTGCGGGGCGCGGGGCGAAATATCGACCGACGTCGTCCCTGCATTTTTCAGGCTGATAATGTCTACTTAGTTGATTCTCCTGCTTCAGATTTTTATCTGATTGGAGTTTGTAGATTTTATTAAGTCAGACTTGATTTTGAGCTTTAGATGGTCCGGCATAATGCTATAATGTGTCTTAAACATTGTTAGAAAACAATTATTATAACAAGCAGATTATGACAACAAATTAATGTTTCATCCCAAATCGTAAGTATACTAAATTTATTTGAGCTATAGAGCATTCAAGATTCATATTTCTACTACCTTTCTCTCTGTGTCTTTATTAAGATAAATGTTATGTACATTTATCTTTCAGATTTCAGATTCTGATATTATTATAGTTTAGTTTGAATTTCAGATCAATGTACGAACTCAAATTTTATTTTCACTTAAGACAATTTTCATTCATTTTCATTGAATGTTAAATTATTGTTCTAGTATATAATTTATTTATTTTTTAATAATATTTAGCCTTAATTAAGAGTATATCGCCATAAAAAGTTATGTATTCCTTTAATTGTCATATATATCTGTTATTTTTCTACTAAACCAAAATCTACAATGTAATTTTTTAATATGTTTAATATAGAATGCTAAATAAATAAACTCAGATCTATCTAATTGAGCCCCACAGGGCTTATCAACAAATTTAAAATCATTCCAAAATTACAACTACAAGGCAAACATTCAATTAAGCGTTTAGCTTAACCGTAAACCGCATCTATATTATTAAAATTCAACACGCACACACGCACAACGTTATCTGTCTATGGCAGTTTGGTCATGCTGATATTATCAGTATCACCCCCTCCCCCCACTCCCAGGGCTTTGAGCTAGGGACTTCAAACGAGCGCCCTTGCTTGTTTACGAAGCGAAATTTTATTTTTACTTATCAAATGGCTCTATTTTATTGTAATGTCACTTGCAGTCTAATTTTGGATATGATTCGGATGGCTTAAGTTAAGGTTATCGAGTCTGTCTACTGAAAGTTAAAGGCTTTTTAACCCTTTCAAAGAAGAGGATCTACGGGATTGTGAAAACAATATAAATTATTTTATCGAGTTTAGATTTATTGGAATGGTCTCAATTTTCAATAATTAATGGGTTAGATAGATAAAATCTACTTTACTAAACAAGACTTATTATAAAGTCAACCAGTACATAGAGGACAACGATGCCTGGAAACTTCTGCATAGCCGCCTCACGGCACCTTTAAAGAAAACGGATGTAACCAAACCAAATATTGTGAAACTATCTGTTGAAAAGATTAAGCCCTACAAGTTTCTTGTGCGTTCTTCTTGTAGAGGTATCTTTCCGAATGCACGGTAGACTGAGTACTGTTTATCTTCATTGACGTGCAAAAGTGTCAGATTATGACCTATTTGAATAAATCTGTTTGAGTTTGAGTTGAGTTTGAGTTTGAAAAAATCTAATTATTGGGTTTGATGTTGGACCAGAAATCTATACTAATATTATAAAGAGAGAAACTTTGTTTTTTTGTTTGTAACGAATAGGCTCAGAAACTACTGGACCGATTTTAATAATTCTTTCACTTATGGATAGCTTAATTTAGTGTGAGTGACATAGGCTAAATGAGATTTTGAAAAAAAATAGGGATCCGTAAGAAAACTGCAATATTGTGAACCAAGGTGTCACATAATATAATTACCATATTCATAAATTTGCGTGCGCTGTGAAATCCATTGATGGTAGAGTAATATAATGTACTAGGGGTTTGTAGTACTTATCAATATCTACAAAATAGTCCACGGAAATTTTATCCATCTTTTTTGGTTTAGTCACAATAATCGAAACAGACATTTTATGCATGCGCTGTGAAAAGTATTGGTGGTAGAATAAAGTAATGTACTAGGGGTTTGTAGTACTTATCAATACCTACAAAACAGTATACATAGATTATATCCATCTTTTTTGATTTAGTCAAAATAATCGAAGCAGTGATTAGTTTTCATGCGGTGTGAAAACTATTGGTGGTAGAGTAAAGTAATGTACTAGGGGTTTGTAGTACTTATCAATACCTACAAAACAGTATACATAGATTATATCCATCTTTTTTGATTTAGTCAAAATAATCGAAGCAGTGATTAGTTTTCATGCGGTGTGAAAACTATTGGTGGTAGAGTAAAGTAATGTACTAGGGGTTTGTAGTACTTATCAATACCTACAAAACAGTATACATAGATTATATCCATCTTTTTTGATTTAGTCACAATAATGGAAGCAGTGATTATTTTTCATGCAGTGTGAAAACTATTGGTGGTAGAGTAAAGTAATGTACTAGGGGTTTGTAGTAATTATCAATACCTACAAAACAGTATACATAGATTATATCCATCTTTTTTGGTTTAGTCAAAATAATCGAAGCAGTGATTATTTTTCATGCGGTGTGAAAACTATTGGTGGTAGAGTGAAGTAATGTACTAGGGGTTTGTAGTACTTATCAATACCTACAAAATAGCCCACGATAAATTTATACATGTGTTAAGGTTTGGTCATTGTAACATAAATAGTCATTAATTTGCGTGTGCTACGTAAACCATTAGGGTTATATCTATTAAAATACAATGTATCACGAATTTACTCCTGTGAAACGTTCACTATACCTACTTCTGCTACCGTGCGAAGCCGGGCGGGCCGCTAGTTAGAAATAAGATTTTTAATAATTTTTTCTTTCTTTGATTTAGCTTTCTTAATATTAACAATAGGTAAAATTTTAAGGCAGCAGCAGCTGATCATCTACAACATTATCATTTTTATCATGGACACCATCAGAACCGTCTCTGTCAGTAGTTCTGGTAAAGACTTTTCTGTACATCTGTGTACAGTTTAATGATTTCCTGATTTACTAAATCCAACATGAATTAGAATAATGTCCTATAAGAGTATCAACTACCTCCTCTAATAAGTATCAACTACCAACAAGACCGTACCAAACCACTTCTGTCATTGTTATAACAGGAAAGTCGTTAAGAGGCAATCAACATGTTAATTTTAGACCACCGGCGCGGGGACAATAGTTAACATTGACACTTATATGAAAAACGGCCTCCAAGTACAAACAAAGGTTCATTAAGAGCGCGTGCGGTGCAGCTGCGCTTACGCATGCTTTGGAAGGGGGTGTCCTTTTTTGATGCACCTTTCGTACCTTTCGTTAAAATAAATGCGAAACACGTGGCCATTGCAAGAAATGGATAATTCGGCCACTGACTTTAAGTTTAGTAATGAAATTTCAGTTGAAGTAACTTTAGGTACCTATGGCTTATGTAATCTATGATTTTAAATTTATTTTAACGTATTAAAGTATTTTCATCGCAGATTTTGGTTTTATTTTGCAGAAATCTGAAATATTCCTATTTTCTTTTGTCAGAAAACGTAAGTAGCTATCATCATTATCATCTCAGCCATAGGACATCTACTGCTGAACCATAGGCCCCCCTATAGATTTCCATCCAGTCCGGTTGTAAGCCTGCATCCGGCGTGTACCTGCTTTCATTATCAGATCGTCTGTCCACCTTGTGGGTGGACGTCCTAAGCTGCGCTTGACGGTACGTACCTAAAATAATTAGGAGAAATATGTAAGTTGTTAGTATTTTTTCAAACTTATGTCTATGTAACATAATAAACAATCACGCCTTTTTCCCGAAGGGGTAGGCAGAGGTATACCCAGGACCTGAGTCCTGGGTATACCTCTACTAGCGAAATGTGGGTGTATCTACTATGGGACTGATCCCATAGTAGATACACCCACATTTCGCTAGTATGTTATAATAATTGGTCCCATGTAAAAGGGGGCGAGCCTATTACCATCTACCGGGCTCAGTACCCAGACTCCAGTTATTGAGAGCATTCCTAATGGCAAAAATCCAATATTTAACAACTTTGCCTAACCTGGGAATCGAACCCGGGACCTCATGATCGGCAGTCGAGCTCGCGCCTACTACGTCATCGAGACAGTTAACATAATAATATATATATAGGTAACATAGAGTAAAAGAAAGCCAAGCTCGTGCTACGCAGCTGCGTATGCGCAAGTATTGAAGCAGCTTATTGGAGAGTACAAGTACGGGCAAACAGTACTTACCTACTGTGAAGTGAATAGGTACCAGAGTGGATAGTTCAGGAAGTGTCGAGGGTTGGAGAGGGTGCGTGAGCCACGTGCTGCGGTGCAGTGCTTAGACCACCACGGGTTGCCGTGGTGGGTGGTAGTCAACTTATTGTTTTAATTTTATAAGTATACACCGCACGCGAGCTAGGTGACATCGGTATTGTGCTATTTATTTCATATCTTAGCTATATTGTATTAAGTAGCTATATTATCTATGTAAATACCTATATATTGCACACCACCGTCGTTAAATGTTTACTGTCCTTTTCCATCCCCAGGTTGTCTGTAAGAAATTGCTTTACGCGATAAGACCGCCGGTTGTTTACCGTGTCTTTTGTATTGTGGCTTTTTGTGAAATTGTTTCTTTTTTTGGTATGCAATAGAGTATTATTCTATTCTATTCTATAATATCTTCTCATCACTTTTTTTTGGATACACTTTGGATTTGTTTTATCATCATCATCATCATTATCATCATCTCAGCCATAGGACGTCCACATAGGCCTGCCCCTTAAATTTTGATCCAGTCCGGTCCGTAAGCGGCCTGCATACAACGTGTTACTGCCGACATAGTGTAGGTACCTACTCTATAACTTATCTCACACTTATATAGGTATCTATCATAGATGCAACAATCTTTTAATGCTTTAACGCCAGTCAATACACTACTGAACCGTTTACACTGTTTGGTTTGTAAGATAGGCCGTGGAATATCGAATACATTACTATACTTTTAGTGTAATAATCCGCAAGGCTAAGAAAAGAATAAGACGCATTTCTACAAATGCGAGGGTTTCCAAATAATTCAAATCATAACTTCGTCTAAGGGGATCTCGAATCGTTGCATCCTTTGTCTATTAACTGCGCCACTGCGATCTCATAACATCGCAGTGAACTTATCTAAATAGACTTTAAAATCTTATTGGTTAAGACTGGGGGATCCAGTGGCATTTGTTAGAATTTTGTTTTGATTAGATGAAATAGTGACAGAGTGTGAGGAAGTGGTACAGATGTGTTCAAATATATATAAAAAAAATTCATAATATACATGTGTATTCATTATTTTAACACTATATAGGTAAATGTACTTACCCTACCAACATTTGCTTTTTACACTAATAGTCATAATTAATTACAGTTATAAAAGAATATGATATTGTTGTAATTGTAATTGATAATGTAATTTTATAATAACGAGTGGCTTATTAATACGTAGTACCTGGATGACCGAGCTTTGCTCGTTTTTTTTTTTTTTTTTTTAAATAAAATGACATTTTCTAAAAATGATTCCTAGCTAGATCGATTTATCGCCCCCGAAACCCCCTATATACTAAATTTTATGAAAATCGTTGGAGCCGATTCCGAGATTCCAATTATATATATATATACAAGAATTGCTCATTTAAAGATATAAGATTATGTGAAAATTTCATTGTTCAATATGAGTTGAAGATACTCGTAATGACTATTTTTAAATAGTGCAGTGATTTTCTAGTTTCGGAAGCGAGATAAAATGCGCTGTACCAAAATTGTTTACAAACAATCTTATATAATAGAATATATTAATAATTCTTTACTGGTATCACAATACAGAAAATAACAAAATTATAAAATTAAAACTTGAGTTGTAGCAATTGGTAGCTTATCGCCCAGAGCGATCTCTTCTAGGCAACCATCTTATTATGTCACTTTTCTTACGAGTATAAGGTGTGGTAAGGTATCGACATATTTTAAAGTTGTATAGGTGTGCCTACCTAATACTTATTGTGTTAAAAATCAATGTTACTTAGATATTAATAATGAAATTGGGAATAGGTAAGTAAGTAGAGATCTTACGGAGCGGTCGACTTTAAATCGAACATGTCGTTATGACAGTGAAGTTTCTAGTTAAAACTGCCTTAACTGAATAAGTTATTTTCTTTTAAACGATTCTGATTTTACCTATGAACATTTATTAACGAGATCACCGATATTTATTAAAATTATGGTCAATGAGCTAATTATTTATTATTCATCAATATAAAATTTAAATGTACTTACACAAAATTTACAACACAACTTATATACTAACTTAAATTATAAATAAAAAATATCAATAAGGTCGCCCCCTGCAGGTAAGGTGCCTAAAATCTGGCTACATTACCTCTTTGTTAGGCTAAACTTATACGTTGGCCAAGGTAGAAGAAGCAAATTTTTTGGTCACCAGTGGTTTCAACTAGGCGCCTCGATAACTCCCTAAAAACATTTTATATTTTTATAGACTAAGCGGTCTAATTCGCTTGAAATACAATATGAATATGGTTTTTTTTATAATAATGAGTGACAAGACGAGCTAATCAGGTGCCTGATGGTAAGCATCATGATTGCCCATATCAGACGCAGTACCACCCAGTGTTTTAAAATTCAATATCCTGCGCGGCACTGCACTGCGCCTGTCACCTTGAGGTATTGTTGAATCTCATCATACCCAGTAATTTCGCTGGTAACATTGCCCTTCATACCGGAACACAGTAATGTTTGCACATTACTGCTTGGCGGATGAATAACTGGCAAAGTTGTGGTACTTCCCCAGGCGGCCTCCTGCTAAAGAGGCCTACCACTACAAAAAATATCTGGAAAGAAAATATTCTTCCACGGGCGGGATTTGATTGGTCCGGAGGGTGCGTGATTTGACTAATGGTCTTTATAACATCTGGGCATTATGACCCCTTGGACATTCTGACACTTGGTCCAACATACCCCGGAGCCATTCAAATCCCGCCCGTGGGTGAAAATTTTCATTCCATATTCATATTGTATCACTAAAAAAATAAAAAAAATAAAACATAGGTTCATAATCCTCGATTTCATTATCATATCTAGTAGATATTAAGCAAAACTATTTACGTAATTATTATCTATTATGGTAATTGTATTGCTGTTTTCCAAAGCTTATCATTTTCCCTACAAAGCTGTTTTTTAGCCAAAGTATATATTGCTTTTCAACCTCATCTTTACCGTCGGTAAGTCCAGCCGGTGGTAAAGCACGAATCGTCCATTTGTTAAGCGCCACGATATTATTATGTTATTTATTGACTCACACGACTTCCGACGCTGCGACCTACCTCTAGGTATATTCGATTACAATATATGCTATTAAATATTTATTTCCTTTCGAATTATTCGGACAAAGAGGACCTACACGAATGTGGTTACTGATGAATTTATCTACTTGAAAATGTTACCTTAAAAATGCTTTGGCCGTCATATATTTATTCTGTATTTTTATAAGACCTTTTGCATCTTTTCGAAAAATCTGATCCTTTTTTTAGACACAGTTACTTTAAAATTAAAAGTTAATGTATTATGTATAAACCGTCTCTTGTTTTAAACAGAAAATACTTATTAGAATTTTTAAATAAAAGATTTTTGAACGGGTAAATCTCATAAGTAAGTACTTAAGGCAAGTCTTATTAGGATTCCGTACCTCAAAAGGAAAAGAGGAACCTATATAGGATCACTTTGTTGTCTGTCTGTCCGTCTATCAAGACACTTTTTTACGGGAACGCGCGGAGGTATCAAGTTGAAATTTATATCAACTACTCAGATCTGCAGTCTCTTATGGCTGTAAAAAGATCATATAGACCTAAGTTAACGCAATCAAAAGTTAAGGTCATTTTACTGCACATTTCCATACTTTGCGCAAGGAACTAATAGATGACGCTGTATGTTCTGTAGGCGGATTGTTTTTCGGCACTGGAAGCGTTTTGTTCAGGTATCTAGGTATGGAACCCTACACTATGCATACATACGTATGCATTAACAATATATTTTAAATATTATTATAATAGATAATAATATAATATAATAGATAATATTAATAATAGATAAGCTTATTGTTACACAGCCTCTTAAAAAATACCTTCCCACAAATTTTCCTTTTGAGAGTCCTAGACACATTTGCATATCAAAATAATCATCCCATACAATACGCGATATCTCACAGGTGTTAAGAACATAATAATAACAGATAAAACCCATTCTATCTTATAACATTCAATGGTGAAGTGGGCAAAAAAGGTAATTGTGGTCGGTACCTGTTCCTTGCAACGAGATCTCTCCTACACAAAACGATAAACACAATCAACATAATAAAAATGGTTTTATAAAAGCTTCCAAGGTGCGAAGACACTTGGACGAGGTAAACGCATCGTATTTCAAAACAACGAATTTGATATCTCAATTTTTCGCGAGGTTTATGATTGTGGACGGCATTCTTTAAAATACTCTACCAACTATACAAAAAAATCGTTGTTTCTTGTAATAATATTCAAAGATTTAGCATTTGATAACTGCAGATTTAAATCGGTTTCAATGACAAAAATTCAGCATAAATATACGATTAGATTAGTTAGAATTCATTGTTGTCTTCTTACGAATTATAGAAAAATGACCAATTAGGTGTGCCTACCCGTAATATCTACTTTTAGTGGTCAAGGCAGAATTCTAGGTATTTACATACTGTTTTATGTATTTTGATTTTATCGCAGAGCCCAAAAAAATACCTTGGGTGCTTTAGATAATGATTATTGTAAACTTTTTAAAGTAACTAACGTATCTACTTGCTACTGTCTATCAAAAATTCGTGCCTTGTTATTTTATGGTGGTCGTTAATTTTTCACATGATTGAAGTATATCAAGCGAGCCCGAAGCTAAGCACACGCGTCGAAAAAATAAATCAAACATTCTCCTTACGACGCCCACCATTAATAAAACTCTTTAAAAATATATTTAATAATGTCCACAAAGAGTCTGAGCACAATACTCGACCCATAAAGGGGCAGCATTTATTATGGCGACAATATATCGAATACAAAAAGATATTGTGACAAAGACGCGTACTTTTTAATAATATTGTCATTTCTCAGCAGCAGTGGACTCTTTCAAAAAGCCATAACGTAATAATTTATCTCTTTATAAGAGTTTTTTATCTGTGAGAGGTTGTCGCGGGTGACGCCAGGTGAGCACGGGTTAACTTTGTCAAAGGCTTCTGATTCTATACAAATGTTACGCTTATGCAATAGGATACTGTTCTTTGAATTGATTTAGATCGTATGTTACATCTAGACAAAGGCATGTTCATTATATTACCGCCTACATATCGAAAGTTATTTGAAGATAATGCCAGTTAGCGAAAACAACGAAATCTTGTAAGTATAATAATTCTTGGATCTATTGTTCATAACACGGCATGAAACAAGCCTTGCGCAAACATTATTGCACAAAAAAATATAATGACAGTCTTTATAGCTATCGTCGAGACGAGGTTGACATCGGAGCCACAATAAAATCGATGAAATATTTAAGGGACAGTCGCAATAACTCATAGCGCGTTAAGGGTAAGCGCCTATTGTGACAGTGTTTGCACAGGTAGGCGCCCAGTGGGTAGGCCCGCACTCCCAAACAAATCACAAGATTCACGATCGATCGGTACTTGTGAAATTTTGATCGGTATTTTGTTATTTAAATTACAGATTTACAAAGAAACCGACGAAGAATACAAAGCGAACTCTCGCATTTCACGAGTTTCATAAGTAAGCGTCTAATTTGCATGAACGAGAAATATTTTTTGCTTGATTTAAGAAAGACTTTACGAGCTTTCTTTTCTTGACCTGAATTTATTTTAACTCAATTTATTAAAGTAATTCAAAAGTTCGTGGGAGAGGAAGATCCAAGTGGACCGTTGACCTCTAGACAGTGGGATCACGTAGGTACATGTACTATCCAGGGAAGCTGGTTTCCAGGAAGCTGCATGAAGTCGTCACACGGCGTCCCGCTGGGACGGTAGCGCGCGGGCGGTCCGCTCCCCCTTAATTAATTTTAATGCATTTACCTGCATCACTTTAACTGCAGGGTGGGTTTAATATATCCTTCATGATTAGTTATAACATGAGCAAGAAATAACGTTAAATTAGTAAATAAACTCCATATATTTGTCCTATCAAATATATCATTAGAGCATAAAAACGAACTTTGCAAGTAGATATATATTGCAGGTAGCAGCAGAATTTTCTACGTATTCTCTAAATCATAGACTTAGCATTGTTTTCGCCAGATCTTTGCTTTAAATAAACAGAGACCATGCAGGACAGTAAAATTATCTATGCTATCATATCTATGTCTTATGTGATCAGGTTTGCTATATCATATCATTTATTCACAAAACTAGAGATACCTACTAATTCCTAAAATAATATAAATAATTGACAATTCAAAATATATCTGAATATACGGCGTGCAAAGCGGCGTGCTTTCATTACTTAAATAAGTTGTGAGTGTAAATTTGAAGTATGTGTTCAAAATTTATAAGGCAAGTGTGAATGGTCAAGTCGGTAGAGGTCGATCTAGACGTACCTTTCTTGCACAAATTTTATATTTTTAGAGGTTTTTCTAAGGAAAGGCCAGGTCAAAAGTACAACCGACCAGCATGCATGAAAAACGTCATGAAAGTGGAAGAAGCAAAAGCAGTATGTCAGGATCGTAGAACATGGAGAGAAATAGCCTCTGCCTAACTGCCTACCCCATAATATGTATGTTCAAGTATTTTTTTTTGTTTTCAAACATTTTCTTTTATCCCACCCGATTTATAACCCGATAAATAACCACTTTATTTTTACACTCCTTGAAAATATGATAACACCAGGAAAGACCTAAAAATATATAAAAATATCTAATAATTATAAGTACCTAAGTACGACATAATATTTCCTGATATCACAGTATTCTATTAAATAAGTTTATGATTTGGAAACGGTATCCACATCATTGTGAACCCTGGGTTCACAGTTCACACGAGCATCTAAGTCTGGATGCGTCCGGTCCGTGAAAAATCAGGATGTTGTCATGTGAACGAGCCGTTAGTATAACCACAATACACTTAAGAACTTCTTAGTGTACTGTGATATAACATTATACTAAGATATAAGAACGAGACAACGAGAAAAATTCAATACGCAAATGAAGGGTTTGTGAGCAAGAAAATGAAGCGTTATTATCTAACAGCGTGTAAATGGGTAAGGCAAGCGAGATGTTTGGCTTGGCAATCATAGGAAGGCAGGGTAACGTTGATATGAGAACACGAGGTCGACGGTCGAGCTGGTGGCATCAGGCCAAGGAACATTTTCAATGGAATATTCCTTGGCGCATCGGCGAAACGTAGATCACCCTATCTTTTGTAGTTTTCTATATATTTTTAGCTCTGTGGCAGTGGTTCTTAACCTTTCATTAATATCTATTTAAAAAGTTTATATCTTGAAATGGACCTATATATATACCTATCTATTAACTTCTAAATGCTTGGTTCAGTACTCACAGCTAAACTATTGTCGGGTTTGGAATGAAAACGATTTTGATTGCATATTTTTAAAATGCCCATTAAATGGAACGAACCTGACGTGAGACGAAACGACGAAGGAGCCATTAAGACGTCAATTATCAGAGGCACCGAAAACCTCCGCTCCTCCATACCTAGACATCATAATATTGTGTCGATGAAAACAATGTTGGCTAGATATAGCAATATCTCGAATCTTCGAGAAACAAATTTTCATTTTTCTGGATGCTCCCAAGGACCACCACAGTTAAGAACCACTTCTATATGGTCTACCTATACCTAAAGACTTGCCTGTGGTTATAAAATACAGATAAGCACTTATATAATCAGCAGAAGTTACGAATTTTATCGGTAGTGAAGCAGAGGTTCTCCCAAAAATTCAATGATTTCTAAGGAAATATAGAGTTAATTAAACAAAGACTATTTATAAACATAATAATATACATACATAATATACAACATATAATAAACAAAATAACATGTAGATTATTAAACTAATAATTCAAATAAACTAATGATCAAACATAACATTTTTTATGTCCTCAGTCCCCATCTTAGCTAAATAATTGGTAAATTAAAATAATAATTAGGTATTCTTTAAGCTACCGAATCGTTACCCACAAACAGGCCGATTATGCATCTTTATTAATTCTGTTTATTTTACTTTTACACTAATTCTCAGATTATTTTATCGATCAAAAATGCCGGTAGCAGGGTAATTAAATAATCGTTATTATTGCTTACGCATTCCAAATTCTAGAAACTTGAAACTGATATTGATTTGGTATCCAGATTGTTAGTTCATTAGAAAAATGTTTCTTTGAAGAGTGCGCGAAGATTTGTTAGCTTGGCAGTATGTAAGTATTTTAAATATAATGTCAGCCGTAGGAAAACATATTTATTGTCAAATGCGCCGGAAAAATTAACAAGAAAGGGAACCTCACGCAAGTAAAAGTGGGATTTTTAGAAGTCCACTATGAATAAATCGAGAGTTTATAAGAGAAACAAAAATGATTAAGACATAGTCCACTTCACTATAAAAATATCAGAATATTAATTTATAATGAGTTAATTATATTCGGAGGAAACAGGGCAATGCAAACCATCCATTTGGTAAATTTTCATAGGATTGTGTAAAATTTCTCGTATAGCTAGGAAGAAACTAGGAATATATATCTGTGATTTTAGCATTATCCCTTTTACTTTACACTTGTTTATTAAGTATTGGTGACAATCTAACTACACTACTAAAAACATTTAACATGTATATCACCAGTTACAAAGACGCGCCAAATTTTTGTTTCAACATCTCATTATATTTCTAACGCGGGGGTAATGGGAATGCGTTTCCATCTCCTTTATCTAATACTAGATCGGAAGGTCCCTTAACTTTACGACATTCTACCCTTCATAGCTTAGCCGGTTCCATCCCGAATAGTCAATTTGCGTACAGCCCCTGTTTCTACCGGGACGAATCAATAATGAGCCGCGTCTAATCAACGCCCCTAAATGTTGTCGTTTCATTGCTACATGCTTCAATTAACCAATTTTAGATGCTTTTACTTGTAACGAAAGTAATAAAATAAATCTATATGTTTCTAATTAAATTGTACTATTTTATATGTAGGCCACAAAGCTCGATATGCAAATAACGTCAAATATAATGTTAAAAGTGGACTTATTATCTGTCAATTTTGTTTGGGTTGAAAGTGTTTGAAGTTGCCTGAAATGTCGATTTCCGTATTGTCAACGCATAAGAAAACAAAGATTAGGTTCTTAGGTCCTAAGAAATCAAAATGTAGGTATCGGTTTTGTAGAGATAAGTTAACATTATATATTATATATATAATATTAAGTTAACATCTTTAACTTTTAAGAACAAAATTGCAAGTATTTGCAAAGCATTTTCTTCTCGGTAATCGAAAGTGCGTAAGAAAACTATATCAAGAGAAACAAACTTAATTTGAGTTCCCTGAGATAAGCTATTCCCTGTTACAAATGTTTTATTGGACGAGATAAACTTGTCTTCGCGAATAGATTTATATGTTTTCTGAAAACCCTGTTCTGTTACATAAGAATAAAATTAATGTTTTCGTAGTTCCATCAGATAGTCTTGGTTATCTTATATATATTTCCGTTCTATTAAATTAAACGGCACGCATACCACTCTCATGTTTAAAGTCGTAAAAGCTATTTCAATTATGATCACGCCCGAACGATTAGAGATGAAAGTAGCGCAATCTTTGTCAACTTGTTAAACTCTGACCGAATTAAGCGAAAACCGGAGAAGGTTCACATCGTTAAATTATCTAATATTGCAATAAATATGTCTGTTGTGTGTTTGGAAACAAACAGGACCGTGTCTGATATTAATGGGTGTAATAGACCATGGGATTGGAGGGTAAAGTCGAGCGTACGCGTACTGGGTGGTAGGTTTTTTGCATTAGCTGTCAGTTTTGGTTATACTTGATTGGTTGACTTTTGAATAATGAGGCAATAATCAGCATGATTACCTTTTCTTGGATTTCTTGGAAACGATGCTTATTTAAATTCATTTTAAATTGTTTATTTTATAATAGGTTGTTCAAGGTTAAAGGCTGGCTGCAAATCCATTTAAAGACCAGTAAGTAGAGTCCTTATAACTATCAACCATTTAGACACTATTTTTAGAAACAAGCCGATTCTAAATCCTACATCCTACTAAAAATCCTACTAAATGCGAAAGTTTGTGAGGATGGATGGATGGATATTTGTTACTCTTTCACTCCAAAACAACTTAACCGATTAGGCTGAAATTCGGTATATAGATAGTTTATACCCTGGAATAACACATAGGCTACTTTCAATCCGATATTCCCACGAATACTACGCAGGTAAAACCGCGGGGCACAGCTATATGTGCATCATATATGAATAGTCCAAAGAAAGAGTTAAAATATATTTTCAGAGTAAACAATTAAAACATTATGTCAGTAATATTCCAACAATTTTTTTCTGATCTCACATGAGCACTTTCAAATTATCACTTTACAAAGATACTGTTTGGCCACTGCAGGAGCGGAGTGTTTGCAAAGCTATTGAATTGGCCACAAAACAACAATGTAAGCTTCCCATACAAATACTCGAGTTCACAAAATAAATAAATGTTGCTATTATGACCCACTGTGAAGCTAACTACGGCCCAATGTTGCCATGATTGTGACAAAAGAAAATAATAAATCCTAATACAATGCCGTGTCACCGCATTTGTTATGCAATTTATGGAAAACTGTATAATACTTGGTCAGAGGCGTGTTGTTCGCAATTGATTTCTTTTGATACATTGGCAAATACGAATACAATTCTCATGAAATGATTATATTAATTCAATGTGATGACAACATTTTTGGAGTCTTTTTAATCACTTCATCATTACAGTCGGTACGCCTGTAGGAACGACATGCAAAAAGAACATGAGTAGGTATGTATATAGGTATAAAATACTATTATAGTATATTATATTAGCTGTACAAAGAGCTGGCTAAGCGCTTAGCGGAGGCGTCAGGTCACCGGAATGCTGGCTTTCCGGTCACCTTTCAGCATTCTGACCACTTTCCCCTCCACTAAGGGCTTAGCAGAACTGGATTTTTAGATAGTTTTTAGTTAGTTATGTAGGCTTTATACAAAATTAACACTAAACTCTAGTTTTAATTTTGTATAAAATGATGTAATTTTATATTTTGGTTTAGTTTAGTTTAGTTATTTATACCACAGAATATATAATAATACTACGTATAGAATAGACACTGTCATCCGCCCACCAATTGGCCTTACTCACCCCGCCAGCCCCGCTTCTATGGGAAATCACCTCACGCACACTCTTGCACGTGTACAAAACTCCATGTGTGCAGTATCTGTGTAGTAGGTAGTTATAGCGCGGCTTTTGTATGCGATTGAGTTGAGTGTCCGGGGTGTGGTTATACTTCGTATATATACTTCCATTATAATTAATTCATTTAAACTTCCATTCAAATTTAGCGGGTAGTTTAACCTATCACACGCATCTTTGATTAAAGCGTACAAAATTGATCGGCCATTTAATGTTCGTTCATGCATCGCGCAGTTAAAAACCAGTCAAAGACAAAAGTCGAATAAAAACAAAGGAACCAAAAATATTCCAATTCAGTAAAAGTGAGTCCAAATATTTGCAAAAATTGTAAAGTCACTGTTTTACCCTTCGTCATACAATCATAGGATCATTAGCCCATCACAACTCTCATACCTGGCCATACATTACGTTGTCAAAATATTTCGGTGAAATACATTCGAGAAATTTTTTCTAAAATATTTTTTTCCCAGATATTGGTGGATTTGCTCGATTGTTACCCACAAAAGATACCGTGACATCTCAATATTGGACAATAGGGATCATTTGTCATTGTCCATTAGACCATATTGTTGGAAAACATTAGAAAATTTAGTGAAACAAATATTTTACCCTCTCAAAAGTATCACATACAGACATTCACGCCTTTTTCCCGAAGGGATAGGCAGAGGTGTACCCAGGACTTAGTCCCATAGTAGATACACCCACATTTCGCCAGTAGGTATGTTTTTTTAAATATCTTTATTAAACTAATAAGTTATTAACATGTACAAACACTAGTATAAGTTTTAAACCTAGCGGTACATAAAATAGTAGGTATGTTATTGGTCCCATGTAATAGGGGGCGAGCCTATTGCCATCTACCGGGCACAGTTCCAGACTCCAGGCAGTTATTGAGTTAATTCCTAATGGAAAAATCCAATATTTAAACTCTGTACATACAAAAGTATGATTAGGTACATGTGTGTAAACGGTACAGCAGTTATGGCATAGCCCTTAGTGTTGAAGTGTCTAACGCTATTCTTTTAATACCTTTTATCTGACAGTTGTCCCGGGAAGTGACGTAAACAGGTACAGCATATTCCTAATTATAAGTAGAGAAAACAAAGTGTCAATAGCAGGTGGATACTGCACTTAAACACAAAACAAGCAGACAAAAAAGAATACATGAACAAATTCATTCTTTCTGAATGTTCTTAAAGTTAAATACATACATCAAAAGTTTCGTATTAATTAATATGGCACATTGCGTTTTTACTCGTATCATTGCAAACGATGCGCAGATGCTGCGCATATAGCTACGCAATAAAAACGCAAATCGAGCACAATCTAGTACTAAGTTTTGAAAATCTACATCTTCGTAAGCGCGCGTTCGTGAACCGCGCGGCATTGGCGATGATAAAAAACGCAAGAGTAGAGGCTCTTAGTAAGTATACATAGGTACTTACCCAATACGTAACAAGAAATATGCAAGAAGATAACTTATAAAATATAACACCATTTCTTCTCACCACATTCAACTTATCGCTATCATCCATCTATTCCTGAAATTATAGCACAAAGATGTCAAAGTAGAACTCTCTAGCAATTTATTCACAAACCCTTTTAACTACCACATATTATCTCTTAGGTACCTTAGCACATAGGTATAAAATCACCCTGTTGGTAAAGTAGGAAGCACAGAACATAGCATGAAATAAAATCGTATTGTAATCCGGTATTGGCTATAGATAAGGAGGGCTTGTGACAAGGCAAGAATTATGTGCTCCAGAGGGCAATTTTTCTTTCCCGGGATTTATTCTCGTAATTTATAGAGGATCCGCCTGTATCTGGGCTAACCCGGAACGAGTAGGAGCTCAATTAAGACCGACCTCCTTGCTAATTAAGATGCAGAGATCTGTGATGTTATTATTGCTGAATGCTGACTATGTACTTACTATTTAATTTTATAGTGTTTATTATAGCATATATTAAGTTTCAACCTTGTGCTCCCTGAGCATTACGTTACTCATAACCTAAATGATTACCGAAATAATCTATTTAAATATCCGCAGTTTTTGTTGTATTAAAACAAGTTGAGCGGTTAACGTTGACTCAAAACGTTTTCCGCCGAGATTTGTATCAAACGATGATAGTCTTGTTCGCACAGTTTAAGCCTTATTTCGTGTTGAACGTTATTGAGGAGTCGTGTAACTACATAGCTAGCTGTAATAAACATAAAACGCTCCACAATAACACTCGATTTCGTGTAATCGCGACATCAATCGACCGTCGAGTAGGCAGTCATTTGACACGCAAAATTTTTGCCGAACGTGCTTCGCCATGAATTGTCGGTGACAAAAGTGTCTGTCGCAGCGAAGCGTCGAGAGTCGGCTTAATACCATCCCCCACCCTCAACCGCAGTCGTAAATTTAGGGTTTCATAAAACCAGATCCGAGATAAGACACAGTGTGGAGTGAGCGTCCCGGATCAAATGCGAGCCTCCGGACTGCGGGCTGCCACCAGACAATAAAAATAACGCAGCCGCATCTGCCTCTGCCGTCCTCACGACGAATTGGTCGTGTTTACATAAAATACGCCCTAAAGATAGCGATCGGGATTCGCCAGAATCGTCACAAATATGTCACTATCCCGAGACACGCTCGCGGCAACACGAAACCACCAAAGCCTAGATACGAGTAGCAAAAACCGAAGAGAGCTGTCAAAGGGCCAACAAAAGCGCATTATAATTTTAACAGATTCTGAATTGCTCCACTATTATAAGGCGTGTATTATTCTATTCAGCCAGTGTAAGGGTATTTGGACGCCTTTGTGGCTCGTATTGACAAATAAGTAAGATTTACTCTTAAAGTAAAAATAATGGAGGATTAGGATGGCGGAGTAATTTTTTTGTCATCATTCTTTCTTTTCGGATGGCGCCTGCGAGTGTGTTGCATTATCCTAGTCGGCTCGATCCTTATGCACTGTTGTTGTAATATTGCAAGTAGATCAAGTGGAAACTAAGATTCAGATTAAAGAAAAGCTATTTTGCGTAACTATTCTCTACAATAAACAAAATGATTACAAAGGGAGAGAATAGTTTTAATTCGCATGCATAAATCGGTTAATTCACCTTAATGCCGTTTGTATCCATTGTGCGATTTGAGCAAATACCATTTCACTCTATTTGAGTTTCACTTTTAGAAGAAGAAAAAGTATACACAGACAGATTTATTGGCATCGTACAAATGACGGCACGTCTCATATTGAAAGTAGGAACGGGTTGTAGGCATAACTACGTGTCGGGGACATATATTTAAAGCTTCAGTAGATAGGGGTGCAATAATTTTGACAATGACTAGCAGCCTTACCCTGGCGAGGCGTAGGCGCGGGGAGGAGAGGCGACGAGGCGCGGGGGGCAATCTGGGCACTAAATCACGCTACGAATAAAATTTATGGCGCCGAGATAAAAACTCGCAGCTTTTCTCTTTTACGTTCCTTTACCCCTCCCCTCGCCCCTCGTACCGCGCGCCCTCGTCGCCCCGCGTGGAAAATCCATAGGGATTTTTCCAAGTGTTCAGCGTGTGTGGGGTCGAAACGATTTTGTTTTATGCTTATTGCCGGTTGTGATGTTTTGTTTGCTAAGTTGCACAGATAAGGGATAGGTACGGAGATTGTCTGCTCAGCTGGACTGTAGGCGGGAAATGTGCCTGCTTTGTTTTGCTTTTCTTTTCTTTTGATTTTCAGGTGAGCTCGTTCAATTCGTTTCATATATCTGATATTGAGTTGTAAGCTATATTAGTTCGAGTCGGATACCTACTCGAAGCCTTCTTTATTTTAAAAATCTATCTAAGAGCGTTCATATAAAAACAAATAAAGAAATAAATATTTTTAAATCAGACATATATCGACAAATCGCATTATCGTAGCGGCGTAGGTTTGACCTTGTCTGATTTATGTGGTGTTAATTATTAAAGAAGTACAAAGACAGTTGTAATAATTCGTGCCAATTATCCACCGACCAATATTTATATCAATTGTGTCAATTTGCCACTCCATAAATAGAAAATGGTTAAACTGGCACGCGGGCGAATTAATTAGCGTGCGAAAAACCGCCTACCTTTTTACGTTAAATCGCAGCGCCTGTAAGCTGTAGTCTACAATTTATAAGCAACAAAAATAAAAAATAAACAAAACCCTTTCTTTTGTTTCATTGCTAATAAGGCTTCAGTTTCACGCATCGTTTTTCCTAACAGAGGCACACACGCAGAAAAAACTTAAGGTTCCATTCTGTATGCAGCGACTGTTAATAACGATTGGTTATAGAAATTCTGTACAAGGATTCTGTCAAATGTGGAACAATAATCAAATGGTTCCGATTTTCGTTACTTAGATAAATTGGTGGGCGCATAAGTTGCGGATTGCATTTGAACTCAGCCTGTCAATTGACATGTTAATATGAAGGAGGCTGAGCCCAGCCGTGGGATGGAGTGAACTGTAGATGATGATGATAGAAACCAGGCGTGAATCTTGCATGAAGTCAGCCGTCGAATGCCACCTTTATTATATGTTTGTTTTAAGGTCACAGTGGTGTTTAAATAAAATATTAGAGCAATTAAGAAGCTATATACATCGCGAGTAAGTCCTCGTCACGAATAGTCGTACCATAGTTCTATGTATATAGCTGTGATTGTTATTCTGAGGTGTAATACAGCGGTTAACGCACTTTCACTTAGCGCTTACCGCATGCTATGTTTCAGTAAATATAAATAAATACTATACGAGTAGACGATCGAACATGGTCGGCGGTACCACCTTACCGTTCGGTACGGTGTTCATGCCACACGATCGAACCGCTTTGATGTGCAAGTGACCGTATCACCGCACTGTACCAAGTAATAATAATAATATTGTTCGCCGGACAGTGCGCCAGACGATCGGACATGCTATGGTCACGGTAATAGATATCTTTACCGTGGTATGGTGGCAAACCAAGGTCGTTGTAAGGCCGTACCATGTTCGATCGTCTATTCGTAGTATTAACACTAGGAAATATTTTAATGATACGAGCCAGCAAATTTTAGCAGAATGTATGTTTATCCCAAGATTTTCTTTTGTTGACGCCTGAAAAATATATTTTTTTAAAACATTTTCAAAACTCATAAAATGATTTGCTTTTGTCATAATTAAAAATTACAATTTAGTAACATGGGTGATTGATGAGTCTTTTTATGAGTGTTATTTATAAAAGAGATAACTATAACGCTACGGTTAAAAGGGGTACCACCTATTTATTTTAACCTCCAACCAAAGAAGGAGGGGTGTTATAAGTTTGACGTATCTGTGTGTCTATCTGGGGCATCGTAGCCCTTGAACGAGAGGACCGATTTTGAAACGGTTTTTATGTTTGAATGCTGACCTGATCGAGTTTTCAAAGCTATGTTTCATGAAAATCGATTTAGCCATTTCAAGATAATCAGCTCTTTTCTAAAGTCAAAGTCAAAAAGATTTACACAATCTGAGATTTTTGTATGTCAATAATGATAAACAGTAATGAGTCTACCGTGCATTCGGAGAGATACCTTTACAAGAAGAACGCACAAGAAACCTGTAGGGCTTAATTGTTTCAACTGATTGTTACACTGGTTGGCTCGCCCCCTATTACATGGGATCAATAACATACTGGCGAAATGTGGGTGTACGTACTATGGGATTGAGTACTCCAAAATTTTTAATTAAATTAAGAAAATGTTCTCAAATACGTACAAACGTTAAAAAATCAAATAAATTAAAGCCATCCGAACTTCACACGACATGGATTTAGTTGAAAAAATATGAATTGAAGAACAAATAAATAACTCTGCGATGATTAGGTAAAAATATTTTGAACGAGTTAACGAACTTCGACGTGAAAACGGCGGCTTATCAGATTGGTCATACACTGAGAATTTATAGTCATGAGAGTTTTAAGACCCTTGACTTTCTTGAATGTAGTACTAGACTTATCCCGCGGTTTTGCTCGAAATGAAGAGTAAAGCTGTACAGACAAGAGTAGAATTATAATTTACCTATATACAACATTTTGGGCTGAATGTGAAGCTGAAAAATAGGATGAAATAAGAATTTTTAAATGAAAATATTTTACGGGCCGAATACGGGATACCAAGTGGGACGAAAGCAGATTTTTGTATTTGGGCCGAACTTTCGTGCGACAAATATGGCATAAACTCTTACACTTACTTAAAGTATAAGAGTTGATTAAATTTTTATCGCTTAAAAATAGTGGCGTCCCCATTATTTTCTTATACTTTTTTCTGTCAAGGTTGTTTTTTTTTTGTTGTTAGTTTGTTTGTTATTTGTTAGCAGAATTTTGGATACCGCTGCAAATCAAATAGGGTTAGGCAGTATGTTCCAAGAACTACTTAAAATAGAATATGTGAAGCTTGGAAACGAAAGAAATAGCAAAACATATTACAATTTATATACACAAACCTCTTACTATCTAATAAGATATTATACTAGAATTTTTAATATCCCATCTTTGGCAATAGACATAGATATATTACACAATTGTTTTTGCAGCTAAGAACCTATAGGTAGAACTAATACATGACCCATAAAATTTCAAAAGTGCCGATTGACAGTTCTCATTTTGCCTTGTTTGAGAGATTGTAGTTGAATGTGGTGATAAAAGATTCCATGGTATTACAGCAAAGGTTATTGGAATTGTGTGAGTTACGCCGAGGCAAAGCTATTTAGTCTTGAAAATTACTTTAAAAGATGAAACGTCAAACGGTACTTCTTGAATGTGATAGGCTGTACTATAGGAACGTATTATGCGAAGTTTGAAAAAGAGGTAGAGGTCAGTCAAAATTGACGTCCCTGAGAGTCTTCTATTCTGGGCGTTAAACAAAGGTCAAAGGACCCTATTATTTGTAACCTAAATGTATCACAGTGAACAATGACCTTACCACAGAGAACAAAAGATAATATTTGTCATGGTACTAGCGATGTAACAGAACTACGATAAAAAAAATTGCCATTGATGGTACTGTCTAATGGTACCACGGTGGCCGTGTGGTTTCCGGCTATATAATAGGGCAACCCCTTTCTCATCCCGTGGGAGCCGTGCAGTGCAGCTCTCCGTTTCAAGTATTCCAACTACTGCGATCACCAAGCCGCCTGCCAAGCGGCTAAATCCCCCCATAAGAATAGTTAATGGCGTTCTATGAGGGAGGCCTATGTTCAGCAGTGGACGTCTTCCGGCTGATGATGATGACACGGTAAAGAAGGGGTTAAAAAATATAAGGTCCTCACTACACGATAGGTTAGGCGGAAATCAAGTGCCATCAATCAAGAGTGATTGTGTGTTGTGAGTGAACATTTCTTTTTTTGAATAATATGATGATATTGATAAGACATAGTCCAGCGGATTAGTAAGTTGAAGTGGCAATGGGCAGGGCGCAAAGCACGTAAAACTGATGGCCGATAGGGCTGTAAAGTTCTTGAATGTCGAAATATAACCAAATATATTTTTGCGCAAATAATGGCCATATTGAGAGACTGTCTCGATGGCGTAGAGGGCGCATGCTCGACTGCCAATCAAGAGGTCCCGGGTTCGATCCCCAGGTCAGGCAGTGTTAAATATTGGATTTTTCCATTAGAAATTATCTCAATAACTGCCTGGAGTCTGAAACTGTGCCCGGTAGATGGCAATAGGCTCGCCCCCTATTACATGGAACCAATAACATACTGGCGAAATGTGGGTGTATCTACTATAGGACTGAGTGCTGGGTACACCTCCGCCTACCCCTTCGGGAAAAAGGCTTGAATGTATGTTATGTTATATGTTAAGAGCCAACCACAAACAATAGAGTGGAAACTTAGTCTCCATTTCTCCATATTTGGGATATTTCATTTTGTATGGACGAGAAACCCCCTTAAGGGTTAAATGGTGTCCAAATGGTGTCAAGTTGCCAGAAAAATCAGCTTAAACAAAGCAGTAACCATATCGCAGAGTAGAAGTGGTCGATCACGCCACACCAATGTGTATAGGTACTAAGTAGTAACTTAACTATTCACTGTAACTTAGCTTTACTTAGCTATTCGTAGATAAGCGACACGATCGCATTTCATTTAGAATTAAGTACGACACACTTAAATCCAGACGCGATGGATATAAACTTAAGAATTTATTTTAATTTAATGAGTTGATATGTAGTAAAGTATGAGTGTATAGCTTTAGCATTTATTTAAAGAAAAGGGGAGATGAGGTACTACTGGCTTCTCGAAAATGGCAAGCTCAAATTAGGTCCCATTAGGTTTTTTTTTATGATAGTGAGTAACAAGACGAGCTAATCAGGTGCCTGATGGTAAGCATCATGATTGCCCATATCAGACACAGTGCCACAAAGTGTTTCAAAATTTTCAAAAATTTAAAATTCTGCGCGGCGCTGCACTGCGCCTGTCACCCTGAGATATGAGTTGTTGAATCTCATCATGCCCAATAATTTCGCTGGTAACATTGGTAACCCTTCATACCGGAACACAGTAATGTTTGCACATTACTGCTTGGCGAATGAATAACTGGCAAAGGTGTGGTACTTTCCCAGGCCCCCTGCAAAAGAGGCCTACCACTACAAAAGAATAGAGAAAAAGAGGTCCACGTACGTCAGTAAAGTAAGGTCGTACTAGCTAATAATATTGTTGTCTCGGTCTCGCTTCGGTCTTAGGTACGTCTTTCTATCTTTGTTGTTAATTATATTGCACTGTGCAAAAAGAAAGCGAATTGGGAGAACATACTCTATCTCCCTTTTTTTTAAAATAAATTTTGTGTAGTTACACTTACCTAAGTGTTATACGTAGTAATACGTACTCGTGTATACTTTACATACATAACGTAACCGGGACCCAGTCCCTAAAGAGGTATACCTACCCACACTTCGCCAGTTTTATGTCTTAAGGCGCGGTGCTAAGCAAATTCGCCCTCTCGCTCACACTTACCCACATTTTTTTTGTTTTTGGTTGTTTTTTTTTCTTTGAATATATAAATAATACTACATGTAATTACGTAAAATAAAGACAACTAGGATCTAGAAAATAACAATATAAAGATTCAGTAAATATCCAATTTAATCCAAACAAGATTTCAGTGCCTTTTTATTTTTCTAAGATTTTTTTTCTTTGTGCAGGTTTTTATACATGAAAACTCGTTTGAATGAAATTTTTTTCTGAATCTTTGTATTGTTATTTTCTAGATAGGTACTAGTTTGTCTTTATTTTACGTAATTACAAGTAGTGTTTTTTATATCTTCAAAAATGTGGGTATGTGTGAGCGAGAGGGCGAATTTACTTTGGACAGCGCCTTAAAGTCCTATTGCCATTAATGGAAGTAGCTACTGGTCCCTGAAATACAGTTTTAACTAGTTTGGGGGACCCATCGATTCATACAAAAATGCTGTACATTATGGGCAATAAATGAAATATGATCTACCGGGCGTCATGTGAAAATTAAATAACACTTTGCCAGACCTGTAAATCGAACCCGGTTCGAACTTTAGTTTCTAATTAACGCATAATGATATAATTACTACTCTCTACTGAGCTCTACCAAATAATTTATTTCAACTGTAATATTATACATATGTAATATTATATAAATTCAAACTGTAATATTTATGTAGATTATACAGATGCACTACGGCCGGCGTAACTTGGCGAGTCTGAACATAGGCTCTACGAACTTTAGCGCGTGTAAACTCGTTAAGAAAACTGTTATTGCCAGATAAACAACCATACGAACAAATCTATTTAATAATTAATAAATATATAATAAAAAATAAATATATATATATAATAAATAATTAATAAAAATCTATATTGTAAATGTAATTCATTAAACGTAAACGTAAACTTGCGCTAAAGTTCGCAGAACCTATGTTCAAAGCGGTATAGCCGCCCATTTGTCAAGCTATAACTTTAATTGTAAGATAACTTGTATTTTTTTTTGATAGTTTCTTTTTTATGATAGTGAGTGACAAGACGAGCAAATCAGTTGCCTTGGTAAGCATCATGATTGCCCATATCAGACACAGTGCCAGCCAGTGTTTTAAAATTCAAAACTCTGCACGGCACTGCACTGCGCCTGTCACCCTGAGATATCAGTTGTTGAACCTCGACATGCCCAGTAATTTCGCTGCTAACATTGCCCTTCAGACTGGAACACAGTAATGTTTGCTTGGCGGATGAATAACTGGCAAAGGTGGGGTAGGAGCCCCAGGCGGCTCCCGGCAAAAGAGGCCTACCACTACACACAACAGCTTATTTTATATTGGTTTCAATACATAGTATGTTTTTTGATCTTATTCTAGTTTAAATATGTATATCAGTCTGCAGGTTATGATAGGACAGACTTTTAGCCTAGTCTTTGATACCAAGAGACCGCGAGTGGAATTTATCCGATAATATTATTATCAAATAAATATATTATAATATACAGTTAATACACAGCTGCAAATGTACGTCACAATCCGCATTTTCACCACAAAAACCTTCCTAAGAAACTCAAAGCCGCGATTGTCTAACTTATCTATACTCAATCAGTGTTTACAATATTACGGCAGAACGACGCTCTTCACGTCAAAATAATGTCCCTATTAGACCACAATGCATTTTCAAGGAATCAACAAAAAATATCAAGCAGATTACTGCAAGCGAGGCCATCTGTGGATAGTGTATATTGAGACCGTCGCACTCGAGATAACTTATCGCCCGATCTCGACTCTGATTCTGAAGAAAAAGCGAGAGAAGACTCCTAGTTATAGAGAGGACGTAAAGCCATCACGCCGCAATAGCTGCTTGAATATTTTGGCAATGACAGTGGTGCGCTGCAGTCGTAAATCATTAAACTACTATCTACTTCCAAAGGGTAACCTTTAGTTCAAACTTTATTCACGTGCCAAAAGTTTCTTGTTTGTAACTCGCCGTCCGATGCAACGATGATTTGAATTTCCATTGTTTATGGTGGCAGACATGTGTCAAAGTTCGATTGGAATTTAAATTCGGCTCCTTTGTTATTTTTTATTTGGTTGAGTTGTAAACACGGCACGGTGATGTTACAATTTGGTTACCTTCTTAGGTTGTATATCTGTGACTGTTCGCTTGTAAGTACATTGATATGTTTGACGTTGGTATGCGGCGTATGAATAATCACGAATCATGTTTAAAACTTGAAAAGTGCCGATCGGATAGGCACCAGAACTTTAATTTAAAAATAAACACAACCTTCTACTAAAATTATAATAATTGAACTTAGAATGCACGGTTCCAAATTCAAAGGCGCGGAGTCTCAAAGCACAGAAGCCAGTATCAAAGACACGGGCACAGAGGAACACAGAACATCTGCTAAATTACCAAAGTCGAGGCAGTGAGGGCACGACACAAAGCGACTACCATTTTGTTCCGACACTTTTCAAAATTGGAACGTGACGGTTGCAAGCGCTCTCCGGCCAGAGACAATGACATGAAAAGGAAAAATGTAAACGGACCTATTTTAAATAGAACTCTGCTTGATAATAATTTACGAGTAATTTTTGCTGACATGCGAATGTAGTAGCGTACGCAAGGAAAGATGAATTTACTAAGGGTGAGAATTGCTTGTAATTTGCAGTAGAGTTGTGCTATTTTGAAGTTTTGTTCGTTTAATTTTAAAAGTGCGTTCTTGAACCCTTTCAGAGGCATTGTATCGTTTGTAGTCTTTGTACCAGAGATGGTTTATCTCAGTCTCTGGGTACATAAGTGGTGTTTTTTCATTCCGTAATGCTTTTACATTTGAAAGGGGTTAAATGTTATTCAGACTGGTGCCCGCTTAGAAAATGTGTAGGTGTCGTGGGGACAGGGAAAATAGCTGTGTGTATTCTACAATAAGTATGTACCTAAATTATAGATGTACTTGTTTTATATATTGGTGGTATGAATGCCTTTGCAATCTTCTTTGTTAAGTGGAGGAGATATTAATAGCAAAGGCTGTGTATACATATACCTAAGTAAGTATTTGTTTAGTAATATGCCACTCTTTTTCTTATAAGTCTGAAGTTTTGTCAAGTTTGTCGTTTTCATTTGATTTTTATAATTTAGAATAATATGTATATCCATATATAATGTTATGGAAACGTTTTTTTGATTTCAATGTATTTAAACTTACCTATATTTTCCAGATTTTTTAATTTTTTTAAGCAATACACAAGTTACATTGGGTACAACAAGTTCTAACAGCGGCATCTTTCATACTTAGTGTGTGTGTCTGTGTATGTTTGTTACTTCTTCACGCCAATACTAATGCGACCGATTGGGCTGAAATTTGGTATGTAGGTAGCTCAGATATACCCTGGAATAACACAGGGTACTTTTTATTCCGATATTCCCATGGGAACGACGACTACGCGGGTGAAATCGCGGGATACAGCTATAGTAGGTACCGAATACAAGAAACTTATGGAAGCTTGGAAATAAGCCTAACAGTATAAAAATCATACTTAATATTAATAGAATGGGAGGACCTACGTGTATCCTGTAGTTTTCAAATCGTGGCTCTCTGGTCGTTCTGAGGCACTCCTGTCGAACTGTTGCTCTAAGAAATGAATCTGTGTATCTACCAATAACATAGGTAAAGGTAATTCAACAATTTTTGACATTAAGAGGTTACATGAGGGGTGATTTTTCCATACAAAAGTGTTCCCGTGTTCCCTCCCTAGATACCTGCGTCAGAGCAATGGTTTTTTTTATAAAATCTAGGTCTTAAGTGAGCATGTCCCTGTCATTTTCATTTTTCTACAAACTTATTGTTAAATTAAGTATGACACTTTAAAAACATATAAAACTGTCCCAGTTTTACTCGCGTAATTAGATTTTACTGTTTTTTTGTACTAGTTGTGATAACAATAAAGAGTTTTCTATTCTATTCTATTCTATTCTTAATTCATCTTCTAATTTTCAAGATATTAATTTATGGATAAAATCAATTATTCTCGGTGAAAACAGGGGATTACAAAACATCGATTTCGTAAATTTTCCATAGGATTGTGTCAAACTGCTAAGAGGTCCTGTATCCTATTAAGTGCATAATTTAATGTTTTTTTTTAATGTTTTTGTAAAAAAAAATTTGTCGTCACATATGAGCTAAGAGCCTGCAATAAACTATTTTTATTTTTATTATTATTTTATAATTAGTAGGAAAATTTTATCTTCTCAATTAAATAAAATTAACATTTATCTTGAATTTTGTACATAGTAATAATTTTAACATATTTTGATAAAGTTATAGGGTTTTATTACAGGAAATTAACCTAGCTCTACAGGTTTCCAAATAATTTTAGTACGCATGTTTGCACATTTTTATTATTGTAGTAAACAGGTACGAAATGTAAAAGAGACGCATACCTATAGGGTGAAAGACGAGATAATGCTATACCAGAAGATTATCTAAAGGAAATAATATAAGAATGTGATTAATAATGCCTAGGACTTGCTAAGCAATAAAAAAATGTTATGTTCGTATCAATTAAAATAAAAGGTACTATATTAAACCTGCAATAAAAATCAAAATGCCTAATAAAGTCCAGCGTTAAATTTAACCATGACAGTTTAAATTTAAGCAAGCTCCTGCAAATCAGCTTACTAAATAAGGCACCTTTAGCAATAAAAATAAATAAGTAGTCATAAGAGTTGCATTATGAATCCGCATAATCGGCAAGTGAATTAATCTGCCGTCGGCCCACCATCATCAAAGAAAACTTCCATCGGCCATCTATCAAGCGCGGCGCGCGCGCGGCGACTGGCAACTAAACGCACACCATCGCAAACCCGCCCAAAAAAGAAAAAGAAAATTGGAAAAGAGCCACTCCCCTGGTGGAGTAAGCTCCGCCTGTTCTGTGAACCGGCTGGTAACGGACCAATAGGAGAGGAGCGTGTGCCGGCGACCGAGCTCGCCCGACTCCGACCGACACCGTTCACAACAAAAAGTCACAGGACGGGTTTAGTGTTGGGTTGCGTCCCATTCGCGTCGCATCGCGTGTTGACGACTCGGCCGCGTACACTCCGCGCTTGCGCTCTCACTATAGCTACAATACACTTTTACTAAACATTCAGTGTTAAACACAACATCTGTGATATTAATTTACATAACATTATAATAATGAACATGCGGACGGAATGGAGCTCATGGTTACAGTGTGGTTACTCTCTCCAGTATTTACAGTGATTAGTGATAGTGATCGACATTGTGATACACGACGTTCGAGGACTTTAAAGGTATTTCATTGCATACGAATTATTTTTTTATATTAGTCATACATTTGCATTTAATTATTTGCGAAAATAATGGTTCTGTGAGAGGTATAAGATTATTTAAAAAAAAAAAAAAAGATTATAACTGCATATTTTACATAAATTTATATTATAAATGCTTATAGGTTAAAATTGTAAATTTAACGTGTAAAGTCAAAAAATCATGAATTTGATTGGATTGGAAATAATCAGATTAAATAATAATCATTTCTATTTTTACTTGTCTAATAGAAATACCTAAACAAATTCATTAAAATAATAATTTCTACGTGAAACTTGGTCTCCATAGACAAAAAATTCTATATATTCAACTTATGTAGAAATAAATACGTATATATTAATAATAACTGGGTATAGTTAGTTGCATAAGTTAGTTCCCATCCGTCGGCAAAATACTGTCGCGCACATAAACATTAATTAATCTGTTCAAACAAAATCCAAAATACTCACCAGTACAATAAAATACACAAGTGTTTGTTGTAAAAATTTCGAGCGAATAGAATGCTAATAAGTCGGATAATTTTATCATTATAGATTGCTTATCTCTATTGAATCCATTTGCGCGGATAACGTTATCTCTTCCTAACTAATAATTAAATGTCACTTGTTATTTTTATTTTTATTATTAGTGGTTTGGTGTGGTCATAATGTTCGGCCTTGATTTTGTTTTTTTCTGGAGAATGTATGAATTTTGATGAGTTAAGGTGAAAGGTCTTTTTTTTTCATAGGGAAGACTTAAACGCGCATCGTTCAAAATACTTCTGTAGGTTTACCTATAATATCCTGAATAAAAAGAAATATGCATAATAATCATAATTATATGCATAAATATTTATAGACTTATTATTCAATATGTTCATGATTATTATATTTTTATGACAAATATTAAGTATTTATCTTTAAATTATTTTTTAAAATATCAAGGAATAAAAACTGATCTTTATCAAAGTTTATCAAATGTCAAAGATGTAATTGGATGCGCTGTTTATATTTTTATTATTTATCTGCATTTATTTTTTAATAATTCGTAATTATTAGTGGGAGTATTTTTCTGAAGATTTAGATCACTAGACTTGATTTTAAAACAAAGAGTTTAGATAATTATTAAACCTAAACAAATATGTAAATAAAATATTTAAATTTATTTACAAATCCTTAAGGATTTCTAAATGGATTATGCGATTTTGGGGTTAAAGATATGTTTATTTTAAAACATATACCGTATTTCTTAGTATTATCTTTAATAAAAAAAACATTCCGTTGGGAGATAAAAATTGGGGTATGAGAAAGCTTGATGAAAAGAACAAAAAATTTCAACAATGTAAATTTGCAAATTGATCTGCCTATCGTAGGTAGTTATAGTATAAGATTATATTCACAGAATTAACATAATAATATTAACATAACACGTTTTGGATTTCCACTGACATCTATAGGCTAAGTTTATATAAGCCAAGCAGTCTGTACACGTAATGACAATTGTATTATTTCAAATGATATTCAAGTACGGGTCGGTAACCAATCAATGTCAATGTCGTATCACTTCGTTTTCATAGTTGGCCTGTTGTTTTTGGGCGTACGTTTGGCAGCCATGACAGTTTGCGTTCGAAATTTGAATGCGGATCGAGATGCGCAAGCTATCGATTAACCTTCGATAAGCCTTTTGTGTGTGAGTGTACATATACTATATTTTATTTTGAATTTAAATGTGTTTGCAAGTAGCGATTTCCGGCGGAGACCTTTGTCGAGCCAGCATCCTGTCCACTTGTCAAATTAATTTAAAAAATAATTGCAATTAAATTAAATATCAACAAATAATTATGGTAATATTATGTCATTATTCACAGCGTGATGTATTTTTATATGTTTTTGATATTTTTGTGGGTATCTGAGTCATAATCGAGCGTGAGAATATGTAATCTGGATTAAGGTGATATAATGGGTTTAAATACCCATTATGTGATATAATTAATAGCACTTTAAAACATATGAATCAGAAGTGGTTTTTACATTGTTTTAGATTATTTTATATTTCCAATTATTATGTTTTATTAAACATTAATAATAAAATACTTAAATCAATATTATGCAATCACGTACTTACCTTTTTATTTCTTCCTATCCGTATATGTATATTTCTGCCGTCAAACTGGCTCTACTTCCTGCCTCTAAACTCCTTTTATTTTAACATTAACTGAGATTTAATTAATTAAATCGTAGCTATTTATTGCTCAGAACCAACATAAGTTAATAACAGTTTGTATTAGTTATTTATAGAATAAATAATAATACTGGCTCGATTTTCATTTTCATTTTATTTACTAACATAGATTTTAAGTTTTTTTTTTACTAATATAATATGGACACTGTCTGTTTTTTTTATATAAATTATATGTAATGTAAATAAATAAATTACTGTAATTTAAATAAATAAATAAATAAAATAGTGTAGATCACTTGATCTACACGTTTTTACGATACCAAAATACAGGGATAATACAAAAATATAGAAACAGTTTTAAAATTGGCGGTCTTATTGCTTAGAGCATTCTCTTCCAGACCGTGCAGATGGAGAAAATATAGATAAGTAAGTACTTGAAGAACGTTGGTTTCAAACACTGAAATAGACAAATACTTAAACGCATAATAAAATAAATATAATGAATGAATCAATGAATGAATAAATGAATGAATGAATGAATGATAACACTTTATTGGTACCACAATTATACAAAAAAGGCAAAAAGAAAACTTAAACTATTACCTACCTTAAATATAATATTACCTATATCATCATCATCTCAGCCGTTGGTATTCCACTACTGAACATAGGTCTCCCCCATAAAGGGGTGTTTTGCCAATACTCGACACGCTTGGCAGGCGGGTTGTCGAGCGCAGCTCTGGCTTTTTGCAGAGGACGCTGCTCTTCTGGTCTGTTAACCCTTAGCCGGCCGCCACGGCAACCACGGGTAGAGAGAGTGAAGCACTGCTCTACAGCTGGTAACTCCACGGCTCCTACCTATACACTAATACATAACAAAGCACGAATCATTACTAAATAATATCACTATAATATTGTAAAATCCTAAATGACACACAATTGACATGCAACGCAGAGCCCAAGCCCAGTGGCTTGGGCTCTGCTCTCCTCTAGGATCAGTATCCTAGAGGCTTGAAACTTGGAATGTTGGTTCTTTTCGTTGTCTGGACGTGTGCTAAGAAAGGATTTTTCAAAATTTACATTCTAAGGGGTCCAAAAAGAGCGTCAAAGTTTTGGTATAAAACTCCCATGTTACGTTATTACGTATTAGTTCCTTGCGTAAAGTATGGAAATATGCAGTAAAATGGCCATAACTCTAAATTGCGTTAACATAGAAGTATGATTTTTTACAGTCACAAGGGGCCGCCGATCTGAGTAGATATTAATTTCAACTTGATACCTCCACGCGTTCCCGTTAAAAAGTGTCTTGACAGACGGATAGACAGACAGACGGACAACAAAGTGATCCTATAAGGGTTCCTTTTTTCCTTTTTAGGTACGGAACCCTAAAAATGGTTAGGACTAAATATTTTAAACCCTCTTGGAACAGTTTTAACCGGGAGAGGTAACAAAACACGCACACATATACTCCCATTATAACTTTCATTTATATAATAATTTATCTAATAATATAGTGAGATAAAACCGAAAACATTCAAAGCCTAATCCATAGTGTAAATAAGCATGTTATATTAATGTAATATTGGTCTACGAATCATCGAATTTCAATAAAAATCAATGTTCTTATTATGCTAATAGAACTTTAATTAATACTGTTCTTCAACAGAAACAAATTCGTGGCCTTAAAATGTTTAAGTACAGCTACTTACTAGTTGGCTACCACTTTTCCTGTGACATACGAGTAAAGTTAATGAATATTCATATATTAAAATAAACACCAATCAAGCAAATGAAAAAGTTTTCGAATAGTTGTCAAGGTATGTCTAGTCATGGCTAGTGAAGGGTTCCAGACATATTTAACTTAAATTATTTTTACATGTAACACAGAAACCAAGGCGGATAGTCTTCTAAAATAACAAACGAAGCACCATAGTAAGCCAGCTCGCATGCTTGTTTGAGGAGGTTTACTTTGATTATATATTGATTATATGTACTATTATTATAATATATTACAAGCTGTGCCTTTGTCCCGTGGAAATATCGGGATATAAAGTATCCTATATATTATTCCAGGGTCTACACTATCTAAATACCGGATTTCAGCCCAAGCAGTTTAGTAGTTTTCGCGTGAAAGAGTAACAAACATCCAAATAGCCTCACAAACTTCCGCATTTGTAATATTAGAAAGAAGTAAGATTGTATGTTTCTAAAGTTATTGATCTTTATGACAAACGGACGGGAAAGCCTTAATAAAAGGGGTCCATTGCGTACGGAACCCTAAAACATATAATAATAAAAGGTATCAATAAATTATTCAACCCGTTCATTTTAAAACGCATCTATCACGAACAGCTATCGGAAGCAAGTATTAAAACAAAATAAATAATAAAAGTAAACCACGAGTTTGTTACTCCCGTCACAGATTATTCCTTTATCTCTACGTGTAGTCGATAAGCTCCTGTTTTTCTTAAAATTTGTGTTAAGAATTTTTGAGACTGTGGTCATTGATCGTGTTTTGTTTCCATCTTATATTATCTGTTGTCACTGACACAAAAAAGCCTATTACTAAATAACGGCTTTTTCTCAAAGGGGTAGGTAAAGATGTACCCAGGACTCAGTACTCAGTCCCAAAGTAGGTACACCCAATACAATAAGTAATATCTATCATATTATAATAACTCATATAATATAATATTTGTAATATAATATCTATACATAAAGTAAGTTTTTGGGCAATCATGATGCTTACTTTATTTTTCTTTAGTAAAATACCAAATCCGATATTATCTAGATATTCCCTATTGCACACCACCGTCGTTTATTGTTTTAACTATCTGTTTCTATCCCCAGGTTGTCTGTAAGAAATTGCTTAACGCGATAAGACCGCCGATTGTTTACCGTATTACCTGTAAATTGTTTTGTAACATTGTTCCTTATTTTATTTTGGTATGCAATAAAGTATAATTCTATTCTATTCTATTCTATTCTTACCATCAGGCACCTGATTAGCTCGTCTTGTCACTCATATTATCATAAAAAATATCTATCTATTAGATTAGATTACATTAGAATACTCTTTATTTCGACCATTTTTACATAATATTACACAGTACAACAAAATAACTTAAAATTTAAGCTATAACTAGAAAGTGATTGCCGACAATGGGCGGTCTTATCGCTTTAAGCGATCTCTTCCAGGCAACCAGTCTGGACAGAAAGGTGTATGATAGGAAGAGTAGGGATGGGATCGGGTACAAAATTATTACACATAACTTATATAGGTACACTATAAATAATTGGAATTATAATATTTACTACATATTATTAATATACTACATACATCTATAACATAATATGACATACATATATACTACAATTTATACATAATATATAATTTGTTATACAGTAATAAAAATATAACATAATATAATAAATAAAGTTTAGGTATGGCAATAATACATATACATATGTATATATGCACAGATAAATATAATATAATACATACATAACATCTATGTATGTTTAAGTACTTAAATAGTGTGTAGGTAGGTATGAAACACTAACGTAAGTACTAACAAGTAGGCACAACAAAATATTCAAAAGACAACATAAAGGTGCTCGATCACCACTAAAATGAATGAAGTGACAAAACACGACCTACCAACACTGATCCATCTAATCAGGTGATTCGATTCAATACATCCAAAATCCCGATAAAATCTCCATACACATATCTTTTTTGGGTCGATACCTCGGGAGGTCCGCGGGGAATCAATTTTCCTAATTGCTTCTAATCTTAATAGCTCGTAGCTTGATAACCGGAGTGTTACTTTACTTTTTCTTAACTCTCACGCGTTGTAATCTTTAAGATGGCCACGAATTAATTTGTTTATCTTCTTACATATATTATGGTCGTTAAATCTGTTTGCATTCGTGTTTTAAGCTTTTATTGAGAATCGCCGACAAAATAATATTCGTTACAAGTTACTGTATAGCTAACCAGTGTTTTCTAAGAACTGAATTCTCGAGTAGGTACGATTTTTTTAGTGCATGCATCGCCATAATTGAATGTTACATTAATGTAATTTCTTTACTTTCTTTTATATAGTTTTAATTAAAATTGGTGATCGCATTAGTTGGAATACTTGGTGCCGGAGAGCGCTGCTGCCCACTCCGAATATGTTCCTCTGCCGAGTCTCACGGCATGAGGAAGGGCCTTTTATATAGCCGAGAACCATAGCTACTTAGGATACTACATAATTTTGATATTTTAATTGACGTAGAGCTCCTTAAAAGTATAATGCATAGCTATCATAAAGCTGCATAAACATTTTTTTCTTACACAATCCTAGAATTCTACTTCATACTTCCCTCTAATGTTATAAATCTCAAATTTCAGTACAATGTCAAAAACTTACGTTTTTAACAGGTGAACAAAACTCTTGCGAGTTCTAATTTACCTCCAGCGCCATCTAGCGCGGATTTGGTAAGATTGATGGATGGATGGAGGTTTGTTACTCTTTCACGCCAAAACTACTGAACAGATTGGGCTGAAGTTTGGTGTTCATGTAGCTTAGACCCTGGAATGGCATATAGGGTACTTTTTTCCGATATTCCCACGGGAACGATGTCACGCGGATAAAACCGCGGGGCACAGCGAGTTACATAAAATAAAATATAAATATAATATATCAACATAAAAAAACTTATAAAATATAATTAAAAACAGTAAATAAATTGACTAAAGTACCTCGACCTTGGTTATAGGGATGCACGTTAAAGCGCAAGTAAATCGATATCGAATATCGATACATTTCGATCGATATCAAAGTTATAAGTGATATCGTATCATCATAAAGTTATACGTTAAACGTATGACGGGTGTAAAATCACAATGTATATCAATATAACGAGTTATAGCCAATAACAAATGATTTATGTTTGAGATGCGCTACTGGCGCGGTGCGATGCTCCGATATATCGAGATCGGGATATTATAGGCCTATATTTTGGTGGGAAATGACCCCTATGATTGTTAACTGTACTTATACTACTGTACTTAAACTGTACTGTACTGTTCTTATGTGTAACAGCCTGGTCGGCACAGATGGTAGTAACTTTCTGTGCCGCAGGCCCCGGGTCCGATCCCCGGCCTCGTCGAACATTTGTGTGCACGAACATGTCTGTTTGATCTGTGTCTTTGTGTTTATAAGCATACATAAGTATGTATATCAGTCATCTGGTTAGCATAGTACAGGCTTCTAGCCTAGTTTGTGTGTAGAAGACCGTGTGTGGAAGTTGTCCCATATTATTATTTTATTTTTTTGACTTTTTTGGTATAGAATAGAATAGAAAGCTCCTTATTGGTATCACAATTAGTTCAGAAAACAACAAATATAAAAAAATTAAAACTGGAAATGTGTAACAATGGGCGGCCTTACCGTTCAGAGCGATCTCTTCCAGGCAACCATGCGGTGACAGGAATTATACTTAGAAGCTGGAAGTTTTTAGATATTGGAACAGTTTGATAGTAAATACGACGTGCTTTTAATATTATTGATTTGTGTTTTGTCCCTTGTGAGAGAGTTAGTTTACTGAAAGAAATAATAACTTGAACGTCCTGTTTACTTGATTGCTTTAGTGGCGTTGTAGTCTCAAGCTGTAATGATAATCACGAGATCCCGGGTTTGATCACCATGTCAGGCAAAGTGATAGTGTAGTGGATTTTTTCATTTGGAATTATCTCAATGACAGCGTGGAGTTTGGTACTGTACCCGGGAGATGGCAATAGGATCTCCCCTTATTTGCATTGGATTAAAAACAAAACTGGTTAAAGGTGGGTGAACTTACCTACTATAATAATAATAATAATAATATGAGACAACTTCCACACACGGTCATCTGGTCCCAAACTGGGCTAGAAGCCTGTACTATGGTAACCAGAGGACTGATATACATACTTATATACGCTTATAACACCCAGACACAGATCAAACAGACATGTTCATGCACACAAATGTTTGACCTGGCCGGGGATCGAACCCGAGGCCTGCGGCACAGAAAGCAGAGTTACTTCCGTCTGAGCCAACGAGGCTGTCACTATACTATCTATGACACTATACTATGGGTCTTGGGTATACTTCTGCTTACCCTTGAGAAAAGGCTTACTTAATCAAAGATAAACCCCACTCATACATAAAACAAAAACTAATATTATGGTGCCTCTTCGTCTGGTCCTTTTTAGTAGACTTTTTGAATCGCATAAAAATAATGCAGTGCATTATCAATAAGGCAAGAATTGATTTTATCAATCAGTGTTTGATTTTAAAAGTTCCCGATACGATAAGTCAAATCAAATTACATAATCTTTAAAAATCTCTATCATATTACAATATTATAGTGCTAGGTGGTTATTATTATTTTTTGAAGGTAATATTATAATTATTTTATTATTATTTTTTATTATTATAATATATTAATTTAGACATATTGTAATTTTATTGATCGATTTAAATTAAACTAAATTTTTATATAACAAAATAATTTGTATTCCAGATCCTAGTGAAACATGGTGAAACATATTATTATGACAATGACATCTTGTATTATGACCATATTTCTTGAAAATAAATATCATTTCATTCAAAATTGAGTTTTGCGTCTTCGAAAATAATGGGCCTTATATATGTACTATATTTGTAGGATAGGTGCATATAGTTAGTATATTATTAATATATAGATATGACTTAGCAACGCCAATTAGTAAAAAAACCTACAAATAGCATTGTTTATGCCACCGCTACTTATCTATAAGTATTTATCGCACGTTTTTCCTTGGAAATTGACAAAATCTACGTATCTAATTTACGATAAAATATTTGATTTGATTTTATTATCAGTAAATCCGTATTTTTCAGTCGATTGTTAGATAGCGGTCTCGCTGGTTGTACTTTTTATATTATAATATCTATAGCTCTATTGCAATAGAATTATCAAAACCGGCGGAGATCTCATCTTATCTGCTTCTGTTGGTGAGAATTGCTTGATCTTTATTTATTTGTTTATTTATTACACATATAGGAACATCACTAACTTACTGAACATAAGTACCTACTTATTATTCTTACTTATTCCTATATTTTTATTGAATTATACCTACTAGATATGCTCGACATTAAATGATTGTTATCTATGAACCTTAATTTAATTTTATATTCACCAATAGTTTCAGAAGGAAGGGTTTTAGGTATGTTGCATTTCTTTAATACAACTGCTAGTTGAATTGTTTTGAATAATTTTATTTAATTTAAAAACATTTTTACTTGGTTTGGATTTGGTTTTCCTTCTAAACTCCATTGGATAAATGAAAAACATTTTATGATTATGTTTTTATGGGTATTTAACAATTTAATATTATGAAGTAGGTAGTAACTAGAAGTATTAGGTAACTAAACATTGTACAAAAATAAATAAAATATATTAAGTTCTCAGTGAAAAAAGGACGCAATGTATTGTAAAACTTCACAGTAAAATTGTTTATTTTCCACAGTTATTTGTAACACAACATTGTAAGAGTTGTGCGGCAGTTCGACCGCAATACACTCAACCGCGCGGGCGACTCGCCACCTTTTAATATTTTTATTATCTGTGGAGGGCGACTCGACCGCTCATACAAGGTACAGTCGATGAAACAGTGATGTAAATCAAAATAAAATCATTACTAAGGGGATCACCAAGGGGATTTCTATAAGTGGGAGGTGACAGGGGAAGAGAGATTATGTATGATTTATTTAGGACGTTTTGTAACCATGACATTATGTAAATGAGACCATGGGCAATTTCAGTAATTAACAAATAATATTTAAATGTTGTAATTATTTGTGTGCAGAGTTGGAAAGTACTATAACATAATATATTTAAGGGCCATGTATTTTATGGAATAATCTAGATTATTATTTCCTCAACCTCAGTCGAAAAATTAAGTAGATAAATTAGAATTGATAACATTAGGGTATCGATATTATCATTATGCACTATCTGACGTGCCCTATCTTAAAGATAATTGATGACTAATTATAAAATTAAAATGTGTACTTTAAACTGCACGCGTATGCGATTAAATTAATGTATAGAACAGAGCTTTAGTTTTATGCTATTGTTTATTACCACATACCTAGTATTTTTTTTTTTTATGATAGTGAGTGACAAGACGAGCAAATCAGGTGCCTGATGGTAAGCATCATGATTGCCCATATCAGACACAGTGCCACCCAGTGTTTTAAAATTCAAAATTCTGCGAGGCACTACACTGCACCTGTCACCCTGAGATATGAGTTGTTGAATCTTATCATGCCCAGTAATTTCGCTGGTAACATTGCCCTTCATACCGGAACACAGTAATGTTTGCACATTACTGCTTGGCGGATGAATAACTGGCAAAGGTGTGGTACTTCCCCAGGCGGCCCCCTGCAAAAGAGGCCTACCACTACAATACCTACTAATAACACATACACACTACACAATTTTGTAGTGGTAGGCCTCTTTTGCAGGAAGCCGCCTGGAGAAGTACCACACCTTTGCCAGTTATTCATCCGCCAAGCAGTATTGTGCAAACATTAATTACTGTGTTCCGGTCTGAAGGGCAATGTTACCAGTGAAATTACTGGGCATGTCGAGGTTCAACAACAATATCTCAGGGTAATATCTCAGGCAATACGAGTCTACAATTGGCTACCTTATACTGACATAAGAATGGAACTAAACACTAATAACAAAAAAAAAACATACATTCACGCCTTTTTCCCGAAGGGGTAGGCAGAGGTGCCCAGGACTCAGTCCCATAGTAACACTAATAAATTAATTAATAAACTAAAAAGTATGTTATTTAGTAAATGTCATTATAATCTTAACGAATTCTATAATGATAAGAAACTATGACATATAATAATAAAATGCATATGTAGTGTAATGGTTTAATTAATTCTAAATTTACATAATATTGACATTCATCTATTTTATTATTATTTGAATTAAAAATTATTTGACAAATGTATAAATATTATGAACTATATTCAAGTGTATATATATGACTTATGATTTAGTTCTAATAAAAATAATCATAAGCAAATTCAGTTGAAAAATAACAAAAAGGAAAATCCATTCATAAGACCCGCTAAGACGTTCCAAATTAAATTAATTTAATAGGTAAGCAATTTACAGTTATATAACTTTATGTAGGACTATTTAGTTACTATGCTCAAATGGGCATCATGTCAAACCATATATTACTTGTAACACCATTTTGTACACATGATTTGCAATAAACGAAACTTGAAACTTGAAACAGGGTGACAGGCGCAGTGCAGTGCCGCGCAGAATTTTGAATGTTAAAACACTGGGGTGGCACTGTGTCTGATATGGGCAATCATGATGCTTACCATCAGGCATCTGATTTGCTCGTCTTGTATCTATTATTAAAAAAACATAAACAATGACCACCGATCCCCGAATATATTCGTTTCTCTATATCTATTATACAATAAAATCAAGTCGACCTCCCTTGCAACCTGCCACGAGTTTGCGTTTTCTTTCCATACAAAATTCAGGAAAACGGGGTATCTTAGCTTGAGTTGTCGGTGGACCTATTAGTAAAAATTTGCTTAGTAAAAATTATTAGTATGAGAAACTAGATATTTTCGCATGCTATTGTTTTAAAATGTTTGCATGTCGGGGAATCTACCGGCGAAGTATGTGTAACTTCACTGATCATGTAACCACTATCTAAGTACTTTTATTTATTCTGTGCTACTACCATACCCGGCAAATAAATATACTTATTGACTGCTTATTTGACAGCCTCGATGGCACAGATGGTAGTAACTTAGCATTCTGTGCCGCAGGCCCCGATTTGGTTCCCCGGCCAGGTCAAACATTTGTGTGCACGAACATGTCTGTTTAATCTGTGTCTGGGTGTTATAAGCTTATATTAGTATGTATATCAGTCATCTGGTTAACATAGTACAGGCTTCTAACCTAGTTTGGGACCAGATGACCGTGTGTGGAAGTTGTACCATATTATTAATACATTTTATTTCAAGCCTGTATTATAACGACCAGAGAGATTTACACTATATATTGCCTATACCGATTTAAGTAGTAATAAAAATCACGGCTCAACCAACAAGGTTTAATGCGCGTTATCAAGGCGGTATCGAGTGATGTCGCGCGTTATCAGCGAATCGAATTGGGAGCGTATCGATATCGCGACTCCGATACCGCTACACTATTATTTTAATTGATTGTCTTTTTGGACAAAACACCGGCACTGATTCTTTGATGCGATCGAATTGAGGACCAGATAACTTGGTAGCAGCACCCTGATAACCCACAGTTACTCCGAAACGCAAATAATCGTTTCAAAATCTACACTTTTTAAAGACCTATTCATGTTTCTGTTTTAGATTTGTCGATATTTATCACACTAATTGACTGTTGTGTAGTAAACGCGTTAACTTTATCTTTATATTTTCAGATACGGGCAATATGAACAGTTCTTCAAATCGGAAATAGCGTTGAAAAAAATCTGACTGCAAAATGCTAAGACTGAGTCCGATCGCACTCTCCCAGTGATCGAGCGGACGCGTCCATCTACAATAGACTATAGGAAATGCGGATAGGGGTGTGGACTTACAGTGCGTGTGTATAAAAGCGATGCATGGTTTGTGAGGTCGGTGCCGCGGTCATGGACATGAGTGGCGATAGCGGGGGAGGCGGCGGCGCGGGCGCCAGCGCCCTGCAGCAGCGCTGGTATGAGAGCCGCGTCAACGGCAGCCCGGCCGCCGGCGACGTCAACTCCGAGCCCAACGGGGACGGCTTCTTCCACTCCCCGCTGGAGGGCGGACACCATAGCCGCGCCCGCTACTACCACCAGCAGATGCACACCCCCTACTCCGCCGCCGTTAGCTCGCACGGTAAGCTCCAACCACATACATTTATATTACTGCTTATTTATACAATTTAAGTCCAACGGAAGGTTTACCTTGAACTGGACGTCATTATAATAAAATAACGTATCAGGATAATACCGCGACTGATCTGTCTGAGAGCAAATTGCTCCTACGGCCGGTAGCCAGCGCGACGGCGACGTTATCGCACATCAAACCATATCTCTTCCAAACTCGACGATTAATTCGATGGACCCGACCAGTCATATCGCCATTCTGTAGGGTGACAGCTTAGGTAAACACGATCTAAAATGGGCCTCGATCGTTAAAGAAAAAAATGATTCCATACTTTTTGTTTTTTCTTTTGAGGTTTAAATTTTATAGCAGCAATAAAGTTTTTCGTGGAGACAGGTGGCTCTTCTTTATATTAACTACATGTATCGTCGCGTACAAAAGTTTATCTACAGCGAGGCGTTTAGGGATTAGATTGGCCTGCGGCCGATCCTCGGACGATTAGAATTTATTTGGCGGTCCTTCGGTAGTGACGCGACACTTAAGAAACTGTGTCACTTCTCGGAATCGGAACTGGGAATTGATTTCGTCGCGTTCACAGCAGTTATGTGTCGTAGTTTATGGTGTGGCTCGGCTCGGTTCGGGCCGGTCGATGTCGAGAGTCGATGCGGTCCGTTTTGTAAACCCACTCTGTTATCGTGTACGACTCTCGAAGCGGCTCCTTGTCGCTCTGATTACATCTGAATCAGGTAAAATCATCGTTCCAAGCGCGGCGGCTTCGATTAGGTTACTTACAAATAAAATTATGTGAAACATTGATTTCCGACAAAAGATAAGTAAATTAAAAAATATTAACGGAATGTCAGCTCATTTGTGTTATCTCCGGCTCCTTGTAAATAATGCAGTTAACGTGAGCGTTTTATATTACAGCCACATATAAATAAACGTGTGCATAAATAGGTGTGTCATGCGCGGAGTATGTTTGTTAGGTCGCCGTATTCGTCGACCGAAACATTGTCCCGGGAGTTATAAAAAGTACTTTTAAGCACACCGGTTTGCACATAAACTTGCTGCGATGACAACTCGGATCGTTTTCACTCTGGTCAGGAACTTTATTACTGCCTGATGGTTCCTCGCTACTATACTTACCGCAGTATCGTCGCAAATTTTATTCTGTAATATAAAACTTTTATAACCTGTAAACCGACTGGTATCATAGCTGCAAGACCAGCGATCCAAAAATACTATTTCAAGATCAACTGGAAGACCGAAAGGTTAACGTATCTAAAACCTTTTCGAAATTCAAAGAAATGAATCTAAATGAATGATCAAAATTCCAAGAATCTAAATGAATGTTGAAGTAAAAACAATGAAATGACAGCAACAGCGGTTACCATGAGAACGGGTTTGTCCCTGTAACTCGATATGGATGGGGCCTTCGATTTGACGCGCGCACTCCTAATTTATTTCTTAACGACGCGATTGATGACACGTTGGATATTATTTATTCTGAGATGGAAAAGCTCCATTTTATGGTTATTTTTATTCCCTTCAACTTCTGTAACATAACACGTCGGACACGTTAATGGCCCGAAGAACCGGGAGCGTCCCACAAGGTGCACGTCTAGGGCCTATGGTTTTATTCAAATGAATATTCTGTTCAACTGATGAGGCTCCACTGGTCGTATGCCCGAAGCAAACAAACAAAACAACTGCATTATTCAATACGAAGTTCTGTATCGGCTTCTCATCGCCAATTTCACACCTATTGAGCAATGACAAACATCACAGAACACTGCCTCTATAGAAACATAGGTAATTTAAAATCGACTCTATCACAACAGCGTAAGCTTAAAATTAAATTAATTTATATATCTACAAAAAGAAGCAGACAGTGTGGTTTTAAATTATTGGTTGTTGGTCTTACGCAATATTACGTGTAAGTGGTCTAAATTGCTTATATAAATGTATGGTATAGTTTTTTATAGAATAAAAAAGTTTGCAGACACTTTATTAAGTCGTTCAATTAGCTAGATAGGGTAAATTGACCTTTGAATTGAAACTGAGTTGTGGAATGAGCAATGGGAATCCAATAGGAGTCAAAGGATGGAAGGTATGGACTGAAATGACTTAGACTTCGTTTTGTTATGCATCGGACAAGTTTACATCACTAGACGGGAGAAAATGAGATTTTTCCAATTACCGTGTTCTGTGGCTTAAATAAATGAAAATGGTGGCTCGTCTGTCTGGCTGCTTCATAACTACGAGATGCTATTAAATTGACTAACCATTCGTTTTGTTCATTCTGCTCTTCCATCCATCTACTTACTTGTCCCTACTGGGACGTTTGTATCCATTTTTTTATGTCTTTAATTCATATACCAACGAGGGTACATTTAAAATGTCAGTTAGTAGTTGTATCACATGCATAACTCAAGACCTTACCTGCAGGTTAGTATATTATGAGTACATTGACTTTGTTCCCATAATTTGATATGTGTAGGGCTAATTATTTCACCGTCCGTAACAGTGGCTGCATTTTCATTTACATTGCTCATTTGCCGAATGCAATGTTTGTCATATCCATATTAGCATTTGCGTGTGTGCATGCGTGTGTGAGTGCGTGGCGCGTCGCAGATTGGCGCAATTAGTCGTGGGGCGGAGCCGTGCGCCGGCGCAGCGCGACATCTCCACCCAGCCGGCCGCCGCTGCGACTCGGCCACAAAATAATGCTGCCATTAAAATCAACCGTTAATTATTTTCCCTCAGTATGCAATAGGAGATATGCGTTGTTGAACATCTGCATGAGTGAAATATTTACAAGAAATGTACATCCGTAGATATTAATATTGTTGAAAATATTGTTTTGTGTCAATTGTCTACACTCTGTAGTCTAGAAATAAGTCAACTTTATAAATTTTCAACATAACAACAAACAGAAAACATTATGGAGCTATCTGCTCGCAATTGGATTGCTTTAACTTTTCGTAATTTTCTGTCGTTCGTTTTGTTACAGTCGCGATAATAAATAATAATAAATGTTTGTTTTTAGGACTCAACTGCTTTAGGCTTTAACTTTTCTTTACTTTAAAGTACCAAATTAGCTCCGTAAGAGACCTTATAGGTATTACATACTTTAAAATTAAAAGATGGGTGATTTTATTTTCAGTAGGCTCTACATTTAGAAAATGACTTTTAGATGTTAATGTACGCGTTAAAATATATCACAGAGTTTTTGTGCCTATCAAAATAAATAAATGGCAATACGTAACAGTTGTGTTCTCGTATGTACCAAACAACGTTTCCGGACCGAGCGCGAGATCTGCTCGCTCGCTCGGAAATGGAATATTGCTTTCAACTTTCCAGACTCAATTCAACCAAGTTTCAGCTCATGTTGGTATATATCAACGCTAGGTTTGTTAACGCACTGAAATTCGGTGATCTGTTTCTAAGCATAAAAGCAGTGCATAACTAAGGACGATATTCTTTACCTGAAAATCATAACATAGTTAAATATGATCAATTGAAGAAAGAAAGTGGATCATTACGTTTTAGGTTCTGTGGTATAATCAAGGCGTTTCCCACAAAATTATACCTGTTCTATCAATTTTTGAATTTAAAATATAAAATATGCAAGTATATAAACGTATAAACTTTAAGTCAGATAAGCCCTTTGTTCCCTGTGCCCTATATGTACCTACAGAGGAACCTATATGTTTTATATTATATGAAAGTGTATATATATAATATTTTATATTTTTATAGACTAAGCGTCTACTCGCTTGAAATACCATACGAATATGCCACTCCACGTGCCCGACACGCTACGCCTGCACGGTACAGAGGGTGCGTGGTTCGAATCCCGCCCGTTCAGAATATTGCATTCAAACCAATACTGGTTTGATATTGGTGAAACCATACGGTTTCACCAAATGCAGATCAACAAGCGATGCAGGCTGTCACCTCATGACTCTTGTCTTGGAGGCTTGGGAGAGTTCACAGGAAGCCATTGGAGTGTTTTGTGATCTTTCCAAAGCATTCGACTGTGTAGAACACTGCACGTTACTGCGTAAGTTAGAAGTATATGGAATTCATGGGAATGCCCTAAACCTGGTGGAATCATACTTGTCTAGTAGGCAGCAGAAGGTTAGCGTCAATGGTATCACATCTGCTAGTTCTCCTGTCAAGATGGGAGTCCCACAGGGATCAATTTTGGGTCCTTTCCTGTTTTTGGCTTATATTAACGATTTGCCTTACATGGTCCACGGTCTAGCAGATATCGTTCTATTTGCCGATAATACGTCATTGATTTTTAAAGTTGATAGGAAGGATACTTCACTAGTACATGTTAATAATACTTTAGCAAGTATATCCAGATGGTTCACAGCAAACAATCTGTTATTAAATGCGAAAAAGACTAAATGTTTGAAATTTTCGTTGCCTAACGTCAGAAGTATAGAACCAATTTTCTTCTTCTTGACGGTGAAAGACTCAATATTGACAATGCAACTTTGTTCCTTGGCATAAATATAGACTCTAAACTGCAATGGAGCACTCATATCACCGAGCTCTCAGGGAAACTAAGCTCTGCAGCTTACGCGGTTTATAAAATTAGGCAACTAACAGATGTAGCCACGGCGAGATTAGTGTACTTTGCATATTTCCATAGCTTGATGTCTTATGGGATTCTGTTGTGGGGGTCAGCCGCAGATATAGAAACTATATTTATACTACAAAAACGTGCGATTCGTGCCTTCATGCGTCCACGCGAATCCCTGAGGGAATTATTTAAAGAAATAAACATACTGACCCTACCATCCTTATACATTTATAAGAACATGATGTATGTGCGTAAAAATTTACATAAATTCCTTCATAATTTTAATACTAGGAATAAAGACAAAATAGCTGTACCTAGCTTTAGATTATCTAAAACAAATAAAAAGACATTCTTAGGAAATAGTGTACGTTTCTATAATAAAATCCCCAAAGAGATAACTGGGCTCTCAGAGGGTAAATTCAAAACCTATATAAAATCTACTTTACTAAAGAAGGCTTATTATAAAGTCAACCAGTACATAGAGGACAAAGATGCTTGGAAATTTCTGCATAGCCGCCTCGCGGCACCTTCATAGAAAACGAATGTAAGCAAACCAAATATTGTGAAACTGTTGAAAAAATGAAGCCCTACTTCTTGTGCGTTCTTCTTGTAGAGGTATCTTTCCGAACGCACGGTAGACTCAGTACTGTTTATCTTCATTGACGTACAAAAGTGTCAGATTATGACCTATTTGAATAAAGCTGTTTTGAGTTTGAGTTTGTGTTTGCCCGTGGGTAAAATTTTTCTTTCCAAATTCGTATTGTATTTGAAGCGAGTAGACCGCTTAGTCTATAATCTGACAGCCTCGTTGGCTCAGATGGTAGTTACTCTGCTTTCTGTGCCGCAGGGCCCGGGTTCGATCCCCGGCCAGGTCAAACATTTGTGTGTATGAACATGTCTGTTTGATCTGTGTCTGGGTGTTATAAGCTTATATAAGTATGTATATCAGTCATCTCGTTACCATAGTACAGGCTTCTAGCCTAGTTCGGGACCAGATGACCGTGTGTGAAAGTAAAAAAAAAAAAAAAAAAAATAGGTACTACGAAAAAAGGAAGTGTTTATCAATTTCGATATGAATGCTTATTGTAACTTATCGATGGGTAGATTGCAAAATGCATCACCTATAGATATACACACGCCCCCTACAAGCGTTAGATAGAAGGGATAGAAAAATTTCGCTGACAACTGGCACCTCCACGGTAGCTCAAGTGATAGAGTGCCCGCCATGAAAAACTATGTTTAAGCTTTCTAGGACTCAGAATTAGGGCTGAGCGTTAAAGAGTGAGTGTCAGTTAGGATTAAAATTCATATATAAAGATAAACAAGATTAAAATTGAAGCTATAACCGTCCTTATCTGATTTTAAAAACACCTAAAAGATTTTTCTCATTTCTAGTGCTCTTCCTTCAAAACAGTTCATCCTTCAAAATATACATACTTACCTAATAAAGGCTCGATTTTCCTCCCGTATTCGAATCAAGACTGAGTAGAGGCCAGTTCTGGATTAAATAAGTGATGCCGTCCCGTTACTCATTAGAGCGGCGTTTATTAGTCGTCACAATACATTTAACAGCGGCCATGATTATAGAAAAACTGTTCTTATTAGCTGTATCTTGCAAGTGAATTGTGAGCATGACTGTATGAATCGTACGTAGCTCGTAATTTGTAGACAGAAGCTTGAAACTGTAACTTGGTATAGAGAGTTTAATTGTGTCGATAGGATGTGTCACGCCTTTTTCCCGAAAGGGTAGGCAGAGGTACCCAGAACTCAGTCACATAGCAGGTACACCCACATTTCGCCAGTATCCCGATCCCGCTAAGGTCCCGGTTAAGCACAGTTCCAGACTCCATGCAGTTATTGAGATAATTCCTAATTAAAAATCCAATATTTAACACTTTGCCTGATCTGGGGATTGAACCCGGGAACTCATGATCGGCAGACGAGCTTGCGCCTACTACGCTATCGAGGCAGTATCAATAGAATGATAGAAAGGCTCCTTCGTCATTTCGTCCCACAACAGGTTCGACGAATCGACTAAATTTAAAATTAATATGTTTTATTCCGTGTGGTTCCCGGCTATACTGTGAGAGCCATGAGACCCGGCAAAAGGATATATTCTGCGAGTAGGCAGCAGCGCTCTCCGGCGCACCAAGTATTCCAACTACTGCGATCATCAAGCCGCCTGCCAAGCGTGCTGATTACGGCAAAATCCCCGCATATGAATAGTTTATGGTTTTCTATGGGGGAGCCCTATGTTCAGCAGTGGACGTCTTCCGGCTGATGATAGGATGATGATGATGATATTTTCGTTCGCTGATTTGTCGCATTCTCATGAATTAGTCTTGAGATTGAAACTTATTGATTTATTACAAGCTTTTATTTATCTTGTAACTGCCTGCCTCGGTGGCGTAGAGGGCGCATGCTCGACTACCAATCAAGAGGTCCCGGGTTTGATCCCCAGGTCAGGCAGTGTTAAATATTGGATTTTTCCATTAGGAATTATCTCAATAACTGCCTGGAGTCTGGAAAACTGTGCCCGGTAGATGGCAATAGGCTCGCTCACTATTACATGGGACCAATAACATACTGGCGAAATGTGGGTGTATCTACCATGGGACTGAGTCCTGGGTACACCTCTGCCTAGCCCTTCGGGAAAAAGGCGTGAATGTATGTAACGATTGTTAGAATATTTATGTTCAGATCAAATAATGAAACTGAAATTTTCCTCTACCCATAAAAATGGTTTTTTCATTCACTTCACTGACTCTTATAGACAATCAATTGAATCTTTTGTAGCTACTTAAATAAAAAAAAAATAGAATACAGAAGCCCTGACCAGAACTGGAAAAGCTAAATGAACTGTTTCCCAATTAAGTACCTCCATAAATATTGATTGTCCACAAGTCGCCAGTACAACACTAGAACTGAGTTTTATTGACGTTGAACATTGAGCACCAACTCACTGTTACTGAAACTGTAACATCCACGCTAACTATTGTAATATACTATGGCAGTGTAGTTAAAACTTTAACCGCCGCTCTCGATCGATATTGCTATGGCACCATTGACCTAATTAGTTAAGTTTTTAAATTGAGCACCGTGTTCCGGAATACGATTTAAACAAAGAAATTGGTTAGGTTTTTGGTAGCTTTAGAATTATGTATAGTATAGGAGTTTGTTGATTTAGTAGTAGAGCTCTGTAGCCATCGAATATGTAATGTCCAACCAAAAAAAAATTAAGTGGCATGAAACTTTCACATCACACATCACCAGCCGGAAGACGTCCACTGCTGAATATAGGCGTACCCCAAAGAACGCCATAAACTATTCGTATGGGGGGATTTTGCTGAGATAAGTACTTGAAAATGTAGAGCGCCGCTGCCCACTCTCTAAGTCCCTCTGCCGGGTCTCACGGCTCCTACATGGAACTTTATTGAAAATAGCAAATATTCTCTGATCCGCGACATTAAACTAATACTAAAAGTTTCATCTCTTAAAAATCAAAGTCCTGACCGACTGGCAAATATAATCGTCAACGTCCAAATCTAACCAGTAGGATTTAGATTTTGTACACAGTTTTTATTGATGATGGATTTATGTCCTAGTGGAATTCCCACGAGAACTAAGTTGCGGAATTACTCTAGATTAACTTCAAATGACGGATATAATAATGTCAACTTCGTCAGTACCTAGATAATTAAAAAAAATCTACATAGCCCAAAACACTACTTCATAATTACTTTCACAGCACTTAAAACATTAAGTGTACAGAAAAAAGCTTGAAACACGATTAATTTCTTATATTTTGTACAAGCCATCTTATTAATATTCAAAGATGCTTACGTCATCACAATGCATATCACAATGGACAAACAAGTTCCCATAACTTTTTTCTAATCGTTAATTATTAGGCAACATATAAATAGTTTTATTACTTCTTGGTCGAGTGCGTCCAACGCCGCTCACTAATGTATGCATGTTCCTTTATAACTTTCGCGTGATTAACTCTGATTGATGGCATCTAAATATTGATATTTGATTATCCTGATTGTGTGAAAAGGACAGCGATAGATTTCATTGAAGAGAGAAAGGGAAAGAATGTATTTGCCTGGTTTTGCATGGCAACGAATAATTTTTACGACATATACAGAAGTGACATTATAAATAACGGCAAAAAATTGCCGAGCAAAAACATGTATTAAAAACTGTCACCCAGTACCGTTTTATTATAATAACCTTCTACATTATCTGATTACGAGTACATGTAGTTTCGTGTAAGCAATAGATAATATTGACATAATTTATTAATTTAGATTAGAATTTAATCACCATAAACCACCAAAATCGCCTATCTATAAATATATTTATTTAAAGCACCTAACTACTGACGTGATAAAAAAGTTGTTTAAATTTTCCTCATAAGTCATTTTATATTCAATAATAATAATAATAATATGGGACAACTTCCACACACGGTCATCTGGTCCCAAACTAGGCTAGAAGACTGTACTATGGTAATCAGATGACTGATATACATACTTATATAAGCTTATAACACCCAGATAAAGATTAAACAGATATGTTCATGCACACAAATGTTTGACCTGGCCGGGGATCGAACCCGGGCCCTGCGGCACAGAAAGCAAAGTTACTACCATCTGTGCCAACGAGGCTGTCAATGTCAAAATATACTTATAGATCCTAATAGGCAGAAGCCAGGTTGAATTAACAACTATAACGACAACACGCACCTATTCTACACAGAAATATACTTAAACCGCAAAACAGAGAATTTTACGATTTAATTGTGATACTCTTATGTGTTTCTTATGAGGTACGTAACTACCACCCTTGAAATTTCATACAATCCTATAAAAATATTTACTAAATCGATATTTCGTATTCCCGAGTTTTTTTCTGAAAAAATATTGCTTTGGTACATTTTACATAGAATTGTTTCAAGTTGCTAAAAGGTGGCGTAACCAGTAAATATCAATGCGACGTTGCGCTGACCTAGCGAATTATCACATAATAATATTTTAAAGTAGAACCGACCTTCTGTAGCTTTTTCATTGATTTATATATAAGTCAAAATAATAATTTAATTAGGCTCTAATCACAAGTTAGTTAAGGGTCTGAATTTCCGGTCGATAGCCGCGATGATGGTGATGCGCACCGATCTTGATGGATGGCCCTGGAGAGAACCAAGCATGCGTCTGCGCCACATGAATTTATGTCCACCAAAACAACATTAACTTTACCATTTACTAATCAAAATTTATTAAAAGGTTAACTCCTAATACAAAACAATAAAGACCACAATCGATCGTAAGCGTATATCACAAATTATAACCAAAGAATAATAAATAGTGTAGATGAGTCGGTGGTTTTGTCACGATTTGTCATACATAAATATGCGGTTGCGACTAGAGCAAGTAGAAGTTATGACAAAAATGCTATGGGAACGGTCCAATGAACTGCTATTCTATTTTTAATTGATTAGGCTCGAATAACGAGGTTCTTGTTTATTTATCTACTTCCAGTAATAGCAATCGTGCGCTAACGAAATAACTTGTTAGTAGTAGACGTACAGATAACTAAATAGTAGGTATAGATTTTAACTTTAATTCTTGTTTCACGATTATGATAAAGCAGGTGCAATCGTTATAGACTTTTTGCTACTTTTAATTGAATGATAAATATATTAACATTGCATTAATTATGTTCAAGTATTTATTAAATAGTTTCACACCTGAAAGCACTTTTGAACTCATTTCATTAGCAATTTAATGAAAAAGTTCACTGCAAAATTCTTATTAAAACAAATTGCCGTCAACAAGAGCAAACTACAAATTGTTTTTAAAGTTGAAAACGTTTCTCATTTACAATATATTTAAGGTAAAACATTAGTTTGTTCCAAGTGGAAGCCTATTTTCGCAGCACATTATAGAGGATGAATGATTTCCTGGGCAGCGATGATTTATGTCTCACTGTTCTGTGGCTACCAGTAGCTACATAGACTCATTACCGTACCCCTGTGAAGAATGGATACTCCTTTCAAAGGAGAAAGTGTGGCATTTGTCTTTCTTTGTTACCTTCAGATAGAGATATACATCGGTTCAGATACTTGAGCTGTATAGGTAATAACTGATTTTAATCTGCTACTGAAACTTACGACAGTATTTATTTTGTAATTGTTTGTTATACCTCTATAATTCAAGAATATTATTTTGTTTATGTATGTATTATGTATGTGTTACCTCTCTCTCACCTCTTTCCCACGGGTATGTAGTTTGTTGGGCTCCAGTTCAGTGTGAATGCGTTTCAGTACTTGTGTCCTGTATCCAGCATCCAGCAAAAAACGGGATTTAGCAAAATCGTAGTGTTATTTTACTACAGAAAAAGACTTACATAACAGTACATGACCACCCTACGCCTGTTATGTTTCTAAGTCCCACGTTATAGGGGGTGAGTGTATTGCCAGCTACCGAGCCTAACTCCGGACTATCATGTAAAAAAAAACTATATTTTTCAGTAGGTAATTTTTGAGTACACATCCGGCAGCAGTCCTTTCTGTACGATACTTCAAACGCTACTCTTTGCCGGCAACGCGAACGGAGTCCACGGTCCCTTGGTTTTGTTTTCTTTTTGCTGTCGAGGTTTTTATATTCAAATATACTGAATTAAAAATACAGTTTAAATGGGTATTTGAGTACTTGCATAAATTGTCTACGGTTGTTATTAATTAGTAGGGTAATAAGTTATGTAGAACTCAATCGTAGGTTAGTTATATAATCCCGAAGTGTATCAGGATTATTATTTAGAAATATTATTTGAACAAATATAATCGTATATAATCGTTATCTCAACCAAGATGTACCTTGGCTGAGCTGAAAGAGTTTTTAAAATGACACGAAATTGTAAATTATATATGGTAACAATGCGGTACGCATTTTTTAAGGATCTAAATAGTAGATAAATAGGTAATATCTTAAAAGAGTTGAAAATCTCGGCAAAAATAGGATAATAAAATCTATTATTATCTAGGAATTTATTAAACAAGGACTGCCTCGGTGGCATAGTAGGCGCAAGCTCGATCGCTGATCATGAGTTCCCGGGTTCAATCCTCAGGTCAGGCAAAGTTTTAAATATTGCATTTTATCATTCGGAATTATCTTAATAACTGTCTGGAGTCTGGAACTGTGGCCGGTAGATGGAAATAGGCTCACCCTACATCCTCGGTTACATGGGACCAATAACATACCTACTGGCGAAATGTGGGTGTACCTACTATGGGACTGAGTCGTGGATACACTCTGCCTATCCCTTCGAAAAAAAGGCGTGATTGTATTTTTTTTTGTATTATACTTTCAAGGAAAAATAGATCATAATATAACTTCCACGGAAAATCTTAAAAGTAACCTAACAAAAAATAATATAATAGTACATTAATAATAAACATTAAATATGTTTATTATTAATGTACTAATGGCTTAATCCACACTTAAGAAATCCACTTTTATCCAATGTTTCTCCAAATTACCATACATTTTTAAAAAGTTAAAACATTGAACGAAAGTCAAGCTCGTAACATCGTATGATCGAGCAGCTTGTTGATCAATAGGTTCCTAGACCTAGGCAAGGTAATAAGCAGTTAGATACACTAGACTAACTCGCTGCGCCGTTAACAACCATCGGCCAGTCTTCAACCTTCAACAATATTAGACATTCTTTGTTCTTGACTGTGAATAGAATTTAATTTGTTAATTATATTAGTGCCAATAGGTAACATTGCATATATTGGTTTGTTTTTTATTGTGGTAAAATACATAAGCCGTCTGTTGTCCAAAAAAAGATGATAAGGGTTTTTGTAGATCTTTGGCAAATGATGCATACCATAACTTACTTTTAACCTATGATTTATGATTCGATTTTAATGTTTTTTTTTTTTTTTTAAGACGACCAATTCAGGTGCCTGTTGGTAAGCATCATGATTGCTCATATCAGACACAGTGCCAGTCAGTGCTTTAAAATTAAAAATTCTGCGTGGCACTGCACTGCGCTTGTCACCTTGTGATATGTTTGGTACGTCATCATATACTGCAGAGATGGCCGCATATAATTTTTATAAAAACTTAAAAATTTTTTTTTCATAAAGCGCTTTGAAAATCCACATATAGGTACACCTATTAGTTTAAGTTTGTACGTACACAATAATATTATGTATATGTAGCTTACTTAGGCTCTTAAGTCTAAAAGTCAATTTGGGTCTTTTGTAAAAATTACTTTATTATTATAATAAATAAGATTAGGTGAACAAATTATCTATAGTAAAAGTTTACAAAAAAATATATAAAACAAATATATTCAATGTTAAAATTCAATGATAAAGATGCGAGCTCGAATTTCACGCGTATATTATAATATGTAGATAGCGGTACAACGGTATATCATATGTAGATAATAGGTACTTACCTATATTTAATATAATTTAATATCTGTTTACACCGTAGCGTAGAAGTAGTAAAGATGTTATCAATAAGTCGCCAGTTTCAGAGTTGAATGCACTTTTAGGACACAAGGTAAAAACAATTTGTAGTGATAACGATTGATATGATAACAAAAAGGGGATTAACATAAGAACATTTTGAGTAAATCAGACAAGGAAAGATCCTTATAAAACTACATAAGGCTTATATTAAAAACATTCGGAAAAATTATGTGGCACCACTATATTGATCAATTTAGTTTTTCATACGATCGGACAAAGCGTAAATAAGACATATTATTATTATCTACAATACAAAGTCAAAAAAAACTGTACTTATGCATGTCTTTATAAAAACTAAATAATGAGGTTGCAAATTAGCTACATTGCTCTAAGGAATATCAAACTGGTAATATTAAATAATTTCAGTAGGTACTGTGTCACAGTTAGATTTTGTACAGTCTACTTCAGCTTGAAATAGCGTTTCATTGTACTTCAATTTTGACAGAGTACTAAAAAATCATACTTACCTGTACGTAAGTCCAAATAAGCACAGTTCTAGACTCTATGTAAGTCTGACGTCGTTGTTGGCTATTGTTAAACAATTTATGGCTTTGTCCGGAAATAGCATAATTGGACAGGTACCAGACACCAGTGTCTATGTTTAATATTCCAATGGCATTATTTAAAGAAATCTAATCCAATAACTGAAGATAAAAATTTAAGATCTGAAAAAAAAAATTGAGTCAATGGTATGTATAGTAATGTATAGGTATGCTAAGTGTAGGGTTCCATACATAAATACCGCAAACATGTTAGTAATTACAATCTTTTTTATGTAAAATTTTACGGTTTTGGGTTTTTTCTTTCTCTTGTGATATAATATTTTGCTTCTTGACAAATTTCATGATGCTAGGCCAAAGGTACCCTAGAGGTTTTTAGCACGTTGTGCAAAGTATGGAAATGTGTGGTAAAATGGCCGTATCTTTTAATTGCGTTGACATAGAAGTTTTTTTTTTTTTTTTGAGGAACTGAACTCTAAAAATTATCATCATTTCAGTATATTTTTGTGTTTAGTACATGTTTCGCCTTCATAACCATTTTATTTATTAATCCTTAAATTTTGCTATCAATCCTTAGTAAAACCGATAATAGCTTAATTGACATATCTATTCCATACACACAGTCACGCCTTGTTCCCGGTGGGGTAGGCAGAAACTGTTTCCCTCCACTTGCTACGTTCCTGACATAAAACTTTCGCTTCGTTTACTATCATGACATTTTTCATACATGCTCGTCGGTTGTAGGTACTTTTGACTTGGCCTTTCCTAAGAACAACGTCAACTTGTTCATGAAAAGTACGCCTAGGTAGACCGCTACCGACTTGACCATTCACACTAGCCTTATAAATCTCTTTTGTTAATCTCCTTTCACCCATCCTCTCTACATGTCCGAACCATTCAGCATTCCTTTCTCTATATTTGTCACTACATCTTCTACTGCGCCACAGCGTTGCCTTATCGCACTATTTCTCATTTTGTCCATCAAGGTCACTCCAGTCATGCTTCGCAGGCTTCTGATCTCCACAGCATTAATCTTACTTTCATGCTTCTTCTGCCATACCCAGCATTCACTACCTATTGTTGGTCTTAATACTTCTACTAAACGTAAGAAGACAAGGAGGATCACTCTGGTTTTAACATTGGGGAGTGTTTGTTTAGACTGAACGTTTAACTTCTTATTCTTTTCAATATCTTCATTAGCACTCCCAAAGAATCTAATTATAACATATAGGAACTACCTACCAGAACGTTCCTAAATATTCTTAAAGATTTATTGGTGCTAGAATTAAGGCTCGGCGCAAACGGGTCACCGACCACAGCCACCGCTAGCCGTTGGCACTATTCGTAGCATCATATATGAATTGTGTGGTCACTAATGACCACAGGCGTTGAATCCCTGCAAAATGTAATGTGGCGGTCTTGAGCGCCAGTGCCTTTGGTCGGTAGCCCGTTTGCACCGAGCATTAACAGTCAAGAATTCCTTATTACAGCCATTTTATTGATGGCTATAGGTAACTATTTATCAAGTCGCAGGCGCCGCTCGCTGCGATCTGTCATCGGTCATCGCGACCTGATTAAAATGTCTACTAAACCACAGATTGTTATAAAGTTAGTTTGCCAGCAAATAAGGCGTAATGTACTATTTGATTTATTATTATCACATTGCAATGTTACGGTCAGTTGTCAGTTATAGATTATTTGACCGATGGTAATACTCGTATATGCAGATTGATCAGGTCTTTTGATTTTTTTTAATGATAGTGAATGACAAAACGAGCAAATTAGGTGCCTGAGGGTAGGCATCATGATTGCCCATATCAGACACAGTGCGACACAGTGTTTTAAAATTAAAAATTCTGCGCGGTACTGCACTGCGCCTGTCACCCTGAGATATTAGTTGTAGAAACTCGTCATGTCCAGTAATTTCGCTGGTAACATGCCCTTCAGACCGGAACACAGATCTGGTGATTATCTGGGTTCAGGTATATGGTATAAAGGGAAACCGAAAGAAGAAAGAGATGTTACGGAAAGAGTCATATGTAGATCCACTTTCTTATAGAAAGCTTTTTCAGTAAGCCGTTCAGTCATAGGAGACAAAGATGCCTAGAAACTTATACATTAAAATTAAAGAATTAAAATTATCACCACATTAGAAACGAACTTTAACTAAGCCTTTATAAAAATGTCTTGAAGCAAATAAAGCTTTATTATAATATTTTCGTTCATTATTCTGGTCTTGACGAGAGTTTGTCTCTTACGTATGGGTGGTAGAGTAATTAGCTTCATAACTTCATTTGCAAAAGCGCTTTCTAAAGTATACTTATTGCACTAGCTGGAATACCATAGCTCTAAACAGAGATGATGACGGAGAGAGGAAAGAGAGGCTTTTATATAGCAGTGTGACAAACAAGGCAGACAATAAAATTTACCTTTAATTCATAATCAAAAGTCTACGTAAAACTCTAAAAGCATAGAGGACACTACGAATATTCGAATGAACAATAACTTTTGTTTGAATCTTAGTAGGGATAATATATTGTCAGATGTGGCACAGATTGCGAACTAGTTGTGTACTGCAAACTGGTTGGTTGTTATGAAACTGAGCTTATTTTGGTATTAAGTTATGTTGTTAGCCATCCGCGAACTAGTTAGACACTCCGGTTCCAGGGCCGTACTCAGGGATTACAAGCAATTTCTGATGAGTATTGAGAATATCTTTTTTGTTATCCTCTTGACAGAATTGTCGAGGTCGTCATGATGAATCTTAATGGGTAGATAACACTCGCCTCCAGATATGTGGTCATATTTCTTTGGCGGGTTCTATGTTGCACTCCATTAGGTAGGGGACATACAATATAAACAATTAAAAAAGTATTTTATAGTTTGTTTGATTACGATAAGATACCTGCACAATCAAACTTCATAACTAAACTTAATACAATTTTAATTTTAAAGCAAGCAAAATCCTCCACATAAATATTAATTATGTCACGATAAATTTTTATTGTTACAGCACAAACAAGAAACCTTAAAACAAATTGTACAATAAAAGAAAATAGTGTAACAATGGACTTTCATTATTTTTTGTAAAAATACTTTCTTTCCGCGTGGTGGGCACTCTACCACTTGAGCTATCGTGGAGGCACTATTTATCGGCGAATTTTTTCTATCCCATCTACCTAACGCACTATAGGGGCGTGTGTGTTTATCTATAGGTGTTTATATTGACTATAGGTGATGCATTTCGCATTCTATCCCGCCCGTGGGTGAATTTTTCTTCTCATTTCAGATTGTATATCAAGCGATTAGACTATAAATTCTATAAAAAGTCTATAGAAATATAAATATTTTCAGCAACAATACTTTTTTTAAAATCCATAATTTTTATTAAATTGATTTCCTAACAAGCTTCACACGTCCAAGTCCGTCCCTGTCAGTAGTGTAGTACCCGTATTTTTCTCCGATACCGTAATGCGCAAGTCACGAGCGGTTATGTAAGCAGCTTGCCATCATTATAGGCATTACCCGGGAACACTCGCTCCTCGGCCATTGTCAAGATTGTGGGGTCAGACTGGCAGATCAGGTTGTAATTTCGCGTATCTAATAAAATACCATCGTTAGAACTGGAGGTAAGCGTAGGAATATAAAAAATTGACTATAGAAAAAGAAATAGGCTGATTTGTAAAGTTTTTTGGTCGTTCTCTCGAATTTTTGCAAATTTTATTTTGATTTAAGTTATCTCAGCAGAAAGAATGTCTACCATAATCCGCAAGGTTGAGTTCTTGGTTTTCTCTTCAGAGAGCCATTTTATCGATATTCGGAACTATTTGCGCCCACTCTATCTAATGTTTATCTATACATACTTACTATCTAAACTAGTACACTTATATAGATAAATCACTCTGAAAATCAGCATACCAGCCTATACGAAAATAGCAAGATTGTCCTCATATCAATAAAATCCCAGCAAAATTGCATATTCCTTTGATATTTCCATTTCTATTATTAGATTCTCGTTAGATCATAGTTCGTGATCGAACAACAGTTATTAATTATGGAAATTAGTTTGATCATGTCGTGTTTAGTAGTTTAGTGTTAACTTTAGTATGTGTTATTGTGATGGCCCGTTTTATTGTGTTTTTATTTTCTTCGTCGTATCTCTATTTAGTGTGTGTTCATTTATAGTTATTGGTTTTATGTGTAGTGATTTGTAAACGTTTTGTTTGCCCATTTTGAGTTTTATTATCTGTTCGTTCAAAGGTTTACTTATTATGAGTATTATGCCATTTTATTCTGGTTAAGATGTTGTGTCAACGTCGTATATTATTTTTCAAGTCATCGCAAGTAAATTTCAAAATAAATACTGGTGAGATTTTCGAGACCACGGCTGATGCAACTCAGTTGAAACCTCGAGGTTAATAAAAAATGTTTTTAGCGCGATTTAGTCCCGTTTCTTTCATAAAATAAATTAATGCTGATAAGTTATTAGAAGGACGATGTCGTTGACCCTAATCCTAGACAAACTGTTCCTACAATATATTCTTTTAGTTTTAAGAAAATTACAAAATTCATACTACTTATGTTCCTCAGCATATAGTAGAAAGTAGATTTCGATAAGTCCGTATCTAAACAGCTTGATTCTAATCGATCGCAAATACCACAACCTTCCGTCAGTCGTATCAACTGACAGACAAAAAAACCGACCACATCAAAGAGCCGGTACAGTAGTGACCCGATCGTCTTGACTGCTAGAATGAGCTCAGATGACCGTAAGAATGCTTCGGAGACTCAGTATGCCACGCTCTGTAGTCATGATTAAAAGCACCGACTACGGTATACGTAAGTACGCAACTGAAGTCGCTTCCACTACGTTACACATGAATCTTGACAGCTGGTTAGTTAATTGTCGGGCTTCTATTTACTTTTGTTTGTGGACTTCATATAGCTGAGAGATTCTGAGAAGAGCTTTGAGTTACAAGATTTACTGTAAAAACAAATGAAAATCTATAGGAACCTATAAAGATTATAAAGTATGTGTTTTCGCAGTCTTATCTGATAAACTACCTATCATACGGTAATTTGCCCGAAGCGCACTGATTCTTTCAATCTATGACAGATTAACCATTTCACTAAAATGGTTAATCGCATCTCTCTATATAACAAAATGTCATTGACTGTAAGTAGAAAATTACCCCGATGTCATCTCAAATTTATGATGCGTTTAATTTCCTTTATTCAGTTTATTATTTACCACTGGCGACATTATTCATTATCAAAAGATTATTCAGAATTGGGAGTCATCAAATTATGATATTCATTACAATTCATATTCAATAATAGCCCTGCATAACATTCCTCAATCATAAAGGAGAAGCTTCCTTCCTAACTACTCGGAAACACCGGAGAGGTCCATTGAACAATGAAAAATTTATTAAAATGCAATAACAATAAAATTCGTGTCCGGACATTAGTGATGTAAAGTTATTCTCCAAACGCCACTTAATGAGAAATGATGGGTTCGTAAGAAAATAAAAACAATGCGAGTATGTGAAGGGTTCGAGTCGCATCGCGTATGCGGGGCGCATGCGTGGAAATACATGCCCTGTATGCAAAGAAATGTCCTCCTCGAATGCACTCACATGGTCATATTAGTTATATTAGTCTGCACTTTTTGCTGCATAATTGCGTTTAATTTGTCTAGAGTCTAGGAGAATTCTCGATATTATGTTTAACTTGTTGTAAGACCGCCTCGGTGGCGTAGTGGGTGCAAGCTCGCCTGCCGATCATGAGGTTCTGGGTTCGATCCCCAGGTCAGGCAGTGTTCAATATTGGATTTTTTCATTGAGAAAATTATCTCAATAACTGCCCGTTAGATGGCAATAGGCTCGCCCCCTATTACATGGGACCAATAACAATTTGGCGAAATGTGGGTGTACCTACTATGGGACTGATTCCTAGGTACGTACACCTCTGCCTACCCGTTCACAAAAAGGCGTGATTGTATGTTATGTTATAAGCGCGTAAGAACCTATAAACTTCTGTGATGTTCTTAACATTGTTAATTTTATGTTCTGTGGTAAACCCATAAGATATTGTGTTAACTTTGCTTTCCACATAATATGAAACTCTAGATCCATCATTGAAAAAATCCATCTTTTGCTACTAAATTGCGACAAATTTAGTTTCAATGAAGAAGTTGTTAAAAAACTAACAAGATAAATTCTTATTATAAAAAGTTTTAGAACTAATAAAACAAAAAATGGAATTATTTATAAAAAGTTAATCATCTATGAAAGATTAAAGGTAGAACAGTTTACTCACTTCGAGTAACCGAAATTAGGATCGATTCTATGTTGATCAGACACCCACGTCGACAGGCGTACCTACTATTGGAACTCTAATCCGATAGGGATTATCCGTGGTATCGAATTGGAATCGAATTGACGGCGATGCGGGACTCGAGAGATTGAACATTCTATGAACATTAAAGCTGTGGTTGTCTGTTGCATGTTTTGGGAGTTACTTTTTCTATTATTTCTTGAGAATACGGTTGATTGACGTTGAACTAGTTTAGCGCATTTTTTAAAATAATATTTCGCAATCCAGCTGAGGATCACTGGGACTAAGCTTGGATACAATATTAAAAGTTTATTGTTTCTTTTTACTATAATAATGTACTTATAATAATGTAGGTACATTATTTGTATTTTGTGATATATACTCGTAAACAGACATAACAGACAATTCAGACATTCAGACTATTTTGTTCGTAAAATATCTTCTCTAGGTACCTATAATTCCACATGTATAGGTGGAATTATAGGTCACCATATCAACCATTGTGACCATGCAGGTCAACATGTATAGGTACATTAATTACAACGAACAATTTTGTACCTGCCAGTACTTTTTTAAATAAAAGACTTGCTTCGAATAAAATTGATAAACCTAACCTAAAACCAATAAATTCGGAGGCGAATGAACCGGGTGAAAAAGAGACCGAGTGGCAATGGGGCGGACCATATTAATTTGGCAGATATTCCGAATATTTAGCAACTTCAATACTTAGATTGGTCTCCACCACATCGCGTTCGAGTCGACTACCCGCTGCCCATTAGATAGATAGTTTTCCGTTCGTTCGACACTAGTTGTTATTCCCCACGTTGCCTGTCACACGCCGCTCGGTAGCACCCATCCGTAATAAGAATCGTAATATAAAAGCATTATAATCCAATCAGAAGGTAACATGATGTGTGACCGCCCGCGAGCTCTATTTTACATTCGGGACGCGACTATGTTGATCGTTAATATTTTTAATAGTAAAAAGAATTAGAGGTAAATGGGCAGTACAAGACACACACGGCGTATGAGAATGTACTCGTATAACGCTCGGCTAACTCGCTTTCGTTACACATTCCTTCTCATTTCGCTATTCAAAGTTCATTGACGCTTTAAAGTCGATCACAAGTCGGCTTCGTTTGATCGATAGCGAAACTGCATATTTATTTAAGTAGCAAATACTAAATGCAGGTTTATAGCGTGCATGCAACGTGCCCTGTTTGATAGATGCCGCGAGCTCTAGACTTTCGATCGCCGCGCTTAGCCGTGCCGGGTGCCCTTGTAGCGTATGTTCTAACTTCACTTCGAAATCGAGACCCGTTTCGGAAATCGTGTTTTATAGGCTCCGATACTCGTAGTCATATGAAGCAGTAGAATAAATAATGCAACTTAATTGAGCCCAAATATAATTTGCATACTTTTGTAATAAGGCTCCGTCACGGGAAATCCGGTTAATTAGCAACCGAATATTTTCCGTCTGATGACCGCCATTTTACAAACACTGCCTCCAAATGAGACTCATTCACGATGAATGATTTTATATTTTTACAGACAATAATAAAGTTAACTGCCGTGCTGAGACTTTTGTACCACTAGTCGTAAAAAGGCAATCGTAAAATGCGTTATAACCACTTCGAAATGCACTAACGCATTATATGATAAAAATTATAAGTACATCATCTGAATCGTAATTTGTTGGGGGTATGTTAGCGCTTTAGCGATACTTCTTGAATACGAGTATAAACGAATTATTTTCATACTTATGTATGAAACTGATTTCTTATGAAATCTACCGTGTGAATCGAGCGAGGTTCAGTTAACGTGGCTGCACTAAAGCAGCTATCACACTGACCACTCAAACATTGCAACAAATTGAATGGGTACGTGGTACAGCTTAGCTTACCACTCGATATTTTATCCTGCAACCGGCTCGCAGTGTAAATAAACACTTTAAAATCGAAGCAGCGCAGCGTTGCGACGTTAGTAGGCATCTAAAATACTCGTCGACGATACGACGATCAATAAATTAAAATTAATTCGGCGTGCGAACGGAGAGATCCGATACGCGATACCGACGCCTACATTTATCATTTGCTAACACATCGGACATTTCACTGAGGTCGCCTCCGAGGGAATGTAGTATGTATCTCTTGGTAAATAGAGGTCACTCATGCGCCGATGATGGAACACGTAATGATCTGTCGCGAGAACAAAGGATAACACGTCTAAATACAATAAGAGGAAGGGATAACTTGGCGTGCGTATTGGTTGTGGTAAAGGTATGTACACACGCATGAGGTCGCATGCGGACAACGCTGATGTCACGGCGCGCAAATAAACCGCAGACTGGATGACGCTGGCCGTGCGACCTTGGCGAGGTTAGGGAAAGTTCTCACGATACAACAGCTTTAGAGTTACAACCTTATAATACTTGCAGTGCCGTGCTTACCGTGTAAGGGCTACCGGCTAAGTCCCACCCTCTCTATCCGGGGTTGCCATAAGAGCCAGATCTAGATAATTGGCAGCAGCGTCCTCTGCGTAAAACCATTGAACTGCGCTTGCCAACTCTTCTGCCAAGCGTGGCGAGTATTGGCAAAACCCCCTGTTATGTGGGAGGCCTATGTTTAGCAGTGGACTTCCCACGGCTGAGATGATGATGAATACATACTACGTGATTATTACCAAAGCGTCGCCTATGAGGAACAATTCCAGCAGTTACCGGAAGACGTCACGCTGCGTGGCGTGCCCTTATTAGTTTATTGCGTACATATGCACCAGTTACGAGGCGGTTGGAACCGAAAGGGGCAATTTTCGCCGCTAGCTAAGGAACAAAATGAGGGACATTCGATATAACCACGCCTTATGTTTTGTAAATGTCTAAGTGAGGGGCGGATTAATGGGAACAATTATATTATTTGAAACATACTTGCTTTTGTACAGCTTTTACTAACGAATAGAGTAGATAGAATAGAGTAGTTTTGTAGTGGTAGGCCTCTTTTGCAGGGGGCCGCCTGGGGAAGTAACACACCTTTTATTCAGCCAGTTATTCATCCGCCAAGCAGTAATGTGCAAACATTACTGTGTTCCGGTCTGAAGGGCAATGTTACCAGTGAAATTACTGGGCATGACGAGTTTCAACAACTAATATCTCAGTGTGACAGGCGCAGTGCAGTGCCGCGCAGAATTTTGAATTTTAAAACACGGGGTGGCACTGTGTCTGATATGGGCAATCATGATGCTTACCATCAGGCACCTGATTTGCTCGTCTTGTCACTCACTATCATAAAAAATAAGAAAAAATATATTTTCAGCTATAGATATCCTACTAATATAATACCTATATAATCATATGAGTTATTATTCGAGTTATGGGACTCAAATGGAGTGACGACACGTGTAAGATGTTGACCGAGTGGTGGCCTAGGACAGGAAAACGCAATGTCGGTCGTCCGGCAGCACTTAGGGCGGATGATATTACAAATGCGGCGGGTCGCGTCTGGAGTTTGGACACGGCTTGCTCAGGACAGGGTCAAGTGGCATGATCAGCTAAATAGTCATTCCGATAGGTACCCATATGAACGTGGTCTATGCCCAGCAGTGGGATGTAGTGGGCTGTGGATGATGATGATAATCATAATATTCCTATATACATATATAGTTATTGTGTATATAAATCCAAAAATGTTATTGCGGTTTTTTTGTTTGGTGTTTGTGTTTGGCATGATGATAGCCTATGGATATGAAGGTAGCACATTAACAAGTAGTAACATACATTTAGAAAGGTAGTATAAGTCATGTGCAAGTACACTATACCTACACATATTTTCTGATTCATCTTTCTTCACCTTTCCTGTCCTAAGGAAAGGCCAGGCCAATAAAAGTACTTATAATCGAAGAGATTCTTCATACATATGTATGAAGAATGTGATAAAAGAAGAAGAGAAAGTCATATCTCAGGATCGTAGCAAGTGGAGAGATACACAGTCTCTACCTACCCCAACGGGAAAAGCTCTGATTGTATGTGTGTATGCTTATGTAATTTGAGCTTTATCTATAAACACATCTCAGGAGAAAGTCCATGAGAGTCACGTTAATGCATAGTCGCAAAATTTTATGCGACCATCAAAAAGGGTTTAGAGTAAAGCCGTTACGTTGAGTAAACAAGACGGGTGTATCGTCAGAACAACACTTCCAGTACCCTGTGGTGCGGTAGTGATAACATCTCCGGCTGCATCTGCCGCGGGGCCACGGCGCGGGTCGGGGGTTTGATTCCGGTGTTTTGTCCCGCTGCTGTGGGAACTTGCCATGATTGGTTTATGATTTGATTTAATACATTTACTGGTAACATTTGAGGGTGGTATATTGAATTATAAGGTTTACGGAAATTGGAAAAATTAATCATCATAATATGGTTATTGTTAAGTATTATACATATAACTAGACGTGCCCCGCGGTTTCACCATCGTAGTCTTCGTTCCCGTGAGAATGTCGGGATAAAAAGTACCCTTTGTATTATTCCGGAATCTAAACTATTTACGTACCGAATTTCAGCCAAATCGGTTCAGTATTATTGGCGTGAAAGAGCAACAATCATTCATAATATTAATTATTTTTAATTATTAACCATCCTCATAAGCTTTCGCATTTAAAATATTAGTGGGATAGTAGGATTCTATACAAATATTTAACTATAGGTTTAATATAAGTTGTTATGAGTTTGATAGTTTTATAATTCTTCAAATATAGTCTCCAAATATAGAACCTTTTGTTAGTTCCCCACTACTCATTCTACTATAACTACTATCAACCAATGCGTGTACAAAAAGTTGAATCTTAACCTAATTCAATTTCCGCTTTATTTACTGCCATAAGTTTTTGTTTTCTATTAGCCGGGTGCTTGTAAAACACGAAATCCCATAACAATCAAGGCTTAGTGGCACACAAACGGCGTATCTGGTACAATGGACGAAACTTGCAGCCCTATAATGAATAAAAAGCGCCGGTGGCGGCCCCGCACCACGATACCATAACGATCGGAGTCGTCGACGGATTTAGTACTACAGGGTGGCGGATATTCGGTACGATGAAGCCGTTTTCGGATATCGTGGTAAAGGGGCAGGTAGGGCATGTGGCGAGATGGCGCGATAAGACGAATTATTCATACGCGCGTTATCGGCCCGCCATCGCTCGGCTATTGTGAACGCGGCCTAACGCGAGAGGGGTGGCTCCCGGTTGTCGTGGACGCTGTCACAACGTTGTTGTGTGTATTGAGCTCAATGTGACGCCGAGCCGGCACTCATTCATTGTTTTATATCGAGCTGTTTGTAATGACCTCTACGATCGATGTTCCATTATTTTCTTACTTCAAAGGCCCTTATTTACACTATGATAATGAACACACAAATCAAAAACAAAACATTGATGTTCTATCAATATAGCGGCGGTTCCACCTGTAGACATATTATTATGATAATGAAGACGTTACGTAAGTCCGACATACTACAAACGTAGTGCATTCTACGCAGCGTAGCGATGTTCTAAGAAGTGCGTAGCGTCAAAAAGTAATAACTCTATCCTCTATAGATTGGTTCAATATGGACTTTGATAATCAAAGTCTATGTTGTGCCAATCTATAGAGAAACATTTTTTTGGTTTGGACAAAGATTTTTTGGTTATTAATAATTTGTACATACTTTTACAATTTGGCCTGTTAAATCTCAAAATGATTACGAAACTTGGTCTAGAATATCCATTAGATTTCTCAAACTAATTAGATACTTTCGTTTCGAGGTAGCCATTCAGTTAGCTCCCTCCGACTGCGACTAGTCGTGTCGTACGGGTGCCCTTGTGATAACCATCATTGATGATCTGCTCCGCACCTGGTCCATGCGGGCCTTTATCTACATCACATCTACGTTTGAATGGAAATACAGCTGCTTTGTTTCATATTGGCTATTGGTTACTTACAAAGAACTTCCTAATAAAAAAATACATTTGTCATACATAGATTTTAGCTTGTTCTCTCATAGAAATTATGGCTTTCCCAGAAGTTTAAATGTAACCAAGTATTAACAGTCCGCAGTGAGCCGCAGGGACCCGCGCACCCCGCCGCGTACCGCAGGGAATGCGCGAAGGGATGCTCCCTACAATCCAATCCACCAATCCACGGCCTTCGACACAGATATCATTACTCACCCTACTGACTAATGTACCCGTACATATGTTTGCTTTCACTTATAAATAACAACTGCTAAATATAATTGACGAATTTAAAAGGGGGACTCAATATACCCGCGACCATCTGCTTATATCAACGAGCCTGTGAAAATTTATCCAAAATCATTAAATTAAGCGTCGACTAAAAGAGCAATTCAAAACACGCATTATGAACGTATGAAAACACATCCACAGTGAGTATAATCAGAACCTGACACCACTGTGTACATAATTAATGAAATTTCCAGCTGGCCTACAATTTTAATTGGTCAGTGTTGTGATACTCGCTTTTGAAACTTTTCGGAAAAGTAAGGCCTTTTGTTCATGCACGCAGCCATCGGGAACCGCATAGTTAGTTGCCTCCATTATTTGTTTATCAAATACACATTAGAACAACATGCGTTCGTAGCTCCAATGGTCGTAGATGAAGATGTCGTGTGATTTCGTGGTATAAACTAAACAGTATTAATTTAGGACGCCACGGATGAGGGAACGAGGAAGCTCTTTCCAACCGCCTACCGTAATGACGACAAATTTTATTATTATGGCGTGGCAATTGCCCCTGTAGATCGTAGATCCCCGACGATAAAGGTAATTTAGTCGGAGTATCCCGTCGCTACGAGTCAAACGTAGCATGTGGTGAATATGTGTCGTTTGTTGTGCAGGTCGGTCCCTGAGCGGCGGCAGCGGGCAGGTGTGCCGGCCGCACTTCCACACGCCACTGCACCCATGGCTGGAGTCGAAGGCGCTGGGCGGCGGCGCGTGGGGTGGCGGCTTCCAGCAGGAGGCGGCGCCCGCGGACAAGCCGCTCTCGCCCGCCCAGCATCACCACCCGCATCCGCTGTTCTCGTTCCCGCCGACGCCGCCGAAGGACTCAACGCCGGACTCGGTGGCGGCGGCGGCGCTCGGCCAGCAGGACTATCAGGCGGCGGTCGCGCACGCCACCGCCATGAGCGTCGCCTTCATGCAGCAGCAGGAGCTGCCGCTATGCGGGGACGTCAAGCCGATGATGGGCGCGCCGTCCTCCAAGCAGCGCGAAGGTGCGCCGCCGGACTCGTGCCCACAGGACTCGAGCCAGCCCTCCGGGGATTACAACGCGCAGTACAACGCCGCCGCCGGCGATTACTACAACTACCAGGGCAAGGGGTATAGCGGGGCGCAGCAACAGAACAAGCCGCGCCCCAACAAGACGCGAACTAGCGCCGGTGAGTCGCGCGCTCTCTGACACGCACCGCTCCGCACCACCGCGACACCTTCACGACCACGCATCGCGCTTATCCGATCCCACCGTCTCTCATGACTCTTGATATTCGATGTCCAAAAGCTGTTATAGAGAGATTGGTTAAGTCAGAGTCGTAATATAGCTTTCACTTAAATTCTGAGCTAATCAGATAACAAATCAAATAAACCGAATGCCTTTCGAGACTAATCGAAGCCTGGAATGGAAGCCGCGATACTCTCCGCGTAATTAGAATCTCAATAGAGATCGTCTCGGAGACGATTGCGATTTATAAATTCGATAGCTGCGTAGAGAGATTAATATTTCATTTGGTATTTCCAAATTGGATTGGGTGTGATCGAATAAGCGCAGCGTTAGCACGAGGGTTGTGGCTACACGTTTTCATGTAAACTACCCCTATAATATCGTACAAGGCATCGTTTCGCGGTGCTTGGGATACCGTTACCTTTGTAATACTAACTGCTTGTTCACCTCACTAACTGCTATATTACTGACACCGGTGATGGCGTGTTATTAACTGGATTAGCTTTTGCAGCGGACGCCGGGATGGGAACTGCTGCTCTAACACTTCTGCTACATGGTTTAAATTATTCTAAAAAGTTTCACGTTAAGGGAATATGCTTTTAATTTCACAATGAGCCAGTCACTGTGAGTGAATGCCCCGAGACGCTCATTGTTGTTGATGTGAACCGCCGGCCTCGACTGATGTTGACCAAACACGGCTAATTCTCATTTTTTAATTGCGCTCACTATTGTGTAGCTCCGTGAGCAATTAAACAAACGTTTTAAGTAGATTTCTATTAATTTTAGAAATTACACAGCGACGTAATCGCTGTTTTAGTTGTCGTTATTCATTATCTAAATTGGTGAAACTTATTTTAACTAGTTGCTTACGAATGATTAACGACTGATAATACAGTTGCTTCAAATTGAGTAATGAATGAAAAAAGTTAGTTTTAGTTGATATTCAGGTAGGCAAGGTACAGTTTCGCTAGCCTTTATGTAATTGAAAAATTATTGAGAGATAAAATTCGCCGTTTCGTGTTTCGATAGATCCCACCTATAGATAAGTTAAAGTTAGAAGTAGCCGGACAAGGCGAAATATTAGCTGCAGATAAAATACCATTAAAGTATTAACAATGCCACATTAAGCACGCTGCGTATCCTACTGGATTTATTAATAGTTTGACCTTTATAATAATGTTACAATCGTAAATTGAATGCAGGTTTTCGCAATAGAAACATACCTAAATATTATTCCGCAACAGCTATAATATAACAATGAATTACTCAACAGTAATTCTATTAACACTGTATAATGGTTCTTTATTTTATATTTTTGAAAAAGTAATTATCTCGCGTACTTGTTAAACTGACAATGGACGGGAACCAAGCGTCAGCTGGTTATTGTCTCTTATTAGAATAATGGATGCACAGAATTATGTAGAGTCACTGTCCAAAGCCAAATTAGGAGCTTGACCACGATAATGTAAAACTATAATATTATGTGTAAACTTTGGTTTGAAAAATATTTGTAATCTTCTTCGGCTTTCTCATAATATGGTAGAACAATATAGGTTTGTAAAAAACGCTCTTGCGCATGAAAATATTTGGATTTGAGTACGAAAACTGTTTTAGGAACCTTAAAGGCTCATAATGCAATATACAGACATACATACAATCGCGCCTTTTTCCCGAAGGGGTAGGCAGAGATATAACCAGGACTCAGTCCCATAGTAGGCACACCCACATTTTCATTATATATATTTATAATCCAATATAATATATAAAAAGTACAATGCAATATTTCAATCAAGCTAGACTTAAAAACTGAGCTTTTAGAATACCATCTCAGCGTGTTCAACCTTTACTGCTACAATTATGTATATTCAATATTTAGTGAAATTATAATAGATTAACATGTTATAAAGTGGCGATGCGATCTAGATAAGAGCGTTCTCATGAGATAATTAGAAACGTATTGAAAAACTAGCAGTACTTTAATACCTACTGTTATATACTGTGTTCTCAATAATAATTAAAGCGATGGTTATTGAAACGTTAAAGATAAACTTGTCATATAGTTTGAGATTTCCGTGCGATAATCGCAAATTGATTTAAAAGTAAATGGCATTGTTAAGTTTTTAGGTACTTTCACATAGTAGTTATATATTAATTTTAACACTTTTTATAAATTATAATAATATTTAACTTAGGTATAATAGTAACAATAATTTGAATTTATACTCTAACAGAACGGGTTACCCCAATTACACTGCTCGAGTCAATTCATATGGGTGGACAACCCATATTGCCAGAGTTTCAGGTCGCCAAGATTCCTGCAAGGCCTCCGACATGACCTAACGACTGCCCCCTACATATCTTATAAGTAACAGCCGGGACCTACAGTTTAACATGCCATCCGAAACACGGTATAATGTTTTGGTATTACTAAATAGCTGAATAAATACTCTGACTCGTATATATGCACATAACATACAATCACGTCTTTATCCCGAACGGGTACGCAGAGGTGTACCCAGGACTCTGTTCCATAGTAGGTACACCCACATTTCGCCAGTATATTATTAGTCCTATATAATAGGGGGCGAGCCTATTGCCATCTTCCGGGTACAGTTCCAGACTCCAGGCAGTTATTGACATAATTTCCAATGGAAAAATCCAATATATATTTGTATATTTATATTTATCAATTTTGCCTGACCTGGGGATCGAACCCAGGACCTCATGATCGGCAGTCGAGCTTGCGCCCACTACGCCACAGGGGCACCGGCACCGAGTCGAGTACGTATTAATTCACGATAGTTATTATTTATTATAATAACGATTGAAATGAATTTTTTTGAGTTGAATTTTTGATCGAGCAGATAATTTTTTTTTTTTTTTTTTTTTTATGATAGTGAGTAACATGACGAGCAAATCAGGTGCCTGATGGTAAGCATCATGATTGCCCATATCAGACACAGTGCCCCCCAGTGTTTTAAAATTTAAAATTCTGCGTGGCACTGCACTGCGCCTGTCACCCTGAGATATGAGTTGGTGAATCTCATCATGCCCAGTAATTTCGCTGGTAACATTGCCCTTCATACCGGAATACAGTAATGTTTGCACATTACTGCTTGGCGGATGAATAACTGGCAAATTAGAGTGGTTGTCTTTGAATATAAATGAGGCAAAAGGTAAACATAGGTATGTGTGAACATTATAGAAACAAAACAAGTTTATGTTTTTATATTATAATGCTAAGATCACGAAATAAAAGGTATAGAAGGCTGGATCTATAAAATCATCGGTTGGAAATGCCTTTATGATTTGAAAACTACCGTGAATGTCGCTCTAATTATATTCCGTATATTCTACCTCGGTATTGGAATATTCGCTATATTTCTTCAGAAGTTTACGTTTATCACGTTAAAACTAAAAAAACTGTGGTTTAAATCGAAGGTTATGCTATATAATAATAAAATAACAAATAATTACCAATTTGTAAGTTGGCAGTTGGCACAAAGAAAGACGATTAAATTATATAAAAAAATTAAATAGAGAATTGCCTACTCTCTAACCGACTCGGGAATTTCTTTGAGATTCTCTGTAAAGTTAGTAATAAGTCGAATGCCTATCATGAGGTTCCGGGTTCGATGCCCAGGTCAGGCAAAGTGTTATTGGATTTTTCCATTAGGAATTATTTCACTGACATAACATAACATAACATAACATACATTCACGCCTTTTTCCCGAAGGGGTAGGCAGAGGTGTACCCAGGACTCAGTCCCATAGTAGATACACTCACATTTCGCCAGTATGTTATTGGTCCCATGTAATAGGGGGCGAGCCTATTGCCATCTACCGGGCACAGTTCCAGACTCCATGCAGTTATTGAGATTATTCCTAATGGAAAAATCCAATATTTAAACACTGCCTGACCTGGGGATCGAACCCGGGACCTCTTGATTAGCAGTCGAGCTTACGCCCTCTACGCCACCGAGGCAGTCTATACTGACACTTTGACTTTCACTGACAGCCTGGATATGTGCCCAGTAGATGGCAATAAGGTAGCCCGCCCCTATTACATGGGACCAATGACATAATTGCAATGTGGGTGTACCTACTATGGGACTGACATAACATAACATAACATACATTCACGCCTTTTTCCCGAAGGGGTAGGCAGAGGTGTACCCAGGACTCAGTCCCATAGTAGATACACCCACATTTTGCCAGTATGTTATTGGTCCCATGTAATAGGGGGCGAGCCTATTGCCATCTACCGGGCACAGTTCCAGACTCCAGGCAGCTATTGAGATAATTCCTAATGGAAAAATCCAATTTTTAACACTTTGCCTGAGCTGGGGATCGAACCCGGGACCTCTTGATTGGCAGTCGAGCATGCGCCCACTTCGCCACCGAGGCAGTCCACTATGGGACTGAGTCCTGGGTAAACCTCTAACCATTCGAAAAAACACGTATATATATATGTATGTGCATAAGTTACGTGGCAATATGTAAGTGCGTACGTGCTTGCCTTCTGTATCCATCTATTTCGCGGTTTTATCGATCTAATTCCACTCACAGCTCAATGTGCTATACACGTAACTTGTCGTTTACCTCTTTTTGTCCAGTCTAACCAGTCTTAGTTAATTGCAACAAAAACTTCGAGTGTACAACTCGTACTCTTAATTGGATATAAATAATTAAAGCACTAATTTAATTACTATGGTTTTAGTATGTTATCGTTACGGTTGTATTTAAGACACATTGAGATAATAATACTCAATACTAATCACATATTATTGACCGATAATTTAAAACTAATTAAAAGAAAATGCCTTCGCATGAGATTTCAATGATGAAAATTAATAATAGTCGACTTGAAGAATGGCAATTAAATATAAATTTTTCATGAATGCCACGCAAAGCTACAAGTTACTTTTAAACAAAAGATTTTTATTCTAAAAAGCCGTGTTTAATAATTATAAAAAAAACTAGCTGTGCCCCGCGGTTTCACCCGCGTAGTCTCCGTTCCCGTGGGAATATCGAGATGAAAAGTATTTTTTAAGTTATTCCACGGTCTAAATTAAATATATACCGAATTTCAGCCCAATCGGTTCAGTAGTTTAGGCGTGAAAGACTTACAAACATCCATCCTTCCATCCTCACAAACTTTCGCTTTCTGTAATTTAAACTTCGTAATCAATAATCTTAATTTGTTTTCATTGTGGTATCATCGATCAAAGGAAAAGATCTTCTAAAGTCTATGGCTCAGTTTCACCAAACAACTTTAACAATAACCGATGTTCCATCTCCCACTCTCCGAATATGTCCCTCTGCCAGGTCTCACGGCTCCCACGGGATGTAAAAGTGGTGTGTCTATTACATAGCCGAGAACCACACGGCCATTGACATGTATGCAATTGTGATAAAATTTGTGGATCTAACCAGAGATTTGTCCACCGGTTAAGTATAGGTTTTGTTAAAGTTGAATCAACTCGGCCTAACAGTACTATTATCAGTATAGGTAGTTACTATAAATACATTAGTATAAACTAATAACTAGTCAGTATAGAAAGGCTATAGACGCTAAGTTCCTTGGTGGAAGCATTATGATAATGCGCGGCGGCAGGATGCGGACCATTCTATTGTGCGGCGATCTGACCTCGACTCTATAGCCGTACTGTAACTCACACCGATGGAACTTGGAACTAATTGTTATTACCTCCCGTATATTTCTTAGGATTCATGCTTCTGTGATTAGAAATACATGTGGCTGTTTTTCGGAAAACACGGGGATACCGAACGCTCGATAACTTTCGAAGCTTTTAAGTTGGTGACCTGAAACTCCTATAGAGAGTAATATGAATTGGCCTTACAATCCTTACAAAAGTATATACATACATACAGTCACGCCTTGTTCCCGATGTGATTGGCATAGACTATTTTCCTCTACTTGGTACGATCCTGACGTACAACTTTCGCTTCGTACACTTTCATGACATTCTTCATACATGCTCGTCGGTTGTAGTTACTTCTGACTTGGCCTTTCCTTAAAGTTATTAGTTATTAAAGTACAAAAGTAATCGTATTAGATCAGTACATCTCAGGAGATATATTTCTTAAAACTCGTAATATTTTCTACCTATAAAACTCACAAAATTTATGTTATTTTGGATGTGGACAACTTAAACCAATCTATCAAGGATTTCATTACCGGCAAGCTCAAATCAAGTAGCGATCAACTTGTGATTAGCAGCAGTAGTTTGAAAAATGTCATGGAAAGGGCAACTTGAAATAAGCGGTCAGGTCTATTCAAAACCTATCATTATCATATTATTAGGTATAACCGTGGCTATTTATTGAGCGGAACAATTCAACACTTTCTAAAACTTTACGTTCACTTCATCGTATACAAATTCAATGATTTTGAATAAGCAATAGATTCCTTTGTTCGAGAACAGGAGTCTTTCGTAGCCTAAACAACGTTGCAAATTGCAAAGGTCTTCAATAGATTTTGATAAGTTAAAAAATGTAAAAACTGTTATTTTAACGGTAGGAATGAAAATCTCAGTATATGATAAAAGGGTTTTGTAAGGGGTTGTAATAAAATATTATAACGTTTCAATACATAAGAACTAAACCACAATAATCGCGCATTTCACATCTTTCCAATTTCAGACGTGATGCTACTTTACGGATGACGGATTACAAGAAAAAAGTACCTCTATATCCATTTGGTTCTTATTAATTTGCTGAAGTAACATTGTAATTACTTTTTAAATCGCACCAATTACTAAATTGCCAGAAAATGATAAATGATACTTGTAACTATGATTTAGGAATTAATTGTATCGAGTAAAAACACGAAACATTTCGAAACAAGCTGCTAATGTATATTTTTACTTTATAAACCTGGTTGGTGAGGTAAGTGCTGTATATTCGTTATGGTCTGCCGACGTTGTGGGATACAATTGCACACCATTTGCATATTAACGTTGGACATCCGCAGTAGTCCGATAATTAATTCAATTACTAAATTAGAGGACAAACTGTACGTAAAAAATATTAAATTAGATATAATAGTCACGCTAGATCGGCTCATGTAAATCGTACCCTCAAACTGTAATTAGACAGAGAGGTTAGAAAAAGTTGAGGATGAACGTTCTTAGCTCACAACTCTCAACGGAGTTGCTGGCACGATATGACTGGTATAATACTCGTAATTACATCTGGTCGCTAGTTGCAACCGAGCGGCGCTGCATTACTCGTCACAAGTAATTATTTCGCATGCTAATAACGAATGCAAATATGAGTGGTCGACCGTCCGGCACGGCGTCCGTCCGCCGCACTGCATCGCTCCATGCTCACCAGCGCGATGAGTCCGCCGTGAAAAATGGCTTTATCACTACTGGCACAGATTAAACCTACTAGAATCAACAATCATTGCACTGAATGCTAGGTTCATTACCATCGCAAGCACTTACAACCCAAAATCTTAGCCAATAGCTCGTATAATCTCTGTTTAGGCAAATTGGGACTGCTTCCTGGCAGCACAATGCTCGATAAAACTAAACTTTGCGCGCGACCACCTTCCATTATTTTTTTTTCTATTTGCATACAGCCATATAATTAAAGCGTAATAACAGCCTCTGTGGCGTAACAAAGAATAAGTTTTGAGCAGTAATTTAATGGTGTGTATGCAAAATAGCCACCGTTACGTGTTGATGGGCCGATGCGCTGAGAGAGCGTCACGGTACACGGGAGCGAATTAGTCCTTCATTTAAATTACATTACCCGGGCGCACATTAGCGTTATACGTGACCATGGTAGCGTTATTAGTTTGTACTTTCATTGAGTTATATACTCAGGTTTCAACAGTAAGGAACGCATCGATCGAGTGGTCAACATCACTCGAGACACGGAGTTGCAGTGTTTGCACTTCAGCGCCGGAGATTTCCCTCGCGGTTGCCGTGTGAAAACTCGGCGGCCCTTCACCAGGTCTGAGTGCGCTCGCCTGGAGACTCTCGAAATATAAAACCGCCCACTCTTCTACGTAAATATGGCAGATGAAAATCTTTTATCGCGGTCACGTAGCTCCATCGCGTCACGACCGCACATCAGCCCGTCCAATAAAGAGCTGGCCGCATTCTAATTGTGTACAAATGCTGGAATTTTTCGCTTCTACTTCATACTCAGCGCGGTTCAGGGTAGAAACTCTCTCCACACCGTTACTAAGTACAATAAAAGATATCTCTATTTTACGTCAAAACCACGTTCGGAGCGAGCGACTGCAGCTTTTGAATCGGAATGAAGAAATAATTCCTGTAGTGTGAATCGTATTAAAACGTTACGATTAAACCGGTTCGAACAATTAAATCGTATAGTAATTAATCAGAATCGGAGTGGTCTGTAATAATATGTGTAATATCGACGTAGGTACAGGCCACGGGGGCTGGCCGCTGTAAATCTTGAAAACGTCGCTGCCCGCGGCGCACCGCACTTTCACAAACGGTTTTTACCAATAGAGACGTTACTATTTAACCGAATCACTATCAGACTCCAGATACAAGCGGCATTAGAACTTCGCGGCTCAAGTAATATCCTGTTATTTTTTCTAATAATCGTTATTGGTGTTTATTTATTACAAACTACGATACAAATTACAGGTTTATCGATCCGACAAAAAATATAAAGGGTTAGTCCAAAAAGTGAGTCGTCGGCCTGATCGCAATAAGTTTTCGATAAGGTCCGGGCGATTTAATTGCCGGGTTTGATCTGGTTTTACATAAAAAAGATGAATGGCTGCACTGCCTAAAGCTCGTAAAACATTCTCGGTTCATTTAACGTATTTTTTTCTATTATACCATAGCATTTTCACCTTCCTTGTGGTGGAGCGATTATTTATTCAATACACCGCGATCGTATGGGGAATTGATAATATAATCGAATCTAGACACATTTTGATTATGTTATAGATAGTTATCTTTACCTTACTATCGGATCGATGGATGTTATCTGCGAATTAAACCTGAATCATAGAAATAAATTAAGTGAAGAATAATTTATTGGTAGGATGTTCGCGAGTCATGCGTGCTTCGATTTTCCCACAGCGATAGTCGATAGGTGGTTAAGTTTCGTATGGGATATTTAAAGAGAGGATGCGAAGCGAAGGTGTAACGAGATGCGCTTATAAAATCGATCTCTGTAAATCATCGATCGAGTAATCGAGTTTAGAGAGAGATTGTGGGCGGCGCGCGTATGCCGTACCAAATATTATTTTCTGTGAAAACATCTACAACATTGCCACTTGGTTAATATTAAAGATCTAATACAAGAATAATATTAAGTATTATTCTCGGAGGTTGGCTGGTCCTGGGGTCAAATATAGCATGATAATTGAAGCATGCAAACGATATGTTTTCACTAATATTTCTGCTTTATTAGTTTTAATTTATTAGGTGTCAATTGTAGAGACCATGTTATAGAAATAGTAGGAATTTGCAATTCAATACAGTTCATGGATGAGGTACTGTGGCTTGCGTTGAAGATTGTTTTAGACGTAGTATAGAAGGTACGTACGTTACGTACAGCGTCAATTAGCATGAGGGTAATAGTTTATAGCTCTTGTTATGCTCTGTTTAACGTGTAGCTCTCCACTATTTTTGCAACAGCTATTTATTTTCATAGCAACTCACTTTTGTTGCAGTTTTAGTAACAATCAAGTTACGAAACATTTTTAATTATAACATGAATATTTTAACATATTTTCGTACCTGCTATTTTGTATAAGCGTTATGACGTCGATAAGTATCGTGGTTGAGGCAGTTTTGCATGCGTTCAATAACCGCTAGCCAAACGTTACTTTCTCACAGTTTTCCTTTGCGTGTAAAAAATCTTGATATTTTTTCTTGGAGTTTCACTCGTCGCGCTTTCCCTGGTTTACTGAATATTTTAGTATTTTCGTTGTAATTGCAATTACGCTGATGTCGAGATAAAGATATATAAAGGATGATGTAGTTAGTTGTTTATGTAACGTATTAGTATGTTAGCATGCTTTGTTAGTTAGTCAAATTATATATGTAATGTTTCTGAATGTGATTTTTCTCTGGTCTTCCCCAGCCTGCCAGGAGACAGGTAATTTCTAACCTTAATACCTGCCGATTAAAGTTCAATTTACTAACTTTCGATTGATTCCGTTTTGGTGTTTGGTTTTGGGTTTGTGTCCACACCTGCTTATCTTAATTTTTAAGCTTTTAATGTCGAAGTTATCATTTAGTTAAGCACCTTTTAATCAGAAATTTAATTTACCTTGAGAATAAGTTTTCTGACTTTGATAATAATAATGTATAAGGTAGATTAAATTCTTGTTCTTTTAAAAAGGAGAGAAGTGCGACAAATGTGAGAGCACTTTACTTTTGACTAAGAGTTTTCACCTATCTTTTTATAGTAAAATGTTTTATTGATTACTTTCTTATCCACATTGGTCGGACTCTCTTCCCTGTACACATTTAGTATGCATTATAGTAACAGTAGTGTATCTCCCAGAGGGTCGAGAGTGCGTGAACTGCGGCGCTACGAGTACGCCGCTGTGGCGACGGGACGGCACCGGACATTACCTGTGCAACGCTTGCGGCCTTTACTACAAGATGAACGGACAGAATCGACCCCTGATCAAGCCCAAACGAAGATTGGTGAGTGTAAGAATCCGACCAATTTTGTATGTTGCGTTTTCGTATAGCGATACTTATATTGCATAGAGGTGGTCATTTAAACCCGTTTTTATTCCTTCCGTCTGTAAACATCGAGATTTATAGAAATTTAAGAATAATGACGTCTAAAAGTTTCTTGACCCAAACGAGTTGTAAACTAATAGAGCGATTCTCGGAAGAAACGTCTAATAGAAGTAAAGAAAGACCACAAAACTATGAGATCACTACTCCGATTGTGGACCTCACATTAAAATCTAGTTTTTTATGACCATTGGGCGCGTGGTTTCCCTCACAAAACATTTTATAAGTTGCTCTCAAAGATAGCATACCATCATCTACAAATAGCATTCCGAGACAATCTCGTCGAGAATGGGTGTTGTTTACAGTTAAGGGGCAGTAATAAAAAGGCGGAGCATGCATGCCCGGGCACGACACGGCATTAAGACTCTCACAAATTGGTCTTTTATACGAAAGTTGAACGTTTCGACGAAAGAGCTCGACGACGTCCGCTGTGACCGCTATAAATCTTGTTAACATTTGATCTAAGGCTGGGTACGCATATACCTGAAACAATACGACATTCGGTGTCACGTCAGGGCGCGCGGCTTAAAGCATGAAGCCCGATGGCGTACGTACGGCCTAACGACTGGCCCGTGCCCGCAATTGTACCACAATTTACTTAATACCCGTCTCACAGACATAAACTAGCGGAATGGCCTGGAATATTTGCCTTTTGTTGGCCAAATTACGTAACTTCCGAGCGTTATGATTTCATTGCAGCGTTCCGGACCGCTTTGGCGATGGACCCGGCATGCGAGCGGTTTATTACCTCATTTGCGTACATAATTACCGTTTCAATTTGTCAAAAACTGATCCAATCTATAAAATAAAACGGTTGGTAAATAAGTACGAGTAATTTTAGAAAACAATTCGGGAGTTGGAGGTAGTTTGATTACATAGTCGAGTCAGGGTTTTTAAATATGGATGTTCTTGTAGTCGAGATTGCCTAAGATTAATTTTCATGTAGATACCGTTAGTGCAGTAAGTGAGAGATTGTACTCACACTTTTTTTCGTAGTTGAATTAGAAATAAGGTTATGTAAGAGTCGCATTAGCTTTTTAAATTTCGGTCGTTCACACTTTACTACAACTAATAAAAATGTAGGGATTTGAATATTGTTAGCTTTGAGATTAGTAACCTACGATCTTGATTGAATGATAAAAAGTTTTTGTTTATGAATCTGGGTTGACTAAGCCCTTGGTGGAAAGGAAAGTGGCCAGAACGCAGGCAGAATTGCCCGTTGGATGCATATGCTTAGCCTTTGGGTAAAATACAAGCCAGCATTGCGATGACCTGACGCCTTCACCAAGCGCTTAGCCAGCTCTCTACAGCTCCAGAGTCCAGAGCAGCTGCCCCTATTTCAAAATAATGTTACAATCATCTCGAACATTAAATTAAGAAGTTTCTTCACTAACTAATTAGCACTTATTTTTTTATGAACTTGACACAATTTGGATAATTATATGTATGGGAATAATATGGCATTATCACAAAGCAGACAATATGGTGCACAAAATGGTTAACTCTCATTTTAATTCCATAAAACCTTGAATATAACAATACGAGTACCTACTTATAACAGCAGACAAGTTGATGTAATATTAGACAAGATGATGAGATGCTTTAAAAATGTATTGGTATTTCTTATTAAAATTTCTAATCTAAATAATTAATAAATGTCACGGCTATAAAAAAAAGGAAAGTTATTTTCTCACTAACAAGGAGGATTGACATCTCATTCATTAAAATCAGACCAGCAAGCTGTTTAGGTGCTATACAGCGACACATAATTAAGTAAGTATCTTATGGTACATAAAACAATTTGCAAAGATAACATAATGTAACATACAATCACATCTTTTTCCCGAAGGGGTAGACAGAAGTGTACTCATGACTCCGTCCCACCCACATTTCGCCAGTATTATTGGTCCCATGTAATAGGTGGCGAGCCTATTGCCATCTACGGGGGACATTTCCAGACTCCAGCCAGTTATTGAGAGAATTCCTAAAGGAAAATCCAATATTTAACACTGTCTGACCTGTGATCGAACCCGGGATCTCATGATCGGCAGTCAAGCTTGCCACTACGCCACCGAGGCAGTCAATTTGCAGAGATATGTGTATATATAAATTTATTCTATCACATAATAATACTCAAACAAATCATATAACTTATTTGAGTATAATTATCTAGTAATTGTTATACCTACCTAGGTATTCATAATTCAAAATAATAACCACGGACAAATTAATTAGATATTGGTATTCATACATATTCTGGTAATATCATAGACATAATAATTGATAGATTTGGTATTTGACTAGAATGTTGTCGATGTTATTAAATTTATTGACGTTTTAATTATATGTTATTAATCATTGATATTTAAATTTATGTGCATCTGCAATGTGATACAAAAAGGTGTACTTAGTAATAAATAAAATAAATAAATAAAAGTTTACTTAATAGGGTATCCATCTACCATCAAATTGAACAAATTTTCAAAAGAAAGAATTCCAAAATTTGAAAATATGTTTTTAACAAACTGGATCAGCTCATCGGCAAATTTGTATAAGAACTCGAAATATTATATTCACCATTAGTCGGCGTATGTACTGTACTTACATGTAGTACGGTCTGGGGTAGTGTGTAACTTGCGCCGGCTTTTTGGCGTGTACATATTTTTTGCGCGTTTGCGAGTTCAGAGTATCTAACCTTTTTATATTGGAATTGATTTTGCGACAGACTTTTTAGTTTTATTCCACTATGAATATTAATGCAGTTCGTAGCTATTTTATACAAAAATAAACAATCCAGTATAAAAATTATATAATAAATTATTCAAGAACTAAAACAAATATGCTTTGTTCGAAATCGAGTGATTTGTAAAAGCAGACGACTTGTAGAAACTTTTTACATCAAAGTCGGCACGCTTTGTTCACGAACATACTCGCAATAAATATCGTAGATATAGCACATAAAATCATGGAAATACTTTTATGTACGTACACGATTGTCCACCTTTACTAGAAGCCAAGAAAATGCAGCACGTGCTTGTGCTTCGGTGCCTACGATAAATTTGAAATGATTTATTATTTTATGTCTTCATATTAAAATAGCAATAAGGACAATTATAATTGATGCAATATTAATACTATTTTATCAGATTATAGTGTTGTCGAAGATTAATGTTTATCGAAGTTAATTTTTGATTCTTAATCAATCTTTTTGTCTTCTTCGATAAATAGAGGCTACTTATAGCCTCTATTTAATATATATATAAAGATTCTGAATAACGATCTTCATTAAGAGTTTTATCATTAAGATTGAGTTATTATCATGAAGAGTATTTAAGGTACTATCTTTTCAATTAATTCTCAATGAATAACTAAATGTATAACGTCGAAATGTAGTACCGTATATACGTACATATCTGTACGTATTTTAATTTTAAGGCTAAGCATAAAGTAACTCATTAGTCGGTCGTAGAACTTTTCCTATTTGGCATTCAAGCACCGAAGTAGTGCCAAATAAACACAGCCTCGTTGGCACAGACGGTAGTAACTCTGCTTTCTGTGCCGCAGGCCCCGGGTTCGATCCCCGGCCAGGTTAAACATTTGTGTGCATGAACATAACTGTTTGATCTGTGTCTGGGTGTTATAAGCGTATTTAAGTATGTATATCAGTCATCTGGTTACCATAGTACAGGCTTCTAGCCTAGTTTGGGACCAGATGACCGTGTGTGGATGTTGTCCCATATTATAAAAAAAAAAAAAAAAAACTATTACAATAATAATTCTTATGGCCAAATTCAGCAGCAGTTTGGCAGAAAATATGGGTCCCCCACACTGTCTGCTTGATCTATACTTACCATCACCTTGTTATGACATCAATTTACATAAATTTATTGCATTTTGAACAAAACTCGAATAAGTATTTCGAAGACTGAACTACCGTCTAAAACACCTAAACAGTTTTTTTTCTGTGTATGTATAAATATTACGACAAAAGCGTACTCACTGGTTTTATTAACAAAGTTATTTGTTAACAAGGTTTTGTACATTATTGACACTTCATTTGATTTTCATTATTTGAAACTCATTGAAACATGACCTTAAGGCTTCGTTACAAGTGAAACTTGTGATCCAAATTGTATCCGAATATACTCGTAACTGGCTGGTATAATTCTGAGTGTTGACGATATAATTAAATTTGGAATCGAGGTCGTGGTAAATGTTTTCGGTACAGTAGTGGACTGTGTCCGTGGTGGCCGACACGGCCGGGGACAACTCTCGGCCATCGATCACCCACGCCCGTCGAATAAATCGTGGATAACGACGTGCCGTGGCCCAAGCGACAACTTTTATGCGACACAAAAATTAAATGCTCTTAAAATGTTAACATTAAGGCACCTTTTTTGGGACCGAGCCTTTGGTACCATTTGGTTAATTTTGAAACACTTTGGAATGCGGCTGAATAATGGCTGGCTACGGGTAAATAACATTTTTGATATTTAGAGACAAAATAAAAGATATTATAAAGGTACATAATATTATAAAAAATGGTATTATAAAGTAAATTACAACAACAACAACATACATTCACGCCTTTTTCCCGAAGGGGTAGGCAGAGGTGTACCCAGGACTCAGTCCCATAGTAGATACACCCACATTTCACCAGTATGTTATTGGTCCCATGTAATAGGGGGCGAGCCTATTGCCATATACCGGGCACAGTTCCAGACTCCAGGCAGCTATTGAGATAATTCCTAATGGAAAAATCCAATATTTAACACTATGCCTGACCTGGGGATCGAACCCGAGACCTCTTGATTGGCAGTCGAGCATGCGCCCACTACGCCACCGAGGCAGTCAAGTATATTACACAAGCGGTAAAATAAGCAAAGTAAAGAAAACAAAATAAAATTATAATAAAATATCAATTTATCCTAATAATTATGTAACCCGTCCCCACTGAACCTGGAGCAAAGTGGTAATTGCTAATTATATGATTATCACTATATATAATAAAATCCTAAATTGCTCACTGACTGACATGCAACATAATATGTTATTTTCGTTGTCAGGACGTGTGTTAAGAAAGAATTAAAAAAAAATCACATTCTAAGAGGTCCAAAAAGGGCGTCAAGTTTTTAAAACTCCCATATTTCATAATTGCGAGCGGGTAAAGCCGTTGTTCTTACACTAGTATGTAATATTTTAAGCTTTACTGCTCGCAGTATCTCTTTCACTTTAAATCAATGTCAGTAATTCGTGGAATGAAATTTAGATAATACTGTCTGCATTATTAAAGTGACTCATAGTTACCTAATAATCTAGAGATCGTGGTGAATTGATTTGTCTTGACATGCGGCACAAACTAAATTGAACTGTCAATAATTTGGTTAATATATTTATATATAATTATTACAGTCAATTGAGTTGTGCTACCATTAAAGATCGATATCTCAACATAAACATTAGTAATAAATAATAATTAGCAACGACCTATAAAACTGTTCTGAATTGACAGAACAAAACTAATTTAAAGTTCTTGTGACAGTTTGACAATAATAAGGTCATACAGTTAAAGCGGAATGCGAAATTGCGCTTAATTAAAAAAAAATCGGTTAACGTCTTTGTTTATTTTTAATTACCAAGTGCCTGCATAATTTTATGTTTAAATTAAGGCTAAATACAAAAATATTCCAGTCGTGTTTGCATTTTGAAATTAAAAAGTTATTGTGCCTCACAGTACCTAAGTACTAAAATGTTTAAAGTTATTATATAACGTTTAAATATTCCGTCAAAATAAAGCCTAAAATATTTCAAAGTGGGTTCATAATTCATTTGTAAATGTCAATAATGATGTGTCAATATAAAACGCCCGTTTGTAAGTGCAGGTGGCAAAAAAGCTTGGTCAGCCTACGTCTGAGTGACATGGAGTCTTGACTGGGAACTTGCACAGCGGGAGGCTGCACCATTCTTACTTCATCTTACCTGACCGTGATCTCAGGTGGATGAGTAAACGGCATTGAAACTAAATCTCAATCAGTTTTTGGTGATTTAACCCTTAAATTTTTGTTGTACTAAATTGTACTAAACGTGTGCTTAAACTTTTATATCAGTTTAATACAATAGAAAATCTGATAAAGCGCTAATTATATAGATGTTCTTAATGATTCTCCACTCTTAACTACACTTACATATTCTCAAACAAAGTTTTGTTAATTTATTATATTATAGCTTTCGGATTTAGTCCTCATAATATCAACTTGTCATAAACGATGATCGTAACTGGTTTTATTAATATTTTTATAGCTAACCATCAAAAGATGTGTTGACAGATTTGATTTACAGCTAGTTCTTAGTAATTTAAGCGATCATAAATAGCTGATAATAAATATTACAGGCATTTATACTCGTAACATAAAGGTATCTTTGCAGTGAAGAAACGATCATTCCACTTTTATTCTATTTCCATAAACGGACCCTTTTTTCATCCCACGGTCTGCATAAAAAAAAAACTCACTTTTGTCAACGCGTTGATTGATATGGTAACCTTTCCTTGTTTTAGCAATAATCGAAGGCTTTAGTATATTTTTTTCTATACCATCCCGTACATTTTTATTTGCTACGTCGAACAGGTCTGACATATCACTAAATTTTATAAGAAATATCACTATTCCGGGGGTTATATACCGGTGGCCTGGGGGTTATAAATTTTCTTTTTTTCTAGTTGTGAGGCAGTGCGCATTGTGTGGAGGAATTGAACGTTTTTGTGTATTTTATAGTTTCTCGGTCTACCTGTTCTAGGCGCCAGTGGCTGTGACATTTATGGCCAGGATATTGGGACACAATTAATGTCCATATTACTAAGGAAACGTGCGGGAGGCCGTAAATTCTTATGATGGAAACACGAGCGAAACACGACCTTTATCTTGTCAAAATACCTTCGATTGGTTTTCTTAGCTTCCAAGTAATTGGCGTAACTAAAAGGGGATGATGATCAAATATTGAGATCCTATTTAATAGGGTGGAGAAATTGATTAGGGTGGGCCGAACACGTATCGATCGATTCTCTATAAGAGCGAACTCGATTTCACGCGGCACAGCGTGTTAAATCGATTGTTGGCTTACACATCGCTTTTTATATCATGTCAGAAGTCAGCTCGTAAAAGAAAATTAGATTTGTTATTTTTAGATTCTGTAAATTTAAAAGCGTCTCTACGTATTTCGAAATAACAGACTTCGTAATAACTTAATAAAAGGAGCGATTGTTACTTGAAATATGAATTAATCCCTTGTTACTCTAATCGTTTCGCGCTGCAGTAGTATTATTTATCGGTAGCAGTTGACCATCGAGACGTCTTCCTTGATTTAAAGCCACAAATTGCAAGCCTCTCCAAGCAATCTTCTCGGTTTAGCTTCAAGTGCAATCAACACTAGTAAGCTTAATGTTCCTTTATCTTGCCCTAAGGCCTCTCACTACGTCAGTGAAACAAGATTTTGAACCGCTCTATTGTTTGTGAAACATTTACTAGGTAACTAACGGTTATTATGATTGCAGTAGTAAGATAAGATTGAGATATATAGCAATAGGTAGGAATAGAGATTAATATCCCAAATACTGTTACATGTGTGCTTAGAATAAACAGTTTAGTACGCATCTTATTGTAAGACTTTAGGATCGATTACGATGATATCGCTGTAATTGTTGGGGTAAAACGTTCGTAACCCGCGGCATATGTTCCCGATATCAATAATTGAAAAGCTCGCTTATTAAATATGCTCATAACACGTTGTTGGCATTGTCGGGAGTGGCGTCATTAGTCAGCGAGACGCCGCGCTCTACCCGACAATTTGGAGTCGCTACCACTACGCACCGGTAAATTGCATGCTGCCACCTCGCCGCTACCTTTTATTTATTTCTATTTATACATTCGAATCCTAATTGCACTTCGAGAGCGTAAACTGTGATTCGAATGCTTTTTGGAACATTTGGCGGTGGCAGCGCTGACGGGTTAATGACAGCCCGAGCTTCCTGCCATGTTAATTGTCAGAGGAAGTCAATAGGCGCATCGCATATTAGATCGAGTTTTGGTTTTGTTGCGGCGCGGAGCACTTACGCGTCTGTCAGTCCGGCCGGAGCTTAATTCGGATTATAACGTAATACGGTAGTTTGCTTGTATGTGGTGCCATTCAAACGGTTGCTTAATGCCTTTAATTGCTTTGCTTCGATCGATAAAAACAAAGTGACGAATTTTGGACGCACCGTCGAGATCCCTAATGACGGTTAACAGCTACCAGTTTGCCGGTGTATAGTTGTGCAATTCATTTTTTACTTGCTCATATCTAGTGCGATAACATCTGGCGCGAATGAAGCCATTTCGTTAAATGTGAAGAAGCTACAGGTTTTTATAACTGCAGCCTTAAGTGATTTTAATTATTTTACGTTTCTTATGTACCGAGTGGAATGAAATGAACTGCTTGGTATTCAAACTAATTTAGTTGTTAGTTTTGGTGGGAGGACTACTCATCTTTTTATCCCATTCTACGAGGGATCAGCTTAGCACGTCTCTTCTTTCATTCTTGTCTCTGTTCTAACGATTTTTTTTCACGCATATATTTTGGTGGAAACGACTTACTCTACTCTATAAGGTAAAAATTGTTATTCTTATATTATTATCTCAAATCTCAACTTTTCCTGTTTTAAAACGAATGTGAGAAACTCGATGGTGATCATGTAACGGGAACGGAGCCTGTGGCGGTTAACTCTCCATTTTGTCAATAGTAAAGTCGTCCCACGCACTCCTCGCGGACATGCCACTGGATTTAGTCTCGAGCATTTCCGCGATAAATGTGTAGCTTATATAGCTTAAATTGTGAGCTGGGAGAAATAAATCTTAATAACTTTTACTAAATTACAATATATAAATGTATGCAAGCAAATAATTTATGCACAGTGAAACATCGGGTTGTAAAGTTGTGGATGAAATAACGTCTATGGAAAAAGAGATGGCAATTCTTCATCGTCTTCGGTGTCAACCCATATCAATAACATTTTAAGGCTGCGCATAAGCATAAATATTTACAAAATGGAAATTATAAAGAAATAATAATTAAAATCAGGATTGCAATAGTAAACGGCAAAACTTAAAAGTTTCAACCTCGTTGGCTCAGATGGTAGTAACTTTGTTTTCTGTGCCGCAGGCTCCGGGTTCGATCCCCGACCAGGTCAAATATTTGTGTGCATGAACATGTCTGTTTGATCTGTGTCTGGGTGTTTTAAGCTTATATAAGTATGTATATCAGTCCTCTGGTTACCATAGTGCAGGCTTCTAGCCTAGTTTGGGACCAGATGACCGTATGTGGAAGTTGTCCTATATTATTATTATTATTGTTTAGTAAACCGAGCTATGTTTACCTTAAACGTAGATATGATCTGATTGTATATAGACCTGTTTTATAAATGGGTTTATCGATCGCCGGTTAAATAATTTACGTTACAATGTCGGTCATTGGTGCGGTTTACATGTGGCTATGTGACTCATAGTTACCTATATATGAGCGTAAAATTAATTTGGAACGAGTTTTCCATTTTTTGTGGTCACTTTGTATGATTCTAATTTTTATAGGAATAAAAATATTTTAAAATTTTAACCAATAAAAAATCTTAGTTCTCATAGGGCACGTTTTCTCAGCGCTTACTCAACAACTAGCATGTAAAATTTGAAACAACAAAGATAGAAAAGACGTACCTAAGATCGAAGTCCGAACGAGACAACAATTAATTTTACTGACTTACGTAGACCTAATTTGAGCTTTCCATTTTCGAGAAGCCAGTACCTAATTTCTCCTTTTCTTTAAGTCAATGGTTATCATCTTATAAATTAGATTTATACATAAAGCACAATTATTACTTATTTTGTTACAAAGGTTCAAAGTAGAACGTAGACGTAAAAGCTCGCACGACTTGTTTTTTATGAGATGTAAGTTCCTTTAAAACCAGATTAAAATATTATATAATCATAAAGGTCAGAATAAAAATAATACTAATATTAATGAGTAAGGGTAAGAGTCTGTCTGTGTCGTACTAACGCCTAAAACGCTAAACAAATTTTAGTATTAAGATAATGCAGACCGAGAAGAAGGACAGGCTACGATTCATCATCATCAGCATTTTTATCACGTGGGTGAGACTGCGGGGCACTGCTAGTATGTAAATACTTAGTAAAGAAGTTACCTAAACTCCTACAAAATAAAGGTCATTGCACACAATACATTTGTATGTATCACGCGATCGCGGCGGATCGCGTAATTGACGCAATCTGATTTTATCCTATACATCCGAGATGTAAGATCAAGCATCGTGTTCCGATAGCCTTATCGATTGTGACAGCATTTATCCGTGTGACTCGTTTAATAAGCTCTGATTTTACATTAACTTTTTTGCTGTAAAACAGAATCCAATTAGGATCACTTTAACCTATAAGAAAGTCGGAAAATTGTTAGAATCTAATTGGAATAGCTTTGTGTTGATTGTTAAGTTACCGCGAAATTCCTCAAAACTACGAACATAGATAATATGGGAGAACAATGTCCAATAACAGCTAATACGGGCTATGTAGTATCCAAGTCGCAAGATATATGTGTATTATGTATAGAGTGATCATTGTTCGAGCGTGTTAAAGACCGGTTGGATGTGGAGCCGTAACGAGCGTTTCGTATACAATAGACCTTTTAGCGTCATGCGGTCGCGCGTCAATCGCGCGCTCTCGACAGACGTCTCCGCGACGTCAGTGGTTAGTGAGCATTCGCCTTTATATACCGATGCTTAGACGCAATACAATAATTCTAGGCTAAGGATAAAAAAACCTACAGTACCTTCATATACCTAGGCTCATTAGCCAAAGTATTGTATGACCATTATTACCATTTATCTTATTATATTTTACCATTATAAAAATATCAAATTTTGTCAAACTAATGCAGTCAACATAAATATTAACCAATTAACTATAGCAGTTTCGAACAACGTTTCCCTAAAAAAAAAATCATAAAACAATAATACAACATTCAGTCGACCTATATGAATATTTCAGTACAGCCCACCGATTTGAAATTTATTATCAGCGAAAAAGTGGCCGAATAAATCGAATCAAATCAGAAGGAAGCTCGCACGATAAATAATTATAAAATACGTAGTTTAGGTCCAAGGCTCGGTTACGACAACTATGATGACAAAAAACAAGGCGAGTCAGTTCGATTCGTATGAAAATAAAACATATCCAGGGAGTGACGTGCGTCCGGCGTCACTTAGCAGCGATGGAATGATGTGACAGGCCTTGCCGAACCGAATGCTTTTTATAACTTAAAATTAAAAACAAAATAAAAAATTACAAAGGTTCTGAAGCTGTTCCATTGTGTTCACCTTTCGGAAAAATTTAAATTACCCAACGGTGGTCGCTTTTTTGAGAGTCGGAATCTTGAATTCGGCGTTTAAATACATACGGTTTCGCGGTTTAGCGCCATGTTTTTTCGATTTTGTGCACATTTGGACGCGCTGAATGCGACGCGATGCAGTAGATTTTGCGCGATTAAGCCCCGGAGGTCGATAGAGTAAGTTGTTAGTGTTAACGATCTCAAATCTCAGCGATCGTTAACGACTTTGTTGACGGTTTTGTGCTACAATTCGATAACATTCACTATGCCCTGTGCTTTACTAGGTAAAATATGCTTTCAGTTGTAAAATTGACACTTACTAACTTAAAATGACTTACTTGAAATACACTACATACATACTGGCTATAAAGAAATATTTATTTCAATAAGATGAAAGGCAACTATTGTTTGGAGAAAGAGCTGGGCACTAGACAATCTCAATAAGATTTTATTATATAACATGCTGATATAGTCAGTATAGTCTAGGGGAGCATATTCTTGGCGATAGCAGATCTAATCAAATAAAAAATTACCACTTTTGTTGAAAGACTTTAATATGAACAAAACTATTGACTCTCATAATAATTAATACAGAACATGAATGTCTTATAGTGTACAAAACGATCGAATGAAACCCGTTGTAAATCGGTCATATTACAAATCTAAGTTTTTGTAAAATTAGGATCATTAGTTAATAACATAACATACAATCACGCCTTTTTCCCGATGGGGTAGGCAAAGGTCTTGCCACCCAGGACTCTCAGTCCCATAGTAGGAACACCCACATTTCGCCAGTATGTTATTGGTACCATGTAATAGGGGACGAGTCTATTGCCATCTACCGGGCACAGTTCCAGACTCCAGGCATAAGATAATTTTCCGAATGGAAAATCCCGGGACCTCATGCACGGCAGTCGAGCTTGCGCCCACTACGCCACCGAGGCAGTACCTAGTTAATGATCGTTAGTTTTTGCGTTTGTCGGTGTTTAGGGAGTAAAGAACATCGATCTGGATTATTTAGAGTGGCAATATGAATGTATTTATTCAGGCCGAGGGCGGCCTCAGCCTAACAATGCTACGCTTGTCGCTGCCGCCCCGCCGGTGCTGTAGGGCTGCCTCTCATCATTGACTAATTGTAGTAAGATTAATTTATTAACCTTTAACATTCATTAACCTTTTTCATTAATTTATCTTCAAATTCACACTGTACGCGAAAGCTTGTTTGTGTGACTTTTTCAACGTCACAACAAAGATACTTTCGATTATGTAGTATGTAGGCAAGAGGTTTATTAATATCCTATTTATAATACTTTAAAGCGGGTGAAAACGTGGAGCGTAGGAGAATCTTTGTTGATATTTTACAATCTATCAGTATCAAGGTTGTTATTAAAAACACCATTATCGGTGATAAAAAAATTGGCATAATATAATATGCAAGCCCTGAGATCGGATGTCCGTGTATCACGGGCGCAGGGCTGCCACCGTAGCTTGGTGGTCCGCGCGTCACACTGAGCGCGTGCTCGCGCTGTTCGCATGTATTTCAACCCTAAATATTTGCATGCGAGTATAACCGCTCTCTACTCGGCGTACTCGCCTCATATAAATACAAAAGAGAGCTCTCGGAAAATTCATTATTTGAAAAAAACTTTACCTAGCTTATTCGCTAACAAATAAGGATTTGGCCGCCAAGCAGTAACGTGCAAACATTACTGTGTTCCGGTCTGAAGGGCAATGTTACCAGCGAAATTACTGGGCATGATGAGATTCAACAACTCATATCTCAGGGTGACAGGCGCAGTGCAGTGCCGCGCAGAATTTTGAATTTTAAAACACTGGGTGGCACTGTGTCTGATATGGGCAATCATGATGCTTACCATCAGGCACCTGATTTGCTCGTCTTGTCACTCACTATCCTACAAAAAAAAACTCAAAATTATAACATCCCCTTGTTTGGTCGGGGGCTAAAGATTGCATCTGATTCAATATTTACAGTATCGAATTAACCAAATTATGTTTTATATCTCTCGTAACTCGCAAGATACAGTTTATATCAAAGTGCGCACGTTGGCCCTCGCGTCGTCAATTTTTGCTCATTTTGCGCCCGTTTGCCATTGTGTTTAACCGCTTTTACCATTGTTCGGGGCCCATATAAATTGGTCGCGACGGTTACACCGGTGACAGGTATATTTGAGTCGTCGATTTCGGCCGATAATTAATCCGTATTGTTAACCGGAATGGGCCACCCCTGTTTGCGAATTGCAACATCCCAATGCGATGGTAGATCATCCATTTCTTTTAAAGTTGGGAGTTAAAACGCTTAAGCACTTTTCCATCCGTCAGTCCGCGTAAATTGATTTTCTGAAAACAGGGTATTTTTGAGTAGAGCATTGCGGAAGTAACTCTATCATAATAAACATCGAAAAACCAGTTCAAGTTTTAGTCACATAACAAATTATTTTCTAGGGCTTATCTTCTGGATCAATCTTTTGTGGTAAATGTGTCTTGCTAACAAACTATTTGCAGTGCTTAAACTGATAGAGGTAGTATTCTTCTTTTTTGTCGCATCCCTCTTAACTGAATGGTCGTGGTCGTTAGAATGATTGTGAATCGTTTAAAACAAAAATTTGTCCCTAGCGGTCACTTATAGTATTAGGTATAATATCACGATCGTAAATGTTAACAGAACGTTTGCAAAGTATTGAGGTAATGTTAGGAGCGTCATGCCGCGTCTTAAGTTTTTTTTTTTCCTGTCCGGACTATCGGCCCGGCCCGCTAGCTAGCCTATCTCCAACATAATCGGAGTTTCAACGACTTCTTTCTTTCTTCTTCTTTCATTCTGCATACCTTTTCTTTCTAATATCCATCTTCTATCATGGTTAGGGCTTTTACTTTTTCTGCTACTCGATGTCTTTATTTTATTTTCATCTTAAATTACGTTGCAATTTTTTTCTTATATGTATATATCTTATTCTAGTTTATTATAAAAAGTATTATGTTATGTAGTGTAGTATTAAGTATTATGTTATAATATGTTGATGGCTTAAAATCCGTCAATATTACATTTTGGACGTCCCAAGAATTAAAATATAAGTATATCTAATTCAAGCTTTAGATGTGATGGGTACAAATTAGACTAATGGGAATAATCGACCATTTATGGTTATATTATTAAGCTTATTATTAATATTTTTTTATTATAACGACAAGTAGCTAGTAGAAGTTAGCAGCTGTTTTAAATAACAAACAGAGAAACATAAAGACGTCGAGCCGGCACCATTGTAGTTTATTGACAGTGAGCGGTTAGTGGTGATAAAACAAATGCCATCCACCTTCGACGACCTGCTACACCTGCCATTGACTTGTTAAGCTCTATAAATGACATCATAAATCACCTAATACATCCGTAAATGTAAAAATAATAGTAAAATCAGACTGATCTATCTATGCACAAAACTGCTGAATGGATTATGTTATTTAAAAAATGGATAAGTTACATTATAACCTCTGATTAAGTATGAAGTAGGCATTCTCTAAAGAAAAGATTTTTGTAAAATTAAACCTGTAAACGAGGGAAATTCAATGTAGCTCGAGCGAAACCACAATCCATACAAACCACACACACACACACACACTGGTGGTTACCATAGAGCAGGCTTTGCCTAGTTCGGGACCAGATAACCGTGGGTGGAAGTTGTCCCATAATATTATTATTTATTATTATTATAAACAAACAAACACACTTTCGCATTTATAATATTAGTATTGATTTGTTTGTTTGTCCTCATTTCGCGTCACAAAAGAGCATCGGCTAGACATGTTTTTTTGTTTGGAGATAGTTTGGAGGCTGGAAGAGTGACATAGGACAATTTTTTAACGGGGGAAATCATCTCATTCACATGGGAAAATCCACTATGTTGCATATTTGAATCCACGCGGATAAAACGGGCCACATCTAGTATATATAGCTAATATAGTATATACATATAGTTATTATAAAGTATATTATATTAAAATTATTATATATTGCAAAAGCATCATTCGACCTGTTCTCTTGTACGGTAGCGAGATTTGGCCTATCCTGCAGCGACATGTCCAAGAGCTTCACGTCCCGGAAATGAAAATGCTGCGATGGATGTCTGACGTTATGAGACATGATCGTATTCGTAACGAATACATCCGTGGCAGACTTCATGTACGTGACGTAGCGGATAAGCTCCATAAGAGTCGCTTGAGATGGTATGGCAGTGTCTTGCGTAGACCAGCCGAGTATGTAGGGAACAGGTGCCTAGACCTCATTGTCACAGGAGTAAGACCTCGCGGTAGGCCAAAGCGACACTGGCTTGACGTCGTACGGGATGACATGAGTGCCAATGAACTCTCCGTAGAGGATGTGCAAGACCGAAGGAAGTGGAGGAGAACTAGCCGGAAAAATTGCTAGGGAGAAGAAGATTATGCGTAGCTTGTATAGCTTTTTTTTATGATAGTGAGTGACAAGACGAGCAAATCAGGTGCCTGATGGTAAGCATCATGATTGCCCATATCAGACACAGTGCTACCAAGTGTTATATGTATGTTATGTGTATTAGTATAGTATATTTAAACTCCTAGAACAAGAATATTTAGTTTTTAGTTATTCTTGTTCTAGGAGTTTGCAATGGAGTTCCGAAAAGTAACGCCAAATTCAATCAATTATAGTATATTTATTTTTAGTACAGAATTTTTGGATATGAAGAGGTAAAACAGGAGGTAAAAAAGTTGTAGGATAAGGCACAGCATATAAAAGCTTGAAGTTTTTATGTCAATCATCACCATTACTTGGAATCAGTTCCATTTACATTTCTCATCATCCTTAAATATACAGAAGTCGATTAGCGCTTTATTTTTATGCTTACTCAACTTAAATACCAGCAGGCGGTCTTACAGAGGAATTATTAAAAATGTACCGGTCAACATTATGTCCGAACTTATGAAGAGCTGTCAGTGAAGTGACGCATACGTGCCCGACTACCGACATACAGCAGGCTCTCTGCCACCAGCGTCATAAACTAAACACTTACGGACTTTATCGCTATTCAAACTTAACTATTCAATTAGATTATCAAATAGATCCATATGTTTTCACTGCGACAAAGTACAATAAAGTATGCAGGTTCAGCCAGATTCTCGACCTTCGAGGTTAATCTAGTGGAGATTGTGTAATTATAAATGGTTGAAAAAACAATCACGCATGTTAAGGAACAAGATATATAATGATTATTATAACAGTGGGTCAGCGACTCCGAGCTTTTTGCTTATCATTGCAGAGCAAAGTAGTAGCTTACTTGACGTCATAGCCAACTCTTCGCACAAGCAATTTTATGCAAATTTTAACATAAAAATAAAACGTGAATTAAATATAAAAGTTTTAACCAGGAAGTTGCAAGAGGCGTAACCCGAAATAATTGACCGCGCAAGAATCTCATCGTCCACCAACATTATGCGATTAATTTGCGAGAGGCCGTGTAATGATCTCGTCCCATCCTTCATCGTCGCTTATCATTTCTCGTTAATAAAATGATCCAATTAAATGGTCCCGGAGAGCTTCAATACGTTACCGAAAGCGAGTTTAAAATCTTGCGCACACCCATTGTAATAACGCATGCGCCCTCAATATTAAATTTTAACAAGGTATTAATTAAAAAAACTAAAGCGAAATCTTTAAATTTTCTCAGGGCGCGCTCGGCCCCCTCGCATTATTTTATTTTTAATTCATTTTATTCGGTGCTGGCCGGCGGAGTGGGTCCGCCCACCGGTGATTTAAAATTTTGATTTATCGACGTGGGCCCTGGCACAGCGCGGGATAGAGCGAGTGCGTGCCTCGCTCGCACGCCCGCGGTAATTATAAATATGACGCGGTGCTAAACTGCGCGAACTGACCCTCGACCCCGTGCGACCATCGTTCACACTCCGATACTGCGCTCACACCCACCCATTGGCACTGATTTGTCTTCAGATCCCATCTAGGAACTGTGGGACGTTACAAATCATCAACAACTGTCCGTTGTTACAATGAAATACAGCTGGTGTGGATTCTAAAACCTAACCTTTATAATTACGAAACAAAAACTGAACACCACTTTTTAAATGTCCTCCGTCAAACTTGCTGAGACGCGCATCTTGTGTGTTAACTACATACTAGAACTAAAAAGATCAATCAGTTTAGTGGGGTTGTTCCGTATTCATCCTATGACTTCTCATCCCTTATATAACATATAATATTCTTAACTGGTCCCAAACAGTATGTTATAACTCATTATATATACTCGTACATTTGGGATGATATATTTCTTATACCATCCAAAATGTATTCTTTATTCATCCTAAAGCAATAAAATCACCGAGTACATGTAAAAATGTATGTATAGCATAAAAATGACCTTTAAAATTAATAATTTGGTTGTTATGAATTTTACTAGCGACCCGGTGATGCTTTTACACATTTATATCTACTCACACTTTCACAGAATATTTGAGGATAGTGGTATACAATATGTAAGAAAATTCAATTCTCGGTTTATCGTTGAGTAAGCTCTACCCAACGATTTACTTAGCAAAAGTGTGGGTAATGTTACAGTTATATGACAGGCAGTAATTAATCAAATAAACAGGTGCATTGCAAGTGGAAGGCAAAGCTGCGCCCGTGGAAGTCGTAAATACGGCAGCTGATTCCATGCTAATGTATGGATACCACTTCCCTTGATGATTTGACTTTTGTATTGGAATTGCAATTGCCCTTTGGAAAAGTAAGAGTTTCTTTAAGTCTATTTCAGTTTAACCATTTCTCAGGTTAATGCCGAAATTAATTTTAACTCCACCTGGATATAGCTATTTTGGTTTCTCTTTTCGAAGTTTCCTATTCAAAGTCTTTGATCGCTATCGTTAGGTTCATGTAACATGTTATTTATTGTTATAGAAGCCTTTTTTATCTCAGCGACTTGAAAACTCTGACAGATGGGTTGGCCACACAACTCATAGTAATTCCAGCAATGTATTTGAGTAAACCCGTTTTATAGAAGGTATAAAATGCAGGTATAATTGGGTATTACGCGGGTTGTTATTAATAAGCGTTCCTTTATTTAGATTTCCCTTAACTCGTCCGAAATGGAGTTCCAGAGTTTGGGAGCTAGGGAGTTAGATTTTTGGTTTTCTTATTTGTATTGCTTTCTTTTGGTAGATTCTGGTAGAATCAGCTAATTATAATCAGCCAATAAGAGTAAACCAATGACAACTCCCATACATCGGTTATCTGGTCCCATACTAGGCAAAGCCAATATAATACAATATTAAACATACATAAATATATGCTTAAAAGATCTAAACACAGATTATTAACTTTTTATCTATATTATGACGTATAAATTGATTTTATATATTAACATTATAAATTAGAATTTATATTATTTATCGTAAGATAGTCACGATTACATAACATTAGTAGTTGTTTACTTAACATTTTATTGTTTTCTGGAAGCTTCTCGAGAATAAATGAAGATTTATTTATGCATCCAATGGTCGACATTGCCGTAGAATACACGATTTTGCACCTAAAATGCAAATTACATCTCGGATGACAAGTCGTAAAATAGTGTTTGTTTTCAACTTGTTTCTCAGTTGCAATGTTGACTAATCATCCTAAATCATACCTTGCATAATATAGGTATACACTCGCGATGTGCAAGGAAACTACCACCACGTCTGGGAGCCAAGTAATTACAACAGAATCTTCATTACATTGCTCCAATGACATTATATTACATTCGAACAAACTTCACGGTAAAAGTGTCACGAGGTAACTGATACATACATACTATGACATCTACGAGCTTAGACAATTAATTCTGAACTCTATTAACGTAAATTTAAAGCTTCATTCAGATTGTTAAGATTTTTCACTTAAAGTTAGCGAACTGTTCGTAGTATCTATCTGTTATCTGTCTGTAATTATGTTGCGTGCGTCAACTATTATTGGCGTAGAAATCTATTATTGCACGTTTGTAACTCTATGGCATCCAATCTCTTTGCATCGATCAATATCTGAGAGATTTCTCTAGTTTAAAATATGTCATGGATACGCAAAACGCTGATTTTGGTATCATTTGCGTAGTCCATTATGCGTTCAGGGCATAATACAGTCTCCTGACGTGTCTCGGCCAGTCTCGCTGATTCCCATTGAATGCAAATCAACGCGTTATAAGAAACGATACGAAGTAAAATTACCAACGTTTAGTCGCCTCTAATACATAATTCCAAGTAGAGGCCGTCTCTCGTTATTTTTCTTCAGTTTATACTGTCCAACTAAACAAACTCTTTGCCCAAACTGGGAAAAGGGCACTACTGGGCTAAGTTTGCCCCAAAATCCTTCCATATATTGTTTTTCTACGCAAACTTAGCCCAGCCAATCTGGTATACGTCGAGGCAGGGTCAAGTTTACCACTGGTTAAAACATTTGCCATAATAATAAAATTAATTTAAGCAAAGTTCGTTTATTCATCCTATTTTTAACATGAGTTAACAACTGGATTAGGAATTTAACTAATGTCAGTTCAACCAAACTTACGATAAAAAACCGGCCCTTGGTCGTGGTGTCTCGTTTATTTTTCAGAGGCTAAGTAATCGATCCGACCAGTATTAAATATTTTTGCGAAGTTCGAGTAGGTATTACTAGAGCATTCTTTCCACTGCAATTACTTCTTAGCAAGAAGTTACAAAATTAATGTTCATCCTTGCGTAAAGAGTTTCACTTACCTACTAATTTTTGTGGGAAAATAACACTGAAGTAAACAATAAATATGTAAAAAATAAAAACGATATCAAAAAATAACATTGCAGAATTGTCTGTCTAGAATGTATTTTGTACAGAAATATATCTGTCTTTCTATTATTGTTTCGTTCAACAAAAAATATAGTTTCATGAATATTCTCAGTTGCAACGCCCAATAACACTGAATTTGCAGTAAATACAAATTTTAATGTAAAATATGTATATCATTATCAACATTATATTAATTGCTAACATTGCTTTATTATCTACTCTCCTTGTTCTAGACCTTGTTTGAGAGGCTCTTACGTCAACCGAGGCCTCCTCGAACTGATTTCGCGGGGTCTGCTGACCTAGTCATTAATTTTATAATTTTTACTTAGTCAACTGGGGCTCTATATTCTCTACTATATAATATTCTTAAGTCAACTGAGGCCACTCGTGTCTCGTTAGTAAACTGATCCCGGTCTTTATTTGAGTATATATGCCAGTTTATTTCGAGAGCGGGGCGAAACATTTGACTCGGTCAGCCGATCCCGCGGGATCAGTTCTAGGCGACCTCGATTGACGTAAGAGCCGTTCGATAGTTACTTTTTAACATCTAACTTTACAATAATAATATTAACACACTTCTCAGGAAACATTTGCATATTTATATTTTCAATCATAATTTTGTGTCCGTCAATGTAAATCAACAAGGTTTATTATTCTTAGCAGATGTTCTTTGTATGAAGTTATCACTTTACCTTAACCCTATAGATGATGCACGGATGACGCCTGCGCACGCGCACACATCGATCTCAATTGCATGACTATCCTTCGCTTTACCTCAAGTCTCTGTATTCATTTTATTCTCTTTACTTAGTACTTATAAGAAGATTTTTGTAACATGAGATTGTGAGTGAGTGAAATGTTTATACTACATTGTAGATAGATTCCAAAGAGTTCTTCCTCGTGACCGCGAGTGTCTGTTCGACCATTATGAACTAGTCAGGAAAAGAAATTTGGCAGCACAGTCGGTACCGTGACGTCGGCGTGTCGATTACGACTCCGATGTATTTCGATGGTAATCTCTAGAGCGACCGAGGTTTGATGTGTCAATCCGAGCGCGCGGCGATCATTATCATTGTACAGCTCCTATTGCCCAACCGCCACGCTTTGTTATACTAACGGACTTATAAAACTCGACAGTCCATGAACACTGACCGGACGGTACCATCCGCCTATCCGAAACGTTTCCGAAAGCTCCGAGCTACGGCCAAATTAAACGTGGAAATGAATTTCACGCGAGTCCTATTTCTGCCTGTTACACGGTAATCGAAGCGCCCGTCCGCGCCGCGATTCGCACACAAATAAATTGTTTAAGCGAATTTCCCAACATGGCTTCCGCGGGTGGCGGGTACGGCCAATGAGAGGCGAGGCGGAGGCCCCTCGTGCTGCATCTTCGTGTGAAAATTTAAAAATATCAGTAACGCTGTTTTACGAGCGCGTCGACAAGGCTCGCGCGGCGCCAGCCGATACCCGCGATAAGCCCGTTGGAGACGCGATCCTAAACTCATAAATTACACGAGGATACACACATCTTATACCTTTTACATTATTCTACGGGAATATATTCAGGACGCTGTAAAGGAACTCTTCAAAGGCTCTGCGTGTATTCCCCGTGTATGAATAAGTACGACACTTTCAATAGACTACCCGACATCAAAGTTATGTTGACCCTCGCTCTATTCCTGGAGCCCTTCCGTCTCTACCTATAGCTACGGAGGCTACCCACACGATATACTCACACCACCAACCGGCCACATAACTGTACGACTGAAACTAGCGTGGTGTGAGTGAACACGATGAAAATCTTTATTTTCACGCTCTATCTCTCTTTATCTAATCGCCCCGGTCAGATAAGGACGGAGCGCCGGAAAAACTGGCGCGGGGCGAGGGGTAAAGGCTACATCGATTCCGCGCTTTCACTGCTAGGGGCCGTGTAAACCTCTAAAAACATCGTTTTTGCCGCGCGATTGTGATCTCTAGACTTATGCGGATAAGAGGAAAATTTGAGTGCGGAGACAGGTTCAGTAAATGGATTGCCTCCCCCTCGGGGGCTCTCATAGTGGGATCTAGATGGCGTAGATATGCTGATAGGGGGCTGTGTGTGCGCGCGATGTGACCGAGCCACCCGCTCGTTGGCCGTGTGTGGGTTTGTGTTTTCCGGATTCTCATGTAGTTATGTACAGTATAGTACCAGGCCTTCTTCCGGGTGGGATAAATTTTGCTTGTGTTCGCAAATATATGAGGGGACGTTGTAGGTATCCCTTTTTGTGATATAATTTGAAGTTGCAGCGTAGATAGGTAGATAGATTAGGGAAGGAGGCTGTGATTTGATTTGATTAGGAGGTGTTTGGGGTCGGGGGAGATAAGGCTGATTGGATCGCAAGTTGGGGCGTTATGGAAATATGTTTTTAATGCGGGCCTTATTGAATTAGCAGTTTGTGTGAAGCGACGCGTGATTAAGCTACTTGACGTGTCAGTGATGATAATTTAATATTCATTGGTGTGCAATTATAAGCTTTGGATCTAAATATTTGATTCAAACTTAGCGCAAGGTTTTTCTGAAAATCAGCGCTGTGCAGGGACACCTCGTACAGCACAAAGATGAAAATATCCCAATTTGTTAAAAAATTATGTTATTTTTATTTCTGTGTGTAGTATCTGACTTTATGTTATTTTCTAAAAATTTAATTGTTCTTTATTCTTAGATAATGAAATAAAATAAAATAACAAAATTTCATATATAAAAATATATTCTATTTAATCCTCTAGTTACAAAGTTAGGTGATATGACAATTTTCGTCAAATTATAAGGTAGGATCAAAAGACATAGAGAGGAACTTAACAACAAAACTCTCTCTCTTGTTGTCTTTGTAATCGAACCAATTTCCAGTCGAATTAAGAACATGTTAAATTGTCCACTTATTACGGTCAGTATAAACTGAACAATCTGTATACATACGAACAATACACAACAAAGGGATGTTTTGTCTGCACACAATAAGTACCGAAACCCTACGTTGTCACAGCGCATGCTTTGAATTCACACTGTACTGGGAATTAAAGTACCAACATAACAATAAATGTACTGGATTTTGTGATGGTTTTTTATCTTTGTCGGCATGTTATCTGCTTGTTTTTTTTTTTGGTAGTACGTAAGATATCGATCCTAGAGGAATGTCGTTGACAGTGAAATGGGTTTAACAATTAATAAACCTCTTCGTGGTTCGGGACGTACGTCCACATGCTTGGAATTTTATTACAGCCGCATATATTGATGTTAAAGTATTGTCGATGAATATGCTACAGACAGCTCGATTGGAATTAAATCTTGGACATGATGAATTAGAAGTTTCCACATGAATTGAAACCATTTTAATTTAAGGATATTTGCATCAAAATCTTTTTAATTGTATAACTATTTATTATCATTTTCAAAAACCCGCGTAGTAAAGCTTTTTATTGGTCAACAAATTAATAACTATAATGCTGTTAATCAGAAATTTAACACCGCGCCGTTTTACTTAATGAAGGTATATTATAGGCCAATATAGAAAGTTTCATCATTATAAAAGCATATTTATTCATGTTTCCACCGGTGGGTGGCCAATAAAAAATGACCCAAATAAAAATAATCCCGCTCATAAAATTTACGGCGCTTTCCAGCAATTTCAGCGCTTGAGGAGCGAAAGTAATTCGCCCATAAAATTACGGGTAAACAGCCGTTTTTCCACGGAAATAAAGTCACCCTCGGGGACTTGGTGACTTCTGTAATCGGCTTAGCTGAGCCCTCCATCCAGGCTCCCTTGGGAGTCCCCATCATGCACCACCCCTCATAAGTTGATGGGAACCCTTATCGCCAGATTATAAAATCGGATTTTGGTAATTGAGTCGTAAACTCACCAGTTATATTCCTCTTAAAGGTTTTATTATTTGAGCTATCAGTATTCAGACGTTACTGACGAGTTAACCGATTCTATGCCTTTAACCCAATTTAACTATATAATATTATGTTAATGCATAATGACATAAATTTATTTATTATTCATATGTATACAATGATAGCCTTATATATAACAGGATGATAGGATTGATAGTAGGAGTATTAAGATATAATTGTGAGCGCGGTAGATAGTAATACGTGTGACCAAAATCATTACCGGTAAAGTTTAGTTGTACCTACTATGGGACTGAGTCCAGGTGACCAGCATGATGTTGTGTTATGAAATCGAATGATAAGTAACGCCTCCATAAATTGTGGTAGAGCACAATAATTTTCGTGTTCTCAATCTCTCTGAGCCTACATCAATCCATCATTGGCTACTTAACCGTGTATTCCATCTATTTTACTTGTATGTTAAATGTGACCGAGTCATTCTCACCGATGCAATGTTAAGAAACGTTTGTGGAGCTAATATGGCCAGCACTAATCTCATTCTGGCACAAAGGGGCTGCCATGACTCGGCTAATATTGACGCAAACCATTTAATATTTAGGTATTACAATGTACTGTCGATCACACTGGTGTTTATTTTTAGAGATGAAAAATATGAAGGATATTTCGTGGTATCAAAATCAATTTTGTATTTCTAATAACATACTCGATGCTCTCGTTTTACAAACTCACTATTCGTATTAAATTAATTACCTCTCTTGATTTTTTTTTGATAGTGAGTGACAAGACGAGAAAATCAGGTGCCTGATGGTAAGCATCATGATTGCCCATATCAGACACAGTGCAACCCAGTGTTTTAAAATTCTAAATTCTGCGCGACACTGCACTGCGCCTGTCACCCTGAGATATTAGTTGTTGAAACTCGTCATTCCCAGTAAGTTGATAGTCTACTTCCAAGTGTTATTATAATAATATTGTGCTCTGATGAAATGATCGTCGTCTTTGAAGGAGCACGCAAGGTTTTTATTGAATCAAAGGCTAACAGCAATGATGCATGTTTCTTGAAACGTTTATATAATATAAAAGATGAAATGTTATTTGAAATATCAAATCATAATTTTAAAAAATGCTCTATTAAGCAGCTGTTATACGAATATGTGTATATACGAATACTTATATATTTTGCTCTCGATAATATCGATGTCTAGTCACTTACGATATTATAGATCGGACAATACATCGCATCGTATCGCATCGCTGCGGTCACGATAATCTTTGGTAGTCTCCGGTACTAGAGGCAGTTACCAGGAATCGAACACACAAACCGAAAAGTCTCAGACACTCAGACATTCTATGAGCATGTCTTTTTGTTCGATAAATGACATGACAAATTAATGGATTTATTATGAGTCCGATTGCGCCGTATCTTTTTATTTTCATGTCGGGTTAGGACGAATGCATTTTTAATTGAGTGAGGCACTTTTGTGGACTGTATAAAACGGCCACCGCATGCCGTGGATATTTTTTGTTTGATTGACGGGTAGTAATGGGCAGGTGCGTAAGAGAGTCCGTCGATAGCTACCTCGCTTTTTAGACTCGATTTTCGAATATTCGCTTTTTGTCGTCCCTTTGTTTTTGTTTTGATATTCCTGCTGGATTTTATTATTCAGTCTTGAATTTAAAGACTGTTTCGAATTTCTATCAATGTTATACTTTAGCTGTCTTTTAATTTCATTAGCATCATCATCAACATCTTCTCAGCTCTTGGACCTCCACTGCTGGCCATAGGTCTCACCCATAGATCTAGGCTGGTTGTCGCTTGCATCCAGCGGCGTGTTCTTGCAGTATTAACCAGGTCATCATCATCAGTAGGATGTCTACATAAATTTGTGGCCTCCATTCAAGAACCTAACAAGCGCCATCGGCCATCAGTTTTACGTGCTATGTTCTCTGTCTATTAAGTCCATTGCCACCTCAACTTGTTCATCTTGTAATTTATTAGATATTAATTATTCTTAGTAACATTCATAATAACAACTATTGTGGCCATGTCTAACATAATTTGTATTAACTGAAATCAATGGGTATATTTGCATAAAAAATAATTTCACCGCTACTATCACAGATTTGTTATTTACATATTTGTGCCGTAAATTACTGTTGATGTTATCTTATGGAGAATCGTTATCGAAACCGGACGGAGTCTAGTTTTGGTGCAGATAAAGATCAGATTGGAATGATGGTGGTTTATATACCTATATAGTGAAGTAATGTTTGGTTTTGTTGGCAGTCGCTGCAGAGCGCGGCGCGGCGAGCAGGGACCTCCTGTGCCAACTGTAAGACTACCACCACCACGCTTTGGAGACGCAACCAGAACGGAGAGCCAGTCTGCAATGCCTGTGGATTATACTACAAGCTACATAATGTAAGTCATTGTTTTTTATTTTATCAATTTTGGGATAATTTACAGCTAGTATTCAAATATGAAGAGACACAAGTACAGAAGGCCAAGAATTTTTCAATTTTAGAACATAAGTATTTAAAAAAAAAAGAAATATCTGAGACAACAAGACAGATAAGTGAAAGTGCACACTATTAACAGAAGAGATTAAAAAATTTAGATAGATAATACTTTATTGTATACCACACACAATGAAATTATCAGGACGCAGAATATAATAGCATGACATATTTCTTGTAGTTATCATATATAATAAGCCAGTATTGTGGCCTAGTTTGGAACAAAAATTTATTTTAGTGGAAGTTGTCCTACATGTACATTCTTTTATTTACAATGTATTATAAACAGTATTAGTTATTAATATAGTTCGGAATGCCTCTACGGATTATGGTCTCCACATGGTAGTTAGTACATACTTAGTGTATCAGTTATTTTTCTTATTTTTGTGATAGTAAATGACAAGACGAGCTAATCAGGTGCCTGATGGTAAGCATCATGATTGCCCATATCAGACACAGTGACACCCAGTGTTTAAAAATTCAAAATTTTGCGCGGCACTGCACTGCGCCTGTCACCCTGCGGTATGAGTTGTTGAATCTCATCATGCCCAGTAATTTCGCTGGTAACATTGCCATTCATACCTGAACACAGTAATGTTTGCACATTACTGCTTGGCGGATGAATAACTGGCAAAGGTGTTGTACTTCGGACCTAATAATTTGTGTCTATAATAAAATTGACACATTGTAGTAATAGGAATGTCATTTTTATATCGTTATCATAATATTAACTAAAATTAGACAGATATTTGGTAGGTTTAATTTAGTCTAGCAGAAATTGTACAATAATAACGCAAGGTATAATTAAAATATTCGTTTTTAAAAAAACTTATTGATAAATTTAAGTTGAATGTGGTTTGATTAGTGCCGTGTACTGATTGCTATAAGTAATTAAGCGACCGAATCTGGAATAATTAATCGGCTCAATGACGTGATAAAGTTAAAAGTCAAATAGAAGAGCTATAAATAATTACACAATTTCGGAAATCAGTTGAGATTTATAAGTATAGGTATACAGAGGAAGTTATAAAGTCAATAATTCAAAGTTAATTAAAGTTCAATCAAAAGAAAAATAAGTGTTTACTCTAGAATTAAAATAGATACAATAAGGCTCCTATTATATGAGTGAAAACGTATTTTATTCAAGAAAATCGTATGGTTTTATTACTATTTACAAAAAAATTAACATATAATAAACCTAAAAAGTACTTGCTTTACAATTTTCACAAATACTAAGTAACCGTAAGATTTATAAAACAAAACATGTGTTCGCGCAAATAAAGGCCAGATCCGGAGCCAACCACAAACAATCAAGTGGAAAATTATTCCCTATGTCTATGCGTTAATTTTAATTTTGTATGGATGACGTTTAACCTTAATAAACGTCAAACGCTATTCAACGTGACAATGCCGCCAGTATCTTGAGTACGCTGCCATCTGACTGTGGTTTAGAGCACTTGGCTTTTCTATAGGCTGACATGCCGACCTGTGGATTTTCGAAATATTCTATGACATAGTGTATTTAGTTAGGATCTCTCTATTGTTTATTGTTTTTTCAATAAAGGCACTCTGCCCTCTAAAGAAAAAACCTTAATAATAAATTGTACCAAGAAGGAACGTCACATCAAATTTAATTAATGTTCTTTGTCGTTGTCGATAAACTGATAATTAATATATTACACGACAGATATCTGGTTGTGGTGTTCAAATACCTAAATGTATATTGATATTTATATATTAGCTGATTGATATCACCTCTTTACTATCTGGTTTCAGACCTTGTTCAGCCAATTATACCGATGTTAACTGTCTTCTTAGACACTAATATAATAAAACAAACTGTTTCTAGCAATAGTTTTGACAGATGCTGTGTTTTCTTAATAATTTGAGAACATTTGAATGCGGATTTGATTTGCCATTTGTATTCACTGGATATCTGATCTTTAGACTCATTTTGGTGTTTAAGAATTGTCAGTTTTTAGAGATATTTAGATACATAACTTTTGCCGAAACATGGCCGATTTATTGATATTTTAAATAAGAGCTGTTGTAACTTCGCCATTAACGTCATGCAAAAATGTGTGGTCTCGATTTTGGTAATGTTAATGCAGTTTATTTGAACGATCATTATTTTGCACAGTGCTTTTTTTCATACATACATAAAATAACGCGTGTTTTTCCCGAAGGGGTAGCCAGAGATGTACCCAGGACACAGTCCCATATAAGCACACCCACATTTCGCCAGTATGTTATTGGTCCCATGTAATAGGGGGCGAACCTATTGCCTACCGGGCACAGTTCCAGACTCCAGGCAGTTATTGAGATACTTCCTAATGGAAAAATCCAATATTAAACACTTTGCCTGACCTGGGTATCGAATCCGGGACCTCCTTTTTTCCTGGGCGCTGTAAACTGTACTGTTAAACTGTAGGACCCGGCTGTTTCCTTTAAGATATGTAGGGGACAGTCGTTAGGTCATGTCGGAGGCCTTGTAGGAATCTAGGCGACCTGAAACTCTGGTTGTCCACATAGCCCATATGAATTGACTCGAGCAGTGTGTTTTGTTAGAACATAAATTCAAATTATTATTATTATAAGCTGTTAAAATAATGTCAATAATTTCACGATAACATTTAAACGCACCGCGTAATACTATTATAACAAGAATATATAGGTATGAGGGTCGAGCTTTTGTTACTGTTAAAGTTTGTACAACTCAGCCTAAATAATATTAATCGTTAATCAATCATCTCTGTTCCTAAATAGATCTCTATAAAGTTTTAAATTGTTAAAAAATATACAATTCTATCTCTCCTAGAGAGAAGTTAGTCTAGTTGAGAACGCTTAATTAACAATGTTAAGATAGTTCAAATACTTAGGTTTCGTTCGCAGTTAATAATGTGCACAATAATTAAACAAAAAATTACGTTGATACATTTATTAATTATTTATTTATTTATAATTCAGCACAACGCTAGGACTAACTTAATGTCAGTGTATCATTTTCTACCAGTTATCCTAAAACTAGAGAAAATGTCACATTTATGGTTAATTTAATGGTACAATATATTTTATTGTAAAGTGAATTGAATTGAATTTGATGTATGAAATGAAAATAGCGAATATAAATCTAAAACGGTTAGTTGATGAAGAAATAAAAGTTGCTTATTTTGTATGGCTTAATTGGAATGTTATCTTGTTATTTAAGTATGTATTTAGTTACACATATCTGTGTGAAGTCATTAAATGTTTCTAGGAATGTGATTTATACCAAGCACTTAAAAATTGAAAAGCTAAGGATGTATTACATTCGGTTTTCTGGAAGAAATCACTTAAGCTTATAAATCCGCCGCTTGTAGCTAAGATTATTATTTACTTCTTGTTATGTTATGTCAAATAATAATTTACGGTTATGTGTAAGGTGTACAATTATGTGTTTTTTATTTATCAATATTAAGGCGCAGTGAAAACCTAATATGCCCCCTCGCTCACACATACCCACATTTTTGAGGATATAAAATATACTACATGTATACAATACAAACTTTTAGTAAAAAATCAAATTTAATCCAAACAAGTCTTCAGTGTCTTTTTTGTGAGATTTTTTACATGAAAACTTGTTTAGATTAAATCCGATTTTCTACTGAAAGTTAGTAGGTATTGTTATTTTCTAGTTTCTAGTTTCCTAGTTTTTTTATTTTACGTATTTACATGTAGTATATTTTATATCTTAAAAAACATGGGTACGTGTGAGCGAGAGGGAAAATTAGGTATGCACCGCGCCTTAATTTGTGCGTTTATTCGTATAAATTGATCAGTGTTACTTCATAAGCTTTTCCGGTTGGTTGGAAAATAAACTAAGTTGCAAAAGTCAATCTGGAATCACCCTCGGGAAAGAATCCCCGAGGATCATTTGACAGTATCTTGGTGACAGATAACCAAGGGTCGGCGGTCCCCTATGCCCAGCTAATGTGTCATAAAACCCGAAGCGATTGTCTCAAAATGAATAACGATTTGGATAACATCTATAAATGGTTAAATAAAGTTATTCGAAATTATTTTATCCCGCGGAAGATAATCTTAATTTTGTACTTACGAAGTATAATTATTTTTAAATATTTATTTCAGTTATCATTTTCAAACTTGTACTAATTGCGGAAAATTTTGGAGTATTATCAAATTTGTTATTCAAAACAGGCATTAAAATTTATCTTCTAGCGTCTAGGTGCCCTCCTAAATCTTAATGATATGCTTAAACTTATCTTAATATTATTTTGCCGCTACTCCAAAATCTTTTACGACAAACAATAAAAACAAAAGTCAATTTGACATGATGTAGAATATAGAGTTTATACATGTCAAGTGCGTCGAAGAAACGATTCTCACGACTCTCCCAGCCCCCCGGAGAGAAAACAATAAACAAAAACACTCGTGCAATTTCAGCCATCGATACATTAATATATGAGAAAGGACAAAATCTGAATCGGGAGCGCAACAATGACAAAAATTAACTGTCAGCGATCCGGGACCCTTCGACGAGAGCTCTTGAGAGTTTTTTCTAGTGAAATGTATACTTTATTGTCGCTTAAAGTATCGCAGTGGCTGTGTTGTGCGCTCTAATTATTCGGAAGGATCGACAAAAGAGCGAATGGGAGTGCCTCCTTCAGACATTGAAGGCATAATGACGGAGACACAATACGGGAATGTGGCAGTAGCGTTTGTCAAACCCGCCTACTTCATACATATTTATATAAAAGCGAAATTTGTTAGTTTCTTACTTTAAGATGACGTTATACGAGCAAGAAAAATATCAAATTTTCATAATGAATTAGAGACAAATCGTTTCACATGATATTGATTTTCCATAACAGGTCATTTGTATTTTAATGAAATGTGTCGTGGCACAAAAAATAAATATGAATTCTAATTCATGTTAATTTACTTATACACATGTTAACACGCCTTATGTGATGTTGTCATATTTTTATTATAATTATGAAAAGCTTGATTAAAATAATAATATATTACATGAACTTTTCGAATGGAGACCATGGACTGGTAAGCGCAGCGTAGGACGTCCACCCACAAGGTGGACAGACGATCTTATAAAGACGGCAGGAACACGCTGGAGGCGGGCCGCTTACAATTGGACTGGATGGAAATCTATGGGGGAGGCCTATGTTCAGCAGTGGACGTCCTATGGCTGAGATGATGATGATGATGATGATGATGATGATGATGATGACATGAACTTCTTGCTGCAGAATGAGCAAGGAATAAAAATTGGGATAAGTGAGAAAAAAAAGGAATAAGACGACATCGGAGGATTACGGAACATGTCCTTTTTTTAGTCCATACTCGTATTTTTTGGATTATACTACTTTTTAAAAAAGGGTGTAGTTATAATACTTACGGAGAAGGATCTACCCCTCAAACAGAACAACTTTCATAGGAAAGAATTTCGAAATTCACGAAACAAATTCGCCGATCACCTGATCAATATTTTATTATATTATTTTATTATTTCTTTTAAAAGTTTGATGGGAAGATGTTTTTTTTAACACGTTGTAGAATCAATATAAACTTGTATAGATTTTCTGAAATAATAGGTATTTAAAAAATCGTGAAATTCACGATTTTTTTTCACGGAAAAATTGGGATCCTTACAACAATGTACAATCCATCGCAATGTATTGGCGTCATAATTAAAGATCATTTGCGATTGCATGATCTTGATACTTTTTATAATAATAAAAAAATAACGTAAATGAAAATTAATTATACCATTCGAACATAGTTTATTTAAGAATAAGTAGATACCTGGTGAAATCGGTAGGTATTAAAAATCATTGGTCCTGTCAATATAAAATCATAAATAAGTTGGGTATTACTGTATATTAACAACCTTATCTTATATGTAAAAATCTAAAATAATGCAAATACATTTTTATTAGTAGTTTTATATCTAAGATTTTATAGATTCGAACTGATAAGATCTGTTGATTCAATCTCGGAACCATTTACATAAAATTGAAAGTTATCGTTAAAAAAGTATAGAATTACATTGACTTTAAGGTTGCAAATCACTTGAAACAAACAGTGAAAGTGCGACTTTTTATGTACGTTTTTTATATATTTTAAATAAATCTGAGTAATTACGCTAGCTATTTTATTTGCTCACACGACATGTAAATTTTGGACTACATTTCCATTTTTTAAGGCTCGCCGCTGAAACGTTAACCGTTTAAGAGTACCCTATGTGTAATTCTAGAATATAAGGCACGTGTCCAAATTTGAGCCGAATCAGTTCAGTAGTTTGTGTGAAGATGAAGAGTTAAATCAAACATATAAAACATATCGTTTTTAAAACAGAGTTCAAATCGAGAGGAACCAAATGTTACTGACTTTATTATAGCAACAATGAATTAATAATATGTATAGCGAATTAATAAATACTTCGCAGATGATATCAAATTATAAATTGAAAAAAAAAAAAAAAAACAGTTTATAAACAACATACCAAAACTTTGCACACTATACCCTCTTAATAAACAAAACTCAAGTATGTTTACTCGAAATATTATATCCTTTATAGTCGCTATACGATTGTTACAAATACCCATAAGGACTTAAATTGGCCTTATGAAGGGCTATCGGCTCGTGAGTCGTCGAGACCTTTTCTTTTGTGCTTTTATGGTATTACTTTTTAAATGAAAACTATTTATATTTGAGGTTTTTGATTGTGTGATTGATGTGGGAATTATGGCTTATGCTTTTATTTTTATTAAGTGGTAGGTAAGCTTTGCTAGTTTATAAGTATAATTGATATTATAATTTATGTTTTATATGAATATGGTTTTTATTTTGTATGATTCAGTTATAATGAGATTTTTTTAGGTAGTCAACTTTTAGATTTAATAAAAAAAAATTAAGATTAGCATGTAGTTATTATACCCTGATTTCTTAATTTTTTTTTTATTTTGCCCTGATTTCTAATCAAGCAATAACATAATCGTAACTTGTCTACCTACTCGCATTTGAAAACTAAACAGGCCTTAATCCTAATAAAGTATCAAAAAGTTTTAACTGTTCCCTACTGGAAATAGTTTCGTTCTTCAAATTGAATGGGATCGAAAATAATTTATTTTTGTAATAGGATTATTTTTTTTCTTGCGTGGGTTGTGACTACAGAAACTTAGTACCAACCAACATTAGTGATGTTCATCAATGTATCATCGATTATTTTCCAATTTTTATTTGAAAGGATCGATATTTATATTACAAAGTTTTGCAGGTAAAAATATTTTATTAAGTGCCTTTAAGATTATTTATTATGAATTATAATCACCTACATATGATTGCTTTATATTTATTTATTTATTAGCAAAAAGGACAGAATGCAATTAATACTACATAATTACAGCTACAAACATTGTTTTGTTCCGTAGGTACACAACAGGATATACATGTCTAAAATAATCATATTTGCAGTACATTATACATTATCTGATTTTTAATTTTTAATATACCATAAACATCATATAGTCCAATAATAGCGTATTTGTAGAGATTATTTATAACCTATTTACCTACTATTTAATAATCATCATTATATTATTCTTTTTTTTTTATTATATTCATTATATTCCATCAGTAAAGAACTTAAATACCTACCTATACATTTTATATAATGTCTTATATTATACATACAGTTTGATCTGTATTTGCATTGGATTTTCTCGATTATATTATTCGAATATATATTTTTATTGAATAATGAGTACTACTAATATATGAGACATCACTAAATCACTAAACCGCAACACAAATAAAGTCGGTCGGTCCGTCAGTTCGCAGTCGTTTTATGAATTTGTTTATTTAATTCGTCACGCTCGTTTATACGTAACTTCCTTCACGTTATAGCTTATTAGGTTTTTGTGGTTGATTTTTTTTTGTTAAGCCTTCAATGGTCCCAATAAATGGTAACTTTTTGCGGTCGCCGTTCGATTTGTTACTTAATTTTTGAAGTTATTTAAATAATAAATGTCTTTAATAATGTCCATTCGATTGTGTGTTATGATTGAAATTGGGTATTAAGTGAATAAAATCATTTTTTGATTGTGATTTTAAATATCCTTTGGAACATCACCCGATTAAGCGGTAGGTATTAAAATTATGAGATGCATAATCAATATTTATAAACGATCTTGTTAACAAGGACTTGTATATAAATCAGTTAATAAATTAATGCCGTCGCATATTGCATTTCGTGTCTGAGCGTAGCGTTAAGTGCCTTCTATACAAAAGTATTGGATTACGGTCCGTACAGCGCTAGAGAGCGTACATAATAACCGCTCAAATGATACATTTGGAATACAATGGGGCGATCAATTCAATTTTTGAATCGAGAATGCTCTTCTAGTTTTCGTTTTTGATTTTTTTTTCGGCTAAAGTGCTGTTTTGTTCAGCCAACATCCGAGGGACTGTGACTGTCAATAGTCACCGTTTTTTCTCCCGCTTTTAGATATTAGAACTTAGTTTTTGGTATTAGAACGAATAGTAGGATCTGGGGTAGGATGTAGATAACTGGTAATTCTTTATGTAATAATACATTGTAAATATTATTTTACGTATACACATATCCATAGCCACCACGCGGCACCTTCCAACCAAACCAAATATTGTCAAACAATCAGTTGCAAAAATTAAGTCCTACAAGTTTCTTGTGCGCTCTTCTGTAAAGGTATCTTTCCGAAAGCACGGTAGATTCATTACTGTTTATCTTCATTGACGTACAGTGTCAGATTGTGACCTATTTGCATAAATATTTTTGACTTTTTTTTGACGTTTGTATCCTACTAATATAATGGATGAGAAAGTTTGTGAGGATGGATGAATGATTGTTAATCTTTCACGCTAAAACTAATGAATCGATTGGGCTGAAATTCTGTATGTAGATAGTTTAGACCCAGGAATAACACATAAGTAGGGTATTTTTATCCCACTATACTTTTATTCCCACGGGGACGAAGACTACGGGTGAAACCACGGAGCACAGCTAGTTCAATATAAGATTAGGTATGATTCATATTGGCGACTCTAGACTATTACGTATATTTGGGAAAATCCATTCTAGTGATATTAGTACCTATACAAAAATTTCAAATCAATACCATTTATTTATTAGCATACTGTCTCGGTGGCGTAGTCGTGCGCAAGCGCTGTTGCCGATCATGAGGTCCGGGTTCGATTCCCAAGTCATGTTTTTTTAATTTTTCCATTAGGAATTTTCTGAATGACATCCTGGAGTATCGAACTGTAATGCCGTAGATGGCAATAGGCTCGCCCACTATTACATATTACTAAAAAACCCTAACTGACTTAACTTCCCAATGGGACCGAGTTATGGGTACACGTCTGGCTAACTCCTAACTCTTCGAAAAAAGGCGTGATGTTATGCTATCGTTAGTTCACATATTATTATCATAAGCTGAATACATCAATGACAGATATTATTCAATTATTCTACTCTATGTAGCGTTAAAACATTGGTTATCTCTGACATTTTAAAATTTACACACTCATAAAAAAGCTGCATAATATAGTCATTTGATTATGTATGTATAATATTATGCCACCTTGTTTTATCTTTAAAACCGATGTTTATTAACTCAAAAGATTTCAGACTAAGGCCTCTTTAAGGTCACATAATCTTGATTTTACTCTGGTTTTATTTACACAGACACATGATTATTAAAAATAATTATAATAATGTCATAAGTCATAATGGTTATGTGGGAAGGGGGCATCCAAAAAAGACATGGATGAACTGTGTGAATGAGGATATGAGTGAGAAAGGAGTGAGTGGAGAGATGACGGATGATAGACTGGAGTGGAGGAAGAGGACGTGATGTGCCGACCCTACCTAGTGTAGGATAAGGGCAGGAAGAAGAAGTAATAAGTCATCTTGTAGTGGTAGGCCTCATTTTCAGGGGGCCGCCTCGGGAAGTACCACACCTTGGCCAGTTATTTAATCGCCAAGCAGTAATGTGCAAACATTACTGTGTTCCGGTCTGAAGAGCAATGTTACCAATGTGAGCAATGTTATTAATAAAATTACTGGGCATGACGAGTTTCAACAACTAATATCTCAGGGAGACAGGCGCAGTGCAGTGCCGCGCAGAATTTTGAATTTTAAAACACTGAGTGTCACTGTGTCTGATATGGGCAAATATGAAGCTTACCATCAGGCAACTGATTTGCTCGTTTTGTCACTCACTATCTTATAAAAAAAAACTAGATCCAGAAAAAGTTGGGGCCTCTTACAAGCTTTGATTGACAATTTTGATTCATCATTGAAGTTTCGGTTTTCATTAGCTTACACGTCCAACGTCTTTATTAAGTACACGCAAATTTTCTTAAAAATACCGTAAAATATGCTAAATGGAACTTGTTTAAATTCTACAAGCACATGAAACATATTAAAACATGGCTGCCGACTGGCGATGCAAGCTTTTACTCGCGTGCGAGATAAAAACGAAAGAAAAGTTTAATTTAGGTACTCATTACATTACATATTCGCCCAATGCTGGTAACTGGTAACTGGCTGGTCGCCAAACGGCCGGCCGAATGTTATAATGACATCAATTTGAATATTCAACATTGAACAGCTATCCCATTTACATAAGTCCAACCGTTGAATTTTGTGGCGATGCAAATGCTGTTCGCTACACTAATTGTGATATCCATTGTTCTCGTGGAATTAAACGCAACGCGAACTGAGTACATACTGCCATTCGGTGGATTTTAATTCCTATATCCACTGCTAAACATATAGGCATTCTCTATAGATATATCTTCTTCTCTATCCAGTCCGGTTATAAGTACTCAGCATCTACTCAGAGATAGCTAATAACTTTCGAAAATACGAAACTTTACTTTTCTTTTTCGTTTTACTAAAGTTTACTCAATAAGTTTGATGAAAGTGTTCCACTTTATTATTATATATCTAAAACATTACTCATACATAATTTAATTTTTGAAACCAGCAGTAACGCGGGCGTTTATTTGTCGTTACAAAAAGCTTTATGTTCCATTTAGTATTTCTATTTAGAAACATAAATGAACCCAATTTTGCCAAAAAGACATTAAAATAAAAGAAATAAAGCGGTAGTTCGCGCAGTAGGCCGGAAAGATTTTATCTGTTGGCAATACAGAAAAAATGGCGCCCACCGGAAGTGTCCGAGCGGCGTGAGGCACGTACTATTTTTTCTTTTTTTTTTGTTTTAAATGGCTTTTCCCGGCAGCGTTGGACCGGAAATGCGTTTGCGTAGAACTACCCTACATTGGCGAACGGGAGCAAGTTAACAAGCGATTTTCATTCTTATAAAGATATAAATAAAGTTAATTATCGCTCGACCTCGATACACTTCTCTAAACCTGAAGACGTAGCGAGTGGAGCGCTAAATAGTATGTTTTTATTCATGAGATTAAAACTACCATTTTGTTTATGGAGTGAACCCCAACTGATTTAGTCGGCAATAAATTTAGTGAAAATGTGAGAATTATTCACAAAGCTACGTAAACGTTGTATATCTGTTGCTTTGAATATGTAAAACTATGGTATTCGGCTGATTAGATGATTGTTTATGCAGTTTGTTGTCTTCTCACCTTTACTGCCTCTAAATTTGTTAAGAAACATAAATTGCATGTTTGTTAACATATCTTGTTGACGATGCATTTCAACACACAATTTTATTAAAATTTGAATGGACTAAACTTTATTTTGATCATTGACTATGCTACTGCATTTTTAAACCATTAACTACATGACAATTTATTTCTTACTTACATAATTGCTTAAAACTAAATGAAAATTGTTGCTGTGATCAACTTAACATACAAACATAAAATTATTTATGTATAATTGCTTAAACAAATTGTGATGGTATGCTAATTTTTATCTATTAACTCTATAACTAGTTATAACTAGTTAGTTGGTGTGCTAACATGCCCGCAATGTAATAGAGTATTCAGAAAAAAGATTGCGAGCACACAACAAACAACAACTGCGGAGTTAAAGCTGTCGCCATGATCAAATCGGCCGGATCGCATCGCATAACTAAATAAGTTTCTCAAACAATACCTTTACCAATGTTTCTAGACTAAAGGTAAAAGGAAAGAAAACCTATTGATATTTTGGCTCTGGACGTGCATAGGCATTCTCAGGACAGCCATAGGAAATCAATTCCCATTTACGAGTACGTTCTATTTTATGGAGGGGCTTAAAAAAGGAACTAAAATGGCAGCTGCACGTCACCGGTCGATCGTCCGCGCGATAACACTGTCCTTCTACAAAACAATTATTAACCATCGGTGGGGTGGAGATTTGCGCAATTTTGCTATTGTAGCGAGTTTTTGTCGCTCTGTCGCTGCAACTTAAACCTCAAAAAAGCTATTTGCATTATCATGAATGCGATTTTCTGTTACATTTTGAAAACCGAAAAAAAGGTTTCCAATGTTTTTGCTTTTCTTTGACGGAAATAAACTCGCAAATTAAGAGGAAGTTACACGAGTGCACCATGTTGAAAAAAAATATATTTAAAAGTAGTAGAAAAAGTAGATCAATGTTAGTGATAGTCCAGTGTTAGAGTAGCAACGCTAAACGCTAATGTTGTAATTAGTCGATGAAACGCCGAGACCGAGATGATCGCAGATCTGGCGCTCCGCCACCTTATCACCGCCATCTAGCGTGATCTACGAGCACCGCTCACAAATAACCCGCTCTCTACCAACTACCTACCCTATTTAAAATATGTAATTTCAAATATGTATCTATATATTTATTTTGGCCATTTATAAAAATTGTCTAGTTTTATTACTTTCGATCTCGCATAGCGATACAAATTAAAACCAATAAAATCCCAACGACAGAGTTTGGTTTTAATTCGCCTAATTGATCTATTTTAAATATTGGTAGCATCTGACATTTAAGAGATAGAGGTAATTAACTAGTGTATGAAGCGTTAATGCGGCGGCCGGGGTCGGTCGGTGCCTGAGAGTTGAGAGTCGGGCCGTTACCCCTCCAGTACATCTGTAAACATCTTCCTGATTACGATCTGACGTTTGACACAAAGCGCGGTTGCGGGAGATACCATCTCGAAACTATCCGAGCCCCCCTCGCGCCCCAACTTCCTCTTTCTCCATCTAATTATTTATTTATGCCTGACTATCGCACCATCGATGCGCTCGAGTGATATGCGAGGCAGTTTACACGAATTCAAAATTAGAATCACAACCGTTATCATCTAGGTGATCTCGGTGACATCTCATGGAATTAGTGCATCTTTTTCTTTTGCATTATGCTATTGAAATTCTACTAATAACTGCTACTGTTTGCATATTGTTTGAATTCTACTTTTGTATTCTAATCTGCTTCGGTTTGCAAATACTGAATTCAAGGAAACCGTCGCTATTGTCGCACAACAATGAAACTATTTTGATCTTGAGGATTTGCTTATTTTGTACTCTTCTCAAAGACAAACTAATAAAGACTATGAAACATATTAAAATAATATTGATAAATTTCCGTTTTACACACTTGCCGCACACCCGTCAAAGGAAATTATTAGTAAAAAAAAAACTTTATGACATCTTACTCGTACAAAGTGGCCAGCCAAGGTGTAATTTGATTGAAAGCACCAAAAAAGTCTTATAATCATATAATAAGTGGTGGAATAATTATTGGGGTCTAAAGAGCAGGTGCTTTAGAGTTACGAGCACGCGCCCGCGCCGACTGACGGCCCTTTGTGGTCACTCTTTTAACAATATCAAATTGACTAAAAAGACATATGATTATTATCGAATATGCTCGTCTTGACTTAAAACTTAATACAAAATCAAGCAAAAATAAAATATTTTTATGATATTTTAGTGAAAAATAGTGTTGGGCCTTTTTATCGATATATTTTTATGGCCTTTCGTACTCTATCGAAAATGCATTTACCTATCATCATGTTTAAGTTTAATCAGCTGATATAATAAACACAACAAAATTTGGTACACTTTTTGTATTATGTAACAGGTATAGTTTTTTAATAATTAATATTAGGTATCGTGTCTCTCTCTCTCCGACTATGTAGTACAAGTATCAAATGTTTGACCTTACATAACTTTATGTGGACAGTTACGATGATCGAGCTTGCTGGAGGAACGTATGAATTAGTGTAGCATGGTAGCCTTCCGCACAAGATTTACTGCGACACCAGGACGACTCTAATTGGACCGCGCGACGCCGCAGGCGCGAAACATTAAAATTTATCCCTTACTATTATTGTTTTTGAAATATCAAGATGAGAAATGCAGTCACGGACACAGGCGATCTTTATAGACATTATATTGGATTTAACGATTATGGAAAGTCATATAAGAGAAATTCAATATCTGCTACAGTTTTTTATTGACAAACTTATTTAACTATTTGATAATATACCTAGAACTTAACTAGCGGAGTTTGTACGGATGGTTGTTATTTTTTCACGCTAAAACAAGTACACCGCTTGACCTGAAATATATATGTAGAACTATGATCCTTTAATAATACGTAGGATTTAGATGCCATACAAATAAAACCATGATAAAAAACGATAATTTTTTTTTCGAGGTCATGTGTCAAATTATATATTATCCTAATATACCTAGTAACTTTTTAAAATAGGCATGTTGTAAATAAAGATAGCTTTAAATATGATTCCTATATTAATTAGAGGTGATTCATTGATATCAGAATAAATTAATTACAATTAGCAAACTGTTTAGATATGTATCAATACTGTGACCAACATATAAAAACATGTGATTAATATGACTTTGTCTTCGTTTGAATTATTTTGCATTTGATTAACTTTGCATTATTTATTACTGTGACAAAACATTGATTGATTAGTATTAATTTTTAAAACTAAAAAAAAAAAAGCACCATGCGATTTTTTCGCTGAAAAGTTCAGTCGAGAATCTATGTAGACTTCTCACAAACAATTTTCTAGCGTATTCTAGCACAATATTCTAGCGTAATATATACTCACCTGAACTTTCGCATTCATATTTATTCATATTTTTACATTATTGTTCATTTTAATAAGTAACATACTTTTAAATTGACGTTGTGATAACGCAATAAATTTCATTTCATTTCATTTATTTAATTCTTTAACAATCAGTATTGTATTTGAAATTACATAATAATAAAAAAAAAAAAAAATTATAGACAAAATAATTAAAATAAAAATAAAAGAATCAATAATATTACTTAATAATAAATTAATTAATCAATATAAATGTCAAAATTCGGATACCTATTAAAACATCTGAAAACCATTTACAATTTTTTTATTCTGTACGCGGTCTCATTGTCACGTATGGTTTTTTCAATACGGAAAAAGAATTAATAAACAATAAGTGAAACACAGTGACCGCTGTAAATCGCCGATGTCGATAAATTTGGCGGGTGTATAAATCGTCGTTTCAATTATCTCCGAAGTAGCAGCTGTCGACGGCTGCACTACCGGTTGAGTATTAATTTTAATCATTCTCAAAAACTCATATATGATGCTCTTGTTTTATCGATAAATCTCATGAGAACGCACATCCCAAATTTCCATATTCTTATTTTGTACATTTTGTCTAATATTAATATGGCTAGAAATGTAACACATTTTGATCAAAACGTCTAATTAGCAAAACGTTTAAGTATCCAAAAGCCTATGTTGCAAAACGTCTATGTAGCTGAACATCTAATTAGCAAATCGTCTAATTCTCAGAATGGGTTGTTCCGTATTCAACCTATTAGATCTAATTAATGCCTTATGGTATATTATTCTATACCTGGACACTTAACCCGTCGCATGAAGTTATTGTCCTACAAAATTGAAGTATTTTCCGTTTATTGAGTCTATTAGCCTAAAAATAAAATAGCCGTATAATTTTTTTTTTCACTTGAAGGAATACACAAACATTTACGTAGTTTCTTTTAGATATACATATAGATAATGTTTATTATATATAATAGAACATTGCGTTGGACAGGAGGAAACGGAATAATCTATTGTTGGAAGAGCCAAAAGTTTCAAGCCGAAAAGAAGCTAAGTGTATCTTACGCATACAGTAGAGCCTCATTGGGATTCATTTTGCTTGTCATTACAAATTCTAGAATTCTTTGATATTGACCTTTAGGATGCTTAGTTAAACCTATTATAATATTCTTCTATGGAAGGAATCTCTCACGGAATTGAATTATAATTCATTAGTAATAATAAACATATCATATTGTTTTAATCCCCTGCTATAATGCTGACAAATGAAGATAATTCGTGACGTTAATATATGTTAATTTTGTTAGATTCAACAGCGTTTATATAAAAACAGGCTAAATTTGAAAAAAAATCACGTTTGCAGTACAATATTCACTGTTAATGATTGCAAATCCTCGCTAAGTATTATAATCTCTTAGATTTTGGAACAATCATTAAAATATAATCTTATGTTAAATAACACTTGGGCTAAGTAGTTTAACCAGTTCCTTATCTTTGTTTTAAATCACAAAGATAAGGAGATTTTAAGTATTACACTGAGATAAAGACCAGTTCTAAAAATATTAACAGTTTGTATAAATTATAGATTTTTTGAGTTACATCACGGTATCTTATCTCAATTTTTATGTTTAAAATTCTAAATATTATTTTTATCCCAAATTAGAATATTAAATGTTTTTTAAATTCATACCCTTTTACAAATGGAAAACTTACCAAAATTATTTAACTTGCTATGCATTGATTCACCTGACTTAAAGACATTAGGGCCCGACCACCGTGCGCAGGCGCCGAAATGCACGATTAAATAACATTGTAACTGCGTGGAACTAATTTCACTTCACTAACTATGCGTCTTCAACATAACCCTAAATATAAATTTAAGCGAGTACCGTGTTTTAACTTTGCGACTACTAGATAAAACTAAATTTTAGGGATCCCTAATTAGGTTTTAAATTATTGTAGTTTGTATACTAAATTTTAAAATTAATATTTTCTTCATTATTTATGTTATTTTATTTGGAAAACAGAGAGCTTCTTACATAAGATATAAATCGGAACACAAATCGATCATTTATTTTATTATATATTATATGTAATATTTATAATCATTATAGTATTGTCTCCTAATTAGAGACATATATAAATCTTAAATAACGAGCCTTCAACAAGCTTCTGATGTAACTTTTGATGGGTTTAAATAATTAATTTTCTGACATTTATCGGCAAATTATATCCAATTAGACAGATTTGTGGGTTATCGGTTAGAGAACCAACGAGATTGATATTCAAGTCGTTATAAAAAAATATTTGTTTTATTTATAGGTAAGTAAAACGAGTTATTTCGGATCGTTAACATATATAGCGGATATATTACTAGGTATGAGTTTGCATTGAATAAATAATCTATAAATTTTAGCCACTGGGTACCACCCGCTGTGTTCATTGATGGTGATTACTCGATCACGTTTCGTGTTGAGCCATCTACCCAAAATTCACATGTCTAATGTCATATCACATTTTATTACCCAAAACAGGTGTTTTTACCGTTTATGTTAATACAATAACATCGTTGGCCCATTGTCACTCACATTTTATAACCAAAGTGGGATACTTTAATTAATTTGTCAAATAAATATAGTTTTATACTGAACCACTGAAAGAGAATATTATAAACACGCTATTTCGAACCCCTTTTAGTGTAATAGTTGGTTGGTTTTTAATGATGCAGTGAAATGAAATGTTTGTTCATAATTAAGTTATTTTTTAACGTTTTTTTTTCTGTGAAGTTTTTGTAACCATACATACCTATGTTTTCGCTTTTTAATTAATGCTGTTTGTCTTACGTATAGAGAACTGAGTTCTAGTGTATATCATGCCTATTATCCTGTTTGCTAATAATTATACGAACATGTTTACCTAAATACGAAATTGTTCACACGGTTTCATTATACGAGTAATTTGGGGTTTGTGGCGCCAATCTTTTGCCGTAAATAATGTCGGTTAGTCTAGTATATTAACATAACATAACATGCAATCACACCTTTTTCCCGAAGAGGTAGGCAGGGCTGTACCCAGGACTCAGTCTCATAGTAAAGGTACACCCACATTTCGCCAGTATGTAATTGGTCCCATGCGATAGGAAAGAGCCTATTGCCATCCACCGGGCACAGTTCCAGACTCCAGGCAGTTATTTCATTTCATTTATTCATAAACAGTAAAACAATTTTATTTGAAATGGTGTAGATACGTAGGTAGGCTTAAAATTAACACAAAAATTATCAATAAAAAACTAACTACAAAAAAAATAAAAAAAACAAAAATGTCATAAAAATAAAAAATCATTCAAATAAAAATCATTTTTTCTAAATAAATTTAATTCCAATCAAATTACAAAAATAAATTAAAATTAAAAATTACAAGGGCATAATAAAATCATTGAAAAAAAAAAATTATTCAAAATTGCATGTCGTAAATTCATGAACTGTAATAGAAACACCCCTTTAACAAGACTTTTACAAGTATTGAGCAGTAGTAGTAGTAGTAGTAAGTAGTGAGATGATTCCTAATGGAAAAACCCAATATTTAACACTTTGCCTGACCTGGTCGAACCGAACCCGTGACCTCATGATTGGCAGTCGAGCTTGCGCCCACTACGCCATCGAGGCAGGCTAATATAGTATAACGCTCGTATATGTCTTTCAAGCTTTTGAAAATAATCTAAACCTACCGTGTACTGCATGTGTAAAAATACGTTGGTCTTAAAGTCCTTTATCGATTCCGGGTAACAGTACAGTTGTGAAAGGCCACCCCAGCACTTCGAGTCAAGTCGCTGCGCACAATTACCGTTCAAATGGTTTATTTTGCGACCCATGCTGTTTGTTTTCTGATCCACGACAGATTATCTCCCCTTGTCTCTTCGGATTTGAGACACATTTTAATTGTTAATTTCGTCACTGAGCGTTTCTCTACTTAGGTATCAATGTGAAATTAGGAATTCATTTAAAAATATACTTACTTCGATAAGGCCGCCCATTGTCGACCAATAAGAATAATTTAATTTTTAAGTTGATTTTATTCTGTGTATTTTGGTCATAATAAAGAGTATTCTATTTTATTCTATTCTACATACTCTGGAGAGCTCTATCTTTATTAAATATGGCAAAGTGCCCAAAAATGGCAATAATTGAAAAGGTGAGAAGGAGACTTATATATTACAGATGACTACAACACTCTCTACCCTAACTTTATAATAATATTAAGTATTATTCATAAGTATAGGTATATGAAATTATATGAATCCTATGCATAAACATGTAAAATTGCAGAATAAAATCCAAGGAGAAAAATATAAAGTAAGTAGGTAAAGTTATATTTCGTTAACTTTTTTTATCTAGTATTTTTTATAGCTTATGTACATAGATCGTGCATAATACAGCAGATATCATATTTCTAGAATGATTATGCTAAACATGATATAATTTTATAATCATTTCAAGGTACTCACGGCTCTTATACGATAATAATTCTTAATGTTGTCAACGAACGGAGCTTTTATATTAATACCGTCACCCCATTTGTAAAGCATTTATAAAGAATTGGATGAAAGTTTCATAATCGTAAATCGTATGTCAGGATCGCGTAGCAAATGGAGAGGAATCGTTTCTGCGTACCCCAACGGGGACGAGGCGTGACTGTATGTATGTACGTATGTATTCTCAACTCAGTTTTATACATAGACATAGAATTGTTTTCGGTCTACGAGTTTAAAGTCAACATCATTCTGCATTATAACAAAAGACAAAAAACTAAGTTCTTTGTGTGTAATTACAGCTATCCATTTTAATAGAGCCGTTTACAGTTTTTGCTCTACAATGGGTGAACAATTAATTTTTATTAAAACATAATTGACTGGCAATTTCTTCACACATTTAGTACCTGGTAACTTTGAAATGTTGTTGACATTTGCTGATTTATAGTATGATGTATTTTTATAACTTACTAAGACATGGTGTGCCCGGCGGATTCAACCGCGCTGGCATCGTTTCTGTAAAAAAATTGGGATAAAAATAATACTTACCCTATGTCCTTTTCTAACGGCGCATCTCTCTTTGCCAAATTTCATCAAAGTTAGTCCAGTGGTTTAGGCGCGAAAGTGTTACGACAGACAGAGTTACTTTTACATTTATAAATTACTAGGTGTGACCCGCGGTTTCACCCGCGTAAACATCGTTTCCTTGGGATTACCGATAAAAAAGTACCCTATGTGTTCCAGGGTCTAGGCTAATATCCATCCATTCATCCCCACAAACATTCGCATTTATAATTTTTTTTTTATGATGGTGAGTAACAAAACGAGCAAATCAGGTGCCTGATGGTAAGCATCATGATTGTCCATATCAGACACAGTGCCACCCAGTGTTTTAAAATTTAAGTTTCTGCGCGGCACTGCACTGCGCCTGTCACCCTGAAATATTAGTTGTTGAATCTCGTCATGCTCAGTAATTTCGCTGGTAACATTGCCCTTCAGACCGGAACACAGTAAAGTTTTCACATTAATGCTTGGTGGATGAATAACTGGCAAAGGTGTGGTACTTCCCCAGGCGGCCCCCTGCAAAAGAGGCCTACCACTACAAATATTTGTAGGAAGGGTTAATGATACAAAAAGTATGATTGCTTAATTGTGTAGCGTTATTAAATAAAACCAGAACTTCCGTGTTGTTTCAGTTTTCTCAACACAATAGTATTTTATAGGCTTTTTAAACTTTTTCAATACAATTGATATCACAATGAGTAATGATTTTTCTATTACCCTAACGGCAAAGACGTTTATTCCGTTTTCAACTAATTACAGACATAATAAAGCTTTCTAGCGGTTGGAAAAATTGCAGTCGCAGGCTGCACTGCATTTTCCATGGCATTGTACACTGAGCCTGTTATTTTCCCATTTGACTGGTTTTATAGCAGTGTTTGTGTTGAAGATGAGCGCAGATAGTGTTATAATTTGCGCATTCTACGCCCTAGAAACGTAACGCAATTACTGGCAAGCACACGCGATCGTTTCCATCCTGTTACATGACCATTGCCTCGCTTTTTCAATGTCCCATAAGCGTTTTATACAGAACAATCGATGTTATAAACATATAAATAAAGTCCCGCTCAATTGCACTAAGTGCTGCAATGTGAATTTATTTCAGTGCTAATGCAAAAAGTGGATCGCAATCTCGAGGGAATTTTAATAATTATTATTGTTTGTGTTTTATAATTTCATTTCCATCGGCTTCTAGGAGGAATTGAGAATTAATATACAGGATTCTGATCAGTAAGCATTCTCTTAAAGGGGCAATGTTATTGGAACAACTTTCACTATGGACCCAACTTGGAACAGCCATTTTTATTGTAGAGTTGGCTTCATAGTAAAAATAGTTTCAATGATAATGAGTAAAAAACCGTGTGCATGCTAACTTATTACCAATAACCCTGTGTAAGTTCCACTGTATAACGAGTACACTAAACATACTTTGTAGATGCATGTCAACGTGCATTAAGCTGCATTCAAATATACCTATAGATCAGGGTACCTCCTGGTTTATGGCGTACTTTGTTTAGAGGTCGTCGGAGAAATTACTTATTAACATATACGAACCTTGAATATGTGAACTGTAGACTGAAGAGCACAACTTCAGTGCAATATAAACATCATTTTGGGTTGCTATTTTAGTACTATGAAGCATAAAACACTTCGTGAAAGCTATGTTCATGTTTGTCCTAAAGATAAAAGCATTCCGCCACAGAGCAGTAAAACCGCTTGTAAACCTACTGGCTAAATTGCAGAGTATAAATTGAAGATTTCCTATTCGTATACCCTGTGCGATTCATAAGGGCGGTGCACAATGCAAATGCGGCGGTCGCACGCTACGCAACTTATGGGCAAGTTAGGGGCACCGGGAACACCATACGCCTGACACCTTGTTTTATAACTACTGTTTCCTGAATATATTAAAACGTCGTGTTGTTTCACGTTCTGGGATATTAGTTTTATCAATTTACAAAAGGAAATGCCTAAGAATTTTTAACCTAAAGTTTCATTTATTGTTAGATTCTATTACCACACTAATTTTGTTGATTACAGAAAATATTTCATATTAAATATATTATCGGGCCTTAGCGACCATTCATTGTAGAAAATAGTGACGCATCTGGGTGCTAATTTTGTGACTTCTATCACATTTTTTCTTCTCTTCTACTTTTGCTTTCGAAGCCTCATTTTTCAATACACAACGTAAATAAAAGGATAAGCAAACCAGGCATGGCTCATGTTTATTTTTTAAGCAATATTGAATTTTTAATATTTTAGAACTTTTGAACTCGATTGTACATTCGGAACGTATCGTAGCATGCAAAAGGCTAGTTTTGTTTAGGAGCGGTCGCAGCCCGGAACTCGACTCATTGCCGTTTGCTCTGCGTTATGAATGTGACTGTACCCCGCATGTGGAGCAGCGGAAAAACTACATCGTCGTGAGGAGAATTCTAATTCCATAGGAAACTTAACGTTGACGGTGATTCATAATATTTACCATAAAAAGCAGATTTACTTACATGGAGTTATCCTAATTACGGCTTCAAATCATCTAAAGGGACGTTATTTTCCTTGTCATAGACCTATTTTAGATTTTTTTATACAAGTTAATAAATGAGACGAGAATGACGATAAATTTTAAACACTAACGTTTAAACACTCACTAGGATTGCCTGTGACGCAGACGGCATGGACATGTATCCATGCCGTGGTGATGTGCGTAGTGTGTTATTGCATGCATACAATAACACACTACACACATCCAAGACGATCTGATAAAGACGCCAGGAACACGCTGGAGGCGGGCCGCTTACAACCGGACTGGATGGAAATCTGTGAGGTGAACGGCCTATGGCTGAGATGATGATGATGATGAATTATTGTATAAAATTTAGTAGGGATTTTTTTTCTCGAAATCACCTCTGCGTTTTCAGTGATGATTGCGAGAATAATATTCTCGTGATCCCCTCTTACCCAATTCCCAATAAAATACCTATATTTTGAACCAGGTTTTAGGACACATTGTGTTTTATTAACATAATGTTACAGCTTATTATGAAGTGACCATTGTAATTCAGCAATACAAGCCACATAAATGGAGATAGGACACATAATCTACCAAGCGAATATTATGCAGACGTATGTACGTAATTATCGTGACATAATGCCCAGTTATTAAGCAATTCTGCCAACATGGCGAGCGTCTTGTCATGTTAGGTTATATAGATTACTATATATATACAGTACTAAGAGGTACCTATATACAGTCTTGAAGATGCCTCAGTGGAGCTACACAATAATTATAATATGGGACAACTTCCACACACGGTCATCTGGTCCCAAACTAGGCTAGAAGCCTCTACTATGGTAACCAGAAGACTGATACTTATATAATACATATGACATATGTACTTATATAATAAATAAATAAAATAATAAATAAAAAAATATTTATTGCCTCCAAAAATTACAACATCAAATCAATATAATATCTTACACTACAAAATAAAAAAAAAACAGGCTATGTAATTAAATAAAAGTGTAATTAAATAAAAGTAATAATAATTGCTCTCTCAATTTAAATAAATAACCTACTAGAAAATCGCATGTATGCGATTCACCGTTTATGACAATTATGACAATTAATTATAAATAAATAAAATTAAACTTATTACTAACACGATATTATAATATGAAGGCAAAAGGGGTGCATTCAGCATATGCTAGATGGACATAGATGTTCCATCTAGCGCTGGTTTTCAATGCATCCCTTTCAGTCGGTGGTTTTAGTTTTATAGGTGTACCTATACCTACGCATTAATGTGTTCGTTAGGATGTGTGGGGGTGTGTGTGTGTGAGATCCTAAATGAATGATTGTGTGCTATAAGCTTGTAACATCCAGACACAGATCAAACAGACATGTTCATGTACACAAATATTTGACCTGGCCGGGTATCGATCCCGGGGCCTGCGGCACAGAAAGCAGATTCTACTAATATTGTAAATGCGAAAGTTTGTGAGGGTGGATGGATGAAAGGTTGTTTGTTACTGTTTCACGCCAATTCTACTGAACCGATTGGGTTGGAATTCGGTATGTAGGTATGTATTTTAGACCCTGGAATAACACATAGGCTAATTTTTATCCTGATAGTTGTCCACGGGCACAACACTACGCGGATGAAACCGCGGGGAACAGCTCGTACATTCGCAATAGCGTGTTTTTTATACCTATGTTCAAGATTATTGAACCTCCGTTATTGAAATTCTTACACTTGATTAGTTGTCGCTAAATGGGTACTATTCAGTATTATTAATTTTATTGTGTTTGTGATCAAATGTGGTATGAGCATGACCTCTGACATGACCCAACAACTATTTGATTATGAAGACTGTCGGAACAAACGGCAAACTGTGGCAAACCAAAGTTCGGTATTCAATCTAAATTCAGTCTTAAATCTTAACCGTATGTATGCAAGGCCGCACCGCTACTTCAACATTCAACAGTTTTATTTTGATTTGACTTCAAATCAAGTACCGTAGCTTGTCGACCGATTGATTGTAGACATAAAAGTACGCCTTCAAGCTTTACCTCTACATCTACACGTACTAATTCTTTGTTTGTTGTACTGTTCCATATAAAGGAATCATAGACAAGTGCTAGCTTAAAGTCGAAGCAATAAATAACGCCTAACGTTTTATGACTGTGAAACACCACTGTCCCTTCAACCTTCGCGTATACCTAATTATCGTTCTCGCTAGTAACGAAGTTAATTTGAATAACTCCCTCCTTGTATATTATTGTGTGGAAAAAAATTAAATAACATAATATTAATTTTATTAGCTGACCGTTTTTTCTCAACTGCGACTAATTAAAAAACCTCGTTTGCATTGACCTAATTCCGTTGAATATGCCGACATGTGCAATCTTCATGTTAATGCATTTTATATTGGTTCAATTGGGGTAGGCGCGTCGTCGGCGTGGTATGCCATGCGTCTCGATGTGTGGGCGATTCGCAGGAACGCATTACGCCGAGAATTGGCACGCACCGGCGATGCTGCGCACTTGCAACAGATTAATGAAGACTTAACAATAATGGCTGCTGTTCTGGCGAGTACACACTAGGTATGCTTGCTAATTGTGTACTCTGTGACCAATTGGACAGTCGTTAACCTGATTAGAGATACTATTTTTAACGTTGTTAAGCCCATACGAATAGACCTTACAGAAATGCTTTGAATATAACAAGCACAAGGCCAAAAAGTCGTGATTTTGACCATAAGCAAAAGCTGGTAGATATTTTATCAATACGCCTACGAAGTCTGGATGATGTCTGGACACAGCAAACAATACGAGTACTACTTATAACTGTCGCTGATTCAAACTAATCAAAACAACATCAATTCTGTCGTCCAAAAACAAAAGTGCAGAGTAGCAGGTCATGCGCTGCAACGCTGCGCCGCTGCGGCGGCGAATGTAACGCAATCGTGCGTTTAGGCCACATGCCGACAAGTTCCATGGAACGCGATGAATAACTCATTGTCCGTCCGTCCGTCCGTTCTCGTGACGCACGCTTCTAAGAAACACCACGATGCAAGCAACAGTGACCGAGATACTTGACCCCAGAATTTGGCAGAGAAATTGCCGACATTTACGTCTGTTTAACTAACCAAACATGAACTCTTAACGAGGTACTTAGATACACACATAGGTTGTTTAAGTAGAACTGGCTTAATCTAATAAATCTATTGAATATAAATTAACTTAAGGGTTTTATGGTCTCTTGAAAAAAATAAGTACCTACCTCTTCTCTTTATTTCTACTCTATTTGGAGATAAATCTGTAATTTAATTTACTACGTAAACACGTACGTTTTTATTTATACGTAAGCCTTTCCAGACTAGCAAGTATGTTCTAAGCGCCCTTGTAAATATTTATCAGTAAAATACGCAAACGTAATTAATTCCTAAGCACTTAATTAGTAAATGTAGCGTAAAAAATTTGCAAGTACAATCTCTACAAGGAATTCTCGGATTCCAGATGAGGTGGAAAAATTTATGCCGTTGCCTGATCATGCTAATTCATTACAAGTTAAGTCATTTGATCCGAGTCTCGTGAATGGTATTTGACTCTTATTGGTTAGACCTTATTTATTAAGAATGCGGTTTTTAATAGAAGAGGAAAATTAAGGGCCTTCACCAATAGTACCTCACATTCGATTCCCACCGTGGTACGAAATACAGTCTCGAAATGCATCAGTGCAGTAATTAAGATGCACCGTGCGCTCTACATGCCGGTAACAAACAGTTGGACATTCGCACAACACCATTGTGATAGCAGTTTATGGTTTCGGCGAGCCTTTATACTCACTATTTAGCATTCAAAATTGGTGCCTCATTCGTTTTTCATACCGCTAAAATGTCGTGTCAGAGCAATAAAATGGAATAAGCAAAAGTTGTGCTCAACATAGTATGATTAAGATTTATTGACGTAGGTAGGTACGGCATATAGCGATGTTTCAATTAGGTAGTTACGTGCTGCATGTACTGAGGAGGGCCAATTTCGTTGAGACGTGATCAATTTGAATATAAAGAATGTCTAGAGCATAAAATTATCTCCTAATTAGGTAGCAAACGTTATTATCGGCAGAATCAAATATGATTGCGGATTATTTTCCTATTTATATATCTCGGCGCCAGCTTCTACATATTATACCTACATATTACCTCCATATTTAAATAGAACTGTCTAATGAGCTCAAAAATAACTTCAACATTGGCCTCTTCACGTGTTCCCAACAGGAGAATGAAGGATCACCAAAGTATTGATTACTGGTACCTGTGGTGATCATGCTCATGGTATCCACCAACAGTAGTACTCGACTCTTTGTTGGTTTGGCACCTATAAATGAAACTAAGAAGATGTCAAATGCCAATAAAAAAATCTGAATCAAGAAGAAAACCTTGCATATCAAACAAACGAACTTTTTAATTCGTATTTAATCGAATTTTCCTTTGTCTACAGGTGAATCGGCCTTTAACAATGAAGAAAGAGGGTATCCAGACAAGGAATCGTAAGCTCAGCAGTAAGAGCAAGAAGAAGAAGGGCGGTATGGGCATGGGCGGTGGCGGCGCGTGCGCACTGGCCCTCGGCGGGGTCATGGGAGACATGATCAAACCACTCGGAGACGCTACCAAAGGCTTCGGTGGATCCTTCCCTTCTATGGACTTCGGTAATTATTTTCACTGATATTACGGCTCAGGCTTTATTTATATATTTACAAGATATTTGTGTATGTATATATTTGAATGATTATGTATGTAGTAGTTTATTATATTAATGTGTTGTGTATATGTATAGTAAAATGTTTTTTATGTATGTATGTTAGTATGTATGTAGTTATTTCGACATTATTTCAGTCACACCACCGACCAAATGTGAACTACTTTACTCTCCTCTCCTTGCTCGGTTGTCTGGAAGAGATCGCTTTTAGCGATAAGACCGCCAATTGTTACACTAGACATATTCCTATTGTTCCATTTTAGTTTTAAGTTTTTTAAGATGTGGTGTAATAATAAAGAATTTATCTATCTATCTATCTATCTATCTCATTCTCACGACAAAATCCAGGTTTTGAATGCTAAGTATTGAAATCTGTACTGATTTAACTGGAACTGGAAAGAAGTTTTACGGGAGGTTTAAGTCAAAAACATTAGTTTATAATTTTTATATTTTATATTATTTAATATTTATTTTATATTTAGTTTAATAGGTTAGTTCGTTAGCTTATGATCATGTGCAAATTTTTCGAGCATTTCATGATTCGTAAATTAGAATAGAAATTGGAAAAATTAAAAGCAAAATTTTATAGCATTATAACATAAAGTAATTTTAGAGAGCGTGTCACAGAACAAACGAGGTTACGTCGTTTAGTTAGCAAGCTGAAGTGGGAGTGGGCTGGTCACATTGTGCGCAGAACTAATAACCGCTGGGGTAGACGAGTTCTGGAGTGTAGACCGCGAGTAGCCAACCGTAGCGTAGGACGCCCTGCTACCAGGTGGAGTGACGACTTGCGAAGGATAGCTGGTAGCAACTGGATGAGTAGAGCTGAGGAATGGGCCCAGAGGCGCAAATTAGGAGAGGCCTATGTCCAGCAGTGGACTGGCTGATGATGATTAGAGCCGCTTGTTTTAGCAACAGACATTGGACAAGATAAAAGACCTTGCCCTGTCATGAATAAGAATGTTTCATCATTATCGTCTCAGCCATAATCCAGTTGGATATAGACTTCTCCTATAGATTACCATCTAGTCCAGTCTGGTCTGGCTCTACTTGAAACTAAGTAATCCTAAGGTGTATTTATAGTAAATCGTTATTCTTCCTCCACCAGGTCAACACCAAGTAGGCTTAGTGCATCCGGCAGCGGCGCACATGTCTCACTGGTACGGCGCGCCACACCAGGGTTTCGCACCACCTCCGACGTCTCATAATCCCTATCATCACCACCATCTAGCGCAGCTTAATTCTATGGTAAGTTTTATAATATACTAACATCAGCATAGACATAGACTGCCTCGGTGGCGTAGTGGGCGCATGCTCGACTGCCAATCAAGAGGTCCCGGGTTCGATCCCCAGGTCAGGCAAAGTGTTAAAAATTGGATTTTTCCATTAGGAATTATCTTAATAGCTGCCTGGAGTCTGGAACTGTGCCCGGTAGATGGCAATAGCCTCGCCCCCTATTACATGGGACCAATAACATACTGGCGAAATGTGGGTGTATCTACTATGGGACTGAGTCCTGGGTACACCTCTGCCTACCCCTTTGGGAAAAAGGCGTGAATGTATGTTATGCTAACATCACACACTCACCCACGATATAGATCACGATATGTATGTATGTATCCATATCGCATACTTACATCTTAGACCCGAGAACAAACATTTCAGCTCATTTCGCAAATACTTGAATAGGCTGGAAATCGTACCCTGCTTCATAGGCAGAGTTACAGTTACAGTACAGAGAACCAACTTAGCTACGAAGCTGCCTTATTATAAACCTTAAAGCCCCTTGTTTGTATTAAATGTGACAAGGAGCAAAATGTGATCAATGTCTAACAGTTAATGTTGTCGAGTGTAGACAAATTTTGTTCCATTTCTTTAGTTCGGTTGAGAAAACAGTCACTTTTCTGTCATGGTACTTCTATTTTGGACATATTTGTCCTAGTTTTAGTGAGATTTAAAAGATATTTGTTAGTACATCATCTTTGTATTTAAGTCCTTACAGATTTTTTTAACTAATTAATAATTTTCTAATTAATAACTCTAACTAATTTTCTATTTACAGACTGGCTGGAGGAGTGAATACACGTGATAAGTCAACAGCATCCAAGAGTAACCTATTCGGATAAGCACAATTCTTCCTCGTGGAACCACGAGCAGTCCTTACGGACATAACCGGGAACCCTTCACTGATAGAGATGTACCGCGATAGCCGTGATCATAACGACTACAAATAACGTTACAGAAACGTTATAACAGTTACAAATAACAATGACTTATAATTCGCTACTCCGCAATGATTTAACGAGACTGTTTAACAGAATTGATGTTTGTACGCAAACGAGAAGTTTACAGAACATATCCTATGTGTCCCAGTGAAAGTTTCCAATGAAAGACTTTGATATTCCGTGATCGTTTTCCTACAAGTATTAAATTTAAGAGTGTTTTACATAAACTAGCGAAATTGTACAGTATTATAATGTTAGCTGAAGACCGAATAACGGCTTAGTTATTGATAGTTCAAAAACAATTTTGTGTATTTTGTATATATTAAAGTTTATGTTCCTGTATAAATAAATACTTTTTTATTATTTAATTTAATTTTGGATTTGTTTCGCATAGGAATTGTGACGTGTTAAAGCAAAACACACAGATTTTTGTATATTTTATCTCTAGTTTTAATGAAATGCAATAGTAATTTATGTATTAGGTTATATAAATAACGATTGTAAATAACAGTTATTAGAGATGTTATTTCAGAACTGACTTGGAAATCACTGGAAGAAGTTTTGGTCACAATATTGGCTTAAATAACATGATTTTTTATTAAACCTTTAGTACATAAAACATGTATGTAAAAGACACGAATCGATGTATCATTTTATCTACAGTGATATAAGAAATAAGATATTGAGTGGCCATAAAAATTAATATTTAAAAATTAATGATGAGAGGATGGTTGTGAATACAAGTCAGTCGGGATTAAAACTTACAAAACCCGTTAATGTCCATGCACATTGAAACATATTTGTAAATCCTATATTTTTTGTTTAACATTTTAAGTTTGACGCTGAGTAGGTCAGTATAATAAATATATCGTGTATTGTGTACACATATTATATGAAATATCTAATTGTATTATTTTCGTTGTTACATGGCGTGACAGATAATTTTGTGCAAAGGACAACTTTCAATCATTTTTTTATATAATATTCACTTATAAATTTTATATTTGCTTAATAATTACAAAAAAGTGTGTGTCCACACATGATGCTACAATCAAAATAGTATCGTATTTGAAGCCCTAATATAAATATATTATGGGCCTTTCTAAATTGTTATTATTTTTAGAAGTTTTTTGTAAAACAATGTTTGCACCAGTAGACTCACTGTATTCACAAACATTATCACAGAACCCCAAAATGTAAATAAAAATGTATATGAAACATAGTAGTGGTATAAATTCATTTATAAAAATAAATTGTAAATTAGACGTCAAGCCACTATCCCACATACAGCCTCTGAACGACCTAAAGTTTTTAGTTTATAAAACGGAACATTGTGAAGTTGTGTATTTTAAATGAAATTGTGAATAAATTATCGATATTGATATTATTTATTATCTTTTATTTGTATTATATAAATCCTTTAAAATAGTTGATATTTAGGCTCTGCTTGAGTGAAAGAATTCAACAGTGATAAGAGTGGACGTTTGAAATGCAAGCGGACTGCGGACACCGTCTCATAAAAATTCATGGACTCAGCCATAAATTACAAATCCAACTATATCCACGGTACATCCATTTTCACACTCGCCTTACTTCGAACAATGTCGCTTAAATTGGAAAGCAAATCAATTGACCATCCAATTACTTCGTCTTAGATCACACCCGCCATAAGTCACAGGATCAATTCCGCCATTCCGCAGAAAAAGTCGTCCAAAACTGGCTCTTATCTCGCAGCAAATTGAAAATGCAGCCGCCCGTGTGATTGTGACGCAAGTCGCAACAGCGGCCGCGCCACCGACATATGGACCTATTCAATTTTAATCGCATTTCGGAAGAATGGACATCGGATAAAAGTACCTATAAAACGGTCCCCGGTCCGCGACGATAGGCCTCACTTAATAAGTTGGTTTTATTTGCGGTCGCTGCGACCGGATTTCAAGGGAGGCCCATTGTTGATGCACAATCATGTTTGAGTTTGATCTTTTTAAGTCGTATCTGCGAGTTTGTAAGCGTTTGCGCTTCGCTGGTTCCGGGTTCGTGGTTGCGATCTTGATTCTTGACAGATGCCAGACTAACATTATGGCAAATGTGAATAGTGGCTTGTCATGGGATTTTTATTAAGGTTTTTTTAATGTGATAGGGGATATCGTTGAAAATGCCAACTAGAAAATAATTCAAAGCTCCTCGACTATCGACTACCTAATCTGAAAAGGTAAAGCACAGCTTATTCTATTCTAATATGAAAGCATATAATCCAGGCCAGTAGGCAATTTAAAAGCCTTTTAAAATATTGTCTAAACCATAAAAAGAAACACAAAAATGGAACACCAAACCATTTCGAGTTGTGAACGGCACGGCATAAGTCACCGGGCACACGGCCGGCCGCGGCGCGCGTGATAAATGCCCCGCAACCGCGGGAAAAAATGTCGCCCAACAAAAACTGCGCCATCACTCCACTGGATTTATAACTCACGGCAACACTGCGGAATATTCGAAAAGCAACACTTGGAGGCGAATATTCTTACACCTCCACCGGAATGCCAGCTCTACCCCCCGATGTGATGGAACTTCGCACTTTGCTAAATTACGACCATAAACGCGGCTGTACAGTTGTTTAAGAGTGTGTGCTGTAACTACACAATAAAGGAAATAATAAATAAGTGCTCAAAGGTGTTCCGTACGTTAATTTTTGAAATTATAAGCACGTACCTATTAAACATATCAGTTTTACAGAGCGTTTAAAATTAAAATTATAGTCAAGATTTCACAATATGTGTTGCGGCAACAAAAACTAAATAATGTGTTTGAGAACGAAGTAAGTAATCATTGTCATTAGCAAATAGCGTATACAAAAACATTTTTACAGCATAAAAAGGACAAGCTAACAAAAAGCAAACCAAAAGTACTTACTTTCTTTCTATATTATCATTAAGCTTCAATAAAATAAATCCAAATAATAAGTAGCTAATTAGTAAGGTTCATTCACTAAGGAATAAGCTGAATAGGAACAACACGGAACCCATTCATTTTAGACAAATTGCAAAAGCTTGGGAAAGATAAAATTGAAATTGCCCATTGTTCTAACAGTTTCTGGTTTCCACAACACAAGGAAGACTGTGTTTATGTTTGCAAAACTGAAAAACTTGCCTACTTTCTAGCACCAATTAGGCTTTACTATTTTGCAATTAGATTTTGTTCTCAGCCTAAAATCGTACAATCAGTCCCAGAAAATGTTCATTGAAATTCAATGAACTTTAAACAGCAGCTTTAAACAGTAAGTATCGATTTGATCGTACAAAATAATTAAGGAACTAACAGTTTAACCTTTTTTATTACAGTTTTTGTAACTGATTTATAATTATTGTGTTTGTCAATTAAACTTAGGTAAGCTTAGGTAAGCATAGGTAGACTGCCTCGGTGGCGTAGAGGGCGCATGGTCGACTGCCAATCAAGAGTCCCGGGTCAAGTCCCGGGTTTGATCCCCAGGTCAGGCAAAGTGTTAAATATTGGATTTTTCTATTAGGAATTATCTCAATAACTGCCTGGAGTCTGGAACTGTGTCCGGTAGATGGCAATAGGCTCGCCCCCTATTACATGGGACCAATAACATACTGGCGAAATGTGGGTGTATCTACTATGGGACTGAGTCCTGGGTACACCTCTGCCTACCCCTTCGGGAAAAAAGGCGTGAATGTATGTTATGTTATGTTAAGCATAGGTAACTAAATTTATGGATTTCTGAAGTCTTGAAATTCTAAGTAAATCATCTTGATATTAGGCTTATTAGATAGGGCTTATTAGAAAGAATTAATAGCTTAATAGCTAAGGTTAGTTAGAACTAGAACGGAAGATCCATTCTAGTTACAATTTAATAAAATTTTCGTTTATTATTATTTATCTGCGTAATCATCTGCAGCCCTTAGAAATCTCTTAGAAAATTGACCCTTACGCAAACAATATACAAATTCCAAATCCAATTTTCAAGTAGACCAAATCTGTAAAGATTGAAAAGAGTCCAAGATCGGAAATCCCTTAAGCAGCAGTCATAGAGCGCAGTGGCTCGTGAGTAAGGGATGATATACACTCGAGTGAGCCCGGGGACCCGTGATCCGGGAATCAATCTCGGACTTACCGCTTATCTCGCTGACCCCGCGCTCTCGGGGCAAATGTCACGCGACGCACTTGATTTCATTTTGATTTTTGGTTAGGTATTATGTTTTTTATAGATATGGATCCAGTCTGCAGTTAGAACATAGCTTATATCTGTAACAGTGGTGGATTATGGATTGGAAAAGGCTTATTTTCTTAATAATTCTGCACAATACAATGATTTCATTAGAGCTTGAATAAAATTTTCTAACAGTTACCTTAGGATTAAAGATATGACCTTATTGATAATAATGGTTTTTGGAGATACTTCATGTAGTAAGTATTACATAGTATTACATAATATTACATAGCAGTAGTATCTATTTCTTATTTATATACTCACCTATATAAAATAGGTTAAATTTGTATTCGCAGGGGTTAGAGCGATGGACTGGATGAAAAGGTTCTGCCGGTTTCCTAGTCCTTCTCCACACAGACGATGCGGGAGTGCCGCTGGGCCATTTTAGTGGGTCAACCTGGGAGTCCCACATAACGCTCCCATCCCCGATGGGAGGTTATGTTTAATGATTTTTTTTCCAGCGTCATCAAAGATAAAAGAAAGGGGGTTAGAGAGATGAGAGATAGATGGCATCAAACGTCGCGTCGGTCATTGTATCACATTTTATGAATTACGGTCAATCTTGAAGCTTTCTTGTCCAGATTCTATGTATTCGTAATAAAATAACAGGCCTAATTATGAGTATCTCAATAAAAGTAGCAATGTTAATGTTAATATTCAATAAAAAAGTAACGAATCAAGCACACCTATTATAATAAAAGTGTTGATCTTGAACCAGTTGAAGAAAAATATTCCCTCTAGTTAATTTGAAAACAAACTAGGCAAAGAATGTTAACATACGAATAGACGTTAAAATTTAAATATTGTACGTACACCCGATCATTAAACTCAACATTAACGATGACAGAACCCGTTCCATCTAATGTTGGAATCAGAGAATACTGTTCTTAGAACTACTCCTATTAGATAAGAGATCGGGCGATCGTTTAAATTAAACAGGAACGAGAGAGTGCATCTAGTTTTGTGTTCTGAGGGAGCAACATTATGTCAGTGCTGCCAGATTTGATTTCTTATTTGATATTTGTTAAACATTTTTAATTGTTTATAACACTATAGACTATAGGAATACTTATTGGCATAGGTACGTGTGTATTATTACCATTATTTTTGACCCACCTCGGTGACGATCATGAGGCCATCACGTGTTCGATTCCAGGTCGGGCGAAAAGTGTTATTGGATTTGTTTTCGTTAAGAATTTTCTGTGACAGCCTGTAGTCAGGAATGGTGTCCAGTAGATAGGCTCATAAAGCAGCATAGGGCATCGAGGCACAGAGGCAGAGACAGTTTTAGAAATAAGATTGATTAATTTTTTTTTTAAGCTTTATATATATTTATAATTTATGATAAGAAACTTGTAATATCAACCATCACAAATTAACACCGGATATAACAGTAATCTTCTAGTTTTAACTGCAATTTACATAAAAGATGAATATATTTTCGACACAACCGAGTTCCCGGGAACTTGATTTCGGTGTGTCATAAGATTTGTAATTAACGAATGTAGCTAATCATAATAAACAAAGTGTGGTTTCTTCTGTAACTTAATATCGTTGGCGGTACACCTGCACCCTTCACATTAATATTATAAAATATATACTAGCATAATATGTCACAGTCAAAACTTTAAATCAGTCAAAAGTACTTTTTGACGGTCTTTTGATTAAAAGTAACTGTGTTTCTTTTGACCTAGGGCCTTAGTCATAACTTTTTCTAACCAAAACAACCATTTAAAATGCTGTTTATTAAGATTTTAGTTGTGACAATAACAGCGAGTGACATAACCTCTAATCTATTATAAACAAACAAAGCTTATAAGAATATAACCAATTTTGACTAAGTTAAAAGTGTTTTTGACCGTTTAAAAGTTTTGACTGTAACATTCGACGTGGAAAACGACCCTTTAATACATTCGGCGGAAGAAATGCTGTAATTATTATTTGGTGTAAACGTATTGCCGGTATTGGGGGCAATAATAATCTTTTTGTGGGGCTTAAGTATGCTAATTGCGGCAGTGTGTAACGGACTCTGTAACAGGCAGGTGACAACGTAGAAACGGACGTATTTTGATAATGTCGCTGTTTTGGAACATTTTTGGGGTGCAATTCGTAATGAGTTTCTTTATAAAGTCAGTTGCAGAAATTACCTTTTTACACATGAATATTCCGTACAGTAATTTACTGTCTAATTATAATAATTTAATTTTAAATCTTAATGACGTGTTTCCCGAATTTCTTACACTGTACGGCCTCGGCTGTGACTGCCTCGGTGGCGTGGAGGGCGCATGCTCGGCTGTCAATCAAGAGGTCCCGGGTTCGATCCCCAGGTCAGGCAAAGTGTTAAATATTGGATTTTTCCATAAGGAATTATCTCAATAACTGCCTTGGAGTCTGGAACTGTGCCTGGTAGATGGCAATAGGCTCGCCCCCTATTACATGGGACCAATAACATAGTGGCGAAATGTGGGTGTATCTACTATGGACTGAGTCCTGGGTATACCTCTGCCTACACCTTCGGGAAAATTGCGTGAATGTATGTTATGTTATGTTGTACGGGTCAGAGCTTCAGGTCGCTAAGATTCCTACAAGGCCTCCAACATGACCTAACGACTGCCCACTACATATCTTATAGGAAACTGAGACCTACGTCCCGGCTGTTTTCTATTACTAAACTGTAGAGTTTAAAGCCATCCGAAACAGCGCCCCGGTGAAGAGAATGAGATCATAAGTTTGTTAGTTGCCTCTTTAACCACAACTGAAACTAGGTTTTGCATACATTGTGCATTGTGTTTAGTATACCTTGTAGAATTAAAACTATATTAAGTAAAGTTCCCCGGAATTAGAACATGACCATAATAATATATAATTACTTTTCAGATAACCAACGAAGCGTAGGTAGCTAATATTTAAATTCCTAAAAGTTTATTGGCAAAAAAGTAACTGAAAGATATACTTAGTTTTAAACGCAAACTGAAAAATGGCCATGGCATTTCATACAGAGTAGAGCAAAAGAGCTTGTCTCTCAGTTTACTCTGTATCCTAAAATAGATCGACCTCTAATTGTGTAAAAAAATGAATTTTAACTCATTGTTTTTATACTCCTAAAAGTAGCTAAAGTAGACAAAGTTTTGGTACTTTGTTAATTTTACCATTGTAAACCAAAACGGGTTGTTTTAATAAAATTAATAACACATCATGAAATTTTTTTTCCAAAGTGGTTACAAATCTATTGGTATACTTACATATTATATATAACTGGGGTCAATTGCCGTTTTTCTCTATGAATTTGGCACGGACTAGATGGTTTTAATAGTTATGAATTCATAAAATGTTAATGAGACCATTTGTCAAGCATGTTAATCCAGAAAACATTACTCGTATGTGAGTCAAACGTAACTTCAGCTGTCTCCTAATAAATGTACCCATGCGTGTTGTAGGCTAAGAGACAGCGATTTTTGGATTAACATACTATAACCAGCTGTACCCTGCAGTTTTGCCTTCCTCTAAAGTTCCCATTATGTTGTTCCAGGGTCTATAGGCTTTCTATACAAACCCAGTTTAAGCCATAACAATTCAGTTAGTTTTGTCATCGTCAAAAGGTAACAAACACCCAAACTTTCGTATATAAAATACTTATTTTTTTATTTTTTTTATGATAGTGAATGACAAGACGAGCAAATCAGGTGCCTGATGGTAAGCATCATGATTGCCCATATCAGACACAAGCCACCCAGTGTTTTAAAACTCTAAATTCTGCGCGGCACTGTACTGCGCCTGTCACCCTGAGTTATTAGTTGACGAAACTCGTTATGCCCAGTAATTTCGCTGGTAACATTGCCCGGATTTTTTTTCAGACCGGAACACAGTAATGTTTTCACATTACTGCTTGGCGGATGAATAACTGGCAAAGGTGTGGTACTTCCCCAGGCGGCCCCCTGCAAAAGAGCCCCCTACCACTACAAAAACTACTACTTACTACTTATTAGTGTCGTAGCAGTCGTAGTAGATATCTATCGGCTTTTATGAAACTAATAAGACTCTTAATCTGTTTACGTTTGAGTTAAAAGTAGATAAATGAGATATCTAAAACTTTATCCTAAGGATATAACTTGCAGATTTTTTTAAGAAAACAAATTATCAATTTGAAATTAAATTACCTAGGTATTAAGTGCTTATTCCACTTTGCTGAATTAAGTACTTGTATTCAGTAGCACCTTTAAAATCGATTTAGAAGCTTCTGATTACACTGTCCTGATTTAGTAACTGAATCAGTTACCAATTCGAGCGCGACGAAGTCGGACATGTGAATGTGAAAGATTCTAGTATTTTTTTAATTATTACATTTTAAACTCGTTTACTCATTAGGTCTTTGGACCTTAGGTCTAGACACAAAAAAGGCTTCTTTTGTCTATAGCCCTGACTGTTAGCGCATTTAAAATAGAAAAAAAAAGAGAAGAACAATATTGATTGCCGCGCGGAAGGTTAGTAAACATGAATATTATGAGAATTTAAGACGCAGAAGTAGCTAGCAGTGTGATCCTTGCGAACTTTATTAGATCTTCAGTCCTGGTGGATGTCCTATGCTGCGCTTGCCGCATCTTGTCTTGACTCCATGTGGTGGTTTTTAATTACCGCAGATATTATCGTACCCTTGTATTTTGTTTATTGTTCCAAATAAATATTATTTAATTTTTTTTTATTCGAGAATCCTTCCTTCCACGCCATATTGGGCACAACTTGTATTTTCTTTTTCATTTCGTAGGGAGGTAACAAATAAGTGGTAGTATAACAAAATACGTCCTTACGCACGGAGAGCCATGCAGGGAATGAAATAGGAACATTTACACCTTCCTAAATGTCTTTCTCATTCAGCTGCTTCAGCAGTTGAATTATTTATAATTCAGTCAGTGAGAAACTTGCTTATGAATTTAGCATGCTAGCATGCTAGTTAAATAAAGTTTGGTACAATTGATTTTATTCAGTATCTACTAAATGTGTCCTGAACTAAGACGACTTAATTCAGACAAGTGTATTAAGCACTTTAATAAGCGTCATTATACAAGTAATGAACATAAAAAAGGCTTATTCTACTTCGGATGTTTTCTTCTCTCCCTTAATCTTACAAGTTTGGTCATACTGTACTTTCATAAAATAAGGTATTAGACTCAAACCAAAAAGAAAATTTATTTAAATAAGTCTTAATAATATTTTTTTAATCGTCAATAAATAAAAGACACACAAATATACATAAAGGATTTATCTGTTTTTTTTTTATATTCATATAGGTACCCATTTAAAAAAAGGCTAATTATAATATAACATGCTCAATCTTTGAAGTCTTATGAAGAAATCGGTGGCTGTATCTTAGTCTACAAACCAAAGATATAAAGTACAGTAGAGCAATCCACCAGGCAACTTATCTGCGCGTGTGTGCGTGTGTCTGTGCCACGCGTCCCATTTCTCTTTAATTACTAATTCCGTAAGCGAGTGGCGTTGTTTCCAATGTTGTCAGAATTACATTAGATTTATGCGGGCACATTTCACTAAACGTGCCTTACGAGAGAATAGGACAAAGTATTTAAAGCTAATATAGACCTCTTTATCTATAGATCGTTAGGGAGCGAATTCAATTTGGATATTCGCAGAAGCATTTCCACTGGCAAACTAAAAGGTTAGATTATTGATTTTTTTCCAATGGGTTTTCACCCACGAAACAATGGCCTAAAACCGGGTCAAGAGCCTATTGTAGCCACTAAAAGGTGCGTGGCCAAACTTCCGTTAGCGAGCTCGGAAATAGTGATGGGAAGATTGCTCGAATATTTTGAGTTTTAACTGAGCAACATTTTAAAATAAATTTATTAAAAATATTGATGTGAATCTACCTATTTTAGAAAGTTGCTAGAGAAGGTAGTTAGTAAGGTGGGTTAAAGCTGGTCAAAAGAAAGAATATTATAATAAGCTTCATCATCATCATCTCAGCCGTTGGTAATCCACTACTGAATATAGGCCTCCCCCATAAAGTGGGGTTTTTCCAGTAATCGACACGCTTGGCAGGCAGGTTGTCGAGCGCAGTTTGATGGTTTTTGCTGAGGACGCTGCTGCTCGTCCTCTGGATCTGTTAACCCTTAGCCGGCTCTTACGGCAACTACGGGTAGAGAGGGTGGAGCACTATTCTGAAGCCGGTAACTCCACGACATTATACTATAAGATAATTATAATAATTGATATATTGATGTTAAAATCAAACAAGTCAAATTCTAATAAGGATTTTAACCATCATAGGTTTTTTTAAAGTAAGTGCATAATTTCTTTTGCGGTAGAAAAAGATATACAATAATATTAATATACCTATAAAAATGCATCATGAAATAGCACCAATTATAGAATTTGTTCAAATATTAACCCAAAAAGGGATTTCTCTGCGAGATCGAGTCAGAAATGAGGAGATCCGTAGACGAACGAAAGTTACCGACATAGCCCAGCGGATTAGCAAGTTGAAGTGGCAATGGGTAGGGCACATAGCGCGTAGAACTGATAGCCGATGAGGCCGTAAAGTTCTCGAATGGAGACCACGGACTGGTAAGCGCAGCGTAGGACGTCCTCCCACAAGGTGGACAGACGATCTGATAATTACGGCAGGAGCACGCTGGATGCAGGCCGCTTACAACCGGACTGAATGGAAATCTAAGGGGGAGGCCTATGTTCAGCAGTGGACGTCCTATGGCTGATATGATGATGATGATGATGATTAACCCAAACGTAGAAGCATGCTTCTAGTAAGTTAGCCATGGCTAACTTACTAAAACTCGATTACCCCGATTCATCTTATATGATCAATAAGTACATGCACCTTTTCTAAAGAAAGTAGAATGGTAGTGTATAATATTTTTATAATAGTTAGTGTCTAATGGTGCTGCATAAGCAATAGCAGCAGTTTTTGTTTTTAAAAATTAATTAATTAAAACCTATGAAGATGTACGTACATAATACTATGTGAAACATAGGCACATTGTAGGGTTATGCGCAAAAAAACCTCAAATTACATTATTTTTAATAAGCGTTCGCGTATACCTACCCTGACATAAAATTCAAAGAAATTGAAAAAAAATTAAAAAATTCAGCCAATGTAAACCGAGATGTCCCACATAAATCGGGACAGGCTCTGGCAACACTAGCGGTCGGAAGTGGAGGCACAATCGCCCCAATAAACGGCGTCGTAAACTCACAGCTTGGCCACAGGTGACTTAATACATGTGGTTAAAATCTTTTAGGGAACTTTCAACCGTGTATTTTGTTAGTAAACCTCAAATATTAGGCGGAGAAACAGAAAATAACCGCAAAACGTTGAGAAACATTAATATAAAACCAATTTAATTTGCTTGAAAATGCTAGGGTGTAGTTTTATTTAACGAAGTTAGGAGGTCAATTGAGTCACGAATGACTACAATAATCGAAGAGAATTTGAAGAGAGAATAAAAGAAGTAGAGAAGATGTGCTCCTCAAATGTGGGAGCATCTTCAGATATTTAGGATATTAGTTAGTTTCGCACTGTTTATTTTTTGTTAAGAATTACCAACGGAGGATACACGAAGATACAATATTCTTATGACTAGGGAATTAAGTAAATGTGTTCCCGCAATTATAGGGAGCCACAGCATGCACAACTAAACATTTAAGTTACCTATAGGTATTATAATTTACATAACTAGCCGGTCTACTGCGTACATTCTAAAAATGAATTAGGTACTTTATCTATCACTGTTATTACTGAATGTAATAACAGTGTGAATTTTAGAACTTGAACACTTTTAACAGGAAAGTTAAGTTAACAGGAACTGTTAAGAGGTCCCCTCTTAACTTTAATGTTTTGTAATCCCCGGTTTCCTCCAAATATTGTACACCTATTTGATATATTTATATCCTGATAATTTGAAAATAAAGTAAAGTATGTCCCTATCATTTTATTTTTCTTTATAATTTCTTCATTTTTTGTAGTGAAGACGATTCACTATAAAAAAGAGAAGAATTCATAAATCCAGGTTCACGTGAGTAAAACTGGGATTTTCAGAAGTTCACTATGAAAAGACCGAGAGTTTATAAGAGAAATTAAAATGACATGGACATAGTTTACTTCACTATTATAATATAGAGACATGAATTTATAGACTGGGTAAATTGCATTTGGACGAAGCAGGGGAATATAGAAGCAGGGATAAAACATCGATTTGCTAATTTTTTCATAGGACTGTGGCAGATTTCTCGTGGCTACGATACGCTATTAAGGTGGGCGCTATAAACAAGATGGTATTGACCACAATAGATAATTTATAGAATTATTTATTTCATAATAAGTGAACCACGATCGTTCACCTTACGTGGATTATATTATGCAACATGATACGAGCAGCCGCGCGTTCAGATTGGTTGTCAACGGGTGCGCACGCGCCGCGCAGTGCACCTGACACACACACTACCAATTACTATACAGGTGGCTTATTATATGAAAACATCCCTATAAAAACACAACTGGCGAAGTGTGGGTGTACCTAATATAGGACTCATACTGGGTACGAAAAATCTCTATGAAAAGCATTTTCATATAAAAGTTATTGATGAAAATGATTTTTTTTAATTATTTATGACATTTAGGTATACTTTTTAAAAAAAAAATTTGAATCCCTATTTTTACATACAGTGAATAAACCAAGCATCCCATTCGTTTGCATTATTTGCAATATTAAAGTTCTGAAAAAGTCTTCTCATTTGCGTTTGTAAAGTATTGTACAGATAAGCAACATTCTTTCAGTGTTAACATCTACTTATTCATGGTTTGATCTATTTAATCGGTTTATCCTTAAAATCTAATAATAACTGTGCTCACTTAGGTTGTTATTATTTTACCTACGCAAGCCTTTGCTTTGTAGAAATAAAGCACTTTCATATTTGCATATACATTTTTATTCAACATCAGACCTTGAAAGGAGCACCTTGTTTAAACAAATACACCTGATGATCCTTGCACCTTGCTCCAAATGAACGGTTGGGTTCACCTGTGTCTTTTTATTGTACCTTCATAAAATATCTTCCTCTCTGTTACTCTTCCAAGTTGATATAATGATGAATTAATAGACAATGTTAAAACCACTGCAGGCGATTTTGTTTTGTACAAGAATTATTTTTTATATATCGGTGGCGTAGTGGTCGCAATCTCTAATGCTAATCATGAAGTCTCGGGTTCAATCCCCAGGTCAGGCAAAGTGGTATTGAGTTTGGAACTGTGCCCGGTAGATAGCAATAGACTCGCCCCTTATTATATATGGGACCAATAACATAAATTACCTCTTCGGGAGAAAGGCGTGATAGAGGAAAGTATCAAAACACTAACAAACAATACTTCATTAAAGACTGTTAAATTGTTAGATAAGTCATTGTGGTTTCAATTTAACATATAGCGATTAATTTATTTGCCAGACACTTTATTCTAATCCGTTGTCTATACAGCATCTATGTACTTCTATTTCGAATTGTTTCACCTCATTACGCTCACGAATATCACCAACACCTCAAAACTTTCCACTTGACTTTAAACCTTCTACCATCTGGTGAAAGTTGAATATTGCTTACAATTTTCTGTATTGAATATTTCCAATCTCAACTGAACGAACTCCTTAAGTAGACAAATTTAAACCCAATATGTTGCACTGGAAATTTCTAAATTGACTGATTTTATATCAACATCGATTAAAATGTAAGGGTCATTCAAAAATAAACTCTAAATAAGCGGCAATAAAGCTGTAAGTTGTAGGATTTCATTGTTAAAGTTAAGGTGTGAAAACATTTTCTCAGAGTAAGTATACTTATGTCGAAGTCTGCATTGGGAATGCGACAATTTCGCCCGTTCGAATACAAACCTGGGACTAATGGCATGCTATTCTTTATGTATCCAATTAAAATTATTCTAAAGCTGCATTGTGCTGTATGGAATATACCAATTCTTGTTTTTGTTTGGTAGAGTCAGATGTCAGAGATGTTTTAGGAAGGATGAATTTGTAAAGAAAAATCTATATTATATTTGACTACGTAGTTGTAGAACCGTATTTAGTAAGCTTTTTCATCTTTGCGTCAAATTGATTTTTAAACATCATATAAATAGAAATAAATTTAAAAATAATTTAAACATTGTTACGATTTTATTCAGAAAATAGCAACAATCTATTATTTTACTGTAGGGTTGATGTTATTTTGTGACGCGCATGCTGCGGATTCTGTGAACGTTTTGGTGGTTTTATGGAGAGTATTAATGGCAACGTGTGGTTTAAGGAAGATCTATGGCATGTGCGAGGGCGCGATGGCAACACAGGGAGGTGGATGCCAGCGCGACAGATGATTGTAGAGGGAGATTGAAGATGGTGGGCTTGGAATAAATCATTTAAAATATGCTGAAATGTTCGAGTATTATTTAATGGAAAAGGCACGTCTACATTACTTTACAATTACTAAATTAGATCAATTTTTATATTATAAAATAACATCTTCTTCATCGCCTATCTTTAATTAATTGAGAAGTTTCAGTAGATGCGTGTAAAATTTGCATAAACACAACGTTCACTATCGCAAAATAAGAACAAAATCCGAACTCGGGGCTCACATGAAATAAATGGAATAAAAAAATCGATTTTAAACGTTCGATCTGCGCAGGAGTGTATGCAATTAAAGCGTTCTCAGAAACTGGCCACGGACTCCGCACGAATATAGTAACGTTGTTGGGGTGTGAGAAATAAAAATATTTAGCCTTTCGAGCTTATTTCAGGGGTTAAAGGACAATATTTCTAGAAATAATGAAATAGTAAAACTTTGCCTATAATATCTTCTTTTGGGCATTAAAAAAACATCGAGAAATCTTTGTTTTTTGTAATATTAATACACCAAAACATTTATTTCGTAGCCAGAAACGCTTATGAGTAGATTGTTATCGATGTATCGCGTATAACCCTTGGACCGCTTATCAGAGGCTCAGAAACGACTAAACAAGGTGTTTACGATCCAGATTTCGATCGGAGAAAAACGTCGAACAAAACCGAATCCTTAGCGAATAAATTATAAGAGAAAGAATCGAGTATCGGGTCGTGTGTCCCCTCCTTAATTGGGCCATGTTGCTCGGACAAGGGAAAAAACTCAAACATTTGTTAGGTATTCCGAGAATTATACACTTGTCGCTTTTCAACGGTGGTAACCAGTTTAGCATTGGATCACTAATGAATTGCTTGTTGAGTAATGAATGCCTGTTATGGAATTGTCTAGACTCTAGAGTGTAAAGACTCTAGAGTGTATTTTCTATTATATTAATAGCCTTAAGTTATTATATGAGCAACCTGCCCCAGCTTCGCACAGGCAGCAGCAGAGCATAGTTTTATATCGAAAATATTTTCAAAGCGGTTTTCCTATAACATAGTTTTGCGCAGCGCATGCCTATAAAACATCTTATTTCAGACAATTTACTCAAAACCCTAATTAATATACCTAAACCCTCTTCTTGCATCACTTTATCACTGGTGAAAGCCATTAAAAATCAAATATTAGTTTATCATTTGACAGCCTTATTGGCTCAGATGGTAGTAACTGTGCCCCCCGTTCGATCCCCGGCCAGGTCAAACATTTGTGTGCATGAACATGTCTGTTTGGTCTGTGTCTGGGTGTTATAAGCTTATATATAAATATATATCAGTCATCTGGTTACCATAGTACAGGCTTATAGCCTAGTTTGGAACTAGATGACCGTGTGTGGAAGTTGTCCCATATTATATTATCGTGAACAGACAGACAGATAGACAGACAGACCGAGGTTACTTTACTTTATAATATTCTAGCTGTGCCCCGCGGTTTAACCGGTGTAGTCTTCGTTCCCGTGAGAATATCGGTATATAAAGTACCGTATGTGCTATTCCAGGGTCTAAATTAACTTATACATACCGAATTTCAGCCCAATCGGTTCAGTAGTTTTGGCGTGAATGATTAACAAACATCCATCTATCCATCCATCACAAACTCTCACAAACTTTCTTATTTATAATATTAGCAGGATTAGTAGGAAGTAGGATTAGTAGGAAGCAGGATTAGTAGGTAGTTATGTGCGTACAACTATAAAACTAGTTACATTATTATTAGTAGTATTATTGTTACTTATAAATTTAATGATACGAATCTTAGAAGTTTGTTAAGTAAATTGAACAGTGAATCAAGTAATGATCTCTTTAGTATTATATATATAATATATATTGTATTAAATATATTTATTTGCATTATATTGATATCTTAGTAAAATATTGTAAAAAACCACGCAATGGGAGAAGCCACTGGTCCCTGAAATAAAGTTTTTAACTAGTTCGGGGACCTATGGATTCATAAATTTATGTCAATAAATCAATAAATAAATAAATTTTATGAAAGAATTTCAAAGTATGAAATATCATTCTGATGCATCTATTTAATGTGTTGTAAAAACCTCTTATCAACACCCGTGAGTTTCAACATTATTAACATTATAAATGTCTTTTCATTTCATTTAAAGTAGTTGACTGCCTCCGTGGCGTAGAGGGCGCATGCTCGACTGCCAATCAAGAGGTCCCGGGTTCGATCCCCAGGTCAGGCAGTGCTAAATATTGGATTTTTCCATTAGGAATTATCTCAATAACTGCCTGGAGTCTGGAACTGTGCCCGGTAGATGGCAATAGGCTCGCCCCCTATTACATGGGACCAATAACATACTGGCGAAATGTGGGTGTATCTACATGGGACTGAGTCCTGGGTACATCTCTGCCTACCCCTTCGGGAAAAAGGCGTGAACGTATGTTATGTTATGTTATGTAAAGTAGTTAAGTATAGAGATATCTAATTCATTAGTTTAATCTAATTTAACAACTCAATAATGGCTTTCCGTTAAAGTTTCAATCAAACCCACCTGCTTGTTGGTCAGCTGCTCACGAGTGAGGGTTGCAAGTTGTAATCTTAGAAGGTATACCGCAGATATATGGTTGACTGGCCACAATATTACTCGTTCATTAATTTTAAATTACATTTTAATTTATTGACGTTTAGCTTTTTCTAAATACCAACCATAAAAATTAACAAAGGTACTTAGCTCTTAAAGGGACTGCCTCGGTTTCGTAGTGGGCGCAAGCTTGACTTCCGATCATGAGGCCCCGGGTTCGATACCCAGGTCAGGCAGTGTTAATACATTTTTCCATTAGGAATTATCTCTATGACTGCCTGAAGTCTGAAACTGTGTCCTACTGGACACAAATATACCATCCTACCTATATACCTATATAATATAGGCTTCTTTTACTTGCGACCAATAGCATACTGGCGAAATGTGAATGTACCTACTATGGGACTGAGTCCAGGATGTACCTATCAGGAGATGTATCTCTGCCTAACCCTTTGGAAAAAGTTGTTACTACTTAATACTAATGCGGTTTACCGCATCCACGTGATTTTGCGAGCAAAAGTCCCTATCGGCTATTTATGTATTTTTAGGCTTTAATATTTTGTACCGCCTGGGAATTACAATGCATACCTAAGTAAAGCTTTGGATCTGTTTGATAACAAATTTTTGGACATATGGGAACAAGCTAAAATATCACGCATCCACATGCAGGTGCGGGGCGGCGTGAGAATCGCTTTATTTACGTGATTAGATATGTAAGCAGGTTTAGGATATTATAATAGAACTTCCAGGTTCCCTATTTATTCCAACTATACCTGGTAATCAACACGAAAAGTAGCATTCAAGTTACAATATATTTTTAAGGATTTCGATCTCTATCTCCTAAGCTTTATGAGTTAACTTGCTGTGCCTCGCGGTAATATCGGTATAAAAATCACTTATGTGTTATTCAATGGTCTTAACTATCTACATACCAAATTTCAGTTTAATCGGTTCAGTAGTTTTAGCGAGTAAACGGAACGAATAAACACAGAAAAAGCAGCGCTAGATGGCGCTGGGGCCGAGTTAGAACACGCTAGCGTTTTGTTTACCTATTACAATGGTAACTTTTTTACATTTTATTATAGATATTTGAGATTCATTATATTAGTAGGAATTAGGATTTATCAAAAAGTTTCAGCTGAAATATTATGTCAGTATATCTTAACAATGCTCTCAATTTTTGTCAAGAATTCTCCAGCTACTTCAAAACTCGTCCCAGTAAAAATGTTGTAGCTTAAGGTAATGACGGAACGCGCGTGTCACAGAACGTAAATTGTTTATTATTTTTTATGATATTTTCATGAGAATGATCGCTGGTCTCGTGAGCGTACCGCGATAACCTTCGAACTGCCTACCCCTTTGGAAGGTGGTAATTTATTGACACGCTTTTTTTGTATAGAAAACCATAAATGATTTTTAACCACAACGTTTGTTCAACTACTTAGTTGATTTAAATATTATGTTGCATTTTCAGTAGATTTTTTGATGGTAAAGTTTTCAAAGACCTTTGTTAAATGAATAGAGCAATTTCACAAAGATCATTGAAACAGATCATAAGAATATTAAATTTTAGTAGAAGATAAAATGTATTCTAAAAAGTACTATTTTAGGAAAAAATGAACCCTTATAAGATCACTTTGTCGTCCGTCCGTCTGTCTGCCTGTCTGTCTATCTGTCCGTCTGTCAAGACACTTTTTAACGGGAACGCGCGGAGGTATCAAGTTAAATTTGATATCAATCTGCGGTCCCTTGTAGCTGTAAAAAAATCATACTTCTAAGTTAACGCAATCAAAGTTATGGCCATTTTACTGCATATTTCCATATTTTGCGCAAGGAACTAATAGATGGCGCTGTATGCTGTATGGAACCCTACACTATGCATACATACGTATGCCTTAACAATTTATTTATATTTGTACCGCTTATGTCATTTTCTCTGAAATTTCTAGATATGACGCAAGGGATTGTAATATTGTAGCGTAACAAATAAAGCCATATCATAATTCATAATAGCGGGCATTTTCCACTCTTAAGATTTCCCAAGTAAAGGTGAAATCGCTAAGCGGTTGATGTTGAGGATGAGAAATGAGCGGAAGGCGGGGGCAGTGAGGGAAAGGTGGAGGGGGGTGTATTGTAAACACAATTACCACCCCATCTCCCCCTGGGGGCAAATGGCGGCTAAACGAGCCATTCGCCTGTGATTTGTTAGCAATATACTTCAGATTTGGAACATAAATGCCTTTAAACTCGTTCGCGGTTTCAAAGAAATCGCAGTTTTGTTTCCTATTTGCGTTCACAGCCTAATGGCGTTATGGAGTTATTTTCAATGGTAAGGAATCATTTTTGACGGTTAAAATACATTGCACAATGTGGGCTATTAGCTACCTAATGTTCTATTGGATATTTAATTAAAATTTCTAATTTAGTTGTCGAGTGGACTACATGACTATCGTCTTCGACGTCAACCGGGACCAACGGCTGTTCCCGTACTTCGAAACACGGTATTTTTAGAAGTAACTCCCAACAAAATTCTTAGAGAATCATCAAGAATAGCCAATATACGCAACTAAGTGTTTTATATTGGTTATCTCTAGTGGTCAAGCTACTTTACAGTAACTGTGTAATGGTTGTTTTTTTTACTGATTATTAAAAGATTTTTTTCCAGAACACTGCATTTTTGTACCTTGTTTATTTAGACTTTACAGACAGATATCATATACATTCATATATACATTCACGCCTTTTTTTCCCGAAGGGGTAGGCAGAGGTGTACCCAGGACTCAGTCCCATAGTATATACACCCACATTTCGCCAGTATGTTAATAGTCCCATGTAATAGGGGGAGAGCCTATTGCCATCTAGTGGGCACAGTTCCAGACTCCAGGCAGTTATTGAGATAATTCCTAATGGAAAAATCTAATTTTTAACACTTTGCCTGACCTGGGGATCGAACCCGGGACCTCTTGATTGGCAGTCGAGCATGCGCCCTCTACGCCACCGAGGCAGTCAGATATCAAGTCAAGTCAAAAAGATTTATTCAAATTGGTCACAATCTGACACTTTTGTACGTCAATGAAAATAAACAATAATGAATCTACCGTGCGTTCGGAAAGATACCGTTACAAGAAGAACGCACAAGAAACTTGTAATATATATATATACCTAGACAGATAATGAGTATGTACAACGTTCGCAACGATTATGCCGTTCCCAATCATCTCCAATTTCCCAGAAGACGAGCAACGAGTAAAATCTAGCACCTTTATCATAATATAATATCAACATCCTTCACAAATACATATAACACTTTATGCGGTGCATGTAACTCGTTAATACCTTACGGTTATAACAAGCGAGGCGCTCCGAGGGCGGAGCTCTAGCGCCTCTCTGGCTCCGATAAACAAGTCAAGTACAACATTTAATTATATCGGTGTTTATTAAACCAGGCGCACCTCTAACGAACCGATGCTGATACCAATCGTGGCGATAAACCACTGTTGGATGACTCTTCACACCTACAAATCGGTAAAAGTGCATTCCATGAGTTTCAAGTTCCTCGAACCTGTGATGGCTCACACTTTGTTAAACTTTTGGAAGTGATATTTTGATAATTGTCTAATAAAAATAATTCACACCCATAAGGGTACAGACATAAAATAACATACAATCACGCCTTTTTCCCAAAGGGGTAGGCGGAGGTGTACCCAGGACTCAATGCCATAGTAGGTACGCCCACATTTCGCCTGTATATTATTGGTCTATTATAGGGGGCGAGCCTATTGCCATCTACCTAGCACAGTTCCAGACTCCAGGCAGTTATTGAGATAATTCCTAATCAAAAAATCCTATAATATTTACCACTGCCTGACCCGGGGATCGAACATGGGACCTCTAGATCGGCAGTCGAGCTTGCCCCGCTACTCCACCGAGGCAGTCACACTAGGTAGTCGAGAACAGTCGATTTAGTAAAGGTAGCAGGAACACGTTGGATGCAAGCCGCTTACAACCGCACTAAATAATAATAATGGGGAACGCATTCCAGCAGTGGAGGTCCTACGACTGAGTTGATGACGATGATGAAACATTTGGTATTTAGTAGGTAACTCAGAGACGCCAATTGGTGACTTCATGCAATGCATGAAGAGAGAGCAATTGTTCTCATCGAACGGTAGCTTATTTTTAGTGCAGATAATGTAAGGAATTGAAAAATCTCTGAAATACTTGACTAAAATGAATGAAGTCTGAAAAGTTTTAACTATCTTACTTACCAGTTCAGGGGTAATTCGTGTCTGAACGTCTACTTCTAAGCCTAACCAATCATTAGAAAAGATTCAAGATTTCACGCATATTAATGAAAGGTGGCTGGTACAGGCAGTCAGAAGTGCGCAAAACAGAGCAAGAGCCCGGGGCGCAGTTAGGCGCGTTATCGGCGCTTGCGCACGCTGCGCCGCCCTGAGCCGGCGGCTGCACGACTGACACGCCCCGGACAGGGGTGACTCTGGGCTGGACATTGTTTGAAAGTAGGGGTAGTTTTATGCATATCTGCGAGCGTTCAAGTCTGCGGGGCATTGGTAGCAGAGGCTTGATTCTGTAACTTTACCTTGTCTAATTCAGCTTGATCAATGACAAAAATCTAATTTTTGGTCATATTTCCTTAAATTTGGTACATAAATAGTATCTTATCGGATAATTTAATATTCAATTGATAAATTGAGAACCCTATTAGTACTAAATTTACAGAAAAATAGAATTTTGTTTAGCTTTCATTGATCACGCTATATCTGACAAAGCGTAAGTTTAATGGAGAGACCATTCAAACTTTACACCAAGAGTAAAGTTACAAAATCTAGCCATAACGTCACGTTACGTGAATGTGATATTTACCCACTTTTATTATGCGTCGATTGAACAACTATATTTGTATACAACTGATATATGTAGTGTCCATAGTCCAGCGGGAATATGCCCGGCTTTAAATCCGGAGTCCCTGGATCGAATCTCACCATGTGGACTTTTCGTCTGGGCGTTATCGTGTTTCGGATGGCACGTTAAACTATAGGTCCCGGTTGTTTCCTATAAGATATGTAGGGGGCAGTCGATAGGTCATGTCGGAGGCCTTGTAAGAATCTTGGCGACCTGAAACTCTGACAATGTGGGTTGTCCACATATGTTGTCCACATATGAATTGACTCGAGCAGTGTAATTGGGGTAACCCGTTCTGTTAGAGTATATTTTCAAATGAAAATGACAATGACAATATATAACTTAATATAAAAAACTCGCCTACTACTAACGAAATCCATGGGTCTACAATCCATATAGATATAAATATAGATCTTGCTATGTGAAAGCTATTTCTGTAATTCGGTGCCCATATTTATAACGCCCGCAGTCCGCCCCTGGACCAAACCTCCGACACATAGAGAGCGTGAAATATAACGCGGTCTCATTGTCTGGCTGTACCATTGTAATGAGACGTTATTTATTAAACTATCCTATAACTAATCACTGTGGACAGGTGATAACTGATAACCCTATTCTCGTGTGGGGGTGGACCGAAGTTGTGAAAGAACATTGCCGAACTAATTCCTTAGAGCAAAATAATATGTAACGCTTGTAATAACTAGGTGGGCGTAGACGTTTTAATTTATAGGTTAAATCTTACTAATATTATAAATCTTAAATCTCAGTGCAATGTAAAAAAGTTAAGTTTGTAACAGGTGAACAAAACGCTGGCGAGTTCTAATTCAACTTCAGCGCCATCTAGCACGGTTTTGGTTAGATGGATAGACGGATGTTAGTTACTCTTTCACGCCAAAACTACTGAAGTGATTGGGCCGAAATTTGGTGTGCAAGTAGCTTAGGCCGTTGAATAACACATACTCTCACATACTCTCAACTCACACACATCACTCTTTCCCGCTATTTCCACTCGAACGATGTGTACTCGGTTGAAACCTTGGGGTACAGTTAGTTATGTATAAACGTAGGACGCATGCGAAAAACGGCCGTAGAAACTAAGTGAGAAGAGCTGAAGCAGGCTTTGTGGCGCAAATTAGACACCTTTAATATTAACTAATTAGGCCACCCTAGGCCTAATTTCAGCATTCAATTGTTCAGCATTAGACTTACACGGGTTGATAATGATGACCAATTGAAAAGAGCCTTGAACGATCTGCAGGGACCAAAATAATTTGAGACTTCTTAAGATCAATGATACCTATCTACCTATATATTATACATACCTAACATCATAGTACCTACATATTATGTATTATACAATGACGTATATTCTACGATAGACAAGAACTTTCTTAAAAAATATTTGTTCAAATTTTGTTACTTAGTTCATTAAAGTTGCGTTTATTTATTAAGCTTATATATGTTAACAATAGTTTGTAATCAAATCAAACGAAAAATAAATACTCGATTTGTTTTCCTGTAATATTAGCACAGCTCCGTACGCGTTCACACTGCATGGTTGACGAAGCTTCACTAAAGTAAGGTGTACGGATTGAAGTGCACTTTAGTCGAGCAAAGTGAGTGTTCGGGACGCCAAATCTAGTACGTAGTATATTAATATCGTTGGTATTATATACATACAGTCACGCCTTGTTCCCGTTGGGGTAGGCAGAGACTATTTCTTTCCACTTGCTACGATCCTGACATACAACTTTCGCTTCTTCCACTTTCATCACATTCTTCATGCATGCTCGTCGGTTGTTGGTACTTTTGACCTGGCCTTTACTTAAGATAACGTCAACTTGTTCATGAAAGGTACGCCTAGGTCGACCCCTACCGACTTGACCATTCACACTAGCCTTATAAATCTCCTTTGTCAATCTCCTTTCGTCTATCCTCTCCACATGTCCGAACCATCTAAGCAATCCTTTCTCTATCTTTGTCACTACATTTTCTAAAACGCCACAGCGTTCCCTTATCACACTGTTCCTCACTTTGTCCATCAAGGTTATATTATATTATAGTATCTATTATACCTCTATACATATTTGTAAGTGAAATTCAATATTCTCCAAGTAAGCCCTCTAATTGGAGGCTTATCGGTAGCTCACTTTTACATTTGGCTATTTACAGTATTAGAACTAGGAAATTACTACAATTACTCTAAAAGATCTAACATGGCAAAACGAACCTTACCGTGATGAGAACACAGGTTGTATTAGTGTGTTTGTTTCAAAGATCAGGTTGCAAGTTCAACCGTTAACACGCCCTCACAGATAGTGCTAACGAGAGACGATATCGAGAGATCTTTAGAACATTTGGAACATTATGACTTATTATTTCCGAAGGAGTATCTTCGGTATTTCCATCAGGCTATCCCACAATCCTACTAATATTATTAATCTCAAATTTCAGTACAATGTAATAAACTTTGGTTAGATTGATGGATGGATGTTTGTTACTCTTTCACGCCAAAACTACTGAACATATTGGGCTGAAATTTGGTATGCAGGTAGCTTAGATCCTGGAATAACACATGGGTATTTATTTTTCCTGACATTCCCACGGGAACGATGAATAAACTGAGGTCTTGTAGGCGGAAAAATCCTAATATAAACGAAAATTGTTAAAGTACATACCAAACCAAACTTATCATCTACCTGCCTAAGGGCAGGCTGACTCCACTGTCCCTATAGTAGGTACACCCACACTTCGCCAATTAATTTCGCATACACTCATACCTAATTAGAATTAGGTATACATATGTATGTATATAAGGTTATATTATAGGTATGTACTTTGCATATTAGGTATGCAATGTGTCAAAAAGATGTAGTAAAACTTAGGGGGTGGCATCTCTATCCGACAAACTAAACAACATATAAAAGATGCGCAATTCTTGCGCAAATATAATTTTCGACTTTTCATATAAATTCGCCACTTATTTTTAACTGATCCCTTTTGTATGAGAAATCGTTTTTTTTAAATTTAGCAATTCTTTTTTTAGATCTTTGTTTGATTGAATTTAGTTGTTGTTTGAAAGCTGTAGTATAATTACACCTTTTTTAACACAATATAAATATACTATGTAGTATTATTTAATATACATCTATTAATTAATCATAATCATTTTATTTGCAGGAATATATGTACCAACAGGTCATAAATTAATTTTAATTAGCCCAATACATGCTACCTTCTTGAGGCGTGCAGATTACAATTAAAAATAAATTTTAACTAGACTAATTAGGTAATAATAGCAATGTCCAAAATAATAATAATCTAAATTTACATGCAAAATTAAGAAAAAGAAATAATTATTAGATTAAGTAGGTATGTCAAGCAGTCAATCTTAAAATTATAATGTCAAAACCAATATCAAAATAATAAAAATAAGGCAATCATCAAACTTAATATTAAAATTATATACCATATTATAACCCATATCTATACTTTATGGTCTACATACTCTTTAACTGTGTAAAAACATACATACATAACATACATTCACGCCTTTTTCCCGAAGGGGTCGGCAGAGGTGTACCCAGGACTCAGTCCCATAGTAGATACACCCACATTTCGCCAGTATGTTATTGGTCCCATGTAATTGGGGGCGAGCCTATTGCCATCTACCGGGCACAGTTCCAGACTCCAGGCAGTTATTGAGATAATTCCTAATGGAAAAATCCAATATTTAACACTGCCTGAACTGGGGATCGAACCCGGGACCTCTTGACTGGCAGTCGAGCATGCGCCCACTACGCCACCGAGGCAGCCGAGAGTGTAAAAACATTTTTCCATTAACCATCTTGTCAATTTTCGCTTAAAAACATTTACGGGTAGATCTACATCTTTATACTCATTTGATAGCTTGGTAGCTTAATGATGGACGCTAGTGGAGTAATCTTATTTTGATTAAACCTATGCAAAATTAACAGGTTATTTCAATTATACTGAAGCTTTTTAATCATTATAATAATCAACATGTTTTTTTTACAAAAACCTGTCGATAGCTGCTATGGATCAGCTTTCAAATAATTAATATTAAAAGGATCACAAATTATATAATCATGTTTAATAAAATTCATATTCATGATTATTTTTTAAGGGAAATATCGCCTAGTAAGTAACCTAAGCTTAATCATATTTACGACAATCACTTCCCGTCATAATAATATGTACTACCTACCTTTAGGTCTATATTAATAATTATAACAGATTTATAATAATTTATCACTAGAAGTGACGCATTTATTTGGATTTATACCACTTTTTCAAGTGACTGTACTTTGTATTGGCAGAAGAAATTTATAAAAAGTTTTATAAAATGTGAGTCGAGTCGGCATCTATAATTTATATATTACTAGCTGTGCCCCGCGGTTTCACCCGCGTAGACATCGTCCTCGTGGGAATATCGGGGAAAAGTACATCATGTGTTATTCCTGGGTCTAAGCTACCTGCTTATCAAATTTCAGCCCAATTTGTTCAGTAGTGACTGCCTCGGTGGCGTAGAGGGCGCATGCTCGACTGCCAATAGAGAGGTCCCGGGTTCGATCCCCAGGTTAGGCAAAGTGTTAAATATTAAATATATTGGATTTTTCCATTAGGAATTATCTCAATAACTGCTTGGAGTCTGGAACTGTGCCCGGTAGATGGCAATAGGCTCGCACCCTATTACATGGGACCAATAACATACTGGCGAAATGTGGGTGTATCTACTATGGGACTGAGTCCTGGGTACACCTCTGCCTACCCCTTCGGGAAAAAGGCGTGAATGTATGTTGTTCAGTAGTTTTGGCGTGAAAAGTAACAAACATCCATACATCCATCAATCTAACCTAAACCGCGCTAGATAACGAATGGTGAGTTAGAACTCGCCATCGTTTTGTTCACCTGTTAAAAGCGTAAATTTTTTAAATTGTACTGAAATTTGAGATTTATAACTGTCGGATAGTAGGAAGTAAGATTTAAGGAAGTCAACTCGACAAATAGCGCAAATTAGTACAGTCAAAACAGAAAGTGTTTGAATAGTACTACTAATAACTAATATCTCGGGGTGACAGGCGCAGTGCAGTGCCGCGCAGATTTTTGAATTTTTAAACACTAGGTGGCACTGTGTCTGACTGATATGGGCAATCATGATACTTACCATCAGGCACCTGATTTGCTCGTCTTGTCACTCACTATCATAAAAAAATAGTTTAATGTTTTGGTTATAAAATTTACTAATTAGAACATAACATTATTAATGTTAATTATGTTAATGGTTAATAATGTTTTCACTCCTCTTGATCATAAAGTCCGTCATTGTTGCGGACCAGAGCGGGTCTAATACGTATATATTTTTTTAATTTTCAACCTCTAGGGCATTAAGTTATAAATTTTGTCTATTACTAAGAAGTTACTAACGAGATTATATTTTATCGGCGTCGCACGTATAGGATATTAGCCAAAATGTTTTCATGAATAAATTATTCATTTTATTTTAACATAGTGAAAAGAAGAGTGTAACACACGGCGCTAAAACCCATTATAACTCGGTTTCTATTTACTCCCTTACTAAAGCTCGGGAGTGAAACTACCTCGTATACAATGGGTCTCTTTAGGCCCCTTGTGTACAGTCTACTATTTTAATTTTTGGATATTATAAGATACGAAATTGATCTCAAAACGTGATATAGTACCGACACTTCCAGTATTTTAAGTTCTAAGTCACAAAAGGAGCAATTCATTGCGACCCACAAAAACAAGGATAACATAGAAATTAAATTGAAGCAATTAATAACGACCGAAAAAACATAGCTGTATGTATGTACCTATATTACTTTGAATTATATTTACTAACCTACATATTTAATGTACAGGATGACTTAAATGTTTCCTTAACTCATTTATATCAGTATATGTGTGATCTATAAAGAATTTCAGAGGTAAACCAAATCGTTGTTTTTTCCCTGTTTTCCTCCGGATAAAATTATAACCCATTCTATGAATTTATATCCTTCTATTTTTAGGAGAAATTAACTGTCCCTGTCATTTAATTTCTCTTATAAGCTCTCCGTTTATTCCTAGTCATGATCTCAGCCATAGGATGGTCACTGCTGAACATAGACCTCCCCTCCAACCCAACCTCCTCCTTAGATTTCCATCCAGTCCGGTTGTTAGCGGCCGTCATCCAGCGTGTTCCTGCCGTACTTATCAGATAGGTCGTTACAACTTGTGGGAGGACGACCTACGCTGCGCTTACCAGTCCGTGGTCTCCATTCGAGAACTTTACAGCCCCATCGGCCATCAGTTCTACGTGCTTATATGCTCTGCCCACTTCAACTTGCTAATCCGCTAATCCGTAACTTTCGTTCGTCTACGGATCTTCTCAATTCTGACTCGATCTCGCAGAGAAATCCTGAGCATAGCCCTCTTCATAGCACGTTGCGCTACATAAGACCCACAGTTAGAGACCAAGTTTCAGATCCGTATGTCATCACTAGCAACTCACACTGGTCGAATACCTTCGACTTGAGGCACAGAAGTATTTATAGTGAAATTCTAAAATCCCGGTTATACTCGCGTGATAAGACTACAAAAAAAAGAATAGTTTAATGATAAAATAAAATGATAAAAGCATAGCTAACATCGTCTTTAAAACATCAGGATATAAATAGGTTTATATTATATTTGGAAGAAACAAAGGGATTCAACCAAAGGGAACAAAACAGCGATTTGGTAAATTTTTATGTGTCAAACTACTAAGAGGTCACCTTTCCTGTTATAGTGAGATGATGGCAAGTACCCAGATGTACCTCTACAGTGAGTCAGCGACGTTTCGTTCTCATGTTTGCCGCACACCGTACCTTACGTCTTACATACTAAATACTTATTCTACGATACATTTGGTCTTCGGTACGTTCAACTCTTTGTTTTTACCGATGACTTAATAAAATGAGTGGGCACTTACTGTGAACCATGTCGCGCGATGTATTGTTTCATTTCTAGTTTTAATACTTGCATCTTTTATCATGTATCAAATGAATAATTAAATGATAATTAAGTTTAATGCATCCTCTTTTGAAAGTGTCTGACATGGTATAAAGTAGGTAATAATAAATTTGGGTTATTCTGTTTCCTGCAAAGACCCATTATTCTCAAAAAATACCTTTTCATTCATTTTTCAAGCTAAATAAATCTTTTTCAGGTAAAAAATAAAGTAGTAAGCAAATAAAATAAAGTGAAGTTATAAAGCAGGAAACAGAAAAAAAGAATTACACACCATATCAAACCTATGGATCATCTTATGTAGTTTTTACTTTAAGATCATCTATCTATCTACCTAAGGTTAGGAGAAAGTTATACTTAATTAGATACTATAATATATTATGCAAATAAAAACCAACTGTCAAGAAGCCTATACAGCCGCGGGCCAAAGCCTCATTTTCTTATCTAAAAACATAAGACTCGTTTGTAAAATGGCTGTCATAATATGTACAACATCGATGCACGACGCAGTTTCTTGTCGCACCATACTTGTAATCGCCGAAAAAGGTTAACTGGTGTTTATTTACTTAATGATGGTGATAGTACTCGTTTCAATATATACTTTAACTTTTTGATTTGAGTTCGTAATAAAGCGAGGTCGTTTGAATAAGAATTTATGACACCTGCGAGTATGAGTTCTCACAACAAACACGAATGCTATATCCATTCACAAAACCTATTATGTTAATTTAAAACACATCAGAAAGTCGATAGCATCTCGACTCGTTCACACCACACCTACCGAAACAATAGTTAATAAGATGATTTATATCGATTCGAGATAGGTGCGTTCGACACGTCTCGACAACGATTTAGCATAATCTCGGGATCGGATCGGGTATCGGTACAGATGTTACGGAATAGGCGCCCGCCGAGCTCACATCTTGATCCTTGAAGAGCATGCTTGTTGTAGTGCACTAGTGCGAAATAATAACCTCTTAAATACATTTCATTGATAGACTATACTCCATCTAATATAAAAAAGAACAGAAATGTTTAAAAATGCTACATTCTTTCGATGCTTTAAAAATGTCTAAACTCACGATGTTGTAAACATTTGAATATTATTCCAGAGTTTGTGACACATGCAGATTCCAAATAAAAATTAAGTCGTTTTATATTCCTTGCTTGTTCTTATGTGAGGTTTCTCACATTTCGTCGGTAACATGATACCTCATAGATTTTTAGTGCGGTTAGACAATTGCATAATTCCGCGAAAAGCTTGAGTCATAAAAACACGATTCAATATTTCACCAAAAATAATTTCAGCTAGTTACAACCCCGGAAGATTTGTCTTTTCGTAACTTGTTTAGCTCAAAATACTTAACAATATGGCCAAAGAAATCGTCCGAAATAAACTATTGTTAGTTCAGAATGTTCGCAGAACCAACTCTCGGATTGATTCGAGTGACGTTACCGCCCAGAACGTAGCAATTAATTCGGTAAGAGTGGCCATTCGCCGGCCTCACCATGACACGGAGGTTTCGATCCCTCTATACTAGTTATTATAAAATAATGAAAGCCGAACCGCCCGCTGAGCGCTACAATTGCCCTGCTTAACCGCCTCACTCACCACCACACCGCCCGTTTAGCTATTTTAATTTTTAGTTTGTCTACTAACGGTAAGAGGTTTCGTAACTCGTACTTGTGTATCGGCGATCTATGTTTGTCTGGGCTTCAGAGTCCGCCTACATGTACTGAGAGTATACAAATTGCATGTGTGCCATTAATTTGATTTAAGCCTTCGACACACCTTTGATTGCTCTCTTGTTCTGAGTTTCTTCACTAATGAACAATAGGAGGTGAATAGAAATTACATCTGATTTGTAAAATCGATATGCAAGAATTGGCGTAATTAACGAGCGATGGCCATAATGACGTCTTGGATGAAAGTGTGCCGGAACTTTCTGCGAAGTACAAACAGACAAATTTTAAATGGCAATGCAGTATGCCTAGAAGGGTTGTTGTTACTTTGTCACAAAGTTAGTTCCCCATACAAAAAATATGTGTTGTCTCGCCACAGTCCTATTTTTGTATTGTTATATCGCCACAGGTTTATGGCGAGACAAGCTAGTTCGCTACTACAAGGCAAATTAGGAAAATAGTGCACCAGATCGTAAAGAATGGTCGAAGAGTTTGGCCTAGCAGTAGACCTGGCTGTAAACAAATAAATAAAAAAATGTCTGGATTGCATAGTTTACGTATTGATAGTATGCAGCATATTACAAGCCACTTCAATGAATTTCCATGTGTTACAAAAACAACACGCAATAGTGCGTACAAGCTGCGTAGCCGGTGCGTGCCGCAGACGCGTCATGTGGTCGCCGGTTGGCTATCGAAGATCTTCACGCGTCGCCGCTTGCGTACGCGCACCCCTCACCACACCGCAACTAAAATCAACCCGATTGGTTATTGCGCTAAATAACACCAATTAACTAAATTGAGTTTCTTTAAGGTGTTGCCACGTCAGTCTTCAAACTCGCTCGTAAATAGCTCGCAGTTTGTAGCTGAGCGCGTTTGGTACAATTAAAATGATAAGTACGTATGAAGAGGTATGTATCTGTGGCGGGTGGCGTAAGTGTAAATTATTTTTACAAGATATTAGCAGTATTCAGGATACTTACTCGTGATGGTGGTTGGCTTTGGTTAAAGAAAACCGAATGATTGTTTCATGTTTATAAAATTTGTTAAAAAATATTTTTACGGTTATTTTAACGTTTTTTTTTATAAATAGGAAGTTTTTTAAAACTATACGATTTTCTTAAACCAAATATGTTTTGGCGCAAATAAAAGCTAGATCAATAACCAAACAAAAAATTTCATTTTGTATGGAAGAGAGACCTCCTTCATAATAAAATTAATCTGGGAAGAACTGCCTTCTGATCCACAGCTTCCGCTTTTCCAGGAGTTAGAGCGTCCACTTAATAATTGTAAACAGTTTTGTAGGCAAATAAATGATATTATGATTATGATTATAATAAACGCAATCCCAGCGGCAAAGCTTTATAAAAGCTTAATATATATAGTAATTGTATAAGTATATAGTAATATAGTATATAGTAATATATGTATATAGTAATTGTATAAGTTTGAAAATGCATTTGATGCTCATCCTCATCACCATCGTCAGCCCATAGCATCCCACTGCTGGGCATAGGCCTTTTCCCTATTGCCATTTTTCTCTGTATTGATCGGTCCACATCCAGGTCATTCCTGTGGTTTTAATGTCGTCGATTTGGTGCTTAAACTATCTATCTATTAATATAATTATTAGTATGCTCTATATCTATTAATATATATAAGCTTCAAACACAGTAATATATAAAGTATTTCAAAAAGGTGTTGTTAAACTTTAGGGGGTGCATCATACCCATAACCCGAACAACTATCAAATATATCAAAAAAAGAATTGCGAAATTCGTAGGAAATGTTCAGTTTGACGGGTATTTAAGACGGGTTAAGGTAAGTATACAACTACAAATTAAGGTAAGTATACGACGGGTTAAGGTAAGGTAACATGATCATCGAAATAGCGTCACACCCCACTATTACTATACCTTATTGTAAAACATTTTATATATACTTAATTGTTATTTTTAATGTTATTCAAAGAGTTGCAAAACGATGTTTGTCGTCGTTCCATCAAAGTCAATATTAAGAAGCATTTTTCCGGTAAGAGCGTGTGACGCTATTTCGATGAACATGAACTTTAATCAATGAAGTTATGTCGGCGTCTTTGCGGTCTAACTAACCGAGCAAATGAACAAGCTGATGATGCACGATAGACGAAGATGGAGAAGGTATTAGATATTAATAAAGACTGCAAGATAGTATGGAAAACTTGTGACCAAAAGTTGTCATAAATGATTTCCCAAATAGATATAGTAGAAAAGCTGAACACTAAAAAACGACATGACGTTTAACAAAGAAGGTGAAGAAGAGGGAAATGAGGAAAGCTATGCGCTATGTAACCACATGTATAATGTAAATAATATGGCAAATGGTATTAATAGAAGCGACTACTCTACTATCTCTATATACTCGTACTTTTAGGAATGTAAAATGTTGTCTTTCAGCAAACGCAGTAACCGGCGTGGTAGTTTTCTGGTGTTGTCAAAAATCAGAACCAATTATGGCAAGAAAATGTTTACTAACGAGGGAGCACGGTTATATAATAATTTACCTATAGATATAAAAAATATTAACAATCTTAAAGCATTTCAAAGGAAATTAGCCAATTATTTAATTGGAGATATTGTCTACACCTTTATACATTTTTAGAATTTAGCTCTTGTAAAATAAGACTTAATACTATTTATCACGACGAACATGTAATAATAGATTAATTTTTTATTCATAAGTCACGTTCTCATGTAAGCGGCATATTATGTCTTAATTGAGAATAAAGATCTTTAAACCTAATGTGACCGAATAATGTGTTAGAGGATACTCGTGGAAGAGGTTTTGAGAAAATCGTGCTGTGACGACCCTACGATGGGATAACGATAGTAATTGTAGAAATGAACTGAATTAGACATATATTTTGTCTTGTGTGAGAAGGCACAATTAACTATGGAGCCCGATTGGCACTTATCAAGATATGTAAACGGATAGTCGGCAGGATGTGTTGGATGGAAGTCTCTACATGGTGTGCGACCTGAAAGCTCCGACATAATTTAGTGCCTATGCACATTGCGTTTTTTTATCACTGCCAACGACGCGCAGATGCTGCGCATATTTATATGCGATTTAAAGGCATATCGAACACAATCCAGAAGTAATATTTTGAATGTGCAGAGAACCCCAGAATTTAGTAATGTAATTGAGGTTATGTTAGAATGTACACGGTTATTACCATTGTTATTATGTTTCATGTCACATCCAAATGTTTTAAAACTCCACGCCGCACGCGCTACAAGCTAGTTACAAGCTTGTTTCTCCTCCGAGAGCATTCTTGCTGACTCAGCGTCTACTCTTTAACTGTTACCTATGATTGTTCTCATTGTCTGTCAATATCAAGCACCCTCCCGCCCCTCTTACCGCCGACAGTTAATTACTTTTCATTAGACAATGATTACGAGACGTACGCTCAAATATTTGGGCGCAACGTGTAATTTTCGGATCAAAATATGATGGTGCAGGCGCCAATACGGTTTAATTGTGTAAAGAAATGATTTTAATATGATGAAATTTGATGAAATTGGTTTATAATCACTGTAAATTATAAAATCCTAAATGACTCACTTACTGACATGCAACGCAGAGCCCAAACCACTGATCCTAGAGACTTGAAACTTGAGATGTAGGTCTTTTTGTTGTGCTAAGAAAGATTTTTAAAATTCACATTCATCATCATCATCATCTCAGCCGTTGGTAATCCACTACTGAACATAGGCCTCCCCCATAAAGGGGGGTTTTGCCAATACTCGACACGCTTTGGCTTGAAATTCACATTAAAACTCCTATATTTCATAATGGCGAGCGGGCAAAGCTGCTGTTCTTAAAATAGTTTTAAATACTATGTTCTTTATCAGTAGGAAGACGTCCGCACTGCTATCGTAGTGGAGTATTTTGCCATAAGAACATAAAATAATATTATTTCGATATTATACAAAACTAGCTGTGCCCCGCCATTTTACCCGCGGAGACATCGTTCCCGTGGGAATATCGGGAATTAAAATTTCAATCCAATCCATTCAGTGGTTTTTGCGTGAAACAGTAACAAACACCCATCCATCCTCACAAACGTTCACATTTATTATAATATTTTAAGTAGAATTTGTAACTTAGGACTAGATTTTTCTTATGATAGTGAGTGACAAGACGAGCAAATCTGGTGCCTGATGGTAAGCATCATGATTGCCCATATCAGACACAGTGCCACGCAGTGTTTTAAAATTCAAAATTCTACTTCGCCGCACTGCACTGCGCCTGTCACCCTGAGTTATTAGCTGTTAAAACTCGTCATGCCCAGTAATTTCGATGGTAACGCAAATCTAACAATAATGAAAAAAAAATAATTAATTAAGGATACTTATGATGCAAGCATTTCTGAATATTTACTTTAGATGAAAGAAGAGTGGGTTACTTCGTATAATCTATCAAAATATAAAAATTTTATAATTTCGTCATTAAATATTCATTCGTAAAAAAATCATTTTCTCAGAATAACAGTAAAATAAAATAATAAAGTGCGAATGTCCAAGAATTCGAGCAAATATCCTGATGGCATACTAATGTGCCTGCGGAATGAACTCGGACTTGGAAATACTTAAAAATGGCATATTACGACCACACTCTTTCATTAATTATTTGGATGACAAATTTTGTAGTAAACAGGGTTACTTGCAATTACTTAGCATCCTCCTATCCTTCTCCTTTCTTGTACCCATCATTTTTTAAAATATTCATTAGGAAGTCGAAATGGTAATTTGAAAATTATATCTATTGGAAGTTGTTCAGTTTGGCGGGAAGTGCACCTCCTTACGTACCTACTGTAATTTTTTTTCTTTTTTTATGATAGTGAGTGACAAGATGAGCAAATCAGGTGCCTGATGGTAAGCATCATGATTGCTCATATCAGACACAGTGCCACCCAGTGTTTTAAAATTTTAAATTCTTCGCGGCACTACACTGCGCCTGTCACTCTGAGTTATTAGTTGTTAAAACTCGTCAAGCCCAGTAATTTCGCTGGGAACATTGCCCTTCAAACCGGAACACAGTAATGTTTGCACATTACCGTTTAGCGGATAAAATAACTGGCAAAGGTATGGTACACCCCCAGGCGGCCGCCTGCAAAAGAGGCCTACCGCTACAAAAACCTTTTTGTAATACGTTATAATATAATAGTTCCATATTGATATTCTTGTACACCTATAACATTAGGTCATACATAAGGAAAATGGCGATACAGGTCAAAGTCAAACAGGTGATTTGCATTTGAAATTGTTTTCATAGTGAAGTTTTTCCGGATTACAAACACAGTTTAATAGGAAAATATCGGTAGACGTGAGTATAAAAAGTGAACTCAAACTCAAACTCAAAAATATTTATGCAATTAAGTCACAATCTGACACTTTTGCCCGTCCATGAAGCTATACTGTAATGAATCTACCGTGCGTTAAGAAAGATACCAAAAAGAACGCACAAGAAACTTGTAGGGCTTAATTTTTTTTTCTGTTCTAATCATTCTGTTCAAGTGTTCAAAGATCTTAATATTGTATATGCTTTATTATAGAAGAGTGTTGAGAAGTAATCGCAATACAGCGCCAACCTTTCCACATCACAGAGCACTGCCCACTGATTTGTTATTCATAACCGCGGTGTCAAAGGTTGCCCGTGAAGTCACCAGTCATTGGTGAAAGGAAACATCCATGTTGCTGCTATGTTATTATTCGTTATTAGCCCCGCTTGCGGCATTGATCTAATGCGCTAATATGTACTAAGTCATATGTAGCTTGAGGGTATAATAATAGGTATTTACCTATTGTATTTTGTTCATCACGACTAGCAGACCAAAGAGACTTAAGCAGCTGTCCTGTACTTAGTCTATTAAGACTGCCTCGGTGACTTAGTGGGCGCAAGCCGATCTGCGACTGCCGATCATGAGGTCCCGGGTTCGATCCCCAGGTCACGCAAAGTGTTAAATATTGGATTTTTCCATTGAGAATTATCTCAACTGCCTGGAGACTGGAACTGTAACCGATAGATTGCAATAGGCTCGCCCCCTATTACATGGAACGAATAACATATACTGTCTAAATGTGGGTATACCTACTATGGGATTGAGTCCTGGGTACACCTCTGCCTACCCGGTAAAAAGGCGTGATTGTATGTTATGATTGCAATCCGTCATAAACCGTAAACTTTTCAACTTTATCCCATTTATAACGATCTCATTCCGATCGCAGGTATAATGGTAAAGCGGTGAGGGTAAAGTAATGTCATTTAAAGCAGAAAGTTAAGGGTTGTGGCCATGTCCGGGCACGTTTACCCACTATTTGCATAGTAATGACGACGGACGCGGCCTGCTTTAATTATACCGGTGCGGTGGGGTCGTGGTTTAGCTAATAATAATAATTACTTTTACCTAAAGGTTGATTGGAGTTTTAGGCATTAAAGTTATTGGAATCTAATTAAATAAAATAATCTCTCTGTAATATAATAGTAGATTGGTACACAACGGATTAAAGAAACTCATTGTATACGAGGTAGTTTTACTCCCGAGCTTTAGGGAATAAATAGAAAACGAGTTACAATGGGTTTTAGTGCCGTGTGTTATATATATTCTTTTCCCTACGATTGTGAGAAAATAATATTATTGATTTCATCAAACATTTTGGCTAATCGATACGTGGTGCGACACCAAAAATATATAATATCGTTGGTAACAAACAAAAATTAAATAAAAATTTAGGTACATAATCCCCTTGATGTTTAAAAGTCATTTTAGTCCCGCTCTGGTACGCAACAATGACGGACTTTTGAGCAAAAGAAGTAAAAAAAAATATTTTTAGTTGTATCTAAAATTTCTTTGAAACGTAATTCATTGAACAAAGTCTGAATTTTGTATGACTTGAAATCTTATTCCTGGCTTGACCAGTATTAGGTAATGTCTACCAACTTATATTTACTTAACCTAATTAAACACATAACCTGCTTCCAAATAAAGCCCACTTAAAAAGCCAACGTAAAGAAAATTAAATCAAAGAGCTCTCAAAGGCAATAAACCTCAGACTTTACGCATTTCCACATCAAATTTTAAGCATTAAACGGAATTTATCTTCGTTATATTCAGAATAATATTATGGTTTGTGGTCAGTTTATATATAAGTACTTCAGGTTTCATGCTTAAAGCTCGTTGTGAAGGCAGGTGGGGCTATAACGATTAATTAAAATACAATGTACGACCCCATGTTTATAAAGGTTACAGCTCATAACGACTCGCCACCCGACAGGCACCGCCTCGACTTTCGGCGTCCGCTCGGTGTCGCCGCGCCAGTGAACGTAGCGTGGTCAATCAGTGGATTTCGCATTTTCAACAAAAACGCTTGGAAATGAAGAGTGGGACGAGAGAAGCGCATCGTCCGCGCGTGGATCGCTCGCAGTCTGCGGGCCGAGAGCTGTTATCGAGTGACCCGCGCGCGGACAGCTTGCGAGGGAGGCGATCCAGTGACGTTACGGAGTTGGTATAGTGTGCGTATGTCCATGTTCATACAATTTCATAAAAAACTTGAAATAAAGAATACCAACCGCGCAAAGCGAGGTGGTGCTTGACGGGTCCCGGTAGCTCAGGTGAATTATAACCTCCTGAACTGCGCGAAACCGGCCTCAATGTCAAGAATGTGAAAATATATTGGCTCTTAAAGTTTCAGAAGTCAACAGTGCTAGATATGAAAGCTAGATTTGTATGTGTTACAATGGGGAGCTATTTGTTTCAAAACACATGGTAGATTTTACATACATACTTACTTACTTTAGAAGTGTAGATCACAAATGCGAAAGTTTGTCGGAGTGTGTACGAGTATGTAGGTTTGCTGTATGTTTGTTACCTCTTACGCCGAAACTTCTGAACTGGTTTGATCAAAATTTAGTATGTAAATAGCTTAGACTCTAAAAGAACGTATAGAGTACGAATTGCTTAATCAATTATGATTAATATTGCTAAGATAAATCCGCTGAAAAGTATCCTATATAAAATAAAATATATAAATGTGATTTACGGTACTCTCCTCTCCCTGCACGGTTGTCTGAAAGAGATCGTTCTTAGCGATAAGACCGCCAATTTTTGCACTATATAACATACTGTTTTGTTAAATTTTTAAGATTTATTGTTTTGTGGTGTACCAATAAAGTGTTTATCTATCTATCTATCTATATTTTCAGCGGATTAAACTGAAGGAACTGAAGTCTAGTATTGATAAAAAAAACATTAGGGAGAAGACAATATAATTTACTGGCCCTTTTTAAAACAGTTTTTAACTAGTTTGGAAACCCCAAACTAATTAAATCTGTATATCAGGATCTAGTTTGTGAAACCACAGATTCCTACAAAAATTGTGTACGAGTACCTAACATTAAATTTATATATAACATTATGTTGGTATCAATAAATACAAGAACACTACACACAGAACACTATTAAAATAGACCAAATTATCAAACTGTCTGCACTGTCAAAAACGAATATCAAAAATAATATCAAAACAAAGTAGTCATCAGCCCCACACTTGTAAGCTGCTGGCGACAATTATTATCAGAGACCATTCCGGTGTGAACCGCCGATAAATAAAAACAATTGGAATCGGGAGCTTTGTTTTTTACACAGATTCACTGTAAAATTGTTACCTATATATACATATCAAAGGTAAAATGGTAGCTTCTACGACTATCTCATACGAGTATGTCTTGTGGTTGCAAGAGTTACTGCTGTTAGGATGAGCAAAAAGTTTTATTGGATTATTCCGTTACGATTCTTTTTAATAAATAATTTAGTTGACAAAAATTTAGTTGTTGTTATTTGTTTCGAAAAGTAAGAAAAGACAGACTAATAGGCATTTAAGTATTTATATGTATTTATTATATATATTTCATGATAGTATAAGCATTCTAATAACTAACTTAAGGTCATTTCTAAGCCGTTCCTAACATAGTTTGCGTTTGATGTATACTATAAGCGTTCTGTGTGTTATTAATGAATAAATAAATAATTATAATGTCTGTAATTTATATGATGTCTGTGTAACTATAGAAAATCCTACGTCTATAATACCAAACCAAATATTGCAAAACTATCAATTGAAAGATATTAGCCCCATTAGTTTCTTGTGCGTTTACGATTAGATATACGTACATACATACATACAGTCACGTCTTGTTCCCGTTGGGGTAGGCAGAGATTAGATATTATATGTCCGATTTATTACTCATTATTGGCTTGCGAAAGTCGTGTCGTCTTTGAATTTGTATAAGCATAGCACTTATTTCAAGCCGTGTCGATTCAACAAAATTTAACTTCTAAAATAACCACGTAAAATAACCATTGTCACGAAGCCGGCTTTTCCGAGAGCTCCACTGAAAAATTCGAATTACTTTTGAAGATGTCCAGCGAGTCAGAAACTCATTGTTGTGGCGATAACGATATTCGTCGATGCTCCGCTACTCGCCGCCCCACGCCGCGTCAAATTGTGCAAGTGGAAAAGTGGCACGATGAATAATTTTTTCTCCTGATATGATGGTGATGGTTGTTTATCATTATTGTACTCCAACATTCGTGTTTATATTATATACTTGTCAGTAGGTATGTATGACTTATTTTATGAGTTTAATTTAAAAATTATCCGTGTTCCAATATGCTTAAATTCGACTTCCCATACAAATTTACCGATCAGCTTTTTATATTTCACAATTCTTTCTATTGAAAGTTGTTCAGTTTGAAAGGTAGATGAGTAGATGGGTAGACCCCCCTAAGTTTAACTGCACCTTTTGTATTATTTGTATGCCTATTCCAAATGCTGGTTGCCTGGAAGAAATCTCGTAAAGCGATGAGCCTCCCAATATGATCAGCTACTACAATAACTTTTATAACACGTTGTTGTATATTAATTTATAAACTGGTCTCAATTATTATTTATCTATCTACTCTGCTTATGATAAAATAAACTAATAATAATATTGCATCATTTAAGTTTGAGATTATATTATTTGAGATTATTATTGATTTATTTGGAGAAAAGAATTCCTCGGAAACACACTATGAAAAGTGACTGTTCTGCGTTAAGCCTTTTCGAGATCTGAAAATATACAAAACAAGTAAAAGATCGGATTTTATAGAAGAAGGTAAAGCGCTTTTAGTATGGAACTGCAAAAATTCAAGCACAATATCGACTGTTATAGCACAGCTGGGACCTATCTCTACCAAATTCAATGCAGTATATGCTAAGAAAATAGACTTATCAGATTTGTTGTGACATCAGCACAGAAAATCTCTGGGTACGCAATTTCCGCTAATCTCTCTGATTTTTTTTAGTAGGATGTATATGGTTTATAAATAGCCTGATTGAACCTCCGTGAACTTTTATCATACAAAGAGTAAGCTCTACTTTACTTTAGCCATGCAATAATTTGTTGTGTCGGTAGCGGCGACGTATTGGAAGTGCAAGTGCTGCGTCTTTGAGATCCATTAGGACTTTGACACCCACACTGACCGTTCATCGTGAATTTGAATAGTTTAAGTAGAATTGTGGCAACCGAAAACTGTTGCTGCAACGGGCAACATTGAAAGACAACTTTCAAAAAATTAATTGTTTGTTCGACTAAGTAGATAGTTAGGTATTAGTATCTATAATTTGGATACGACTTAGTAAATAATTTAAATGAGCCCTTTCTTAGAATTAAAGAGCGATTTTAGTTGAAAAAAGATGAATAGTAAAATTAATGAATGGGTTAATAATAATTGATCCCACGGGTACAAAAAAAAATACACTGGTTTATTATAAAATATATGACCCAATGACCTAATTTAATGAAAAAAAATATTTTGTCACTCCGGCCCAAGACACTTGAAATCAATAAATTGCACCCTAAAATTATGACGTGATATAAAATGTATTTTTGGGTTAAAACCGCCAATTTAAATCATCCATCAACAAATTGCAGCCCACAGTGATTAAAAATCAACTGGGCTGTAACTACTTGCACCTATTTTTAGGACATTGGGTCGTAATATGTATCGACCTAAATTTAGGTTGGGCCTTACAAGGAACTTGAGTTAAGATAATAAGAAGAAAGTTATTTTACTTTTAATTTTTAAGAGGGCACCAACATAATATATGAACTTACTAACACTTACAATACACAACATGATACTAAACTTTTAAAGTCCGAGTCCACTTTCAATTTATGGTTGCCACATCGTTCACTAAGAAAAAAAAACAAATTAACAATTTATGGAATGTTAAAAACGTGGTTAAATGTTTCTATAAAATTCAGATATACTGCGACATCAGTGCATTTGGTTATTTGGTTCCACGTGCGGGCGGCTCGTTAATTGACTTTCGGCTCCAAGTGTTTCGGCCAGTCATCGTTCTAGTTTTATATTTTGGCGCCTATTCCCTCTAGCAGCCCTTTATTTTTTTTACATCCAGATCAATTATGATTTCGAATTGGTTTGATGAATCTGAATAAAATCCCATTGCTGTTGTTTAATTGCCTTGTTGGTTGTTTGAAAAATGGTTCAATCAAATATGTTTGGCTTACGAATAGTTTGAATTTTGTTCCTATTGAAAATTTTTTGTTTTGTTACATTTGGATGATTTCCGCAATTTTTTATTCAACGATATGATTAAAGAATATGATTTTTGTTACAAGGTTCTCTTAATTGAATGTGTGACTAGGTAGCTATATAATAAAAATATGAAATCTGCTGTTAATCCCTATATATATATCCATATATTTATAATATAAAATCCTAAATGACTCACAGACTGGCATGCAACGCCGAGCCGATACCACTGACCCTAGAGCATTGAAACTTGGAATGTAGGATCTTTTCGTTATCTAGAAATGTACTAAAAAAGGATTTTTGAAAAACTCACATATTTCGAATCTGCGAGCGGGCAAAGTCGCTGGGCTTACACTAGTACAGTACAGTTTAGTATATAGGTATTTAGTAAACTAGCAAATATATAACTACCACTTATATTAAAATACAATTACATATAAACATTTTTCATTGCATTTTTAATTGGACATGCGCTTTGAGCACGCGTGTACGTGCGTCGTTAGTGCGAACGTAAAAATATTCAATTTCAATGCAAATAACTTACGAAAATTACGCGAAATGAGCGGTTATTTTTGGAATGCGTAAAACTCGATAAGATATCGGATGGTATCTTTAACTTAGTGAAAAAGCTAGCGATGCATCCTTAAGGAAATGGGGTGATTGGAACAGATAATGGAATAATGTGAAGAATTTCGATGATAAACGTGACGGTTTGTAGGTACTAATTATTGGGCTATGAAAATGTGGACTCCAGTTGCGAAAGTAAAAAAATTCGACATGTAAAGGAATTGCAGGAAGGTAAAGTTTTATTTTTGTCCTTATCCTTGATACAAAAATTATTATTAATCGCCACATTCAAAATTCAAAGTCCTGACCGATTCATGTCGCCCAGTTCTAATTTTTGAACCCAGAGAGCTGAAATTTTGCAAATCGCTTTTCATCATGATGTAGAGATGGTATGAAAGGAATTTCTGAAATTACCACGGTAACGAAGTCGCGGGAATTATGCTAGTATAACTATAAAATAATAGTTAACGGATCGTGTTAAGCCATGTAGGTCCAAGGGGTTGTTAACGATACAAACATATTCAGTTCAAAACTATACAGAAAAATACAAAAATAAAATCTAAAGCCACAAAAATACGCCGTTATAATTTTTTTTTGATAGTTACTTACCTACCTTACCTAGTGTATGGTAATAGTGTCGTCAAATTTTTTTTTAAGATGAACTGACCGGTGGTGAAGAATACTTTCGACAGTCGGTGGCTTTGACGAATAATGTCGATGAATCGTACGTAGCTCGTGTATTGTTGTAGTTTTCGGTCTGACAAATCTACTTAGTAACCGACCGTCCCACCGCTGTCAGCTTCATCTATAATTTTATCTATAACATAACATTTAATAGGAAAGTTCAGTTTAAAAGCAAAATAATTATGATCAGAATAACTTAATTACCATCTATTAAGGGTAAGGAAAACTTACCTATTTCCCATGAAATATTTACTTCAGCACTATAGTAGGATGTGAATAATGCATGCGCGTTGAACGCGTCGCGTTGCGTCGCGTCGGGAGTTCACAGCAGACGATGCAATCTAATGTGGCGTTGGTACTATGCGCAGAAAAATATAAGTATTATTATTCAGCAAATAAGTATTATTTTAAGTATTTGGAGCTGTACAAAGAGCTGGGTAAGCGCTTGGTGGAGGCGTCAGGTGATAATTTTGTTTATAGGTATTTATAGGTTATTGTATATATTTATATAATATTTATATAAGTATAATTTTGTTTATAGGTTATTGTATATATGTCGTATATAAGATTTTAACCAATGACATTATAACATTACACTGGACTACTAATCTCAAACAAACTTAACGGTGAAAGTGATCATTGAACTCGTTGGTCCAAGGTGACATTAAATAATGCACTATGATATATACATATCAATTTAAGCTCTATAACTAATATTATGTAAAATTTATATTATTTTATTTGACTTTTAATTGATAAATATATTATCAGCGCACAGTACTTAGTGCGTACGTGGGCCGAGTTTTGGCTTAGATATCATTTTGGAGTGACTTTATAGTATCTAACCAAATAACCCCATCAAATCAGATTAAAATCTCCATGCAAGAATTTGGATAAGTTGCTATATAGGTATATCTATGCGTATTGTCATTATAACAATCAAGACTAAATTCGTCCGTTAAGTCGTGGTTGTTTTATAGTAGTGGTAAAGTTAAAAGAATTAGACATCATAAAAGAAAATCAAAGATCACTTTGTAGACTTTGTAGTTTTAGCTTTCAGCTAATTTTCGAAAATATTTTAGGACGGATCCTTTTCGTTTTATAACATCTTATTATCAATAAGTCAAATAATTATTGAATACTTATTAAATATCTGCTATTTTGATTGTTTCTGCTAACGCTACTAACACAAAAAGCTTTGCAAGTTCCGATATTATCAACTGATAACATATAATAAGATTAATTAAATACAATAATCATTATAATTACCTTACAAGTTATCCTTGGTACGTGTCCCTGATGCCTTAATTATAATTTTTATTTACATAATTCAATTGTAAAAAAAATGCAAAACTGAGCTCTACATCAACGGATCTACCTAGGTAGGTAGACAGTAATGAAATAACAATATTGCAATTATAAAGGAGACTGCATAATATAATTAATGGTCAATGGAGATGGTAGGCGATACAAATCCAAGCAAATCCAAGCACACAACCATAGAAATTTTAAAAACAAGGTACTAGAATACCATAAACCCGCGCAACCTTGTCGCTGAACAGGTGACTCGTTAGTAGCATGTAGCTTTTTTTTAACTAAACACCATGCCGGATTCTTTAAGTCACGTTGTTTGGTTCTGCGTTTGAATATAGTTAGTTTGCTTGATATTATAAAAATGTTTGTAACTCTGACTCACTGTCTGTTTGTTACCTTATCACACATAAACCTCTAAACCGATTTAGATAATTTAATATATGAATAGAAGGGGGAAATGACAGAGGATATTTTTATTAGATATCATCCTTTAAGGGGATAAGTGGGATGGAAGTTTGTATGGTGACAATAACCGCTGAACAGATTGAGCTAAATTTGGTATGTTATGTTTGCTATGTAAATTTGGTATGTTTTGGTATGTTATTATTTTGGTATGTTGTATGATAGCTTAGAACAACATCATCATCATCATCTCAGCCGTTGGTAGTCCACGACTAAACAAAGGCCTCCCTCATAAGTGGGGGGTTTGTCAATACTCGACACGCTTGGCAGGCAGATTGTCACGCGCAGTTCAATGGTTTTTTGCAGAGGACGCTGCTGCCCGTCCTCTGGATCTGTTAACCCTTAGCCGGCTCTTATGGCAACCACGGGTAGACATAAATAGGAATAAAACATAGGGTAATATTTATTCCGATATTCCCACGGGAACGAAGGCTACGCGAGTGAAATCGTGCGGCACAGCTAGTATTATATACATAGGAAGAAAAGCAACAAGCGTTTTGTATGTAATTTGGGACTTTTTATATTTATTACCTTGTTATTTTTATGCGCACAATTGACGACAAAGTCTCAAATAGAAATGGTAGGCGATCTTAAAAAAATCATCTACACAAGGTAAATAGCCAAGAATTGTTGCCATCAATCCACAATTGTGTACAATCGCCTTTACCAAATAGGCAGTAATTAGCGTATTGTCAAGTCTAGACCAGCAGGTGTTGTCTCCTTTATGAATGTTATCTAGATATTCGCATATGATTGTGAATTTGTTGTCAGTTACAATGTAATTGATTAAATTTGTAGACGAGGCGTGAACAAGTCATTTAGCCCCTTATTTATTGAAAAGGAAATTGTTACGTGCAGTTTTTATTTATGTCTTATAATAATTACATTAAGGTCACATCGAACCCATAATTTATTAGTTATTGAAGTTTAAATTAATTATATAGCCATTTTTTTTATTATTATAGTGAGTAACAAGACGAGCAAATCAGGTGCCTGATGGTGAGCATCATGATTGCCCATATCAGACACAGTGCCACCCAGTGTTTTAAAATTCAAAATACTGCTCGGTACTGCACTACGCCTGTCACCCTGAGATATTAGTTGTTGAAACTCGTCATGTCCAGTAATTTCAATGGTAACCTTGCCCTTCAGAAGGGAACACAGTAATGTTTGCACGTTACTGCTTGGCGGATGAATAACTGGCAAAGGTGTGGTACATCCCCAGGCGGCCCCCTGCAAAAGAGGCCTACCACTACAAACATTATTTATACATTACATTATTATAGATTTCATTAATAAGCTGCTTGCAACTGGACTAGATATCTACTGGGGAGTCTTATGTTCAGCGGTGGACGTTCTACGGCTGAGATGATGTTAATGATGAATTAATTATACATAATAATAAACTTTTTAGATAGGTAAACGAAAATAAATATATTTCTGTTTTTATTATTAATGAATTTACCGATAAGTAAAAAGTTTTATAAATATATTATTGAATGTTGATATGTTTTATAAAACAGAAAATAACAAAAAGAAAAATCTAGAAAGAGTAAAAACTGGCGGCTTTATCACTCAGAGCTATCTCTTCCAGACAATCATAACCATAACCGTATCTGCTCTTGCCTACGACCATCCAGTTTGCTGGACCAACAGTTTGCTGGATCGTGCCAAACTGTATGAGCCGTCGAAACGAGCTGTACCAGTTACATGATTTCAATAATACTCGAGGAAACTGGAGCCATCAGCTACTATGATACCTATTTTACTCCTCGCTTTGCGTACTTAAGTTATGCAGAAGAAAAATAATTAACAAAGCCATTCGGACTCTGGAAGTTCATTCTTTTATTTAGTTCTAAAAATTCCGCAAGCACTCGACACCAGATGTTTGAAGAAAGTCGAAACGAGAAACGCCTGAGATCACGTGAGATTAGAAGCGCCGCACTGCCATGTTTTTTGCTCAAAGCCTGCTTTTACACGTATAAAATGCATACCGCAGGCATAAATTTAAATTTGCTGTGTTATCGAAATAGTTGCGAAATTTATGAGCGACGAGAAATGTTGGCGGATGAAATATGCGAGCGTTTGTAATATTTGTCGGAATATACGCATGTAACCCACTCTAATTGCATGCTTTGATAATATTTACATTTTGTACACGACTTTGAATGTCTCGGCGATTTTTCCGGTGCATTAGTTTCGTGCAAAACATTACGGTGGTATTGTTTCATGAATATTAAATGTGATATTATGTGCATTTTTCGTAGACTATAGTCATGAAAGAAATAGTACAAAAGACTTCAACGTGCTTTTCAAACTCAAACTCAAACAGATTTATTCAAATAGGTCATAATCTGACACTTTTGCACGTCAATGAAGATAAACAGTAATGAGTCTACCGTGCGTTCGGAAAGATACCTCTACAAGAAGAACGCACAAGAAACTTGTAGGGCTTAATTTTTACAACAGATAGTTTCACAATATTTGGTTTAGTTACATTCGTTTTCTTTGAAGGTGCCGCGAAGCGGCTATGCAGAAGTTTCCAGGCATCTTTGTCCTCTATGTACTGGTTGACTTTGTAATAAGCCTTCTTTAATAAAGTTAAGTAATTAAAGTTTTCTACCTATATATATCTTGGAATATTTAAAGATTTATTGAAAGATATATTTCTCGTGATAATATATATAATTAACTCTTCATGTGGTTTGATAAGTATTGAGCTTTTATAGAATTCTTACCTTAGGAGAATTCTGAATAGCTTAGTTATACTTAAAATAATTGAAGTCCTGTATATGTACTGAATAGAAAATATAATACAATAATAGAGAAAATTATGCAAAAAGCTCTTGCTCTGAAAACCACAACATACAAAACCACCACCACCACCACCATAACCACCATACCACCATAACATACAACACGCCTTTTTTCCGAAGAGGTAGCCAGAGGTGTACCTAGGACTCAATCCCATAGAAGGTACCACATTTCGCCAGTATGTTATAAGTCCCATGTAATAGGGGGACCTATTGCCTATTGGCACAATACCAGACTCCAGGCACTTATGGAGATAATCCCTAATCAGAAAATCCAGCATGTAAAACTTTGTCTAACTCTTGGGGATCGAACCCTGCCGGGGTTGAGTGAGCTTGCGCCCACTACGCTACCGAGGCAGTCTCAATCAATCAGTGAAAACCACATAGGTTGGTAAGATACAACTATTTTAGTACTCTTTCTTATAAGAAATAGGTATTATTGAAGCAGTTTGAATATATTAACATACTCCGAAACAGCGGATGTCATCAATTACACTCCTGTTTTTAGCAGATTATTTAATTTTAAGTTTACACGTGGTAAAAGCCTCCAACATGACTACAGTAATATTTATTCTATCCAAAAAGGGATTCAAATAGAATAACCACAAAGTGACTCAAAAACAATTGGACCGACGTATAAATAAATGAAGGCCCAGTTTTCAACACGTACTAATCGCAGTTTAAATTGAATAAGACCGCAAGTTGCAGGTCACGCGACTCAAAGACAACTGGCGCCAATCAACTTGTCTTCTTGATCGATCATTTCCTACTGTTATCATAAAACTCGTGAACTTTAGTTTGTTAAGTTTTTGCTCGTTTACTAGCTTTTGTTTTGCAGGATTAACCTAATCCTGAGGGATTACGACGAGTGAGTTTTAACAGTTGAGAGATGATAAAAAACTTGAATATTATGAAATGAATTACTAGACAGCGAAGATACAAAAACTCTTTGGGTGACAAATAAAAGTGTTACTTGCTAAAGAGCACTATTTTTATTATTTATTTTATATTATTATAATATATCTATTGCTATTACTTTATTATTATTTTTAAAGAATAAGTGTCTTATGTTGTCAATAACGTTCAATTAACCTTGGTTTAATTATTACTATACTTTCCATCGAAGTTGCATTTTATAACATGTTTAAAAAAGTATAATGCTCAAGGGAACATCTTCCCTCTATCCGAAGGAATTTTAAACTTAAACTTTTGAAAATTCCAGAATACAAAATGCGATATCCCTTACTAAATGGATCAGCTGATAGTATATAGGAAAGTCGGAAATACTTATCCTTGAAATATTTTTTTCTACTAAGTAGTTATTTTGTTGTATGAGTAAATTAACCACTTGAGTTTTACTATACATTTTCGGTGCGCTTTGTTCCAACTACTAACTACTATTTGAAACTTAATAACAGTTTTATTTAGCTTGACTTTGTTTTTTTAGACACTTTGGTTTGGGTATTTGGTAATTTAAATTTTACCCCATCCTTGTGGACGAATTGAGTTGATATTTGGTACACACCTTTACATATGATGATAAATCAATCATCATCATCATCATCATCATCTCAGCCGTTGGTAATCCACTACTGAACATGATAGGCCTCCCCCATAAAGGCGGGGTTTTGCCAATACTCGACACTTGGCAGGCGGGTTGTCGAGCGCAGTTCGATGATTTTTTGCAGAGGACGCTGCTGCCCGTCTTCTAGATCTATTAACCTATAGCCGGTTCTTACGCAACCACGGGTAGAGAGGGTGGAACACTATTCTAAAACCGGTAATTCCACGGTTGTGATGCGATAATTCAATAAAAACATAAATTTTTATTTAGGTACTACTCTTCTTCCGCTCTTCTTATTTTATCTTCTGTATCAAACTTACTTACTTAAGACTATTATCGATGATACCTTCTGTTATATTAATAACTCAAGCTCTTAAAAAGGGTCCCTTTTTTTCGCAATTGTATTTTGTTTTTGCGAGGCAGATGTATTCGCTAATATTTATAATGCACTCCATATCAATACCATCAGCATTGACTCTGATGACGAAACACTCGACAAATATGATGCATTGGTCAGATTCTTGATAAACTACGGGAATCGTTTATAGTGTCATCTTTTTCTGCTATTTTATTAACTACACTGGAATTTGAACTTTACATTCATAGAAATTAGAGGTACGAAATACTCGTAGTTGTAGGGTGAAGTGAAAAAGTATTTTGGTGTGGTTTTTCTATGGCAATTAATGATAATGTTGGAAAATCAATGAGGGATCATTTTGTAGATTAAAAACCTGACGCCTACTCTATATGGAATGAGTGATATGGTCTTTAAAGCGATTCATCAAATGATAGCAAGAGTTTGTTTGCAAATACATGATATTGCCTCATTATAGAGCCTTTGTAGATGCTTTATGGTACAAGTTAATGTAAACTATTAATTATTTTTTAATTGAAAACAGAGGCTTCCAATCGTTATAAAATATTAGGTATTTATGAAGGTTGTTTCTGTGTGTTGGCACAAAATAGAAAGATGCAGAAGAGTAACTACGAAAACTAGTGGGTATGTCAATAGGTACCAGGCTCGCTACTTTACTGATACTGGAAATCAAACTGAAGCCACTAAATATGCAGATTTTTTTAAAGTTTTTACCTACTTTGTGTGTTGAGTGGCTGCGCGGCACCTAGTTATGTCATCCTTTCTATGTATTTATTTAATTTTTAGTGGGACCAACAATTTTTAATAAAAAAATACAATTATCTTATTAGACAACAGAAAGCCAATAAATAGGTCCTCACGGAATTATTAGGAATATTATTTATTTATTAATTTATTAGGTACACATGCTTACAAAAAATTTCAACAAGTAGAGTCAGATTTCTTATCTGTCTATTTTGTTGTATTATTAAGTTGGTATAAAAACTTACATAACATTGCAGCTTTACGTCTCTAAACTATTCTTATTCTCAACATGAAATTTAATCGGTAGGTAGCATATTGACATAAGCAGTAAGAATTACGAAGCGACCTCCCAACGAGCGCCCAAAGGTAGGTAATTAAACGAGAATAGGTAAAGCCTACTGCAGACTGATGAAATATTCTAATCAGTCACTAGGCGCATTGTAAAACTGTGGTGGCGAGCGATGTGCGATAAGGCGATGTCACACGGGCGCAGGGCACAAACGACCGATTGTAGCCCGCACACGGCGCCTCCGCGCTTTGCATAACAAAGCTGGCAATTTGGAGGAAAAATGGCCTCAATCTCGGGATATCTCGGGACGTCTCGCTCCATCTCAGAATACTGCGTTTCGTGATGATGGATGCACTGACCTTTAGGATTACGATGATGAATTATTATTGTATATTATTTATTAGTAAGGATAGACTTTGTAGTGTGGAAAAGTTAACGTTAGATTTAGGTACTATTTTGTCTATTGTCTGTTTAATTAGTGTTGTGTAGTTTTTCTTTTTGTCGAGACGCTTTGTGGCCAACCGAGTAGATCAGAGTTTTTAGGTAGAATTTAGGTCTCCGTCATGCTCTAACGACTATCTTTTTTAATTCCGGGACCGTGGACCGTGGCCGGGACACTGGCTTTAGGTAAGTTACCCACCAAAGTGAACCCACGAAACCACGAACCCCATGCTACCCACGAAAGACATGTACCTAGCTCCGGGTTTCAAACCAGACACATTTCCACTGAATTAAAAACCTAATAAAAAATGATTTAATATGGCATCTATACCCGTATAGAGATAGCAGCATTACTCTGTATAACTATGTAGTAAGTAGTTATTCTCAGTACTTAAACAAGATCAGACCTTATAATTTCAATTTCATGAGAGAAATTACACTATTAAAATTTTCTCTCGGGTCATATTTAATGTCAAATTCCAAGCGTGTCCATACTGATACAGATTAAAATATGATATCAATCTAGATATTACCATTCTAAGCTGGCACAGCACGACTCGGTATATCAACCCGTGAATATTTTACTAACTTTGTATAGAATAAGTTATACTTATTAAGTTAAGTTGGAAAATTATGTCTCAGCCTAGATATTAGTGTTCACGATTTAAAAGCTGAAACGGAGAAGGATTAAGAAACTGTTGATGAATTAATTATATATGCTATACTTATATATTTAGTAACGTGAACACATATCTATCATAGAGAGTGAGAGGTATCTATCTATACTATCCTAGTAGGATAATATAGATGATCTAGGAGAATAATACTAATTCTTCAGGATAAGTAATAAGTAACAAAATTTATTTCTCAAATATAAAACTAGATACCTACTTTCACCAATTCATTCTCTTGCAATCTGTTTAAAGCTATATTCCCTGCTTAATTAATTAAACAGAATAATAACATCAACACCCGAGGAGCTCTCACGAAATGACTATGACTATGAAAACATGATAAATAATGTGCATTGTATGAAACAGATACCATCTGCCTAAGAACTGTAATGGTTTTACATAAAAGCTCATTCCTATTGTGGTTGCACCATTGAATGGCGTATCTAGCTTTAATTAGCATTCACCGCCGGTCTGTAGGCTTCCACACAGTTGCGACACCTAGTGCGTGTTCGTTTTTCATAACAATCACTTGTTTTTACAGAATTTGCATCGAGAACAATGCACGGAGGAGTAGACTTGTTAATATCGCAGAATTACCGGCAGCGGATTGTCTCGCACTCGCCCACTAAACAATACAAAACGCTGAGCAAAAACAAACTACAGAAACGGTGCCACAACAAGAAGAATAGAAAATTGCTTTTGTTTAAAAAAATCTATTTGTTCGCGTCGGGAGATGAAGCGAGCGAGCATCGAGAGTGTAGTGCGGTGCGTCGGCGGTGGGCCAATGGCGGGCGAGCGGCAGCCCGCCCCCGCTGCTCCACCAATGGCGGCCGTCGACGCAGTCGCAAGAGCAGTTTCCTTTTTTAAAAGTTTCGCCCTCGACTTCCATCCGATTTCCCGCCTCGGCTCCTTGAGCTATGGATGGTGAAAAAATACGTTGATTTATTTATTAAGACGCCACTTTTTACGTAGTTAAATTATGATGTCGCCTGAAGACGCTGAGTGCTCTCGGTGCGTTTCAGTTTTTAATATGGGTTTCACCGAAGGTTGGCCTCACGGATGTCAACTTACTTGGCGAGGGCATCCTCTGAGTGAGGAGACATAAATAATTAAGTTAATTATTATAAAAAATAATCGATAGAATACTGACTCTGCCTACTTACTTTTCTAATACTAAGCTGTGTTACTTACGTAACGTGGAGATGAAGAAAAACCTTGGACGAAATTCTTTATGGAAAGGAACTGGATGAAAATGAAACCTGATTTTTTTAAGCAGTTAATAAGCACCTACCTTAATAGCAAACTACAATTTGATCATTACATCACCGAAATTACTCTACTCTCTAAATTAATCTCTCTTTTATTACTCTAACAAGAAAAATTCTACAATAAATTTGAAAAATCAAACAATTACTTTCTTGTTCTTTTTACATAAATTTATTATTTAAGAAATTATGGAAATTGGCTAAAAATAAATTATTATGATCTACCTAATTATAATTAAATACAGACACTATATGAATTTGGATTACGATCTAAAATATTTCAGCTCTAAAGCTCTCAAAAGGGGCATAGGTGTCAAATTTTTTGCTGTAAAATTATAAGGAGGTAAATTTATTTTTTTATCGTAAGGTGTACTTTTAGAATGTTTCAAGTGATGCATGTAATCTTAATAATAAGGCCATGATTATAATTGATTAAGCCAATCATTGGACAAGCCTCATCATCGCGTAGGCAGGTGAAATGAGACCTCGTATAATATCCACGCTATATCTCGTCCATCCAGTAATTTGGTCTCGAGGCTGTGTTTATCTAACACCATTATCTTCAGCAGGTCAATGCCCCCACGAGACGCATAGCTCACACAACACAATTATAATTCAATCAATAATAGCCAAGTCCATCCGCCATCGATCTTCACTCGAAAACACATATCATTTGCCTAATTAGATTGGGCGTTAAATCGCCAAACAACCGTTTATAATCTGTTCATTTAAAAATAATGCAGCATAAAAAAACTCGTCAAAGATATTGTCAGGAGATACGCTCGCGCGCTGTTCGCAGCCATCGCTGACTAAAAAACTCGAAAAAAACTTACTCGGGGCGATCCGTGACTTCTATTTTTTTGGTTTATTATTTTTAATTCATATTATCGTACGGCTATCCCCTTTAATTTTGTTTTTAAGTATGGCCCTCGGTATGCTGGCAGCTACGTTTATGGTATATTCAGAATTCCGGGGCGATTTCATTTTATGTAAATTCGGATCGGAGTGCAGGTGCTTCGGTGTAATTGTGACATATGTAACGTTTGTAACCGATCATTTGTGCTGGTATTATAGCCTTGCCTCTAGGCTAGTCGGATTTAAATTCATTTTATGCCACATTCCTACTGATAAATGTGCAAAATTAACCAAGCTCAAGCATATTTCTGTTGTTGAAATTACCTACTATCTATATCCGTATATTCTCTGTCTACATAATATTATGATTTATATCTCTACCTTAGTATGTATATTTTAACATGCTTTTATTAGCTTTAACTATAGGTATCTAAAAGAATTCACGGGTAGAATCTTTGATCGTGTTATCAGGGCTTCTGGTGACTGGGGCCGCAATATACTAGAACCACGGACCCAGTTTATTTGGGCTTATATTATATTTTATATAAATATTAAAGAATATTATAATAATAATAGCCTTTTATCTCTAAACATAGGGTTATAAGAGGTCCCTAAGTTCGGTGTGCCTTTTGGCATAGGCCTCCTCCAATTCCTTCCAATGGGTCCTGTCCCTTGCTACTCTCAACCAGAATGTTCCCGCTGTCTGTTTCAAGGCATTATCCCATCTCCTGACTTGAAGAAGACAAACACCCTCCATCTAAATCAAAACTTTATAATTCGGAACAACCTAAAGCAAACCTATCTAGAAAAAGAATATTATAATATTGTTTTAATATTATAGAAGAGAAATATTAAAATATAATATATTTTAATATTTTTCTTCCGGCGACTGGGACTACCCAATGAATAGTAAACTTCAACCACTACAAAATCGTCAGATTAAGTCGATTCTAACAAGAGAGTTATACAAAGAAAAACAGAAATTCTTACTTAGCCCTCCAATAGCATGGAATTGGTGAGTAAACGTTTTCTCCTCTTGAAAGGTGTCATCTAATAAGTAAAATTGGTCCACCTACAAGGGGGTTAACCTGGGGATAAATCAAATACCTTCGCACCGTGCTAGAGGGGCTGGTAGAGATATAAAGGAGTTATTGGTTTAAGGGCCATGTCGACCTTACATTTTAATTTATGTTTTAATTAACTAAGCCAATTTTCTATTATTTTTTTCATGTATAGACTCCTGCACAGAGAAAAAAAATCTCAGAAAAAAAAGACACTGAAGACTTGTTTAGATAATATTGGATTTTTTACTGAAAGTTTTCTATTGTTATTTTACGTAATTACATGTAGTATTTTTTATATCTTGAAAAATGTGGGTACGTGTGAGCGAGAGGGTAAATTAGGTTTGCGCCGCGCCTTAATATTGGAGCGCACGTCGCCTGTATAAAATACTTAGTACTTACTTAACCACACTTTATTCAAATCAAATTATAAATTAATGGGCGATATTATGAGGGCTTCTGCTATGTTGGGGAATATTATTTCGAATAACCCCCGGAAAAATAGGATAAACAGTTTTAGGTTTTCTGGGCCCAGCTTCCTTGGATTCCGAGTTCCGAGTCCGTTTTCTGTATTAGTTTGAGTAATATTTTCTTCATATGTATAGAAATAATAGCAGATTTTTGTGAAGTGTGAATTGATTGGTATACGAACGAAAATGCCTTTATAACGATGTCATCATATTCCACATTATTACTTTTGGCTGTCAATAACTGCATATATTATTTGAATTATTAAATAGGCAGTAATTTTAAATTTTACTGGTGTTCTTGAAGTATCGCGTAAGTAATTTGAAGGATTATTTCAAGACCCGCATCACGGTGCGTGCGCGCGCGCAAGGCGGCGCGAATCGATATGAAACCACCTCGTTGCTAATACGAGCACTTAAGTTACGATTACGGTGCATTTTTAGGGTGACTAAACTGTTTCATCATCATCATTATCATCATCATAACATACATACAATCACGTCTTTTTCCCGAAGGGATACGCAGAGGTGTACCCAGGACTCAGTCTCATAGTTGGTACACCGACGTTTTGCCAGTATTTTATCGGTACCATGTAATAGGGGACAAGCCTAATGCCATCTACCGGGCACAGTTTCAGACTCCAGGTGGTCACTGAAATAATTATATTCCTAATGGAAAAATCCTAATAACACTTTGCCTGACCTAGGGATCGAACCCGACACATCATCATCTTTATTTAAATAATTTCTAATGTACAGAGTCAAAGTCCTATTACATGGGACCAATAACAAACTGACGAAATGTAGGCGTGCCTACCATGGGACTGAGTCCTGGGTACCTCTACCTACCCCTTCGGGAAAAAGGTGTGATTATGTATTAAAGTATTGAATATATTTAAGATTGTTTTTTTTCCTTCGAAACATTGATAGCGGGTATATACGAACTCTGTTGCTGAAGAATGGAATGCTTATTGGAATGCCACTATAAATGCTATTTTTGAAGCCAAGGCCTCAATCATTACAAACCTTTTAATACAAAAAGTATAAAATATCCAAACATAATAAAGTACATATGAGTACGTACCTACCTGCCTATGTATCAGTTCGTATCTAAAGTTATAACAAAGCGCGAGCAACGATAGCTTGTAAAATATCGCTAATGCAATGTTAACGAGATCTCGGTTATGTAAAGACGTAATATTTTGCATTTAATAAGGGTCTGCGGTACATAGCGTCCACCGTCCAGCGGCACAGCGGTGCGGTTCAGCCCTCGGGTACAGATGGATCGAGATAGCAGCAGCTATCGAGCCTCGTTCGTATGAAATTATTGGAAAACTCGACTCGTGCACGATGAATCTGCCCATAGCCACAGCATCGAACTCAACCTCCGGTTCATTTTGCAAACGACCTGAGAAAGCCGAGTTTTGAGATAAATCTACGAGATACGACATTTCTTCGGACGTTGCATATTTGAAATTCTTCTTTCTTTTGTACGTATAGACTTGAGCTTGTTTAATTCTATATCTCTTGATTTCTGGTAACTATTGTCAATTTTATAAGGTCTGTGAAGTTTGATTTAATTATAATTATATTTCAACAAGTAGATACTAATTTATAATAGCAAAGTAGACTGGGTTTCAGAATAACGATACTTTAAGAAATCTTTTCTCCACTCTTTTTTTACATTCTTCACATTTTTTATTATGTATTTTAAAACATAACATACCATACATTCACGCCTTTTTCCCTTTTGCGTAGGCAGAGATGTACCCAGGACTCAGTTCCATAGTATAGGTATACCCACATTTAGCCAGTGTGTTATTAGTCCCATATAATAGGGGGCGAGCCAATGAGCATTTTTAATACGAATTGAATACCTAACTGTTAAAAAAAACACACGTCTCATCAATACAGGGTCGTTAACCCATAGACGGGAATGCAAAATGAAGTACCAACTGAAAGTACACGTTATCCATAAATTAATGAAGGAGTGTTGTACAGGACTGGCATAAGTGTGGAGGCCTCAGGGCGAGGCGGGCCGGCACCTGTAAGGCGGCGTACCGACCATGGACATTCCCAAATCGATAATTCATATGCCCTATAATTAAACATCGAAGAACCCCGATCACACCTAGGCGTTATGATCGCGAGATACCCGACGCTTTTTGTGTGAATACAGGTGTTTGTTCTGTTCTTTACGACCTGTTTTCAGATAGATTTGTACCCGGAAGCTGTGTTTGACTAGCAATTATTGTAACGTTATTAAAATACTGTTATTAAGAGTAAGATAGCACTAGACTTTATGTGGTACTAGCTGTGCCCCGTGTAGTCTTCGATTCCGTTGGGAATATAGAAATAAAGAGTATTCCAGGGTCTAAACTATTTACATACCGAATTTCAGCCAGATCGTTTTAGCTGTATTGATGTGAAAGAGTAACAATCATCGATCAATACTCACAAACTTTCAAATTTATAATATTATTAAGTGGGAAGGATAGGAAAGTAGGATAGATATTGAAGTGAAATTATACCAGTTATATTTCGTTGAAGACGTCAATATGTAAAAAGCATAAAAAATGCAAAGTGGACAAGGCAGTTCGAGTTTTTGCTTGTAACTTATTAAAAGCTTTTATATTTTGAAGAATTTATATTATGCCTACTTATCGTCGATCATCCAAACATACGGTACGAGAGAAGCCGGGTATACAATAAAGACGCTCATAAATAAATAAATAAGGCCGAATTTAATAACAAGCCTCGAACTAAGTAATGGCCGCCAGAAGGCAGTGTTACATATATTATAAAAGGCTCTTCATTTTGTAACTTTACGCACATTTCTTAGCGTTGCATTAAAAATTTTAAACACTATAATTTGGAGACCATCGAAGGGTTATAGGCACTTTTTGTGGATTTGAATACTTAAGCTTCGTGGTTTAAAAAACCAAAACGATTAAAGATCCCATAACTTGCTTATAATACCAGCATTTAGTAATGAAAATGATTTTTAAAGTCAATAATAATATCGTGTCATAAAAAACAGCAAAATAAAATTAAAATTAAAACCAGGTACATACAAAATTATTCTATTCCTATTCTTCAAGTCCTCTTTTTGATGAAGACTTTTGCCGGTCGAAAAACCATTACCTATTAATCATTCCAAGTAAGTGAATTCAAAACTTTTGAATTGACCAATTGTTACTAACATTCTTTACAGCAGGTATAATATGTTCCAGCCTTAACCTATGTGTATAAATTTATAACACGACATAAAATAAGACACATAAGGTTTTTCTGTGTTTAATCAACGTTAGTCGGAAGTTTAAATATTGTGTATAATAATTAGTAATAAAATGTAATAATTAATATAACAATGTTATAATAATTGAAGACCCTACTGACACAGTTTATACAAAAGGTAACAATAAAATAAATAATTTCATTTCATGTGACACTAAGATTTTGTGAAAAACAAAGCTTGTGAAAATCGAAAATTCTAGACCCAGCAAAACAAGTGTCAACGTCTTACAAAAAGGTGAAGTAATACTTAGTGAGTGTATCATTCCGTCAAACTGAACCACTTTTAAAGAAAGAATTGGAAAATTCGCCTGTCCATACAAATTTATCGACCATTTTGGTCGAAATTAATTTGGAAATACAAATTAATTTTCCGAAAATCTCTATTCTTTCTTTTGCAAATTATTCAGTTTTACGGATAAATACACCCGTTAAGTATTACTACATCCTTTTGTAACGTGTAGGTATTTGCAGGTTCCTAAAAATCGACTAAGAAATACTGCTTTGACTGAAATTAACGAGAAACTACATGCAACCGCATACAGGTCCAATAATTTACCTGCAATCTTTATTTAATGCAATAGCAAAACCAAGTGAGACGTAGCGATCATCGATCGTGCTAGGATGCCTGCGCGTCCGGCGGCAGCTCTGAATACTTGCTTTGCTGCGTTTTTCAAAGGCATACCTCGTGCGGGTGCCGGTGAGGACTTTATCCGTCGAGCGCATGTCTTGTGTGGACGCCGCGATCTAGATGCCGCGGCGCCGGAGCGGGGAGATGGTATCGCAAAGCTTCGCGACAATTGCTAACACCGCGGCTTTGCGACACTACAACACTAGTACCTATATTATAATAGAGCGGCGCTGCGACAACGCGAATAATTCAAGCCAATGAGTGCAATCGCCCTTTGGTCATTACCCATTGCCGCCTGCCCTGAGACCTAAGCGGTAGCATTCCTTGCATACATCGCATAAGGTGATGGCGATATATTATTATTGTTTTATTCAAACATTGCCATTTAGATATATTTTTTTAATATATAATTACTGCTTGTTAACTCTTGTTTGTTTCTTACTTCAAAGAAACTAAATCAAATTCACTTCAAGACAAAGACCTTAAAATTTTTGAAAGTGAATAAACATAAAAATACTGATAAGAATTTTACGGTGACAAAACTTTATACTCCGCAGTTACATACTACTACTTTTAAAAGTTACGTTACGTGAGTTATGACCAAAGTAAGATGACGATATATTTTACTTATGCGCTCTATCACTCTTTCAAGGAACAAATATTATTCTAAGCCAAGGTGCGAATAATTAAATAAAGCTTAAACCTGATAATTTATTAAATATTTCACGCAGAATAATTTATACAACACATTTTTTAGTGTAGAAAATGTCAGACCTTACCTGCCTAGCACACGTACTTAGTTATCTGGTCGCAAAGGCCTGATCTCCGAAACTGCTCACGCGCAACCCATTCGAGGCTAGGCAGAGACACACACAAGATGCTATGATTCTGGGAAATGGGGCGAGGAGATAAACCATAGCTGATGAAGTTACTGAAGTTGAACACTAGGGTTGAAATGTTCAATTCAAACAGAGCAAATATTGTAAAATCGGTCCGGTAAAGTATATACATACAACTTTGTCCAATATTCATTTCGCAAGTTCATAATTTCTAGAGAAATAACTGAACATACGAGACTTACCAAATTAAAAACTTTTGTTTTATACTAACTAATTTAACAGTAAGAAGAGTGCAAATCAAAAAACTTCGGTCAGTGTTTAGCAAAGACGAGAAAAATTCAATATTGCTTAGGGCTTCGCATCGTATACTAAGTTACATAAAAAACTGCGATTGTTATTTTCAATCATAAAACATTACATACATACATACATACAGTCACGCCTTGTTCCTCTGATGGGGTAGGGAGAGACTTTTTCCCTCCACTTGCTACGATCTTGAATCCTGACATACAGCTTTCACTTCATTCACGTTCAACCCGCCTACCATAGCACGGGGATAACTCATTTTCCTCGTTTTTTATCTCTTTCGCGCCCGAACATTGCATATCTGCTGTCATGTCCTAACCCCCTGGGACTTCGTTTTCCCTGGTCACTGTGCTACCGGGGCATGAATGATGAGTGAATAGTGGGAAGTAGGATTGAATGGACCCATAGTCGGTACATATATCTGCTATGTATCAATTCGATAAGGTAAGTAGCTAACTACACGAGTATTTTGGAAACATGTCATTGTGATGCCGTCATGCGTGCATCAGATACTAAGTGGAAATGTCGCGCTGCAAACGATCTGCTGCCAAGTATGGACTTTACCATTTGTGCCTCTCATATTTGATGTAAGGCAGCTTTCAAGATTTAGGTTTAAAAATTATAATCTCTATATAGGTATAAAAGTCAAAGTCCTGACTGACTGACAACTTCCACTCATTATCGCCCAGCCATAGTTTTTATATCGAAAGGAATTCCTGAATGAAGTCGCGGGAATAGTCTAGTGTTAAATAAAAGTGATAACAAGAGCATATCACCATGGGATCGGACCGGTGTAAGTCCTAGGAACCGTTTGTATAGAAGGATAGGTCGTGACATAAATATAATAATAATTTCCCTTAGTGTGAATGATAAGTAACAATAACATAACATATTTTATATTATTATAGACTAAGCAGTGTAATCGCTTGATATACAATCTGAAATGAGACGAAAAATTTCACCCACGGGCGGGATTCAAACTACGGATCCTCCGCACCTTTCCGCGTCGTGGAAAAAGGAAGTGTTTATCAATTGAATGGTGCGGAGGGTGCGTGGTTCGAATCCCGCCCGTGGGTGAAATATTTCTTCTCAATTCAGGTTGGATAAGTAACAAGTCTTAAAAGTCGAATTTGAGATGATGATTTTAAGCTTTCACTACCCTATCTACCCTGTCGAAAGGCAGGACCAAAAATAATGACTATAAGTCAATATTTAATTAGCAAGTCATCAAATTGGTAGATTATTCTCCGCCAGGATGCTATAGGTGAACATTGCCAGAATCTCGTTTGTATGTCACCACTCACCACGTACATGTGAGTTTGGCCTGGGGCCTATTATGATGGAGGTAGAAGTCCATATTAAAATTTATACGCAACCCTTTTCTTATAAAAGTTCTTATTTTCAGTTTGTAATCGCCGTCAACAACAAAATAAAGCTTCGATCTAAACTGTAGCCTTAAAAAATTATAAAACCAAGCGCGTTATAAAAGAAACAGCTATAATAAAAATAAAATAAAAAAAAATCATAAAATTCAGTAGAAATATGTAGTCATAAGCCAAAAAGACAGTATCCAAAATATGAGCCCGTGGTAGAGACCGCCGGGCGCGCTCTCGCATTCTAGTCTTTTTGCTTGTCACCAAACGTATTTATTGCAACACTGATGCTCTGATCTGCAAGACCAGGGGCACTACTATCTGTATCTACTTCTGTTTTATAATAGCTAAGTTTAAAAGAATTCTTAAAGTTCTTATTATAATAAACTGAAATCTTCTTTCTCTTGTAGATTATTCAATATTCAAAATATGCAAAAACATTTGAAAAAAAAATGAAAATTTATTTCGATCAACTTACATATATAATTATACCTATAATATTATACCTCTAAAGCTGGGTATGATCAAATAGCCGATTTTTTACTGATCTTACATACTCGTCTACTCGTACCTATAATTACAGGGGACCTTATGGTATCTGTTTCAATTTCAATAACCGAAGCGCATTTCATTAGCGTTATGCGACCATTCTTGTTGCTCCTCATTGATGGACGCTGGTCTACCTCTTTAATGAAGTACAGTTTTATGAAGACGAAGTTTAAAATCAAGGCTTTATAAAACATAACATACATTCACGCCTTTTTTCCCGAAGGGGTAGGCAGAGGTGTACCCAGGACTCAGTCCCATAGTAGATACACCCACATTTCGCCAGTATGTTATTGGTCCCATGTAATAGGGGGCGAGCCTATTGTAATCAAGGCTTTATAATGGTTTATTATTAATAGGTTCGTCAATATCCAGGGTAGCCCCCCTACAAGTCTCGATGCGATGATGCGCGACCACCAGATACCAGATTCGACAAGGACAACTGCGATACCGGCCTATTGTGTTGCATTGTTTTTGTTGATTGTCTTTGATATTCTTTCGCGCAAATTCATATGCGGTAGCTTCACTCCAAATATTTTGAGTTTTGAGTGGCAATCATAAAAATGATGGCGATGAGGTGAATTTTCTCGTGATGAACGAACATTACGTTTTTATTCTGTGATAGAAATTAGAAGTGGAAGAAGGATGAAGCTAGGTGCGAAAAGTAACAAATTATAATAATATAGTATATAAAAATAAATCGGAACCTTTGTGTGGAAAAAAATGTCAATATATTCTAAACATAACATACATTCACGCCTTTTTCCCGAAGGGGTAGGCAGAGGTGTACCCAGGAATCAGTCCCATAGTAGATACACCCACATTTCGCCAGTATGTTGGTCCCATGTAATAGGGGGCGAGCCTATTGCCATCTACCGGGCACAGTTCCAGACTCCAGGCAGTTATTGAGATAATTCCTAATGGAAAAATCCAATATCTAACACTTTGCCTGACCTGGGGATCGAACCCGGGACCTCTTGATTGGCAGTCGAGCATGCGCCCTCTACGCCACCGAGGCAGTCAATATATTCTGTGTGGCTATATGACACGTTTTTATATTAATATGATTCTTACTAACAAATTACCTACTTTTCATTAATTAAATGTGGCTATATAAAAAAAATAAGCTGTAAAAGTATGGAATAAATAAAGATCCACACACAATGTCCCAGCAACCTCCGAACGTCCAAGCACCGAAAGAAATATGAATAAATTGAATAAACATTTATCGAAGCGCATAATATCACCACCGCCATAGTCCAAAAAGACTTCTAAAATACAATACAACATTCTCAGTGGACATAATTGTTTTTGCAGCTTGCTCTGGAATTTTATCAGAGCGGGGCACACCGTTAGTGCCATTTTTAAGACGTATAGATTAATATCTGTACGAATAGCCGCGGGGGCCGGACATCTCTTAAATCTTTCTTCATTTCACTCATCTTTTTATTACGTAAGACAGTATTTTACAAAAGTTGTCCACCGCGCCGTTTGAGTTTTTTGTTTCCCCTCTTGTTGGAATTAATTTGATAAACGAGAGCAACGGCTCAGCCAAAGTTCATTTCGAGGTTTTCCATTTTGGTAGAGTCGCGCACGATAATATTTACAATGTAACTGGCATGGTTCCAGTACACGTAATGTACTGTGCTTATAATTCATCATGATGAAAAGCTTAATAATGTTGCTAGTTATATTTAGAGTTTATCATTTGAAATTCATTGGCAATGATTGTAATTTTTTCCACTTTATCGCCATTTATAAATAAATAACATTTTATTGATACCACAATACAGAAAATAACATAATACATATTAAAACTAGACAAACGTGTAACAATTGGCATTGCTCAGAGCGATCTCTTCTAGAAAACCATGTAGAGACAGGCATTACAAATACTGGAAGGAAGGTTTATACTGTACCGAAACATTATTATTATTATAGTTCATATTTTATTGACACAATAATGGTGCGTTCGTGAAGTAACGACTGCCTTTAAATTTCCCACAGCATTGTTGTCATCTGAGACACTGTGCAATATCGTCATGCAATCCGTAGAATACACCAGGTGAGCCATGTCTCCCAAACGTACGTACAATAAATCAAAACGTTGCTCTATCCGTCGTCGAGTCCTTCAGATTCAATATGGACGCCCTGCTGAGCTACCACACAAATTTACGACTGCCCCCGAACACTACCTTCGACAATGCAACACGAGATGCCGATCGTTTTCTTCAAGTTATTTTCAGCAAAATAACGTGATTTATACAAACTCAGCGCAAGGAGTCACTGTGTTTTTGCATCGCTAATATATCTCGTGTGACAGAGGCAAGAGATGAGCTCTTAGGTAGTGAAAGGATGTTCTATAATATCTATAAGTCACTCCCAACTGCTATAAAATTTAATAGCTTATATGGATCAGAATGTACTGTTAGCATCTAACAAGATTGCATGGCATCTTTAATTTACCTTATAATGTGATCTAAACGCAGGATAAAATAATAACGATAAACGAGAAAAAAACCTAGATTGGATTATATTATCTTCTCCCAAGAATGTTCTGCAAATAAAAACTACCTCCTAATTTTCACCACATGAGTTGTGCACTTAGTTTGTAGCTAAGGTTTCCTTGAGTTGCTAGGATAGATGTGGCTGCGATACTATCTTTCTCAGAAATGTAGACACGTGCTTTCGTGTCCCAAGAATACGTGAAAGCACAAGCAATAATATCCACCGGATCACAGGTTTCCTCGGTTCCCAACACGAATAAATATTCCTTTTATTCCAATTTGTCAGCTAAGCCACTCTCTGCGGCGACTTATCTCCGTATTCAGAGGTAAGCTCCCGCCAAAACAATACAGCAGTATCGTTAAAAAACGTGCTTGAATACTGCATTTATCATCGTTGATTAAATACCATTGTTTTGTATCGGCAGACTCGGGATCCCCGCGCTTCGTTTTCCTTTTTCGTCTCTCGATGTCTCGCATTGTAGTCGCACGGAGACAATAAGTCTGTTAAATTGGCCTCCTATACTCGTTATATTATGTGGCCAGTCTCCTGGTGCCCGAGGAGTTGTATTTATGTTCGAGGAGGACGCGTGCTGTTCCATGCTCCCCTGCTCGGCCCTCGCTCGCTTTCATGTTGTAAATTCTTGCGAGTCAAGAAAATTTGTTTTCGTCGCAGCTCTGTTATGATTTGTTCTAATCGCTTTGGCTCGCCGAGTTTGTATTTATGCTGCTTTTTTTACAACGTCTGCAAAATGAACTTAGTTAAGTTCTTTGAAATTCTTAATAATGCTTACATTGAGAGCTCATTTCATGGTGTATCTGCCTCAAAATATAAACCAGGCATTTCATCCTTTTTTGTACTAGCGACGTGTGGATCTAAAGTTGATAAGTGAGAAATGCGATTATCTTTCTGTACGGTACCTACTCTACTACTCATGGATAAGATAAAAGTTACTTAAAATCAGGCATAGGAAGCAAAATTCTCAGAAAGCTGAGCCGAGTAAAAATAGTGTCCTACGCCTACGTGTTGTACCCGGAGCACGTACTGCAATTTCAAGATCTAGATTTAGTAGGCAACGGGTTTTCTCGAGTTCTTCAAACTGAATGCATTTCTAAGAAAAAAATCTTAGTTGAGTGTCCCATACGTGACCATATTATGGTACTCCGGTGGTACTTCAATGGACACCGGCGCGTGCCGACTATGTTTTTCCAGTTTTTCCACTGAACAAGTTATAATATAATAAGCGACTACTGCCATATTTTATACCATTACATTTAACCACGTGCGCTCAGAAAAACTTTCACGACATAAAATCTTAATGATCATATTCTAATAGCAATTAAAATCTGCCATATTAGTCCTCATAAAATTTTAACGGTTGACTGAAATTGTATATAACACATTAATAAAGTTACGATTTACAAGAACTGCATGTAATAAATTATGATTATGATACGCCGGTTCGATTCAAACATTACAGCATGAATGGTTGTCATAGCCGAGTCCCAATTAGGTATGTGTGGTTGACGGTGATCTCCGTAATTAATATCGATAAATTAATTTCTCTACATGAACGGCTGAGGATTCTGGACCGAGCACCGTCACATAAAAACAGAATGCCTCCGTCTCCAATACAAATATAGTTCGGACGAGTACGAGCCTCGCAGAAAAAGACCGAAGTCGCCCAAGCGCGATATTAACATGGATAATTAATTTATTAATTAGCATCAATTAATCGTAATACGACGGCAGCAGCGGGCCCTCGATACGGCACGATGGTTTTTCCTACTAAAGTTAGTTTTTAGTCTTCAATTAACTATGCTGACTTAGTAATACTAAACGCGAATTCTCGAAGTTGCCGTCGGGTTCGATATGAAATGATAATGTGATCAATGATGCCGAATGGCAAAAACTTAATGCGACTGATATGTGCCGAACCAGCGGGCTTTCTTTTGATATTCTTATTGTTACGTTCTATGAACATAATAAGCTTTGCGGTATGCTTTCCGAGAGAAAATCATCTTTCTGAATAAATAAATAAATACACGCACAGATGACCGTTTGACTCGTCCAGTAGACATTGACAAATAAACAGCTGTCAATAAGCTGTCTGGGCAGTGGCGAAATTCGAAAAATGTTCTGCGTTCATTAATAACCGGAATTAATGCATGTGAAGCTACCTGAACGAATGATGAAGAACGTTAAAGATGAAAGAGTTATAGGTACTTGATGATTGCTGGGTACACTTCTAGCATTAAGTTACTACCACGCACATCAATAAATGGAAAGTAACGTATATTTTTTTTTTATTCTGAGATACAAAAGGCACTTATAAAATCGGGTTCAGAAGAAACTAAATGAAGGCTTTAACGTTTAGCGTGATCCTGGTTGACTTCTATTTTTTGGGCAGCCAGAACGCACTTCACGACTTATTTGATTCATTACAGAGCCATAGGACCCGTTAAAGGTAAAACATTGCATTGCTTTTAATATAGGCACCAGAAATTCACAGCGTCTGGCAAGGTCACACTTTTATTATATTTTTATCGGCGATTAGCATAAACCTTTGCACGTCGACGCGTTTCGTTTTATTGTGTATTTATGTTTAGCGTTATATGTATTGGCAGTTTCTTCTGGGATGTCTGATCGGCTATTAAGGCTTCAGCGCCGGTATTTTGTGGACTCATTTATGGATCGTATACTTGGTTTACCGACGCCGTTCTAGATTAACGGCATATTGATGGCTTTTAGATTAGCCCTTGAAGAGAACGCGTGTCGAGACGTGTCGTTATATTGGCTCGATGGAGTGACAGCTCTCAGTAACGCTCAGGTAGCTAAACTAATGGAGCCAGATGACAATCTAATGCATATTAGAAAGGAATTCAATAAATTGACTGGCGTATAGTCGTACGAGTATGAGTGGTGGTTGGAGCGGCTACCGTACGATATCAGATTCGGTAGCACCGGTGTGTATCTCGGCCATTACTTTATCATCTCTTATCGATACACCGGCCGTGTTCAAACCCGCACTCTCAGATATATCTGTCGATACTCAAATATCATAGACGGTCATGGTAGTTTTATGGGTGCGGTCAAAAAAAGTTAAACATTGAACGTAATCTCGACGATCGAAATCTGTAACTAGAGGTTAGAATTCGAAAACTCCGAATAAAAAATAAGAGATCGTTAAGAGAATGCTTTGCATATTTCGTTTGAGCTATGGACACGGTTTCGAGGTGGTTTTAGTGCTCGTGAAAATATTTTTTTTGAATTCATGATGTGAGTTTTTATTTGTAAGTTTAGGTACATACTTTAAATTTTGTTTTATCTCTGCCTATAACTTTATAATAGGTCCTAAAAATATTAAAAGTAATCCGCTTCTCTTCATGGGATCAGATGGGATAGGCTCGTTTCGCACTACTTTCGATTCGCACTGCTTGAAAAATACTTACGAAAAGATCCCACTATGCCCGGAATCAATTTTGGGTACTGTCGAGTTCCGAAGTACATAATAGTTAATATTATGGAATTACCTCGAAGTTAGGCCACTTTATAGGATAATTACATATCGAACAATAAATAGAGACCTATCCTAACCAATTACTTACTCGGGTACCTATGTACGTAAAGATATACTGTCGTGTCGTAAGTGTTTCTTACGACTTTCTTAAATCAAATTATTGTATTTAAATGTTTGTGTAGGAATTGTGTGCCTGAGTACCTTTTTGATAATGTTTACTTCAATAAATTAGAAAAAACAAAGGCCAGATTTTTTACATCGTAATTTTTTCTGATCAATAAATTTCCTTAATTGGGTATGTTTAAAACAACATCGATATTAAATTAAAGAGGACATTTTGAACGACATATCGGCAGGGGGTTGCACTGGCGGCCGGCGACCGGCGCTACCGAGTCAGGATAGGCCTTCGCCCCGGGACGCCGCCACGGCCCGCTCCCACGGCCTCCTGGCAACCTTCAGATATGTCGGAATTTACATTCCATATTGCAGCGGAAGCCGATTTTTTGCCTGCATTTTTATAAACAAATAGAATTTATTAACATTATACCCACTTCATCATACAAGTCCTGTAGTACAGACATATGTATTAACACAATTTAAACTAGAAAACATGTAATAATTGGCGGCCTTATATATAAACTACTAACCACGCTGAGTGCAGCGTGGTTAGTAGTTTATATGTATATAGGTAGTTTCTAAGTATGTAGATAATTGCATCATACTTCCCGTTTTAATTTCTAAACAGAGATATACATTATGTACGCGTACCACAGACTACTACGAGTATGTATCTACCTTTGAATGCACGTTTCTTATATTTAAATAAATTATAGACACCACAATGGGTCACGGATTGACATCAAATTATTCTCTAAACAAAACGCTACAATCTACTCAAACTAATAGCAGATAAAATAACTGAAAAATGATCATGCTCATATCTAAAAGCGAACAATATCGCCCACAAACACTTCCAAGAAGTTCAACTGGAGCCTGGAAGCTCTCGAGTAACCGTAAGTTCCATCATCAGTCACTGCTTTTCAGTTATAATGATGTTAAAAATGTTACCTAACAGCCGTTCTTGTCCACCCATTGTAGAGGCTCGATACACAAAAAAACGAGCCTTTTAAAAAATGACTCCCAATTTATTTGGAGTATAAAAAGTCACATTTCCCATGACACCAGCTTGGGCGTTCTGTCCTCTACGTGCAGGGTTTCCATGGCTTGATAAAATTGCCACAGTTTTACGTTGTGAGTTCTTTTAAAAAGTCTGAGAAGTGCTTGCTAAGAATTGAGTGCCTGCTACGTTTCAAATTAGGCAAGGTTTCCTTAATACTAGATTTAGGCTTTGTTGTAAATAATATGATAGAAAAACAAGACAAGACTCGTTGAAGAATTCCATCTGAACTTTAATGGTGTTGGCATCTTGCAGAGTCTTGCGCTTCCAAATTGCGAAGAAGCCAGGGTCCTCTGCAGGATGTCAATTATTGTAATGTTTATGGATCATTGATATGGAATTTGATGTTAATAAGTTATAATACAGTTTAAGTCTTTACGCTGGGATTGACATACCCGAATGTCGGCTCAAAGCCCCGGAAAATAAAATTATAATAAAAAAAATATAGGAACACCTTCGATGAGTTAATGTGATTATTGTCATTTCAGTTTAGCACTAAAAAATATTCTTGATAATTCACGTAGACCATTTGTGCACCTTAATGTCCAAGTTGATGGTTCTCACACGCGGCCGCGGCTAGCCCATACATACCCATACTGCGACTAAGGCCCCGGCCATAGAAGAATAGAAGGCCTTTTTCTTGTTTGATAAGGATAAGCATTTTGATCCATTGTGGTTAAGGTCTTCCGCAATGGCAGATCGTGAGATCCCGGGTTCAATCCCCAGGTCAGCTAAAAAGTGTTATTGGTTTTTTTCCTTAAGCTGCGTACAGACTATATAACATAACATGTTATACAACATTGCTATATAACATGTTTCAGATAATGTGGACACTGAATGTTATAAAACATGTTATAATAATATGTTATTGATATGTACAACAATGTTAAATAACTTAGTCACGTGTATTGCACTGAAGAACAACAAACGACAATGGTTATATAACATTGTTATATTGCATTGTTATTCTAATGTGTACAATATTGTTTTATGTTGCAACACAAGTTATATAATATGTTACATAGTCTGTACGCACCTTTAGGAATGGCAGGCGCAGGCTCGCCACTCGCCCCTATTACATGGAATCATAAACAAACTGGTGAATTGTGGGTGTACCTACTATGGGACTGAGTTTTTGGGTCACCTTTGACTTTGGGAAAAAGGCAAGATTTTATATTATGTTGACCAAGGTTACGGCTTAGAGTTAACATTATAATGTAATATCAATATCAGATGAATGTATGGTCACCCTTTTCCCGGTAACAGAGCGCCATCCTTCTTCGATATTTCATTGTCGTTTTTTATTTGAATCGCTTTGACATTTGGGAGTCGGGTCACTTATTAAATTAGTCTTTGTATTTAAATGAACAATAATTAATTTTATGCCTAAATGCATGCTCCTGTTTTGCGAAGTCAACGACATTTTTACATGTTTTATGATCTTAGAGCTTTGGATGGCTACTTTTTATTCTTATCAAATGTCGGATAATTTGATGATTATATCACAATAATGACGATAAATTTTATTCATTAAATAAAATTTATATAACCTTACCTCACCTTACCTTAGATTATTGATAAATCTACGCGCGAAAATACGACAACTTCTAAAGCTGGTGTTACCATTACATCATACAAACGACATAATTTTTAATAAAATTGTAACTGGAAGAAATCCATGTCGTTATAATACTATTAAGAAGGTATCCTCAGTATTGAAATTGTAAGAAACTTATTATACACATTAGCGACATAACACTTATATTCTATGTTTATGATCGGAACACGATCATAAAAGCGACCATCTCATAAAAATATAATATCGATAAAAAAGGCATACTTCTTGAACTGGCCAATTAATATGTTTTTATATCATTTTAATAGTCATTAGATGATAATCCGTACCCCCAGTTTCGTAAGACAGGTAGGCCGGCTCGTTTATCTGTAGGTATATCGACCATCAAAATACAATTACGTACGACGACGCTCATTTGATTCCCACAATTCCTAGTAGAGCCTTTACTGATGTTCGACATTAATCCTAATGTAGCGATCTCGGTTAACCGCTGTTTAATATAAACAAAAATATTTCAATGCCCAATATAACTATGGTGCAGAGAAAAAAATCTCTGTTCGGGCAGTGCTCGTAAGGTATTCAGTGAGTACGAGTTCTGGGAAGCTATGTGGACCACTGTCATATCACGACGGGTAGGGATGGTAGAGGGTATGTGAGGAATTCGTTATCGATTGTTTGTATCGATGAACGTGAGAGCTTTAGTGGACATAACATAACGTTACGCCTTTCCCCGAAGGGTTAGGCAGCGACGTACACAAGATTCAGTCCCATAGTAGGTACACTCACACTTTGACAGGTATGTTGTAAGTCTCATGTAATAGGAGGCGAGCCTATTTGCCATCAATCGGAAACAAATCCAGACTCCAAGCTATTACTGCGAAAATTAAACATTTCTGGCCTGACTTGGGAATCGAACTCATGCTCAGCAGTCACGCTTGCAACTACTAATCTAACGTGGCTGATGGCAGCTTTAGTAAAGGTTAAGGAAATGACAAGTATAGTGAAATGTGACAGTACCGGCGGATAGTCGAATCCATGGTCCAATATACAGGTTTAGGAATGAAGCTCAATTTCAGTTGCGACAGATAAGTAAGATCATGTCATATAATTATGGTTCACGTCAACGCCGCTGTACGTTGATACACTATCGACCCTCGATAGAAAAAGAGACATTGGTATGGTATTATTCCATCTTCGTTGCACAGTAAGTAAATCGTCATGCCTCTCGCGTAATCCGCCGTAATCGTTATGCTGACGTACCGCCATTATTGTACTCTAAGACCTTTTAAGTATAAGACCGAGGTATATTAATATTATCATCAAGAATAGTTTCGGTATCATACATTCACGCCTTTTTCCGGAAGGGGTAGGCAGTGTACCCAGGACTCAGTCCCATAGTAGATACACCCACATTTCGCTAGTATGTTATTGGTCCCATGTAAAAGGGGGCGAGCCTGTTGCCATATACTGGGCACAGTTCCAGACTCCAGGCAGTTATTGAGATAATTCCTAATGAAAAAATCCAATATTTAATAACCACTGCCTGACCTGGGGATCGAACCCGGGAACTCTTGATTGGCAGTCGAGCATGCGCCCTCTACGCAACCGAGGCACTTTATTTCAATTATGATAAATACGAGAGTAGCATAGAAACAGTTCCTCATAACTGCGGGCGCTGCTAGTGCCTTTACAATTTTCATAATGTTTAGAAGTTACGGTAATCCGTCCGTCTGCATTTAACATGAGTTTGATAACTTGTTTCGGTTGTAAACTTTGTAGTACACTTGGACACGGAAGTGCTTCTGAATAACTACGCCACCGAGGCACCGAGGAGAGTAGTTTCGGTATGCTCGATGATGATAATAATAATATACCTTTATTGTGTAGGCATACATTGCTACCAATAGTAACAGTTATTGAAAAGCACATAGCTATGTTGGTAAATTTATCGACACTTTCTGGAAGGTAAGAAAACATTTTTAAATTAATCAAAAATGATTTTAATCTTATATCTTTAAATGAGCAATTCTTATATATATATAATTGGAATCTCGGAATCGGTTCCAACGATTTTCATAAAATTTAGTATACTGGGGGTTTCGGGGTCGATAAATCGATCTAGCTAGGAATCATTTTTAGAAAATGTCATTTTATTTAAAAGTCATCCAGGTACTATCAATAATAAGTCAAGTTAAAAACCAAGATTTCAAGATTACTCCGTTAAACCAAAAAGATTTGTACATAGGTGCCTTTATGAAAGCATCGATAACACCTCAAGCCCATCACTAGCGCGTTCACCGGCGCAAGCGCAGGACAGATGATCACTCATGCGCCAGATCGTGCGATAAGCGGTCGGTAGCCGCTCATTAATCTGCCGCCCCACCAGTGCCCACTTACCAATTAACTGCTGATGCTGGACACTGTAAGCTGCTTCTAGGAATACGCGTGAAAGCTCACCAACCTGCAGACAATATTAGAATTTATTGTGACGTTTGTGACTTAAACCACAGCTTAAACATACAAATTGGTAACTAATCATAACAAGAATAGACAGGTAACTAGGTGAAATAGTAGAGTAGTAGAGTTTGATGCAGAACGCACACTTACCAAAATATTGGTGGTCGGTTATGAATGTGTTCAAAGAGACGGTAGTTGAGAGAACAACAAAGTATTAGCACTTCGACTGGCAGAGTCAATAAAATCCTTTGATATATGTTGAATTTTGAAAAAGTTCTATCTATATACATAAGCATAAGACACCACCCCTTCCCACCACCGTTCCTGCAGTATCTGTATTTTCTTTCTCTGCATGGTTGTTTGGAAGAGATCGCGATAAGTTGTTACTCTTTCTATTTTTAAGTTTTCTTCTTTGTTATTTTCAATTAAGAGGTATCATTCATTCATTCATTCATGAGGTCCCGGGTTCGATTCCCAGGTCGGGTAAAGTGGTATTGAATTTTTATTAGACATTTTCTTAATGACAGCCTAGGTTCTGGAATTTTGTGCCCGGTTAATGGCAATAGGCTGGCCCATAACATGGGACTTAAAAAACATAATTGAAGAAGTGTGAGTGTGCTATGGGACTTAGTCCTGGGTACACCTGTCTCTTTAGGATAAAAGCGTGATGTTATGTTAAGTTATATACACAGGCGGGCCGCTTACAACCGGACTGGATGGAAATCTATGGGGAAGGCCTATGTTCAGCAGTGGACGTCCTATGGCTGAGATGATGATGATGATGATATAGTACATAAGCTGGGTGAGATGTTTGGTAGAACAAGGCACAGGTGCAAAAGTGTGAGCTGATCAGATTTCTTGGTCGTTCAGTCTCGATCAAGAAACTAAGTTTGTGTAATGTTAGGCCTCTTTTGCAGGGGGCCGCCTGGGGAAGTACCACAAATTTGCCAGTTATTCATCCGCCAAGCAGTGCATGCAAGCAAGCAAGCATGTGCAATTATTACTGTGTTCCGGTTTGAAGGGCAATGTTATCAGCAAAATTACTGGGCATGACGAGTTTCAACAACTAATATCTCATGGTGATAGGCGCAGTGCAGTGCCGCGCAGAATTTTGAATTTTAAAACACTGGTTGGCACTGTGTCTGATATGGGCAATCATGATGCTCACCATCAGGCACCTAATTTGCTCGTCTTGTCGCTCACTATCATAAAAATAAAAACTGTGTGTGTGTGTCTCTTAATAATTTCGGTTCTCAAGAACTCATCAAAACAACGCGTCCTGACATCGAAATGCTTTTGAGAATATGATTATTGCGGTCCATTGGGTATTATATTGAACATTTGCAATACTTGAAACTTGGAACTCGAGATCAAGTTATGAGAAACTTAATGAGATCGCGACGATATATTATTAGGTTATGAGTTTGTATTATCATCTAATGCTAATGATATTCGGAAGAGGTGTTCTGTACATTATTATGTTTTGAAACTAACTCAAGTTAACTTCAAAGCCATAATATGGGGGGGAGCAATAATATTCAATAGAACGCCATAATATGGGGGGTTTTGCCGCATTCACCACGCTTGGCAGGCGGCTTAGTGATCGCAGTCCTTGGAATACTTGGAAACGGAGAGCGCTGCTGTCCATTATTCAAAGATGTCCCTTTGTCGGGTCTCACAGCTCCCACAGGATGAGAAAGGGGTGGCCCTATCATATAGCCGGGAAGAACACGGTCAATTAATTATTTAAAGTAATATTGAGGGGAGAATCAACCCGTATAACAGGAATATGGACGAATAAAGGAAGAAGAAGAAAGGTGTCTCCAGCAGCAGTGCAACTGCAATTATTATACATATATTACCTAGGTTAATTTTCTTATAAGTAGAGATCATCTCTATAGAAGCTGTATAGCATCTAAATCGTTAGTAAAGAGCTCTTCATTGATATATTAACTAAAACTCTTAAACTCGGTCAATAGACACACAATTGCGATTCGTACCGTCGGCTATCATAACCGAGCGTCGCATCGCTCGTTACAATCAGAGTTTATCAATCAAGTGTGGAGTTTACGACGATTGCTAACTTGATGGCCACTATTACCATGGCTGAGGAAGCAATAAAGGATTTGGTATAAGGCATTTTATGTAGCAGCTGTTAAGTTTTCCTTAGTTGCATAAAGATATTGAGACAAACTTGTGCTACGACTTTTCAATGACTTGTGCGTCAAGTTTCACATAAGCATTTTTTCATAGATTACTATCAAACTTCCTGTAGCATTTTTAAAATCATCGGAAAATAGACGGGGGGAGATTTTTCCATACAAATGTATTCCTGTGGTTCCTCCCTAGATAACTGAGTCAGAGCAATGATTACTTTCGAAATTTTAATTTTCTAATTTATTATTTGTAAATTTAATATTTTCGAATTTATAATTTTGTAATTTATTAATTGCGATTTTCGAACTTTGAATTTATTATTTTCCAATTTTTAACTGTTGTAGGTAGGTACTTAATATTTTCGAATTAGTAATTTTTGAATTTTTAATTTTTGGATTTATACGGTAAATAATATTTATTCAATAAAATTAATTTAAATAAATAACAAGAAAAAATTAAACTACCTAATTTATTATTTTCGAATTTTTTACTATCGAATTTTTAACCTTCGAATTCATTATTTCCGAATTTAATTTTTTCGAATTTTTATTCTTCGAATTTATTTATTACAAGTTTTTAATTCTTGAAGTTTTAGTTTATTATTTTTGAATTTTTAATCTTCGAATTCATTTTTTTCGTATTTATTTATTTCAAAGCTTTAATTTTCGAATTTATTTAAATCGATTTATTTTAATTTTCGAAATCATTAATTTCGATTATTTAATTTATTATTTTCGAATTTATAATTTTCGCCGTCCGCATCCACCGCGAGCCTGCGATCCTGACCAGGCCGTCGGTCCACCGCGTGAGGGGTCGGCCTACGCTTCGTCTTTCGGTCCGTGGACCTTTCTTCCCCAACAGCTATTGGTTCTGCATGCGATGTGGCCTACCCATTGCCACTTCAACTTGATAAGGTATGTCGGTAACTTCCGTTTCTCTACGGTTCTCCTCATTCCGGATTTTATCTCGCAAAGAAACCCCGAGCATAGCTCACTCCATAGCTCGATGAGGAACTCTGAGCTTATTTAATGAGGTCAACAGTAAGGGACCACGTCCCGGTGCCATTAGTCATCACTATGGCAACACGCACTGGTCGGAGACTTCGGACTCTGGGGTATTTTGGACGAAAAGATATCAGTCACACAGTATCTCGAATGCTGCCCATCCAAATTAGATTCATACACAACAACACTTTGTAAAATTCTAACATACTCGTAACATATAAAACTTAGGTTTCAGCTATAAATTACAACAAAAGATACCAACCGCAAAACACACAATCCATAAATTTTTTATGCCACCTGTACTTATATATTTAATCAGGACATTTAGATCGGTAGCTTCGTCTATTTGAATTAATGAACGCACACACTTAGATACCTACAATAAATACACCATAAGCTTCTTGGAAATCATAAACGGTTAATAGTCGAGTTAAAAGATATCAGTTGCGTTTATACGACCAATAGTGGTTTAACTGGCTCAGCATAATATTATTATAGCATCTAAATATGTTCCGGATAAACGATTTTTACATTTTGAATACACATGCCGCTGCTGGACTGTTTCAAATCTCGCCCGTAACATTGCTTATCTAGCTATAGGTATAAATAGCTATGGGTAACTTCTCTTTTTGATTTTATTGCTTATAAAGCAACAGTCGTAACTAGGATATGTGACCAGTATGTGACATCTAAGCGATACCGTGCTAATAAATATAAGAGCATTAATAACTATTAACTAAAAACCAGTGTTAAAATAGAATAATGGTACTGGACCGGACAAATCGTTCTTCGGTAGCTCTTATAGCCCTTGGTCCTGACAGTAGCTATCACTACTTATTATAATGTCGTCACCGTTTTGTTTCTACATCTGTCCTCGCCGTAAGTGGCGATAAATTTAAAAACTTACGAATTTCCACACGGATTTGCTCTTCTCCTACCCATGCAAAGCCCATGCCAATCGTTAGCTCATGTTCGAGACTTGGAAACTCTAACTCTAACACCCATTATTTACTTAACATTGACTCGACTCGAATAAAATTATTTTCTTTTCTTGTATTCTAGAGAATACTTATAAGCCCAGCCTTATAACTATTTTGTAAGACCACTGTATTCTATTTTAGACTCAAAAAATTAAGTTATTTGAATGTAATTTGTGTAATTCCACGTAAATTCCTCCCCATAGCCTGTTCCATTGTAAATATATCCTAGCATTATTACGAAGACCTAGTTTGATTTTTATTCATGTATCTACGTCATTTAGAGCATATCTTCAGTATAACCTTTGTAACACCAATCTACAAAACACGTATAAACAACAACAATATCCATTCAAATAAACGATGTCAGAAATCAATGGAGCTCTACAGCTTAGCTCGAGTCTATTTCCATGTCATTATGGACAACGAGAACTCGTATACTTCATACGAGTTCTATAGTAGTGATATTTAACGTTTTATCAGCTCTATGCTAATGTAATAAGGTTCAAAAGGTGTATGAGATGTATAGACAGCTTATTAACACAACAAAATACTTAATACAAAAGGAAACGTGCATACAAAGAGCCAAAAACGCAAGCTATACAGACGCGCGCATGTTTCGGGGTATCTCAATGGAAACCACTGGATGGCTTAGCGAGTTTACGCTAGAGTAGATCGTCATCACACATGGCTCGCGTATGCTAACGAAAATTTGTTGCTCTAAGCTTTTATCGAGCGCGTAGCGGTGCCAACCCTATATGAAGTGCCAACCTATTTATAATTCGTTAGTAAAGTTTTATAGTGGACTAGCTGTTTGTCATGGTTTCATCACGTAGGCATCGAATATCGCGATAAAAAGTACCCTAAAAACTATCTCTATACAGCATATTTAAACGTACTACTAAGATACAGACAGACATTAGAACCAATGGATCTTCTACTTTGGATGCCATCTTCTAACGATGGCCGACCATCATGGTGACTTGGACACTCGACACAGCAGCTCTAAATAGAGAACGCGTGCTCTTTCCATACCACTGGCGCAGATATTTTACCCAAGATATTCTTCTTCCTCGATTCCTCGTTCCTTCTATCTTTAGGTACCATATATCAGATCATATTTCGAGCTAAGCATCATGTGGTCAATATATTCCAACTCCCTTCTGTTACCTATAGATATTAAATACCTATGGATATTGATAATCTGCTAGAGTCGGCTTTCTGTGTGTCATATTATGTGTTACTAATATGGTATTGCGGTCAAAAGTTAATCGCGTTTAAGTCGCTCGCATCGCCCACGAAGATTCATCACAATCGTCATTATTCACACAAATTATGTAATTTCAATAAATGGGTCCTATTGAATAGTGATGAGCGGCGGTGGCTGGGGAACCCCTGTGGTCAGCCTCATTACTTACTCTGTCAGCCAGCGGCTCTCACCTCTACAATACTGTTTTCAATATTTACTACGACGTACTGTTGTTCTATTTATAAATATAATAGACTAGCTGATCCCTGCGGGTTGACTCCCTGATGAGTACCCACTTAATATGAGTTAGTCTGGACTTTATACACCTAACTTCATAATATTTATAAGAGACTACCTCGGTGGCGTAGTGGGCGCATGCTCGATTGCCAATCAAGAGGTCCCGGGTTCGATCCCCAGGTCAGGCAAAGTGTTAAATATTGGATTTTTCCATTAGGAATTATCTCAATAACTGCCTGGAGTCTGGAACTATACCCGGTAGATGGCAATAGGCTCGCCCCCTATTACATGGGACCAATAACATACTGGCGAAATGTGGGTGTATCTACTATGGGACTGAGTCCTGGGTACTCCTCACCTACGCCTTCGGGAAAAAAGGCGTGAATGTATGTGTTATGCTTCATAATATTATCTAGATATATATACTTACTGAAAATTTAGGCTTATCCTATCATTAAACTAAATTATTACATTATTTTTCTTTCTCTTTCTCTCAGACTATGAATCCCACATTTGTGTTAGCTTTTTTCTCCACTTCGCTCTATGGTTTAACTACAAATTACTCCATCGTCCAATACTTAATAAAAATGTGATATTTTTTTATGATGTGGGGTCTCGGCTTCTATTTAACGACCGATTGGACTGAGACTTAGCATGGAGATAGCTTGTAGCTAAGCTACCTAGAAAAACGAATAAAGGCACTTTTACTTTTTAGCAGATGCAATCGCAGGCAGCAGATTGCTTATATAACATTATTTACGTCTAAGTTTAAGAACCAATTATTATATAATTTCACATACAAAAAGAATGCGTCAATCAAACAAGAGCAAGTGATGAAACGGGTGGAAAACACAAAGTTAACCTGCATCGACCTCGGTCATTAGTCATTAGTCATCCAGTCATGGTGAGAACAGATTTAATATTTACCTATTAATCAATAACACACGTTTAGTGTACTTTCCATATAACTCTACTTTGAACAGTGGTAACACCCACTGAGAAATGGTATATGAAGAAGATGCCAGCTAGGATTAGGCATCATTAACTCTGAGGAAAAATGCTGAGTCCAAATGAAGAGCAGGTACGATGAACTTTGTTTTTATGCCAACTTCAGGTGGCAAAAAGCAGACGGTGTGACTGATGGCTCGCGGTTACCACCGCCTATGGAGACCTGCAACCCCAGGGGTATTCCCAGTATGTTGCCGATCCGACCAACACTCATTCACTCTCCTTTTGAAGAGCCCGCAACAGTATGCGGCAGTAAAGAACGGGTTATCGCACAGCATACCTTTAACATGAAGAAAACCTCTATAACGATCTCATTCTCAAATTGGTAATTAAATATTGACAAAACCTAAATTTTCATATTTACTAAATACAATTTAAACTGGTAAAGTAAAGAATGTCTGAACGCGATTACACATATTATGTAGAATGTCCATAAATAATTACGTTATTAGTTATTAAGCAAAGTGAGTCCACATCCATCAGCCGTGTATGGGTCGTATAAAACGTCAACAAAACGTCGCAGTTGAGCAGCATCATACGTTATCAAAACAATACAAAACTCTGCATGTTATCGATAATGATCGCGGCACGACAACCCTCTATCTCCATTTTTTGTGGGTTGACATCGCGCTAATAATACTCATGAGAAAAATGCGCCGGACCCCCGTCAGCCTCCTTTTGTTTTTAATTTCTACCTCAGTGGCACCGATTTAATTGGCCTCAACTCGAGCGAGCGCACCTTCGTATTTCACCTCGGTCGCTTCATTTGAATATTTAAAGCATTTCGGGTTCCCGTCGCATTATTTTCTTTATTTACACAATATTTATATATTTATTTCAGGTCCGGCGTCATTTATTCGGTGACGTGACTTACCGATGTCGCGTCCTTCTCAGTATCGACATAGTTAACGCGGTGAATTCTCTCGCGTTCCATTTAAAAGTTTAGAGTTCTTTCTTTAGTTCGTCTTTTTGTCATTGCGTCGAGTCGCGACTGCGCTGCGATGCCGCGTGTGGCGAGCGCTGCTCTTCGTTGTTTTCTCACCAGCTCTTATCTTCGACAAGATTGCTCGTTTTTAAATGAAGTTATATCGTCTCGATTGAACACCGGCCTACGGAGCCAAGGCGAATTTTTAATTAGTTTCCAAAGATAGAGAATTTTAAGGAGGAATGCGGGAGCCGTGTTGCGAGTGTGCACAGATATCTTAATTGAGACGTGAACGCATCGCACCGTTCCGAACGCAGAGTGGCGATTTGTTAAAGACGACGAGATTAATTATGAATTAAAGACTTTAATCAAGGTCTGCGCAGCGCTCTGGGTTATATTTTGCCGGTGTTCACTAATGAACGGAATAAATGAACGCCATTTTTCGTAGTGCCATATTAAAGGATCGCGTGACGCCACCGTACCGGTCAGCAGAGCGGTGGCTCTGCTCCTCACGTTTTTGCTACGCGATTATTTCATTAACTATGATACTTGAAAAATAAATAAAAAATCAACTGCCATAAAAAGAGAATGTTATGTAATAAAATTTTATGAGTTAATTAAGACCAGTGACCAGTATTATAACTAGAAGTTGACAGATATTAAAGAACAATTAAATTAATAAGTTGTGTAATTACAAGGATTAAAACATCATTGCTCCGGAACTAGTGCCACGACGTTGAATCCAATGTTGTTCGGTTCTCGTGCAATAAAATCGCGACAGATCTTCGCCGCGTCCTCCAGAAACTTCTCCTCCGTCGTAGCTCCGTGGTCTATTGGGAAGGCTTTGCGGCCATCCAGTTCAAAGAGCCTCCCGTCTTTATGAATGAACGTAACGAAATGGTTGCTCACATCGTCGCTCGCGTCGTCGACCTCGTCGGTCTCGGCACGCACTAGATCTTTGTAAGCTTCTAAAATTGCAGTTGAATTCTCGAGCAGCTCTCCTTTGCCCGAGGCGTCGAGATCTTTTGCATCGCGCAAATAGTTCTTCAATAAACCATCTTTTATCTCGATTTGATGGGTGTTGTTAGCCACGCTGTGAACTAAAGCTATGGTTCCGCAAATGTTGCTGAGGACTTGTTTTAAATGGAACACGTCGGGTGGAGTCTCAGTCTTGCCTTTTGCGAGGAGTTCTTTCTCTTGATCTCGGCGATGTGTTTCGTAGGTGTCGGAGAGAGGGAAGAGTAGGATCACGGCGAGGACCGGTCGGGGCACCCACACTAGGGCCTCGCCTTCGAGCCCTATGACGTCAATCATTCGCCATTTTTCAGACATGCCGAGTTTATGCAAATACTTGTTCATAGTGTCCGGGTTGGACTCCATTGGTAGAGCTACGGCCATCGTAAACAAATATTACACAAAAACGTAAAAATCAGCAACTCTTGAAAATCAGCACCTAAGCAAAGTTAGGAAAACGGAAAATTAAGAAAATGTCATTGACAGATTGTCTTCAATGAAAAAAAAAAACAAACAATAGTTGTCACATAAAAAGAGGAATCACTAAAAAAGTATACTGAGATGCGAAATAAAGAGAAAAAGTACCTACGCATTTTTTTATATATGTACACTAAGTAGCTGTGCCCCGCGGTTTCATCCGCATAGTCTTCGTCCCCGTGGGAATATCGGAATCAAATGTAGCCTTTCCAGGTATTATTCCAGGGTCTAAACTATCTTCATACCAAATTTCAGCCCAATCGGTTCAGTAGTTTTGGCCTGAAAGAGTAACAAACATTCATACATCTATCCATTCCTTCTCATAAACTTTTGCATTTATAATATTAGTGGGATAGAATAGTAATATGTAGAATGTATAGAATGGATGAGATCAAGTTTTTGTAGTGGTAGGCCTCTTTTGCAGGGGGCCGCCTGGGGAAGTATACCACACCTTTGCCATGTTATTCATCCGCCAAGCAGTAATGTGCAAACATTACAGTGTTCCGATCTGAAGGTCAATGTTACCAGAGAAATTACTGGGCATGACGAGTTTCAACAACTAATATCTCAGGGTGACAGGCGCAGTGCAGTGCCGCGCAGAATTTTGAATTTTAAAACACTGGGTGGTACTGTGTCTGATATGGGCAATTATGATGCTTACCATTAGGTACTTTATTAGCTGGTCTTGTCACTCACTATCATAAAAAAAGCCCTGTAGGGAATAAATATAGATAGGTAAGTATGTAATAGGTTCATAAAGTAAGTACCTAGATATGTAGCCAGATGACAGCCAGGTAGGTAGGTAACTAGGTAAGTACTCTAGCCTCCCGTTACGCATTAGCATTTATTTATGGGTCCTAAACGCATTACATTACAAGCTTATTACCCATCCTATGGATATTCATTCTTTGTCGGGATTTCTTATACTAAGTTTAATTGTTATTAATTGCCACAAAAACGCAGGTGCGCATGCGCAGGGGAGACTAACAAGTAACTTTAATGTAAACTGAATGCGCAAAGTACTATCCGTTTATTACTTTGCAATTTTTCTTAATAAATAAGTATAGCATTAAGTGATGAAGTTATGAGCAGGCACATCTCGTGTAAAGGACTCTACACACCTAAGCCGGTGACAAATGCTGGCGACAGTTGTTGGCGACAAAATTTCACAAGAATTGTGTCGGCAATACGCATACGAATTCATGTCGCTGAAAAAAAGTTGTGACGGCATAGGTGTATAAAGTCCTTTAGACTGGATAAGCCCCCCGTTGAGTATAGTGGTTCATATACATTATAAAATTGTTAAGGAATAGATATAAAATTACTAGCGGTTACACCCGCGTAATCATCGTTGATCGTAATATCGAATAAAAAGCATCCTTCCAGGGTCTATAAACTATCTACATACCGAATTTCTGCACAATCGGTTCAGTAGTTTTGGCGTGAGAGAGTAACATCCATCCACCCATCCACACAAACTTTCGCATTTATGATATAGTAGGATTATATTAGGATAGGCTGCACGCCGAAAAATACGTGTTATGCTGATCCTATCTAGTGTGGGATAGGGACTTTTATTACGATATTCCTACACGGGAACTATGAAACCGTGGGGCACAGTTAGTAACATATTAATAATTCCAGGGTCTAAGATAGAATAATAGGTCTAAGAAAGAGTAGGTAACAAACTTTCGTATCTATAATATTACTGGCTGTGCCCCGCGGATTCACCCGCGTTGTCATCGTTCCCGTGGGAATAGCAGGATAAAAAATACTCTATGTGGGGTTATTACAGAGTTTAAATTATCTACATAAAGAAAAACGATTTATTAAGTTCAATCAGTTTAGTGGTTTTGACGTGAAAGAATAACAAACATCCATCCGCATGGCATCAATCCTCACGCATTTATAATATTAGTAGGTAGTAGGAAAGGACTAGTGTAATGAGTGGGTGTCCTATTGATTCGCATAATGTCTTTTGTCATAAAAATTTTCCGCATACATCATTTGTCATAACCTCCTCTAATCATAATATTGGAAATACATATTTTTTTGTAGTAATACTGATAAATTGTCCTAAAATTTAATTGCTATAATATTTTTGTGTATAATAGTTTTTATTCCTATTGTTAGTTGTCATAATGGTTGTTATGTATAATTTTATAGTTAATAATGGTGTATGTCCTAATTTTCATTGTTCATAATTGTTATTGTATTTAATCGGTATTGTACGTATTGTATATCCCTGTATGTATATCCCTAGGATATGATTATATACCGTAACATAGTAACACTCTTGTATTGCATTTATGTATATCCCGCCGTATCACTCACATACCCAATAATAACATTTTTTATTTACTCGATTTTTTCATATGTAAATCCACTGATATTTACTTTTTTGGCTCCTCTTTTTGATGTAAATATTTTGCACCCGTTTTCCATTGTATTTATAATTTCAAAATTCGTTTTAGCACTTTGTTCCAATATTAACACTAAAAATTTAATTTGTGTTATTTTAATAATAATAATGAAACTACCTTCATTTTTATTCATAATCAGTAATAGCGCCTTAGTACAATATTTTTTATAGCAATGTGATATATCAACAGTTTGCTACATAGAAAAGACTTTTACAACGTTACAGAGTTAAAAACATTCAAAATTCTATTGGTTAGGTTTAATTTATATTTTGACAAAGTTAACAGTCCAGTAATATATGATTATGGCACATAATTTTAATGATATCAATAGTTAGGACATAGAATATTATAGGTTTAAATTGTTAGGACATTTAAAACTACATAACAAGTTATAATATAAGTATTGACGTTATGACTGGTGATCATTAGCTATTACATATATTAATTATGGCTTAAAATTTTATGAGTTGTAAAATTATGGCTAATAATAGTATGCGAATGAATAGGGAACCGTAATGAGTGACTTCGTTCCCGTGGGTATTCCTGGAATGCCTTTCTTATACTTTGTCTACATCATAATGGAAACCTTTTTGCAAAATTTCAGCTCTTCCAAGGGTCGAGGTTGGGCGTGAGTGAGTGAGAGTGTCAGTCAGTGAGGACTTCGATTTTAATTGTATATAGAGATTATTGCCAATAAGCTCTAATTATTGTGTCACATTTTGTCACAAATACACTGCCTCCATTAAGGTAGTAGGCGGTGTTCTTGCGGAGGTATCGACTGCACACGGTAACCGAATCGTGGGATATGTCGAACGATATTTCTTGTTCCTTTAATTAGTATATATTAACTATCCAAAAAGGACCACTTAAAAACAATCTTAATGACCAGCTTCCAAAAAAAAAAAACATAAAGCAGATGTTGTAGTATTTTACTAAATTCATGATTTTATTATACTTACTTATTTTTGTATGTTATTTAATTATTAGTATTTGTTGTTATAGCTATTATAGTTAGATACCTATTTCCATTACGGTGTTACAGTGTGAAACGTTAAAAAAATCGTGATTTTGATGAACGCTCCAGTTATTTATTAATTTTATTTAGTCATATTTATTTCATAGTATAGCAATCATAATCATTCACATTCCGTGAAAAAATCAAATATATAGCTGATGCCGTTTTCACGATACAAGCAAAAACACGTTGCTTGTATGGGGAGTACCTTTAATTATAAACTTTTTCTAATTTTATTATTTGTCGTTGTAGCGGCATTAGGGATACAGCTTTTGTGAAAATTACAAGTACCTAGCTATTACGGTTTAAGAGATAGAGCCCTGTGACAGACGGACTGGTGTGGCACCTATGTACTATGGTACCATGGTATGCCCTAAATATTGTGATATAACTAATGTAGTCCACATTAACAATTAAGTTTTGTCTTTTGAGGTATAGTTAGGTACCTATTATCTATCTATCTAGATCTAGTTAAATGGTGCTGGTCTAATCCTAAAGTATTAGGAATAAGATATTTACATCTATTTTGATCTAACTTTGTAAGCTATGCTACTTAATGACTAATATGATAAGCAACAATGCCGGGAAACAGAGACGACATCATTATCATAGCCCGAGAGCCAAGCCTTGCCAGACCTATGTTATATTCTCACGCACGATATTCAGGTGGAAGGTAGGGTTCCTGTGTACTAACCTTGAATATTAAGCTCTTATCCGAACTATAGAAGTGGGCTGTAAGACGACGCAAAATACCAGGAAATTCGTGAATATATCAAAGAATAGAAAATATGGGACAGAACGTCAATTTGGCAGAGAACACAAAAAAAATAAAAGAAATATTTTCAAAAATGAAAGTTACATACGCGCACCAAAAAGTCTGTCGCCAACATGGGCCAAGTCAGAAAATAACATAATTTGGGTAAATTGCTTCCTCGTTCGAAGCGTCTGGTACCAGAAATCATCCACAGCAAAATCTGGGAGTAATGAATGCAATAGTTATATTGTAGAGAGTATATATACACTACAATATAATATGTAAAAATCAGTCGCTAGAAAATAACATAATTTGGCATGATTTATTCCCTCTTTACCTACTCCTTATATCAGTTAATCCACTTCTAGAGCTAGCGGATAAGAGCATCTTTAAGTTTCATGAGAATCCTACCTTGAACTATCTAAATATGATGCGGGAGAAAATAACATAGATCTGGCAACTCTTGGCTCTCGGTCTATAATAACCAATGTAGCGAGTCATTATCGCCATGGTTTGACGAATGACGAATGAATCATTCTATATCGACCTTAAACTGTTATACTTAGAGTTGTAATTAAAATCTTCTCTAGCTCCCTAAAAGTTCGGGAAATATAAAAACCAGAATTCGTCCAATAGGAACTCTTCATGCTACAACGTCACGCTTTTAAATCTTCCGAATTATGAATGAAAATCATTTCATAGGGTCACAAAATTCCACGGAAATGAAGCTCAACCCATAATAATCTGATGTAGCCTACTTCTATAGCAGTACGATACAAGACAACTGAGTTATAAACGGTCGAAGTAAAGGCCTGAATCGCACAAACGATATTCTCACCTCCGTGCGACTTATTTAGTCACCACACTGTAGTTCCTTCGGTCTTCCTCTGTATTCCCTCTTTGACTGACCCGTACGTCGCTGCCTGATTTAGGTAGGTCGGTGTCGGTTTCGGACGCCATTCTAAATACACAAAGACTTAACGAAACAAGGAATAAACCACTTCATACTCCTCATGGGTTTAGTTTGGCGTCCGAAGCTCGGCATTGACTGCTTAATATCAGGTGAATGCGCGGCTGACGGTGGCCCGGTGTCGGGCCGCGGAGCTTGCTTGTCTACGAGTAAAGGCTTGGTTGGTGGGCCTCGTAGACTATTCAAGCTTCTATGCTTGGAAAATTAGGGAATCCAGAGGAGGTACCCGCTGACACATCAGCGATATCAAAATGTACCTCCTCAAAAGAAAATAAAACGAACGAAACTCTCATACACACTGGTAGTCAATACTGCACTATGTATTCTGTAGAGTACTAGTATAGTATTGAATACCTTTTGTTTTTTTTCAAAAAGCCTTTCGAAGTAGCATTTATTAATTATTTATTGTTTGAACGTTTTATATTTTTGAGTCAATTACTTAAGGTACATAAAATATTGCTTGATCCCTGACCATAAAAAGAAACTGAATTTTTCGGTCGTATTTCCGTAAATTATGTAATAAAGGGTATCAATGTCAGATGATTAATCAAATATCCTCTAAGTATGTAGGGAGGTGCTTAAAGGCGAAGTGTCAGGTTACTAAATCTCGATTCGATTACTGGCAGTTGTTCAGATCACTTTAGCCGCTAGATAGCTAAGTACTAAAAATCTTTAAATAGCTGAACCTTATTATTCTGAGATATACTTAACTAAGAACATGCTCGATAACGTTTGCTTTAAAAAGGTGCGTCAAAATAGGTCCATTCGTTTAGGAACTACGATCTCCACGGGCAGATAGGTAGGTACACAAGAGACGTCAAAATTATAACACCCCTTCCTCTTTTGGTCGGGGTTTAAAAATATAGAGAAAGGAATGCTTAGATGGTTCAGATATGTCGAGAGGATGGATGAAAGGAGATTGCCAAGGGGTTATTTAAGTTGACGATGTCTTAACGAAAGACCATGTCAAAGTATACTCACAACTGAGGAGCATATATTATTATGAAGAAGGGGATGAAAGGGGAATACTAAAGCAAATGTCGTGTGTCAGTACTATAGTAGCAAGTGGAGAAAAAAATTATAATATTCGGGATAATCCACAAAACCATATCTGGTCTAGTAAAGACGAGGGTTATTATACCTACCTAAGTACATAAATACGTACACCTACGGAAATAAATATATTAGCTTTTGAATTTTCCTAACCTAACCCGCTACTGTGTCAGGTTTTGGGGTCAGTCTCGGAATATAGAAAGTAGGTAGGTAAGTACTTCTTGGAAATTTGGATTTCTTATTTTTGGAAATAACCCAAATTCTCACGGCAACGAAGTTCTGCAGGGTCTCTAGTATGTTACATATGGCTGATAAACAAGAATGAAGATAAACAGAGACAACATTGTTATCATTAGATACATAATATAATAACTACTTAATGGAGCGAGTCATTATAGCTATGGTTAAACGAATGAGTCAGTCGTTCTATAACGACCTTAAACTTTCAAAGTTAAGGTTGAATATCCAATTGTTACATAAAAGTTGGGGAAACCAACCAGAAATCGACCAATAGCAACTCTTCATATATTAACGTCACGCTTTTAAATCTTCTGAATTTTGAATGAAAATCACATCATAAGGTTACAAAATTCCACGGAAATGAAGCTCAACCCATAATTATCTGATGTAGCCTACTTCTATAGTAGTACGATACAAGACAACTGAGTTATAAACGGTCGAAGTAAAGGCCTGAATCGCACAAACGATATTCTCACCTCCGTGCGACTTATTTAGTCACCACACTGTAGTTCCTTCGGTCTTCCTCTGTATTCCCTCTTTGACTGACCCGTACGTCGCTGCCTGATTTAGGTAGGTCGGTGTCGGTTTCGGACGCCATTCTAAATACACAAAGACTTAACGAAACAAGGAATAAACCACTTCACTCCTCATGGGTTTAGTTTGGCGTCCGAAGCTCGGCATTGACTGCTTAATATCAGGTGAATCCGCGGCTGACGGTGGCCCGGTGTCGGGCCGCGGAGCTTGCTTGTCTACGAGTAAAGGCTTGGTGGGCCTCGTAGACTATTCAAGCTTCTATGCTTGGAAAATTAGGGAATCCAGAGGAGGTACCCGCTGACACATCAGCGATATCAAAATGTACCTCCTCAAAACAAAACAAAACGAAAGAAACTCTCATACACACTGGTAGTCAATACTGCACTAAGTATTCTGTAGAGTACTAGTGTAGTATTGAATACCTTTTGTTATTTTGAACTGATACGAATTTTCATCAAATCATCCAGTATTGTTGATAAATGGATACCTACTTTTAAGTAAATTCTTTTAATAAGCGTATGTAGTCCAATGAAGTGGAGAAACCATACACTAGTACCTTAGTAAATTCTGTGGTTTTGTTATTTATCTAAGTACCCTGTGTTTGTTTATAACAGCATTAAGCGTGACAATATAATGATCAATAAAATGACAAAAACAAACAGGTTGCCTAAGTACTTATATAAATACAAAAAGACGAATTTTTTTTTTATGTGACAACTTCCACACACGGCCCAAACTAGGCTAGAAGCCTGTACTATGGTAACCAGATGACTGATATACATACTTATATAAGCTTATTACACCCAGACACAGATCAAACAGACATGTTCATGCACACAAATGTTTGACCTGGCCGGGGATCGAACCCGGCCCCTGCGGCACAGAAAGCAGAGTTACTACCATTTGAGCCAACGAGGCTGTCAAAGGCTTCGTCAACATAGGCATTTAGGTAGGCACTTAGTCCAATGAAGTTGAGAAACCATACCTTATACATTCTGTAGTTTTGTTATTTATCTAAGTACCCTGTGTTTTTGTATACAAACAAACACAAGTTAGGTACCTACTTTATTAATAAAAATCGCAACGAAATGTTGATATCTATTTGACATTATGAACAGAGCCTTATTGCTCGCAAGCATACAATATCAGCTTCGAGTCTGCATTTGTTCCCGTTGATGGTGGTTGGTGGATAGGCTCGCCCCGCATTGGGTTTTAAAAACATAACTGACTAAATGCAGGTGTACCTAGGATACCTAATACGGGACTGGTTACGCCTATTCCTACCCTTCCGGAAAAATAAGGCGTGTTATGTTATGAAAAATATCCCAGACTACAAGTCGTGATCTCTTGTGTATCAGGCTTACCAATAAAGGCGTGTGGAGGTGTCTACTGATACTACCTACAATTACGGCCAAGAGTGCTTATTATTGAGAAATTTTGTCCGCAAGTGCGGTAATTGATTGCCATACTAACACATTGTTCAGTTACTTTGTGATGAATCATGGAATTGAAACACTTTTACTTGTGTAAAGATTCCGCCTTAATATTATATGGTCTATTATTGTATTTGTTGCTGCTATTATTGTATGGTCGCTCTGAAAAGTGGCCAATTTTTATTTTACTGTCGAGATAAATTCTATCTATACCGCCTTAAGTCTTAACAGGAAATGGTTCCTCTTAGCAGTTTGACACAATCCTATGGAAAATTAACCAAATCGATGTTTTGTATTCCCCTGTGCCGAATATAAAGGTAGTAAACCTAATTGATATATTTATAACCAAATGTTTTGAAGACGATGTTAACTATGCCCCTATCATTTCATTTTTGTTCATATACTCTTCATTGTTTTGTAGTGAACGTCTAATCACGCGAGAAACACTGGGATTTTAGGAAGTTCACTATGAAAAAACAGGGAGTTTATAAAAGAAACTAAATTGACAGGAATATAGTTTACTTCACTATAAAAATATCAGGATATAAGAGTATCGAATGGGTTACTTATATTCGGAGGAAACTTGGAAATACAAAACATTGATTTGGTAAATATTTCATAGGCATAGATTGCGTATTTCTTCTATGTTCATAGGATTGTATAAAAAATTATTCGCTATTCCTTCATATTTCTGTAGTTTCATTTTTTATGGGTAACGTTTAACCTTAACAAATAAGCACATACTTTTAAAGATCTTTTATTCAAAATTCTTCAAAAAGTTGTGATTTTGAAGATTTTTGAAGGGTAGAACAGAGGTCAGGTTCCTGCCCCTAGTAGTTTTTTTTTTTATTTTTTTTTTTTTTTTATTTATTTAATGCACAATACACATTACGACCACAAACATATAATAGTACTTAAAAACTAGAAATTTAACTCTTGATAGTAACGTAAAACTATGTGCAAACAGCTAAACTAAAAAATAATAATAAAAGGATCACTAGCGTATTATGTCGCGGAAAACGTGATCAAAAAATACTAACAACTAACAACATTGAATATTATCTACTAGCGATTATGTAGAACTATCATAAAAAACTAACACTATTCAATCTCTACCAAGCCACTCTGACACGAGTCAGATTGACTGGGCCTAAAATGAAGAATGAGTTTAATATTCTTAACAAATTGACTCAGTTTCGGAAGAAATATATCAATTTCTGTGTGATTTGATAATAACTTGTTAAATATTCGTGCCATTCTGGTCAAAGGGTTATAAAAAGAAATATTATTTCTGTATATATTTAAAGCGAATAAATTTTGATTAATGGAGTTTCGCGCTCTGAACCTAATATTAAATGAAATTTCCGATAAGAGACTAGGGGAATCTATTAATGAGTGAACAATTTTGTAAAGATATACAAGATCAAAATATAAACGCCGATTTAGTTAGTTAGTTACACCCACATTTCGCCAGTATGTTATTGGTCCCATAGAATAGGGGGCGAGCCTATTGCCATCTACCGGGCACAGTTCCTTACTCCAGGCTGACTGCGATTATCCTGATGGAAAAATTCAAATAAAACTGCCTGACCTGGGGATCGAACCCGGGCCTTCATTACCGGCGGTCAGCTTGCGCCCACTACGCCATCGAGGCAGTCTAATGACAAATGAAAAAGGGTGGGGCCAGCTTTTAAGCATGATAATAATATCTCGCGATTATGACCGTGAGGCAATGTTGCAATACAGTTTATCTTAAAATAGAATAGAATAGAAACTCTTTATTGTTATCACAACTAGTACAAAAAATAGTAAAATCACATTTTAAAACTAGAAAATGTGTAATAATTGGCGGCCTTATCGCTCAGAGCGATCTCTTCCAGGCAACCAAATAATCTGTTAACATTTTATTGGGAACAATAAAAGACGATGTCATGCTTCCAACTAACATGTATTTCGTCAATTTACATCATAGATAAATACAAGATTTAAAAAGATGGCTAATTCACTATAATATAGCGACTCTTACACAAAACACTAAATTTTGTACTGAATAATTTCATTTGGCCATCTAACTTCCTTAAGATCAGAGCTGTCCATCACGACACAAGTTCATTAGAATTTATATTCATTAAAAATAAAATTTCACAATAAATACCAATGCATTTGAGATGTTACCATTTAATCATTAAATAGCAGACGAAATTTTTGGTACAATAATAATTACGCTAAGACTTACAACTATAATAATGATTCGTATATTGAATAGAACGGGCATAAAATAGTGCTAAGAAAAATTAAAATCGATAACTCGACATCGAATACATTGCTTCTGCAATCGATAAACTATGATAAGTCCATTCTAATGATAAAATTATCGATCTACTGAGAAATATGTAACATTAAGTCATTGACATCTATGAGTACCTACAGTACCTACAACATAGAGACGGGCATTGGAGCGTATCAAGTATCGATTTATAAACAAATTACTAAGCCTATTCGAATACCTATTAGGAATACGAACGCAACATTAATACTTTAAAGTTATACTTCATTATTTTTGTAAAAATGCATAAATCATCATTACGATTTAGGCAACCTAGAACAACCTTAATAATCTTTCATTACATTAACAAAATTGATAGATTTTAAGCTGTGAAAAGTCACTTTTAAATTGAATGAACGATTATCACGGGTTTGTACTTGGTTTTCTAGAGATTCTTCATATTCGATTATTTGTTTCATCGATACCAAGATAAGTTCCGTTCCGTACTATTAATATAACATTAACTAATACATTAATATCAGTCATAAGCTCATTCAAGCTTAGGTAACTCAATACTTATTGTACGTTTTAACTTTTTTTCGAGTATGGAATTATAATCAACTTTTTTCTGCCATAGGCACAGAATACTAAAGAAAGAGACACTCCTCAAAATCATTTTCTAGCGACTCTAGATCCGACGCAATTAAGTGCAATTCAAGTAGCACAGCGCCTAGCTACTAATCGTAATATTAACCCACAAGTTATTTCTCTTTCTATCGCGTATTTCTCCAGCTTCTGTCTCTTTCTAGCCCATAGAAATTGTACCGTCCAGACGGGCGGCCTTGTTACTTGTTGCTTCATATCTATAATGCGGAGTGTCCCAGGCCTGCCATAGGTTATGATTTAGGCTCGGGACAAACGATCAACCGATCGCAGCCATCAGTGGCCAGTATCATACGAAATGCATTGCCGCCACCGGCCTTATATTATGTGCGGAAGATCTTAAAAATCGTATGAAAAATCGTGAGATATGTCAGACGCTGGCCGCCGTTGACTGTGGTCGGTGGCTCGTTTAAGCAGAGCCTAAGAGATAGCCTATTTACATAATATTGGACCACAAAAGATGAACACAACTGATATTGACTAGGACGTTGGAACGGAGCAAATTGAACCTTGACCTCAGATAGGAGACAGAACCTGTATAATATTCTATGCATAATGCTTGCCTGTACGAAAAATGCAAGCTAAAATTATGCGTTTAAAGTTACGCTCATCTTTCGTGGCCAGGAGGGACCAGCGGAATGTACCTCCACAACACACAATATTACCTAGTTGACATTAAAAAAGTTAAGTGATTATTTGAATAAAAATATTTTTCAGCAAAAAATCCTTTCCAAAAATTGTACTTCTAGATAAGTTAACACAATCGTATTATGTAATAAATAGGTCTAAAATATTCAAGATATTGTTCGTTGGTTATTTATTATTTATACTATTTTAACTGCTATGTTTTAGAAAAGCTACACTTTATTTCGCTACTTGGACAATGGACTGACAATTTGTCGGAAAGATCTTATTGAATAAATGTATCATTTTTCGCCTATGAAATTCTATAAACTATTTTACTTAACGAAATAATTTTTATTTGACACATATTTTATATAATTAATTTTATTATAAAATTGTAAAAGATTTTATAGAAAAAGTACGAAAGTGTGTGCTGTTTTGACGCCAAAAGAGAGATCAATATAATTTTATTAAAAGCACATAGTAGTTAGCTAAAGTTTTACATGTAGTTTTACAATAATTTAATTTAGTAAAATTACAAAAATCCATAAGAAAATGTATAGAAAGAATCCCTCATATGTATAGAAAATCTAAATTAAAACACCGAAAATTTAAAGTACTTAAGTATATAAAAATTACAATAAAATTGCACCATTTATAGAGGTTTGCATTGCTTGCATACATAACATGCATAATTCCTAATACATACAAATAATTATTTTATGAAGAGTGTAAAGATACCTCTTCTATATTGCCTTGATTCTTATTGAGCAAATTAATTGATCTTTAAGTATGAAATAGTAAAATAAAATAAATTTATATGAAAAATAAAAAGCTAAAACATAAATAAAACTTTACTAAGTTTTTTTATTTCAAAATAGTTATTCTTATTATATTATTCTTACTCCTAAAAATTGCTGTATAATAAAATGATAAAATAAAAAATATTACAGTATAATTAATAAAGACAATAATTATTTAGAACATGTCAAATAATACTTTTTTGGAATTATAGTTTATCACAAATGACACGAATTTTATATAATAAAAAAAAATTCTCATAAAACTAAATATGGCCTGTTGGATTCATTGAAAATGTACACGTATTTTTTACTAAGTGTGCCCCACGGTTACACCCGCGTAGTCTTCGTTCCCGTGGGAATATCAGGATAAAAAGTAAAACAGTTGTGGACTCTGGAACAACACATATGTTATTCTAGCTGTCTACGTACCAAATTACAGCCTAAATTCAGCCCAATCGGTTCAGTAGTTTTAACGAGAGAGTAACAAACATCCATCCATCCACACAAACTATCGCATTTATAACATTAGTAGGATTTAGCTGGGATATTAATACTATATTTATTGTTATTGATTATAATATATCACCAGTATTATGGCCCCGATGTATAAAAACAATAGCAAATAACTGCACATAAATCACATTTCAATAATATTTCAGAGCCTTTACACACGGCTTTTTTTATCCTCGCCGACGACGCGCAACTAAGCGGCGTAGATTACCAAAAACAGCATGTAGTGAGTGCACTGCGTTAAATTCATTATTCATGATTTAGCAAGCTATTAGGACATATAATACGCCGCTGCATCTGCACGGATTTGGTCATAATAAAACGCCGTGTGCAAGGGCTTTAAGCGTCAAGAAAATAAAATAAACAATTAAAACCTTTTTTAAAAGTTACAAAACAAAATTTACATATCTTAATTCCTTTATCTTTATTAAAACATAATCGTATCTCACATACGCAAGTGGGTTGAATATATCATATATATCGTTATGATTATTTTTCTAGCTTCGACAAAATTTGGACGCAATTAGAACGGAAAAAAGGCTAGAATTACTTACCTATTTATTAAATTACAATATGAATGTGGGAAGGAAAAATTTCACCCACGAGCAAGATTATAAAATGATTATTACATTAGACTATGATGACATTAGATTTGTGGGTAGAATGCGAAATGCATCACCTATATATAAACACACACGCCCCTACAGGCGTTAGGTGTGATAGAAAAATTTCGCCGATGGCCAGCGCCTACACAGTAGCTCAATTGGTAAAGTGCCTACCTCGCGGATTGGTGCGGAAGGTGCTGGTTGACTTCTCGCTCGTGGTTGAAATTTTTCTTCTCGTATTAAATTGTATGTCAAAGCAATAGACTGCTAAGTCTTAGAAGTTAGTCTTTAAAATATAAAATATTATTATAAACTGCATTCGAGAAATAAATACATCGATATTTCCTACATTATAATGTCAAAGAACTTTGAGCCTAGCTCTGCTAATAACATAAGTTACAATTTCATTTGCGTTTAAAGGGGTTTCTTCAATCTACTCGTAATACAAATCCTTATAGCAACCATAAAGCGAGGTTAACTATTTGTTTGCTATTATAATTTTAGGCGTTTTAAGTTTATATGTAACTTTAGTTTAAAAATTTAAGGCATTTATCATAGTTTTTTAAATTATATTAAGATGCATTGAAGTCTAAAAATAAAATGCCTTTCTCACCAGTAGCATAATGGTATCATAGGCGCACACTTAGGATGTTTTTCCATTAGAGATTATGTTTTGAGCAGTCTTATTTATTATATTTTTTTTTTTATAAATGCCTAGTTTGTGTCGTCACGTCAAGGTGCGAGCTGAAAATCAGCGTTGCTGACTTGTCTGTCTGCAACACATGCTGAGCTCGCACCCATTCGGGCGACACTGCACGACGCGACTATAACTTCACACATTTATGATCTAATCCTTTTATTATTAATATTTTTTTTTGTGTTTTTATTAGTATTTGTTTTTATTTTATGAGTGTTTTAGTTTTGTGTCTTTTGTGCAGTGTTGTCCAAATAAACGTACTTCATTCATTCATTCATTCTTAGGACGTGTTTAGTTAATAGCCACTAATAGGGCCCTTATTTTAACAAGTTAAATTAGAAACGATATGTGGAAGTAAAAAAAAAAACAGACTGGTTGGTTAATTATCAAACAAATCAACCTTAAGACAATGCTTTATAGGGGTATATTTTCGCCAAGGTTATGCAGTACTATTACTGCATAACAGTCTACCCCGCCCGTTTTAGTGCCTCATTAGTTTCATTCATTAGTTCACGCGACATGGAATGAAATGAGACATGTCTGAAGTCTGAATGATGCAATAAAAACTAACAGACATTCCCCACACCCTGCTACGTATTGGCAATTTCTTTTTCATACTAAAATTAGCTATGCCCCACGGTTTCATCCGTGTAGACATAGTTCCCGCGGGAATATCGGAAAGTACCCTTAGTGTTATTGCAGTGTCTAAGCTACCTGAATACCAAATTTCAGCCCAATCGATTCAGTAGTTTTAGCGTGAAAGAGTAACAAATAACCATCCATCCTCAAACTTTTGCTTTTATAATATTAGTAGGATAGCATTCATGAAAGCGGGGTCTTTAAGGGTGAGGCCCCATTAGTGCGTTGTGACGTCGCAGCGTTGATGACGCGTCGTTTTTAATGCATTGCGTCGCCACACGGGACGTTTCAACGGATCGAGAGAGTGTAGTGGTAGGCCTCTTTAGGCTGCGTTTCCACCAGAGATGTGCGATGGAAATGTGTCGTGCGAGGATGTCTAGCTGTGCTGTGAAAATGTGTGGGTGTTTCCACCAAAGCTGTGCGATGATAATGTGCCTACGAGGATGTGTAGCGGAGCTGTGAAAATGCGCATTAATGTGTGGCGCGAGGATGCGTTGCGAAGCTGTGAAATGTGTCGACGGGGGTGCGGTGTAGTGGGAGCGGAGTAACGCGAACGCCTGCCTGCCGCTCACCGCGCTGCGCTCACGTCTCACTTTGCTGTCGTAAGCGCTTGTAGTCGTACGCATGTCGTACGGTTGCGTGGCATAATGGACGAAAAATTAATTGATGCCGTTCAAAAGTTTCCGTGTTTGTGGAACACTTCTTTGTCATTTTACAAATGTAATGAAACTAAGGACGCTGCGTGGGAGGAAATAGTCAAAGAAATACAATATAAAGATGGTAAGTAATAATCATGTATTAAAATCAGGTATATTAAAATACAAGTTACAATATTTGGGTATTTATTGTGTGCGATGAATTCGTGACGAAATACGAGTATCTTGCCATGACACTTTTCCTTGATTATTGAAATAAGAGCAGTATTTCTCTCTTACATCATAACTATCACTTGACACGACGACGGAAATGCTAGGAACCGATACAAGAGTACTTGTATTTGTGTTATCAATGCAATCCAAATAATTACTTTGTTTTTCAATTAAAAAATTATGCATTACACATGTGGCTTTTACGATTTTGTCAACCGTTTCCACTCTGCATTCAAAGTCTTTACGATACACATACCACTTTCGTGCCAATACACCGAATGTAGCTTCTACAATGCGACGTGCCCTCGAAAGTCTATAGTTAAATATACGTTTCTGTTGGTCTAACTGGTCCCGCGGATATGGGCGCATGAAATTTTCCATCAAAGGAAAAGCCTCATCTCCAATGAATACAAATGGTACTGGTTCACCTCCTTCATATAATGGTTCAGGTTCTGGAAGATTCAATCTTTTTTCTTTCAAATATTTTCCAAAAACACTATCATCAAATATTCCAGCATCACTAAATCTTCCCATGGATCCCACATCAACCATTATAATCTTTCTCCTAGCGTCAGCTAAGCACATAAGCACTATAGAAAATCTTTGTTTGTAATTAAAAAAAGAGGACCCAGTGTTTGCAGGACACATTATATAAACATGTTTACCGTCTAGAGCCCCCAAACAATTTTTAAACTGCCATAGCTCTTGAAAATCCTTTGCTATTCGCTTCCAGTCGTCTTTGGTAGGTTTTGGAATAACAAGAGGTTGTAAAACAAGCCAAAGAGCATTACAAACTTCTGCCACAATTCTCGACACACTTGCTACTCCAATCCTAAAATTTTCTGCCAATCGTGTGAACGACGAGCCCGTGGATAAATACCTGCAAAAAAAGGAATGTTTATAATAATAGTAAGAAAAATAATTAACAAATAAAAAAGTACTCTTTATCTGTTACTGATTTTTTGCGATCTGTAAGACAACATGCTTGGTATAAAAATGTTATATTCCTAATCATAATTTTCTATTATTTCAGTGAAAAGCGCTAAGTATCGTTGGAAACAACTACGGGATAGCCATCGGGACGCGCTAAAGAGGCAGAAATCTAAAAAAAGCGGACAGGCTACAACCAAAACACGTGAATGGAAATACCAAAAATTGATGGAATTTCTTTTACCGTACATGGCCAACAGAGATAGAGAGTCAAGTTATAAAGAGGATATTTCGTCACCAAATAATGAAGATGACTCTTCGCAAAGCACTCAATATTCATTAAACCAAGATGACTCTTCGCAGAGCACTCAATATTCATTAAACCAAGATGACTCTTCGCAGAGCACTGAACATACACCAAATCAAGCTGACAATCCCAACAATCTTTACGAAATAGCCTCAACTTCAGGCATTTCAACAGATTCGGTCACCCCGTCATCATCAAAGAAGAAAAAAGGCGATGAATTATCAATTTTAATACAAAAACATATGAAAAATCAAGAAGATTTTCGAAAAGAAAGGCAAGAATTAAGAGAACTTTTAAAACCAACGGACTGCGATGATACTGATCATTTTTTTCTTTCAATGGCGAAAACATTTAAAAAATTACCAGATTACATGCAAGTTCCTTTAAAAAGGAAACTTTTTAATATGATTAGCGAAGCCGAAGAATCTTACGTGCTGTCGTGGTATAATCAAAATATTGGTTATTCTTCAAGCTCTGGTAGCAGTATAGCAGTAGGTAGTAATATAGCAGGCCAGATGGATTTGCCGCCTCAGCTGGATCCTGAACAACTTGGTTATTCTTCAAGCTCTGGTAGAAATACAAATAAAACAGTGGGCCAGATGGATTCATCTTTCCAACTGGAAGCTGTACAACCAGCATCTCCGGGAACACAATATTCAGACCTACAAACGCCAAATACTTCAAACAAAGTAGGAACAGAGCCTAATTTGCCATGAAAAAGAGGAACTTGTTGTCTACTTATTTTGCAGATTATGATTACTTTTCAATTAATATGTTTAATAAAGACAAAATTGATTCAAACTATTTTACTTACTTTAAACATACCGCCAATTTTTCCTTGGTGCTGATGCATTCTCTGTAGTGAGTGTCTTCTTTCTTGATAATGTTCTCAATCAAATTGTGTAACTCATAAAAGTTACTTCTAGATACTCGATAAGAATTTTCGAATATTTCATCATCAGCCGTATGAAAAAAGGTAAAGAATTCTCCATGTAATCGATGATATTTAATATGGTTACGTATCCAAAACCTGTGTGTTCTTGTATTGCTCAAAATTATAGAACTAATAAACTCCGTATCTTCTGCTTCCATTTCTTCATCACAAATTGTTAAATATAAAAGTATTTTCTTTTTCCAATTATCCATATTATTATCTATTTTGCGCACTTCTACTTCCAACAAACTCCGTCTATGGACTGGCTGGTACAGTATGCGCAAACCTCGCAACACATCTTTCTCAACACACATTCCTCGCACACTTCCCTCGTACACATCCCTCGCACACATCCCTCGCACACATCCCGCGCTTGTTTTGTATGCACAAAAATCTAGCTCCGCTGAGCCGTTTCCACCAGAGCTGTGCTGACCGAGGCAAGGTAAATGAAGCGATCCTATTGGTTCTTTACAAACACATCCCTCGCTATGCATCCTCGCACATCTCTGGTGGAAACGCAGCCTTAGCAGGGGGCCGCCTGGGGAAGTACCACACCATTGCCAGTTATTCATCCGCCAAGCAGTAATGTGCAAACATTACTGTGTTCCGGTCTGAAGGGCAATGTAACCAGCGAAATTACTGGGCATGATGAGATTCAACAACTAATATCTCAGGGTGACAGACGCAGTGCAGTGCCGCGCAGAATTTTGAACTTTAAAACACTGGGTGGCACTGTGTCTGACATGGGCAATCATGATGCTTACCATCAGGCACCTGATTTGCTCGTCTTGTTACTCACTATCATAAAAAAAAAGACAAGAGACGAAGCGGGAGGGAGGGTTATGCGCTGAGCTGTTCGCTGTCGACGCAACGCAGTTGTGGCATACAATGCGTTGATCCGTTGCGATAACGCGACGCAACGCAGCGCAACGCACTAATAGGGCCTCACCCTAAGGTTAAATTGTTTGTTACATATACCTTTATATGTGTGCTGCTTACGATACAATTACTCTACAATCATCAACAGAAAGCGATGAAAAACTGGTTGACATTTTCTCTTATTTAAAATTCCAAGTAAAGTATACCTCAACAATTTGACTCTGTGTTCTCATGGTGTCCAGAATCGAAGCTGCTGAGATGTCCCAAACCTTTCGGTGGAATAGGGGGAGGGGTTTCACCTTCGTCCACTCTCAGGGGCTCCGACATTAGCGATATTATCTCTTCGTAACGCATCGATTCTACTGCAAAGTCGAGATCTGTAATAATAATAATATTTCCAATTATCAAGTAGTTTCCATCCATTCTCAATAGTCCTTGCACCTAACGGGAGCTGTTTTTCAACTCATGTTCTGTATATTTAAGAGACCTCCATAGGTGCTATCCATTACCTTCAGATTAAAAGTATAAAGGGGCCTCTGCACGTTGGGCTAAAACTTTTCGCCGTTTAAGCCTATCATTATTAACATAACATACATTCACGCCTTTTTCTCGAAGGGGTAGGCAGAGGTGTACCTAGGACTCAGTCCCATAGTAGATACACCCACATTTGGCCAGTATGTTATTGGTCCCATGTAATAGGGGGCGAGCCTATTATTGCCATCTATCGGGCACAGTTCCAGACTCCAGGCAGTCATTGAGATAATTTCTAATGGAAAAATCCAATATTTAACACTTTGCCTGACCTGGGGATCGAAACCGGGACATCTTGATTGGCAGTCGAGCATGCGCCTTCTAAGCCACCGAGGCAATCTCCTCAGACTATACTCAGGAGAGCCTATCATTATGCTATCTTCACAAAACACTAATAACAAATACACTAACGTGTGAGTCCATGAATGTCCCGTGTAAGCATGCTATAAATAAAAAACTTGACACTGGAAATACATTCGTGTGGGTCCTTAAAAGAAGAAAAACAAAAAAGGTATAAAGTAAGCTAACCTTTATGATGGTCTCCAGCGTTAGTATAGGGATGGTTGTCGACGCTGACGCCGGAGTCCCGCGCGGGCTCGGCGCGGCGCGGCGCCGCGGGCCCGCTCGTGTGGAACCATCGCTTCTCTCCTGGCATATCAACATAGCACCAGGTCGCGTCACGGTTCAATAGCCCTCACAAATCGACATTTAGAATAGAATAATCAAAAAAAAAATCAATCAAAATCATTTATTTTGGAGATAATTGCGAATGTACACAAAGGCGAAAGAAACGATGGTGCCTGCAATAGTCGTGAGACTGTGTGGCAAACATCAACGCCCCCCTCCAGTGATATAATGAGGCAATTTGACAATCACCAAAATAGTGTCTTATTTATCTTAGATTGGGGGATGCTACCCAATTACACTGTACAGGAATAAGAATTAAAAAATAAACATTAATTAATTAACACATCGAAGGCATAAAAAACAATAGAATAGAAATAGTTTATTGCTCAATCATTGAACCTTGAAACTAGTTACATATAATAAAGCTTAGTACCTATGTAACTAATTGACAGCCTCGTTCGCACAGATGGTAGTAACTCTGCTTTCTGTGCCGCACGGCCCGGGTTCGATCCCCGGTCAGGTCAAACATTTGTGTGCACGCACATGTCTGTTTGATCTGTGTCTGGGTGTTATAAGCTTATATACGTCCGTCTCCCTGTCTGTCCGTCTGTCGAGATACTTTTCAACGGGAACGCGTGATGGTATCAAGTTGAAATTGATATCAAATACTCAGATCTACGGTCCCTTGTGACTGTAAAAAATCATACTTCTAAGTTAACGCAATCAAAAGTTATGGCCATTTTACTGCATATTTCCATACTTTGCGCAAGGAATAGATGGCGCTGTATGATCTATGTATGGAACCCTACACTATACATACATATATATGACTAACAATTTATTAGATCTGTTAGGCCTTTTTAGACCAATACACCTGCGCAAAGTCCCCTTCCCCTTTGCCAAGCGCTATTAAACCGTGACGCACCTATATAGTATAGTCAAACCTGGGACACTCGGCATTAGAGCTATGAAACTACAAGTACCTGGGGCATCCGTCTTGACGGGAAAATATTTCTATGGGCAGGACAGAGAGAAAAAAATAGAGAAATACGCGATAGAAAGAGAGGCAGCTTCTAGATTAATATAACAATTAGTTAGGCGCTGTGCGACGTTAATTGCACTTTATTTTGCATCAAAGATAGAGTCGCTATTTATTTCAATATTTATGAGGAGTGTCCTTTATGTCCCTTTAGTATTTATTCTGTGGTATAGTGAAGTAATATCGCGCAAGTATATTCGCGCGAACTTGCGCGAATATCTTTATATTCACACACACACAATCACGCATTTTTCCCAAAGGGGTAGGCGGAAGTATACCCATGATTCAGTTCACTACAGGTAGATACACCCACATTTCAAGCGAAATTACTGGGCATGACGAGATTCAACAACTAATATCTCAAGGTGACAGGCGCAGTGCAGTGCCGCGCAGAATTTCGAATATTAAAAGACTGGGTGGCACTGTGTCTGATATTGGCAATCATGATGCTTACCATCAGGCACCTGATTTGCTCATCTTGTCACTCACGTCATAAAAAAATACCTAAAACTCTGACAATATGGGGTTCTCTATATAATCCACATAAATTGACTCGAGCAATGTAATTGGGGTGACCAGTTAACCGTTAAAGTATAAATTTAAATTATTTATTATTATTATTATTATTATAGTATATAATGTGAATGTACCACAAGCAGTAACTCGTGGCGGAAGCGGCGGAGCGTCGCCAGGTTCGCTCCACGAAGCTCGGCTGTGTCGACGTGTCTCTATTATCTCGCCGTCTATTGAATCTCTGTTAATCAAATAGGGATGTCTACAAAATAGGATCACTGAATAAAAGTATAAAATATACCTATACTGTAATGATCCGAAAAAAAATAACCCAATTTTAATATTGGGTTCATCATCATCATCATCATCATCATCATTGTCATCATCATCATCGTCATCATCATCATCAGCCGGAAGATGTCCACTGCTGAACATAGGCCTTTCCCATAGAACGCTATAAACTATTGATATGAGAACATTTAGCCTAGATCAGCACGATTGTTGTGCGGTTTAGTGATAGCAGCAGTAAGAGTACTTGGTGCCGGACAGTGCTGCTGCTCACTCGCAGAATATGTATCTGCTAGGTCTCACGGCTCCCACGGGATGAGAAAGGAGTGGCCCTTATATATATATATCAGGGAATCACACGGCCATTTTAATTGTGGGTTAATTTTTATAAATCTTAATTATGACATTGAATAATATCTTATATTCAACTAGCGACCCGCCCCGGCTTCGCACGGGTAGCAGAAGTAGGTTGAGTGGACGTTTATCAGGAGTAAATTCGTGATACATTGTATTTTAATAAATATAACCCTAATGGTTTACGCAGCGCACGCAAATTAATGACTATTTCTGTTACAATGACCAAACCTTAACACATGTTATAATTTATCCTGGGCTATTTTGAAGATATTGATGAGTACTACAAACCCCTAGTACATTACTTTATTCTACCACCAATACTTTTCACACCACATGAAAAATAATCACTGCTTCGATTATTGTGACTAAACCAGAAAAGATGGATATAATCTATGTATACTGTTTTGTAGGTATTGATATTTAATACAATCCCCTAGTACATTACTTTAATCTACCACCGATAGTTTTCACACCGCATGATAAATAATCACTGCTTCAATTATTGTGACTAAACCAAAAAAGATGGATATAATCTATGTATACTGTTTTGTAGGCATTGATAAGTACTACAAACCCCTAGTACATTACTTTACTCTACCACCAATAGTTTTCACACCGCATCAAAAATAATCACTTTTTCGATTATTGTGACTAAACCAAAAAAGATGGATAGAATCTATGTATACTGTTTTGTAGGTATTGATAAGTACTACAAACCCCAAGTACATTACTTTACTCTACCACCAATAGTTTTCACACCGCATGAAAAATAATCATTTTTTCGATTATTGTGACTAAACCAAAAAAGATGGATATAATCTATGTATACTGTTTTGTAGGTATTGATAAGTACTACAAACCCCTAGTACATTACTTTACTCTACCACCAATAGTTTTCACACCGCATGAAAAATAATCACTTTTTCGATTATTGTGACTAAACCAAAAAAGATGGATATAATCTATGTATACTGTTTTGTAGGTATTGATAAGTACTACAAACCCCTAGTACATTACTTTACTCTACCACCAATAGTTTTCACACCGCATGAAAAATAATCACTTTTTCGATTATTGTGACTAAACCAAAAAAGATGGATATAATCTATGTATACTGTTTTGTAGGTATTGATAAGTACTACAAACCCCTAGTACATTACTTTACTCTACCACCAATAGTTTTCACACCGCATGAAAAATAATCACTTTTTCGATTATTGTGACTAAACCAAAAAAGATGGATATAATCTATGTATACTGTTTTGTAGGTATTGATAAGTACTACAAACCCCTAGTACATTACTTTACTCTACCACCAATAGTTTTCATACCGCATGAAAAATAATCACTTTTTCGATTATTGTGACTAAACCAAAAAAGATGGATATAATCTATGTATACTGTTTTGTAGGTATTGATAAGTACTACAAACCCCTAGTACATTACTTTACTCTACCTCCAATAGTTTTCACACCGCATGAAAATAATCACTTTTTCGATTATTGTGACTAAACCAAAAAAGATGGATATAATCTATGTATACTGTTTTGTAGGTATTGATAAGTACTACAAACCCCTAGTACATTATATTATTCTACCATCAATGCATTTCACAGCGCACGCAAATTTATGAATATGGTAATTATATTATGTAACACCTTGGTTCACAATATTGCAGTTTTCTTACGGATCCCCATTTTTTTTTCAAAATCTCATATAGCCTATGGCACTCACACTGAATTAAGCTATCCATAAGTGAAAGAATTTTTAAAATCGGTCCAGTAGTTTCGGAGCCTATTCGTTACAAACAAAAAAACAAAAAAACAAAAAAACAAAAAAACAAAGTTTCTCTCTTTATAATATTAGTATAGATAATATAAAAACATAATCTTACCTGTATTTATCCAAAGTTCTGGTAGGACTCCTGGGGTCCCCAGATTTAGGTCTGGTCGGTATCGGCGGCGCAGACTTGATCATAGAATTGTTGTCGTCGGAACATTCGCGGTTGTCTACCGGCAGGCTGCTCGACATTATGATTTGTTCTGATTGATCTTCTGATGCTAGCTGTTATTACAAAATCATACGAGTAATTAAAACGAAGTACGCGAATGGTACAATAGGGTTGTGTCCACTATAAATAAATCGGATGCACGGTTGTTTCTGATTATTAACTAAGATGTAGAAATACTAAAAAACTAAATGATTTATAAAACGAAATAAAGATTAATAATATTTTCAATAAATAAATTCCGTAAAACTAGGCGTACGATCACGTGATATTAAACACCAATCAGAAAGCGTGACGTCACACCGCGGCAAACATCATTGTTGTTGTTGACGTTTCCATAAAACAGAGCAAGTTATTTAATTAGTTTTTCGTTTTTTAGCTATTTTTGACAAGTTAACATAGTGGTTTTCAGTTATTTCTTGAAAGACAGATATATTTCGCTATGGAATCAGGATTTATTAAAGCAAATAGTACGAATTTACCCAGAATTGACGCCGTCATGCTCGGCAATTTTTTCGCATCAAATACTGACTTTTGCTCATCGGAATTCCGCAATGCTAAAACCTCTGTGTAAGTATGAATATGTGTAAATTATATAATACATGTTCATTGACTTATTATAAACATAAACAGTATTATTTATTGTTTCGTAGTTTGTCATACTTAATGTAAGTTGCCGGACATTGGTTTTGAGGTTAGATTTGCTAAGTATTATTTAAATTTCAGGTCGTCACGAGCTTCATTTGGAGATGACGCCATAAGTTACGTGCAACTTAAGCGTGACAGCAAGTTGTGCACAGTAAAGTGCAAAATATGTCCTGAACACAAAGTTCATGCAAGGTTATATGGAGTACAGCCTGGTTTCATGCGCACTCGTGCTACTGTTCCCGTAACATGATACTCCATATAATTAACCATGTCATTTGGCAACTAGAATAAGAAAATAATGTTGGTTAATTATAATAAATATAACACTAAATTAAAATTCTACCTGATAACAACATAACATAACCTTTACTCGTAAATTAAAACTTGAAAAATAATGATTCATTATTTTTGTTTTAAATTTGTAAATATGTTGATTGTGTGACTTACATCAAAATGATCTTCACAAAAATACATTCTCGAAACTGCAGATAAACTATTAGCATCATCTCTCCTCGCAAGGTTTAGCCACTTTTTTCGTATATGTTTATTGTTTGGAACATAAATGAATAATTTGTTTGGCGTTTTTATAGTCGTACTTTTACACTGGGGCACTACACAGTTCTTGTAATAAGAGGAATTCATTTTTAATTAGAGAAAACTAACAACTATTATTATAATTATTATTAAAAAAAAAAAAACTCCCAGAAAAACACACGATTCCTTTGTTGTGTTTGTCACGGTGTGACGTCATTCAAAACGCCATGACAGTCTGGAGCGTTTTTGCGGTAAATTCAAATTGATTTTTTAAAACCAAAAATACACAATATAAATGATCGAATTTTTCAAAAATAATAAGTTTTTAGGGTAAAATAGATAGTAAGATAATGTATTAACCAATTTTTCAAATTTAGTCAACTAGCCTATACAGGGAAATACTCAGTGTCGAAGAACATTTCCACGTAATGTAACGTCCTTGTGCTCAATGCTCGGCTCGCCGAAATGCTCACTGCTATAATTGAGCCAAACATCGAGAAAGATATTCAGTTCGATAAAATTGAAAATCAGTGAATCCTCGATGTTCTGCTCATGGAAATGCTGAAGTCTATCTTCACCTTAACAAACAAAGTACGTTTTTAGAGCCGAACCCGAATAAATTTCGAACTAATTGTGATTAAAAGACTATAGGATGAATGTACGCGGAATTCTAAGCTATCCTTACAAATTCACGTACATAATTTAGTTTTAGATGAATAATGTGGCAAAGGATATGCGTGAAAAAGGATATAGAAATGTGCCCACCTATAGCGGGACAAAGATAGGAAGAAGAATAACTTGAGAACCGTTCATACGATCTTTATAAAACTTTGTAGGAATGAATTTGAAATTTTTAGTACAATGAATGAGGTTAAGGAGACATAGAGGTCAATAATAGAGTAAAAAATATACAAAAATGCTTGGCGCGAGTTCAAAACACACTTTAGAACGCACAAAAGTATCGCAAATAGCAGGCGCTTGAAGTTACATACCGGCTTGTCGTAGAAATGTCCTTCCTCATAATAGTTATCGCTTGGTTGTATGCTTTGAGATCTTTTGTCGAGCGCTGGTATGGGCGGGAGTGGAGCACTGAAAATAATGGGTTTATTTTTTTTATAAATTTTAGTTGGACTGTTTATTTTAATCAATTATACAGAGTAACTAGTAATTAGGCCAGCCGATTCTTATTTCGCTCTTTTGAAAATAAGTTTGTTGAGATGAGTACAATAATAGGCATACAATCACGCCTCTTTCCCGAAGGGGTAGGCGGAGGTGTACCCAGGATTTAGTCCCGTATTAGGTATACCTACATTTTGCCAGAATGTTAGTAGTCCCATGTAATAGGGGGCGAGCCTATTGCCATCTACCGGGCACTTTTTCAGATTCCAGGCTGTCACCGAGATAATTCCTAATGGAAAAATTCAATGTTTTACACTGATCTGGGGATCCAACCCGGGACCGCATGATCGGCAGTCGAGCTTGCGCCCACTAAGCCACCGAGGCAGTCAATAGAATTACCATATAAGTAGATGTCAAATGAGTTTTTTTTTATGATAGTGAGTGACAAGACGAGCAAATCAGGTGCCCGATGGTAAGCATCATGATTGCTCATATCAGACACAGTGCCACCCAGTGTTTTAATATTCAAAATTCTGCGCGGCACTGCACT